>CM057821.1:5987094-6719594 GCA_030067965.1 Latrodectus elegans
CAACGGCTTTGTCACATGATAAAACATTCCTAAAGGGGGTCCTAGTAATTTATGAAGAAACAGCCTTTAGGTTGTTAACATATTTAAAAACTATCTTGGAATCAGATTTATAATTCATAGTACTGATGAAAGAATAAAACTTTCCGCTTTGCCTTATAAATTTCCTTTTAAAAGAAACCAACACATTTTCTTCAGTTTTGTACTTCCTCGACACTCTATGACTGCTCAGCAGAAATGCAAGCTTTGTTTCACTGGTCTCTCAGAGAGCCTGGAGATGTGGAGACCAAAAAAAGATTTATAACTTTTATCTAGGAATCCACTTTTCAGTAATTTTGTGGGTTGTCTCACAGAGCCTCTTAAATGAAGCATCAATGCTCCCAGTGTGGAAAATGTTATCTCTAAAACTATGCTCTTAGTAAGGAGTATGCAGTCCAGTTTGCTTTTTTAAAGTTCCATCTGTTATGTGGTCTGTCATTGGTGGTATTTCAGAAGCATTAGAGAAGTATTTTTCATAATAGTAGTAATAATCTCTCTGTGTCTTGCTCTGGGGTCGTAAATTACGTTTTTTTTACGGTGTTAGAAACAAGATCGTCAGAAACTATAATAAGATCAGGATTTGTAGAGGTATCGTTGTAATGGAGGTAGGTGGGAACAGCGAATGAATGATATAGAAGATTTAAAAAGGTCGAGTTGAGAAGGTCTTCTATTACTCTACCTGCAATATTGTAGTCAGTAAAGTTCCATCTAGTGCTATGGGTATTAAAATCCCCCATTAGCACAGTTTTTCCATAAAAAGAAATTAATAATCCGCTTGCATTCTACTGAAGCAGTCTCAAACCTTTATTCATCTTACAATAAAATATTTTTAAAAAAAACTTACAAAAATGTCCAGAGATTTAAGGAAGGATGCAAAACCACAGCAGATTTAGCATAAACCAGGTCTGCTACATTACACCCCAGAAGATATATATATATATATATATATATATATATATATATATATATATATATATATATATATATATATATATATATATATATATATATATATGTTTGTGTGTGTGTGTGTTGGAGGATAAAATTTTGCTGCTTGGTATCACGTATTTCTTATGTGAAGATTAACTTTAGGATAGCATGTAACATTTTTTAGAGCCATGAGAACAGATTTTTGTTTTACTATCCATGAACACGCAGTTTAATACTTTAAAAACCTTTAACTTGTTAATTGTCTGGCATGTTGCTAAAGCTACTACTGTAAATATTTTTTATATTATTAATTCGAGTCTGATTGCCTGAGCACGCAGCGATTGCCGTGATGTCAGCAGCCTTGGATGCATCAGATGAAGTTATAGCACACAATATTATGTATGAAGATACGGATTGCTTCGCTGCTCTGTTTTCGACAATTTTTTTCCAAGCTATAATTTTTAACTAATGTTGCCCATGAAAAATTATAAATTTCCAGAAGCTAAATGACATTCATTGATTACTTGAGAACAATATCTTAAAATATGCACCTACAAAGTAAAAAAGGAAAACTAGATATAAAATGTATTAACAAATTGTCTAGTTTTCTTTTTTATTTTGTAGTTTCTTGATAACAATAGTTTTTTTTTATGTTGAAATTCCTGAAACAAGTAGGAGTCCACAAATCGCAAATAAGTATTTAAAGCAATTTACAAGTGAAAGGAATTATACATTAACGGAACTAAAAGAATACAGCATGTTATATATATATATATATATATATATATATATATATATATATATATATATAGAATTTTGATGTCTTGAAGAACACAACCATCGACCAGAAAGCAGCATTGCATACGATTGGTGTAAAATTTGCGGACATCTTAGAAGACTCCAACTTTACTGATAGAAAGAAACTGATTTTAGAACGTTTCTTTTCTATTATTTATATTATATTATATACAATATTTTAGAAATTAATTTTTATTAAGGAGTTTTCAATTTGGGCAAAACATTTTATAATTAAAACTTATACATATTTTTAATGATTTCAATTATAGCCATACTTATAGTTGAATTTACCTAAAATTCAATTAAAGTCATTTTACATTCGCTAAAATGAATTAATTATATAATAATTGACACCACACTGCAGTTTTAAACACGCTTGAATCCCAAATGTACTGTTTTTGCGGTAGCAACTTGTAATTAAAGCAATTCCAAACTGTTTTATGTTAAGTTAGTTTGGCCATCCTTGTTTTTCTTTTTTTCTGTATCGTCTGATGAAATATTTAGAGCGAATCAAAATAAATATAAAAGCAAATTCTGATAAAATGATGATGCAGTATTAACTAAGCAAAGATTCAAGCTCCTAGACTTTAAGTCCGGGGTTCGATCCTCGGGACGGATAAGACTAACTCAACCTTTCACCCTTTCGGTTGGTCAATAATCCAAATAACAAACAAGACTTGAGATGACTAGGGTTGATCTCCTAACCGAAGTTATATACTTTGCACCCTAGCACCCTCTGTCATGAAAACAGATACAAGCATTGTATGCCTTGCCCTCCACGTATTTAGTTAATTATTTAATTACTGAGTTTTATTAATTAAGCATAAACAATTACGTTAAATTTGAAAAGAAAATGATGTTTTTACGAATTTTTTTTGATTTTGCATTTATCATTTGAAATATTATTATCTTAATTCACTCCATTGTGTCCTTTAAATGTTTAAAAAGCGTGATCAACCATTAAAATTTCTAAAATATCACACAGATTTTAATATAAAGAAACAATAATGGCTTTAAACGGAAAAACAATATTTCAAATTTAAAAAATTCTTGCATTGCGAGATCTGTTTCCTGTTTGGTGTTCAAATTAAATAAAACTTAATTTTTAATTGAATTAAAAAATGCTGTTTGAACGACATAATATTGCATGGTTAATATATAATCAGCTTTATTTGTGCCTTTAATTTGTAAGTGATACCTGAGGCGGGAAACTATTGAGCCTGGCGCTCAATGTAAATGCTAAAATTGTCGAATTTAGCGCATATATTCAGATTTTTCGTCATGGCGTCGTGCACTTTCAACTGATAAAACATTTTATTCTTTGCCGAAGAGGTTCTAGAGAGTAAAAAAAAATTATGTTTTTTTTAAAAATTTTTTTAGTAAAGTTACATTACGAGAGAAAAGAACAAAGAGGAGTATCGATGACGTAAATACTTTTATCAGTAGTTTCACATGAAGGATAATTTTAAAAGGAAAAAAAAAAAAAAATCATGAGTGATATTCGTGGAACGGAAAAGTTCTTCATCGCAATGTTACCTATTTTAAATAAATGACACCTCAGCATAAGCGAATTACAAGCAGTTTACATTACAAGTTGAAATTCTTGGTAGAGACCGGATGTCTGCTCAGCCTGGATTAAATTCGGGGGACAAGTAACTACATATTTTGTTTATATATGTGTTAGATTGTGCAATCCATTATTTCATAGAATAACTAGGTAATTAAAATAAAACGCAGGTAGTACATAAAATGATTTGCTTTAACTAGATATTTTATAAATAACAATTCATGAGTTTTAAAGTATAAAATATGGTACTCGAGAGTTCTTTCAACTGGCTCTAGCTGATTTTAATAATGTGTACATTTCATTCCTTTGCTTTTAGACTTAGAATTTAATCGGTGATTTTATGTTAGCGTTTAACCTTTCGGATTACTGACAAATTTGATTGATTGAAAAATGCTGATTATTGATAATTTTAGCTATTTATGATCAAGTTATTTATTTTTTAGTTATATAAGATGACCATTATTTATTTATGATCACTTTAAGAGTCTATTATTGGTTATTACTTAAATGAATAATTATATAAATTAACTAGTTATTTTTTAATTTTCTTCTTTTAAACAGATTTAGACGATATATTTATGAATAGCAATGAATGATATCCTTCTTTATAATTTATCAATACGTAAGAATTTGAATGTTTTCATGAGATTTTATCGTCATGAAAGATTTTGAATGCTTATGATTTATTCTTTTCAAAATTACTTTAAAAAATATATTTTTCGCATTTAACGATCTAATATTAACATAGAATAACTTGAATAACTTGTTCTAATATTAACATAGAATAACTTGTTATCTCAATGAATAACCAGTAGTATTTCAATGAATAAACAACGGTAAGAAATGTCTATTTATTTCATGAATGCCTATGAAATAATCAGTTTTTTTACACATTTACAGAAACATTTATATTAATATCTTGAAATGCATGTAAAGTTAATTAACAGAAGAACTTTTCTAAACGACGTATAGCATAAGTGTGCAGTATTGAGAGCACAAAACGCAGCTTGTTTTGAGGCTCTTTCATTATGAAGCGCACAGAAAAAAACTGCTGCAGCATGTCCGACCTCTTTCTTCACGGGAGGAGAGGGAAAGGAACCGGGAACCCATAAAGATTGCGTGGGGGGCGGCTATTCCTGCATAATGGAAGGGGGGGGAGATTGTCAGTAGCACATGACTCAGAGGAGTGACATTTCTACGGACATCTGGCGCAAGGAAGAAGACCCAGACGCCGGTATTCCATAAGAAAGCAGCAGGAGCCTCTGAAGGAATCTTCCTCCCCCTCTAGAGTCATTTTTTCATTTAATCCGGAACGTAATTCTCTCTCTATGTCCACAAGTTTCATTTTTCATACCATCTAAAGTAAAGTATTGATAAACCTGATTGAACTTAGTATCACCGACGTTGGAAAAAACTTTTTCTTAAAAACTAATTAAAGTTTTTTTATTTTGATTTTAAATGAATCATAACGTAAAAGAATAAAATTATCCAAAGTTGTAATTACATATAGCATACTTTTGTGAAATTATTTATTTTATGGCAAATTTTATTAAATTGTCTCTACAGACAATTGCAGAGTATCGATCTTAACTTATTTTGATCATGAACTCTATGCGAAAATGTTCTTTAAAATGAAGCAAAATGTAAGGAGCGAAAATACTGAGCGATGCAGGACATAGGGTTAAAAATGTACAGCAGTGTGCACATTTCACATAGTTTTAATGAAGATTCAATTTAAAATTAACTGCAAATGAAAAAGTTCTTTATATATATACACAGCGGGGGCCAAAATTGTGGGCACTTTTGGAAATTTTTATGTTTTTGAACTTTGTATGCTTATAGAAAGCGTTACATTTCACAAAATGCAAACTTGTATGTATCATTTTAAAGAGAATTTTATACTAAATTCAATACAAAACAAAAAATTCAATTATTTGCATTACAATAAAGCTAACGATAATAGTTATCGATATACATTAGATAGTGATGATTGCAGTCAGTTATCAGTACTTAGTAGAGTACTCTTTATTTTTCATTACAGCTTCACATCGACGTTTCATTGAGCTGACAAGAGGTTTAAGTTCTTCTTTCGTAATTACATGATGCCAGGAAGCAATTATAGCCTCAAATAGTTTCCTTTTATTTAATGGGTGCCTTTTTCGGGCAAGAGTTTTCAAACGGTGCCACAAATTTTCGATAGGATTGAGGTTAGGACTGTTTCCTGGCCATGACGACAATTTATTGCTCTTTGTACGAAACCACTCTTTCGATATTTGGGCCGTGTGGCAAGCAGCAGAATGCTGCTGAAAAATAAACGATGCATTGTTGGGTAAGAGATCTCTGATGGAAGGTAGAAGTTTTGGTTCTAGAATTGTGTCAATGAATTTTCTGGCATTCAGAGTCCCATCGATGACATGAAGGCGACCAATATTTTCTGCTGATATGCATGACCAAATCATAACACTAACTGGGTTCTTCACGGTTGCTTGAATTAAGTTGGGATGTAGCTCTTCTCCTATTCTACGTCTTACATATTTTCGCCCATCACTACCAAATAACGAGAGCTTTGTTTCATCACTCCAATCAACTTGTGACCAATGATCATCTGTCCAATTAATGTGTTCCTTTGTAGTCCTTGCCCACTGTAGTCTTTTTTATTTTTTCTTTGCTGAAAATTAAGCCATTTTTCATGGAAATCTACCTCAGAATCCATCATTTAATCTTCGCCTGATTGTTCTTGAACTGACAGAAATACTAGCATCATTCAGACGACTTCTGATGACCGCTGATGACATTTTTCTTGCTTGGAGACCTAGTCTTTTTATTCTTCTGTCATCAATAGATGTGGTGCACCTTTTTCGGCCTTTTCCTTCTTCGTTTTTTATTGAATGTGTCTCCTGATATCGTAAACAAATCTTTCGGATTCCAGATGTAGTCACTGAACCACCCCCCTGTCTTGCAATTTCAGCATAGAAAAGACCACTTTCTCGTAACACAATAATATTACATCTCTTTCTAGGTGACCAATCTACTCTTTTATTTGATGTGCTTCTTAACTAAATATTAAAAATTTTTACAAAAATTCTTACTTGTAATTGCAGTGTATAATAAACAGGTCCTGCTTCTACAGAACAAAGCAAAATCACGAATTTTTTCAAGTGTAAGCATGTTGTCAGCTTCCACTAGCAGTTACTAACATTTGATTGGTTCTCAGAACAAGAACAGAACAATGATTTGCCAGCAAAGCTAGGCATTAAATACCACTTCATAACTGTGTTTTTATTTATATTAAAGTACATATAGCTTTTTTGAATTGCAAGTAATTAAATTTTGTATCTTTTTTTTAATTCAGTAATAAATTCTCTAAACAAGTTTGCATTTTGCGAAATGTAGCATTTTCTATAAGCATACAAATTTGAAAAACATAAATATTTCCAAAAGATACCACAATTTTGGCCACCACTGTATATATATATATGTATACTCACTCTTTTTCTTCATTGCATATATATATATATATATATATATATATATATATATATATATATATGTATATATATATATATATATATATATAGATAATATCAATTAAATAAATTCATACAAAAATCTCCTTTATTAATTGAAGTATCGTGCGAATGTTTTTAATATTTTGATAAAAACAAAGTTTGGAGAAAATTGCTTCTAAACTGATATTTTCGCTTGTGATATCGACGAAGCTGTTTCTTTTTTCCGAATTTATAGTCCACAGGCAATAAATAACAGCCTCGTACTTAATAACATCAGACTTACTTATTTACTTAAAAACCTCAAAATAAATAACAGCCACAATCTTACGGTTATTATCAAGACCTCATCAAAAACATAAATTTGAAAATTGTAAGAAAAGTTAAATATTACTTATTTTTATCATTTCCAATTTGAAAATCCAACTTTAAGTTTTTTCACGTAAAATATTTGATTCAGATACATCATTTTCATATTAAGAATATTCATTGTCTTAACTATTAGTGAAACGACATTGAGTATTTAATTCAATTAGAATTTTTGATAAAGAGGAACAAGCAACATGTTCAGATAAATACTTGCCTTAACTTTTTAAAAATTCAAGTTATTGATACATTTTCAGCATTATATGTTTTAATGTATTATATCGATATCCTTTTATATTTTCCTTTTCTTCCCGAAAAACATTTTTAACAAATATATCTATAAGCTTATTCTTTTCGTAAATTAGATACTGATAGAAAATGTTATCTTCTACTATTCCTGTACAAAAATTGTAAAAGACATCTCATAGAGGTACACATTCAAATAATTTTACACAGTTAACATTTCAATTTATTGTTTCTAGCATGAAAGATGAAACCTAACTTCCGTGGTCGTAATATCCTGATTTCTTAAATGAGGAAGTAAGTTTTCACCATTTTTTTTATCTGCTGCTGGTCACAAATTATTGGTATTTATTTAAACATTTACTTAACTTTCTCTTTTCCTTTTTCTGGAATGTTTCTCTTTCACAATTTTTTCTTTTTGTTTGCAAGACATATTTCTGTCGATATTGATGTGCTTGCCAATTACTTTATTATAATCAATTTAAAATTGGATTAAGAAATTGTTTGCCATTTTAAAGTTGTTTCATTGTATATATATATATATATATATAAATATAAATATATATTGTATATATATATATATATATATATATAAATATAAATATATATTGTATATATTGTATATATATGTGTGTGTGTTTATATAGATAGAGATAGGCAGAATTTTTTCCATCAATTTTCCCAAAGGATAAGGAAAAAGAAGTAAAATTCATAGGAACATGATCAAGATTAGGAAGAAGGAATGAATGTGTGTGCACATTTTATGTAATATTTTATCACTAAAAATATTTAATGATACAATTTTTTTTTTACAGAAAATCATATTGTATGCGTTTTGTGAAGATACAGAAAATATGTTCTTACTTTAATTAAAGTAATAACTTAGAAATGCCTGGGACAATACAGGGAAATATCCTCATTCTATGCGAATAAAATCTATTAATCATGGCAAAAAAATAAGAAATGACAAAGGGATTGAAACAAAAGTTATTATGGTAAATATAAAAGGAACGTTTTTAACTATTGAGACCTCAGGTACGGCAAAGGCATTTAAAAGGAAACACGCTCAATCATAACCTATTTAAAAAAAAGGAAGTAGATAAAAAAAGAATCATAAAAAATTCGAGAAATGTAATGAAGGAAAAACTAGATTTATAACAATAATTTTAGCGCACATACGAAAATTTCAACATGGTTTTGACATAAAATGAAATGCCATGCTATTAAATGAACAAAAGGATATATATATATATATATATATATTTATATATATATATATATATATATATATATATATATATCTATATATATATATGTATATATATATATATATATATATATATATATATATATATATATATATATATATATATATATAAACGATCGTAAAATTTCCTTATGCTATCGCCATCTGTTTTTCCGGTTTTCATTACTTTGGTTGGAGAGTGGAGTACGGGAAAAAAATTTCTTTTCCGTCCCAAAAAGAACGTAATGACGAGTAAAAACAAATGTATAATAAGAGACGTTTTCTAGGGAAAATGGGAATATCCTAGGGAATGATATCATGAAATGCTCTTCTTTCTTGGAATTCCTGGAGGAGACAACCACTTTCTTATTGATTCAGTCTTGAACCACTTTAAACAGGGTTATCTATGAAAGATCCCTAGATGAGACAGATTCCATTTATTGCTTTTTTTTTAATGTTACACACAGGCCATGCTGAAATATACAAGCTAGAAACAAAATATTTTGAATATACAGTGAAAGTGTGAAGAATGTTTTCACCTGAATGCGTAGCATAAGGATGTAAGCCATATTCGATATTTTCTGGCTATGTTTGTTTGTTTGTCGCTCAACGATCTTTTTTTAACATGAGGGCTAATTAGACTGGAACCTACGGCTTAAAGTTTATTCCGAACCACTAAAAACATCCTTGCCCAAGGTAAGATTCGAAGCCACGAACTGTTGAAACGAAGGCAAGAGCGCTAACCATTCATTTGGCTGCCAGCTCGGCTGGCATCCAAGATACAACGCCCCTTAAGATGCGCAACATTTTACACTGATTTTTAAGAAATGAAATTTGGTCATTATAACGAATCAAGAGTATTTTATATATAAAGTGGCATGCTACTTGGCATTATTTTTTTTTTATCTATAACATCAATAATATAATTTTTTCGTCACCTGACATTTTAAAAGCGAAACTTTTTGTACCATTAGAAGTTTCATTTTTGTTTGAGATTTTAACATAAATCAGATTAATTTTGTCCATATTTCCTATTTGTGCAAGTAAAATAATAAATGAGAGAATAGAGGATTTATATTTAGAGATAAAATGCATCTTATACGCGTCTAAATACAGTATTTAGTCTGTGTGTTTGCTCAGCTTTTGTTGACTATAGAAATTGAAAACGGTTGCATGGTAAAACTCATAAAAAATTTTTGTCTTATCATTTACCCTTTTCAAAAAGTCATCGATCAGTTAGTCACTGGTCGTCACTCAAACGTCACTGATCCTCACTGACAGTTCAGTGTAAATGATAGATGAAAGATGTCCCAATTTAATAATTAGATAGCTTCGTAGTGAATGGAATTCGATCTTTCCTTACGTTATTTGTCAGTTTTTCTCTTTTCAGTTCACGAGAACTTCTTTCAATGTGCAAAACAGTATTTCGTATAAAGCTAATTAAGCGATAAATATATTTGCAAAATAGCAAATATCTCATACTTCCATTTGGAATCTTCCCACGTATATTTTCCTTTAAATTCAATATCAGTGAATATCTAGAAATTTAAAAATTTATAAATATAGTAACCTTTAATGTCATATTAGTGTTTACTGAGTGGTTATAAGAACAATTACTTTTGAAAACGATTTCAATTTATTTCAAAATTTTGGTGCTCTACTTTTAGGAATCATTTATTTAAGCTTTGCCGGAATCTTTGCGTAGACAGATACATCTCGTACTATGATATCATATCGCACTCGCTCTTATCTTGCAGATGTTCTGTTGCATTCCATTTCATTTGCGAATTTTCCACTATAAATTAAAAGTTACCTGATAAGTAATCATTTTTATAACATTTTAATCACTTATATTAACGCGGCAACTATGCATACATGATTGGCACTTCAATACTTAGATTTCACTGACATTTTCTGACGAGTTATGTTAATTTCTATAAAAATGATTTAATCTTTGTTTTCATTATTAAATTTTGAGTACATTTTTTATATTTGTTTCCTTGACGATGGTGGAACATCCATTGCATTTGTGAATTTTCCATTATAAGTTAAAAATTTCTTAACAAGTTATTCTTTTTTTCTGAAATTCTAATCACTTTACATTTACAGTATTTATACATACATGATTTGCCACGCATTATTTAAGTTTTACACTTGGCATTGTAATTATTCTACTGAAATGTGCTAATTGCAACGAAAGTAATCAGTTTTAATATATGCTATTAAATTTTTTGTATATATATACATGCATACATACAAACATATATATATATAATATATATATATATATATATATATATATATATATATATATATATATATATATATATATATATATATATATATATATATATATATATATATATATATATATATATATATATATATATATATTTCACGATTTTACTATTTTTAATGTCAATGCAATATTTTCATATTTTTTACTTTTGCACCATATTACATTTGCGATACCCTACAAGAAATATTTAGGTTATCATTTCATCGATTTTTATTGCATTATCATATAATATGTATTCATTGACATTTTTTTCTTAAAAATAATGCTTTTCAATAATTTCTGCAATTTTTAATGACCGGGCTTAAGCTTAATTGTCTGTGTTTGATTCTTTAACACTATTTTTTCAATATTATTAGTTTTAAATCATTTAAACTTTTAAACTGAACTGTGAATAATGAAACATCAAGTAATATAACAGAGCTAAGATTAGGTTAATGATCCTATCTGAACAAGAAATATATTTTACGATTTGAATGTTTCAGACTGACATAAATCATATCAAAAGAGGATATTTAAAATTAAATATCTTTTAATTGCTTACAAAATTAATAAAAAAATTTGACTGTCCCTATTTTAGTGAGATGCTATGCATTAAAATTTTTATAAGAAGATATTTTTTAAATGATTAGATTAGATATTAGAGTGTTAGGTAAAATATATTTCCCATTTCCTGTTAAGATTTTTATATAACATCTTTCCAGATATATCAACAGTTAAAGTTTAGGAATTGTAGCTGTTATGTTATTGCTGGAATCAGTTATTTGAAATTCAAAATAAATGTGAAAATTAAATTAAAGGAAAAAAATGATAAAATATTGAAATAAAATTGTTTTTCTAAATTTTAAAATTAACAGTATGATGAAACATTTCTGTATCTTTTTTCTATTCTTTTTTTTATCAGATTTGGGAAATTGAATCTGACGAAGCCACAAAATTCAAAGACAATTGGAGAAAGTTTTGACCCCGAAAAATGGGCGAATGAGACGGCGGCCATCATTGTTCGCAAAAACAGTCTGTTGGGGATTTCTTCTTATTTTGCTAATTTATTCATAAGTTTTTTCATAGACTGGGAAATGCATTTCAAATACTATTTTATAATTTGCTTCATAGCTAGGATGCATACAATTATTTTGAAAAATTTACTAATTATGAATTCTAAATTATCAATATTATTCTAGTTGCGAAAATACTATCGGTAAAAGAATATCAAAAGGGACATTTATTCACAACATAAACAGTTAAATTGCAAAAAGTAATTAATTACAGTTACAGTTTAATATTTCAGTACCGTTAAACAAAAATAAACTAAAATCGTTTTACTAAATTGTTAAATATTCAATAATACGTGCTCTTCAGAATTTAACATTAATTATGTTAACAATTGCTAACATTTTATTGCATTAAAGTAACACATTTCTATAAATAAAAAAATTCATATTTTACAAATACAGTCTATTTTTCTAAGAAATAGCAAATACTATATTAATTTTCTGGTCAAAGTAGAAAAAATGTAAACTTAAAAATAACTGTTAAAATTTTTGCTGAAACTGTAATTTTATTTTCGTCAAATTTAAAATTGTAACAGGAGAAATACATTTTTAACGACATTTTTATCAGATATTTTTAGTTCGACTTCAGTATTTACTATTATATTCACTTTCTTACTCGTGTAGTCTAAGAAGAAAATCTTGCTAATTATTTATCTAATGCTTCTTGCTCAACATTTTGCCCTTCACAGTTCATTTTCACGCAACAAATTATTATTTATTTAACAATATAATATATCACATATAAGATAAGTTTCATATTATCAACCCTAAAGTAAATATCCTAATTTAATTTCTACAGTTATTCTAACCAATACTTCCTATCAGAGAAGCCATTCAAGATTTTCTGTATCAATTTTATCTATGCTTCAGGCTGTATTTAATGTAATGCAGAGTTTCTCTCGCGTTTAATAACTGATAGCGCATTTTTAGGGTCTGAGGGAGACATGGATGATGCTTCCACAATCTCAGAAATGGACACCAATACTTAAGATACATGATTAGAAACTGGAAATTAAAATTAGAATTAAAAGTATGTATCATATTTCTAGTAATAGAAATAAATAATAAAAGTGTTTTTCATTTCTAATTATTATTAGTGAAAAATTAACAAGAGAGGAAAGGAAAATTTGTTGCGAGGGAAACACTTAACTTACGCCCGAGAGGCGTGAGTGCCAGTGGCGCAACGTCCGATAACGGATGAGTGGAGGCATGGAAAACATTTGGGATTCTATTAATAATTGACAGCTTCCTATTCTGGATGAAAAAATGTTAAGTATTATGTTAGATGAAAAAATTATGATAAAACTCATGGCTTCTTTATTTTTTCAATCTTTGAAACTTCTGTCTTAATTCATCGAGCTTGTCAATTTTTTTTTTTCAACATTTACCACCAAAATAAAGATAAATATTTGATTTCAATAAAACTTATTGTTAACCAAAAATCAATAAATATTTGAGTTTTTCTCATAACAAAGAAGGTTTGTTAGGTGGTAGACACGGTGCGTGTCTCTGCAATATCGTATAACCAATTATTTTCTTAATTTATATGGAACGATTTTATCCTGCCTCCTTATTTAAATTATTTCAAAAGAAAAGGGAAAAAAAACGAAGCAGTTACACCTTGTTAGCTTCATGTTAGACAGCGAGCTTGTTTTTCTTTCCTCCTCTGTTTGCAAGGTATAATTAGTCTTTTTCCGTCGTTTCAATTTCTCCCTCGATGTTTGACGAGCCCGCGCGGAACTTGTTAGTCAACCAATAAAATTTCTTCTTTAAAAGTTAATGAAAAAAGAAAATGCCGAAAAATTCACTTCACGCGCCATCTGAAAAATTTCCGGTGAAAATTCTTAACGACGTTAATTAATTTACTTTATTCACACATGGAAAATAGTGGGAAGGGGGGGGGGAGAAAAAGGAAAAAAGAACAAAAATCTCAGTTTTATCCTTTCTGAAGTTTTAATTAGTGAATGGGAGCCAAACACTATTTATTCTATTATGAATATGTTTCGCTTTTCATTATAAATTCCGCACAAAAACACAACTCAATTCTACTCGGCGTTCTGCAAGGAAGACAAATTAAATTCTGCGAGTGTCAATTCAATGGACCGCTTAATCGCTGGAGATGGAGTGAAATATGCCAGTATTTACTCGAAATTGTTTCCAATGTTGCGAAATTATAATCTCTCTTCAAATAAACTTAACGTCTTTCAAGGTAAAAAGGGACTTCGTAAATTAGCGTTTCCAGAATCGTTATGGTTACTGCGTACTGTATTCATTTCTTCCCCCTCTCGTTTCAGCCTATTGTTTCGGTTTTCCTGCTCGAAGCGTATTGTGTTTCAAGACATGGAGTTTTCGGATTATGAGTATTTCATCATTTAAGCTCGCTTTTGTTTCGATCACAGAAAGAGTGGGAGTTGATACCGATGTTTTAGAAAAGAAATCGATTCCTGTTAAGGAAGAAGTAAAAGATATTATTTTAATGCAGTGCAGATATGTAAGCATAAAAATCATTAATAAATCATTAAAATTCCATTTTTTGTTGTTTCTTCTTCAACGTATACAACAATGCATTGCTGTGTTGCAACACATCAATTAAAAGATGCGATTGGTCTCATTGGAAAAAAAGAAGATAAAGACTGCAAGGAAACGCTATTTCACAGGTCAAAACATTTCAAACAAGTAAGTGAAACAGAAATTTTGTTTAAACTTGTTTTCTTTCTCTTTTTGTGGGATATTTTGAGTAGTATATGAAGGCTTCAATCGACTTGCAATATAACTAGTTACCATTATCGACAGAAAAATGTAATGGTTTAAGCGGATATTTAGTTTCTTTGATTTTTCATAACTATATTTTATCAAATTGCATAAGTATTGCTGGAACCACACACACACAATTGCATTACATATGTATTGTTACTCTTGTACAAAATACATTTATAGATTCAATGCTTTCAAGTGTCTAGTTTTGCACTGTTCTGTATAATTTTCGCATCGTAATATTTATGTCATTTAATATATTTCTGTTATTTTCGTAAAGGTCACTCTTCTGCTTTGCCTTACTTATTTATAGCCATCCTAAATGCACTCGCATCGTGTATACGTTCTGTTCCAAAAGGCAATCCTTAGATATTTCGTAAAGTTTTGAGCTATTTGCTGCATGCTCAACAGTATGTTGACGTTTATACGTTCCCTGTTCATCGCTTATAAAATAGTTTTTAATTGTTTTATAAATATTTTTTTTCTATAGTTGTACACTTGAAATTTTAAATGATGTTTTAATCGCTTTCTCTTATAATATCCCTGCGTAACGCACAAAACATGTTTCAGTGTATATTTACATTTTAAAAGAGGTTTGTTAGTTTTAATACATTTCTGGCGAACGATATGTTTATCTGACAGTTTTATATATGTGAGTTAACTTCTTCTTCTTCAAATTAAGCAAAACAGGCAACATGCTATTTGTAGAAATTTCCTTATGAATTTTGGGAAACGGATTTATTTTTTCAATATAACTTTCTCTTTCTAGGTCATATATGGATTTCGGTACATTCTGAGTACCAAGAAAAACACATCACCTCACTGAGCTTTTGCGTTTTTTTAAATGTCATTTTAACTCGATAGGCCCCAGGCTTGAATCTTAATCTGAACTCTAAATCGCATAACTCTTAGACTTCTACTTTGATATAAGAAATAATTATAATAAATTTAGAGATATTTTTTAAATAAATATAAAGTAGTTTTTGCCATGTTGTTCTTCTATTATCCCAGTTTACTAGGATTTCCACTTTTAAGCACTGAACGGACAATTAAGCTCCGAGTGCTTCTTTGACCCCAAAAGTGGTCAAAACATCATTTACGAGAAAGGACCAAAAAGAAAAATCAAGAAAATTGGCGGCTTTACCCACAGGTATCACTTCATGTGGAAGACACAACAAATTTAACATGCCCAAGCCACCACAGATTTTTGAATAGGTACGGATTTCAACTCAATACATTCCGATAACGAGAACAAATGCTTTAACCGGAATCGTCCACCACTGTCCGCAATTTTTGTAATTATTTGAATTGTATTGGCTTGCATGAAAATGGGATCAAGATTTTAGTTTTGTAATCTTAGCTATAAGAAAAGAAGATAAAAAAAATTAATGAATAGAAAATCCTTAAACAGTTAAGTGGTCTGTTGAATTATAATATCTGTCTGTTGGTTCATAAAAATGGTGTCTGTGGTGGTCTGTTGGTTTACATGTGCAATCAGAATCATTACCATTATTCGAATGGATTTTTGTCCTGCAATGAAAGAATATTAAAAAATAATCTAGTATGATATGAAAGGTTAAATTTCTGTAATAAAAATACATTTAAATATATACTTGTTGTATGTGTAGTTCTGATCAAGTGGTGTTTGAATGGTTCAACATCTGATTCACTTGGCGTTCTCAGGAGTCCCCTTATGGTCCCACATTTCTTATTGGTGTAAAGGGACTTGGCGATATGTGTTTAAGCTAAGGAGATTTACTTCGGATACATTTTAACAATATTTAGCGTTTCAAACCAAAGAAAATGATTATTTGAATACACATTCTAACATCCCACCCTTATCTGAAATAAGTACGTAATTAGGGAAGAACGCTTCATACAATGTTTGCTGCAGCCAAAGAATAAGTTCACACTTAATTTTTAGAGCTGCATAGACGTGGCACAAAAAAAACGCATAAAAAATTGCACAAAACTTTACGATTACAGATATGCAAAATTGTTTTCTAGCGAAATAAAAGCGTACTATTTATGCGGGGAACAGAGACCACTTAAACTACGTCTAACATAGAGAATAATAGCAAAACCATAGGAAATATTTAATAATTGCTTTTTGAAACGAAGTCACAACACGAAGCTAGTATATTCAGAAAAGTGATACTCCTGTAAGACAATGCAAGAAACGAAAATAACGCCTGTATTCTGAAGGAATGATGATCAGAAAAGCTGAAGGCTTCGTTGCTGTCGCCGGATGACGACAGAATGTTCATGCAATGAGGCGAAGTACACCCCGTCAGTAACCGAAAGAATTGAACACTCATTTACACAGTTGAAATGGTAGCCCAAGAGGAAAACCAGCATCGAACTACGTGCATCGCTCCCATATACTACCTGTTGATATTTACTATTTGAAGAAATCAATCATTAATGAAAAAAGTTTCATTTCAACGTGTTAAAATGCATAACTCAGAAATTTGGATACATTAAAAAGTATTGAATGCTATTAAAAAATTATAAGAAACTGAATAATTACTACATGCATGGTTACAATAAAATTTGTCACTTGTAAATTACAATGTATTATAAAATATAAATACAAACTATTTCGTTAAGCACTTGATGAATATCTAACTATCTATGGCATAAATATTAACTATCATTTCTTAATTCATGGCCAAATTTGTAGAGAAATTACAACAAGAAGAGCACCCCTAACTTAGTGAGAAAAGAAGGAAGTGATGAGTTTGATTCTGGCTTCACCAAATACCAACATGCTAAGAGGTCTTATCCCTGCAAAACAAAAATATTTACTTTTGTGACTAAATAAATCATCTAAATCCATTTCTTCTTTTTAAAATCAGGATGATTTTAATCAATTTTGGATAGTAAATACCCATACTTTACTAACAACTATTTTTAAGTAATAAAAATTATTCATTAAAATTAAATTATTGATAAAATTATTAATAAAAGTTATTAAAAATTATTATTTAAAAAATAAATGATAATTTTCTAAGTAATTATTTTTAATAGTAATGGGAAAAAAATCCTTAAGATGTTTTAAATTAACTACAGAAATTTTATCTCAATGGTTTTTATTTTTAAATATATAACATTCAATTTTTATTCATGGATAATTAGTGATCAACTTTAGCTTAAATAAGATATTGGCTGAGTAATTAACATATTCCTGACTCCCCTTGGTATTGTTTGAATGTTTGTTTTTGAAAATTGTTTTCGAAAAAAATTTGCATTATTATTCTTTGTGCAGGTAATGTTTTGATTGGTTGCCTCATCTAGCCATTGCCATTTATTTGATCGCGAAAAATAAATTGATTCTAATTTCTACTGTGTGATTCTGTTATAACATATATAAGTAACAGTTTATCAGTATACTGTTTATACATACAATTTATGTATCCAACCTCTCTCATTACGAAATATTCAGAGTAAATAGACAGTAAGCCACTAGAAACATTAATGACAAAGTCTGGAATCAAACCTACAGACTTTTTAACTGAAAGCCAGATCACCAACCTTTAAAATGACATCTTGGATGGGTGAAAACAAAACTCGTATTTTTCCTGGGTTAACGCTTATTGCTGTAAACATTACTCAGGAGATAAAGTTAAGAATGCTTATCTCCTGGATAGTGTTAACAATAATTATTTTTTTCGTATCAAATTCCAGATCAATATCTTCATTATTAAATGAAGATTTTGATATGGAATTTGATGCGGAAAAAAAACTGCAAATTTGTACTGATTTTTATATTTAAATATAAGAAAAACACATTAATTATTTAATCTATTTTGGAATATCATGAGCTCAAAAACAGAGAAGAAAGGTGCAATCATAAAACTTAACAGAGAAGTTAGTAAAATCCTATACGTAAATGGTTCTAGTTTGGTACAAATGCACATGATCATTAAATATTCAGTGGCCACAAATGTGAAGTTAGCCTCGTGTATTTGGTGCATAACCGAATATTAAACGTGGCGATCAGAATTTTGAATTTAATTAAGGGACCACAAACAGATGTATGAGAATGTATTTCTTGTGGTTAAGCGAGCTTGAGAGAGGCTTCATTATCTGTCTGAAAACTGTTGTTTGATCAATTCGTCAACTGGTCGCTGTGTAGCTTCAAAACTTATTGGAAGGAGTGGACAAGTGATGCATGCGACGTACTGGGTCTAGAGCAATCCAAACCGACGACGGGGGAGATTATCGAAAGATGTATCCCAAGTAGGGGTGCCTGTCAGTCCACAAACCAGTTCTATATGCCTTGCGAGAACAAATTTAAGGTCTAAACGCTTGTCTCGCATGCTATCGTTTACTCAGAAATTCCGCAATTGTGTCTACAGTAGTGTCAAACCAGAGCGATATAGAAAGCCACAAATTGACAAAATGTGCTGTTTACTAATGAGTTCTGGTTTGTTCTGGGAACAGGTGACAATTGCCTACGTTCGTGCAGATGCTTTAATGAACGGTACAATTCCACTCACGTTATGGCAGGTCACATTGTCGCAAGTGGGTTTAATAGTCAGGAGGCATACTCTATGATAACTGGTTCATTATAATTGTAGGACGTGAAACCTTAATGCGTCAGCGTTATGTTGATGAAATTCTTCAGCAACAAGTAACAATTTCTCTAGATGGTGTGCAGGAGCAATGCTTCTGCAAAATTTTGTTAATCCCCATGCATCTCGAGCTGAAAAGGCCAGTTCCAGACCACTTCCTAGACGTGTCCGCTATAGACCCTTTGACAAGCCAGATGCCATTGTGCTACACTGTACAATTTTTTGGAGTTGGCTGGTTAAGATTTGTTGAGCTCATATACATCAGGACAACATACGACATTTGTTCAATGTTGGACTATAATTCGTCATGTAAGGCAGCAAGGGCGTTCCAACGTGCTATTGATGTTGCATTATTTTTGTCCAAATTTGCGCATTGCATTTTTTTAACTGTCTTAATTTTTAGATCAAGTGAATCTCTCATCTACAGAGCTATGAACACTAAATTTCATTTCAAATGTGTGTGTGTAAACGTGATATTACAGGAAAGGCAATTATTATCAAACTGGGGCATCTTTCACCATTTCGTGAAGTGAATTTTCAGTGGAAACCTTCCCAAGTTGATATATACTATGTTGAGATAGCCGATATTTTTGCTTGAGGTGCTGGTGTTCCCTTAGATAAATATCAGCGTAGCAATATTCTGTTATATGGAAATTTTTTTCAGGCCGTTCAAAGTGTGCTGACCATCAGGCCACTCCTGACCTTATTCTAGACTGTCAGGATCTTTGCAAAATCGATACTTTCATAAGCCTGACTTTAGTGTAAGATTTTCTTAGATTTACAAATTTTATAGAATTGATTTAGTATTGCTCAACACCAGATATATACAGCAGCAAATTTCATTTCAATCTTATGGTTCTTGCTTGGTGCGCTGTTTACAATATTCTTAAATGTATTTTTATTTATTTTAGTTTTTCAATACATGGCACACATAGATACTTTTAAAAAATTAGAAAACATTACATTTTATTGGAATTTTTCTCTCATTAATACCTTCAGCAATTTATGAACTTTATGAACTAAGCATTCATAGTATTTTAGAAGTTGGTATAAAAGAACATTATTTTAAATAATTTGTGCTATCAGCTTTTATCGGTTCTAACCACCTTTCCGATGATCCATTAACTTTTATCAGTTACTTAGTGTTTGATTAGATTCACGTAAGTTGCATCTATTCATCTCGGCACCAATTATTTCTGTCATGACATCCACATTCTGGTTCGTAATAAAAACATGAATATAAGATGTCATCATAATTATATTAGTAAACAAATTGCCTCACACTAAAAAGAATTGAGCTAGATCTGTAAGCAAGTATTTAGAAGCATTGCCTGAGTGGATTTTAATTAAATGTGTTCTATTTTTCGTCCCTAAATTTTCAAATGCATCAACGAAAAATTGCTTGCAGCAAAACCCACTCCTTTACTCAATGACTTTCATCAAAATAATTTAATGAAATTTTTTTTCTCATTCTATAAAAATATTTTTTGACAAAGTCAAATTAATGACTTTATATTTCAAATGAAATTTGAAACTCATAAATCACAAATAAAGCTTTTAAAAAATAAAAATATATAGCATTATTATTGATAAAATTAATTAGTAATGACGGGCTTTGTTCTATTTGTTCCTTCTGTGGTAAAATGATGAATTATTAATAAAGTAGGCGTTCTGATCCGTTTCACTTTTTAAAAAGCTCTATTAAAGGGAATACTCAGTAAGAGCGGAGAATTCTCTTGAAGAACACGACGCACATCCTCCCTGAAGGAGATCTCGCCGCCGCCAGATACGTTTAATCCACTCCCCAGGTCTTTTCGATTAAACAATTTTTAATTGGCTACCAGAGTAAACAGCTATTGGCACCCAACGTCTCCTTCTTTCGCATTGCGATCGCATCCGAAACTTTAATAACAGTCAAAATTGTATTTGCTCTCGATAAACCTGTCTAAATTGAATTCAACCCCAGTGTTGACTTATGGGTTTGGGGGATATACCAATCATTTAAAATTGATCCTTTTCTTGCATTTTTAAAATTGAAGCCTTGATGAAAGATGTTTATCTAAGAGAGTTCAGTGTTTACGTAAGGTTCCTTAATTGGATCAAGAGTCGTTTTTTCAGTTGCACTTGAAACAATGTCTCTCTGCCTGACTTCCTTCATCTGAAATGAAAAAAAAATCCTTCAAGATTAAAAATTGATATTTCTATCCTTGTTTGCTCGTAATATTTGGCAGTAATTGCTCTTGCTGTAAATGTACAACACATTATTACCACAAAATCGATTCAACATTGATGAATATTATGCTACAAAATTGGAATTATCACCTTTTCCTAATGGAAAACAGATTATATTACTATTTGCTATGGTTATTTACTATTATATTTTACAATAGTTTGTAATTAGAATAGAAAATATGAAACTAGTTTTAAAATAAAAAATTTGATTTAAAAATTAATTACATTGATTAATTTTATTTATATTTACTGCACTTAAACGTAATTTTGTTCTGATGATAAAAACTTCATAAAATGTGAATCATAAAATATAGCACAAAATTTTAAGAGCACATTTGTAAAATATAATTTTCCCTACACATTTGAAAAATAATTATTTAATTTGAAAATTTTTATGTGCTGAATAACAACCGCATAAAAGTCTCTCTAAGAAAATAACTTAAAATCACGTACGGAAAAACTAGGAATTGATTTTTGAAACGAAACCATGACACGAGGCTAGTACTCACTCCTGATAAATATACTCAGGGCAGAAAGGCAGATTCAGGGCAAATAATGCAAGCATTTTAAATCAAAGATAAGTATAAATGTTGTGATGAGAGAAAAATTATAGTAGATGGGTATTAACTTAGGAAAATTGAAAGGACGGCAAATACAACTGGAGTTCGCTCAGGGGTTACAATACATGTTCTATATTAAATTAGCTAATGAAGTACTGATATAATATGACGTAATACAAAAAATCTAATTGTGAAACAAGCTATTTCTTTTTTAATTCATAATTTCATCAATTATCTTCCAATTTTCTTGAAATTTTCATATACGGCACACAAAATTTGGCAAAAATAGATTTGAGTACTTTTAGTTCATATTTAAGTACTGTTTTGCACAAAGCAATGTGCGGTGCATGTATGTAAACTGAAAATAAATGGTATTGAATACTTAAAATTTCCTTCAGATTAAAATTTATTCAATAATGTATTTGGGACTCTTGAAGTTTCATCTTTTCACACAATTTCCTTCAATGACAAGGAGTATAAACACGTAGCTGCAATGGAAGAAGCACAATATTTAATTGTAAAAATATTAAATATGGTTATTTTCGATCACAGTACACTGTTGTAACATGGAAAGTAAAATGTGTGTGATCCAATGTTTTATATATTTTACCACTACCTTTAAAAGCGCCAGAATGCGCCAGAGAGTTTTCTAATGGAGGTCTCCGAACGAGAGAACGTTTTTTCTTTTTAGTCATTTAAGCTTTGCTGGTAAGGGAACCAACTCAGACATCTGCTTTTGAGGCTGTAGATCTTTAGACTTTTCACTTTCTTTCCGTCATAGGCTTTACTTCCTTACTTCATCACACTGCATTATTCCCCGCACAGAATAATCAACGATGTACTTGGGGCTTAGGAAGAGGACTCCTTTTGATAAGTATTCGATAGTCGTGAACTAAATATCGATCTTTAAAATACCTACGATGTGAAATATCAAAAGCTATCGAAAATTCCTCCACAAATTACTCCTAGTATAATAGGTAGACTTAAGGTGGTGCTTTTACCATCAATGCTGAAAGGGTCATTAGATCCACTCTTAGCATGCTTGTAAGTGGAAACATCAGGTGTCTCTCTTTCGATCAGGAACAAAAGAACAACCAACTGCAACCACGTGTTCGAAGAACTACCAACTGGCATCTGACAGGCATTTCCCGATTACACATTGACCTTTGCATGTTTAGATAGAATAGATCTCTTTAATAGTCTTTTTTTTTCTGTTTTCTTGAATTTTCATAAGCTGTGGTCTTTGTCTGACTTGTGGCTAAATCATGAGAAATAAGACATAACTTCCGTGCAGCTGCTCTGCAAAAATGCGGTTTTGACATAGAATAGAGCTTTTAATTTTATACAGTACCATAACAGCTAATTATTTAATAAAACCCCTCAAACTCATAGCGATTTGCTGCAAAACTAAGTTAAGGGCAACAAATTATAATAATAATGGAAAATCTCTCAATTTTAAATATTTTTATTCTCACATAAAATCCTGTGATGTATGCAAGTGGGAAGACAAATTTTGGATGGAAATTTTCTCTCACATTTTAATAAAAGAAAGGATTTCAACAAGTAAAAAATACCATTTGACAACCACTTAAATTAATATTTGCAAGGATTTATTCTTTATAAAGGTAATTTCCATTTGTGTATCTTCGGAATCGCTGTCATTATTTGACAAGCAGGTCAATAAGCTGATGATTATTGAAGAATTAAAAAATTAAAGCTTTGACAGAGTTGTCTTAAAAAAACTTTAAGATATTTGGGTGATTCCTGATATGGTCACCCTCCCTGTCTCCTAAGGGGCACAATGAGCAACAAGCCAAATCCTTGATTTCAATACGATGCAAATTATTCTACAAATAGTCATATCCAGCAACCAAACGAAAAGCAAGCAATTCTTGCAGATCGAGGCCGGAAACCACTTTTGTAGTGAAAGACCTCACATCATTGCTAACAAGAAGACTCCATGACTTTAAATCACTGGAAGTGATTTCTTTGGCATTAAGCAGAGGAGAGTCGGGCCGTGACGCTTTAGCAAGTCTTCCAAAGATGGCGTTGGAGGAAACAAAATACTTCTCCTCTGCACTCAACAGGGATATTTGTTAACTTATAGGTTGAATATCTGAGTGAAAAAGTGAGGTTTTCAATACTTACGTTCCATTATAAAGTAAATTTTTCGGAAATAAATTGTTTGTATATTAATTTTATGTTTTCAAAAGAATTGTCAATACAATAAAATTGGTAAATTCAGAATAAATTTTCTCTGCTCGATTAATAACAATTTAGTATTAATCATTTCTAAAATTATTAATATCAATATTCTAATTATAGGTATTAATAATTTAAAAATTAGTTTAAAATGTTGTAAGTATTGTGAGAACAATCTACATGTGTTATGTTATCCATTTAAAGTCATCACGGGCTGTATTTACGAATTGAAAGGGAGGAAACGCGTTACGTCAGACCCAAGACTGATGTTATTCAGTGGTTAAAAGTGAACTCAGATTTTTTAACTAGTCAATGGAAGCCTTATTATGTTACTAACTTTAATATTTGATAATAAACTCATTTATATATATTAACTAACTAAATTTTGCTGTGTAATACATTTAATTTAATATGGTATTTTGAATCAGTCAAGTTAAATATTGGCATCTCTTTCTTTTATGAAAAAATTTATTGTTCAGCTACGGTTATTTATTTTTAAATAACCATTATTGAATTTTTCTATTTTAAAATCATTGTTTAATAACTTTCCTCGTTTGACAAATGTTTTGATGAATGAAAATATTTTTGAAACAATTAAATAAAATTTATTTTATAATTATTTAAAAGACATAGATTTTTAAATTTCCCTTTCACTCCAAAACATTTAGCAATTGCCAAAAATAAAAATTAAAGCATTTAGAAACTAAAGCATTTATTTTATTTTTAAAGTAACAATATAATTTGAAGAGTAAATCTTATAAATTCTCTTCTTAGGATGGGGATTATGGATGAATGGTAACATTTATATTGTTTACATTTATCCATAATTTTATCTGAATGTTAAAAGTTTCAGAAATAAACGTCATTCAAAAGACTTAATTTACTGAGCAACAGGAAAACAAAATGTTAAATTAACTTTTTGGTAATATGTAGTATTATTTGTTCACGTGTTTAACATGTCATGTACGATATATTTTGAGACGAAATTAGAAATCGATTACCATAATAAATTTCCAGTATTTATTAAATTTGTACGTAGTATGAATATGAACTAATAAAGCTAAACTAATAAAAAAGTATTCTGGATTTCCCTTCAGTACACGAGTATACTTCCTAATTCTAGAATGGCAAAAATTTGTAACCCTAATTTTGCAAATTTTATTCAATAATAGAATTTGAGATTCTAATTTTGTAAATTCCGTTATATATTAGGCATTGTAAACCTAAGTTTGCAAATTCAATTTTAGAATAGACTTAGCAATCCTAAATTTTCAAATTCAGTTCAAAAATAGACTCTGAGACCCTAATTTTGCAAATTTTATTCAAGAACATACTTTGTACTCTAGATTTTGAAAATGCTACTCTAGAACAGGTTTTGTAATCCTACTTTTGCAAATTCTATTCAAGAATAGACTTTGCAATCCTAAGTTTGCAAATTTTATTCTAAATTAATAGTATTTTGGAATCTATCTTTGCAAGGCATTTTTCTGTTGAAATAATCCTAATGTGTTGACAGCACAGTGGAAAACTTTAAAATAGCTTAAGTTTACATAATAAAGCTATATTTCATTTGATTTTATTTGTCTATGTACGCAGAAATAATCATTTTTATACTTAAAATATGTTTATAAATAAACAATTCGAAAATACCAATAGATTTTATTTCATTGAAAATATGTTAAATTACTTTAATACACGTTTGAATATTGAATTTTTTGCGGTAATATTAAATAACATTTAAGATAGCAAACACAAAATACGTTATTGTATTATATGTGATAAATTTAGAAACTGTAAAATACAGGTTAAATTTACATTATAAATTCTAAAGATTTAAACAAATTATTACAAAAAAATATGATCGATTACTATAAAGCAGATAATTTCAATTTTTTTTGTTAGCCTTTCATATTAAATATACAAAACAAGAATATTTTCTCGCAAAAAGGAGAATTTAAAAAAATCTTAAACAAATTACAGGTAAAAAATTACCTTCTAGTTTTTGAAACATCGGAAAAGGTTCCTTGAAGGGGGGAAAAGCAATTACAGGCTTAAAAAACTCGGTAAGTTATCGAGAAATTGTGACACATATGTTAGCGTTTTTTTTTTTTTTTTTTTTCCTACTTGAAAGTATGCGCGAGCCATTTTTATTAATATTAACATAATCCTTAAAACGTTTTTCTAATTATTAAACTCACTTGAGTACTACATAATAAATTAGATTTCTCATCCTTTAACAAAATATTTTTGGTTGTATAGAGTTTGTTTTTTAAAACTTCTATTTACAATACACATATATACCAATGCTAATAGATCAAAAATGCATTTCCGTAAATCTGTGAAATTACTTCATGAAATTATATTAACAAATATTTAATGTATACTCTTTCATTAAAAGAAAATTGGATTATGCTAATAAAAATTAGATTCATGGACACACACAATGCATATATACAAGCAATGGAGACAATTCCTCACTAGATCAAAACTTCACCTTCAAGATTTAGTACTTGTGATGTGACAAATATAAAACTTATATTGTTTACGTTATTATTTGTGTACATTCATATATGAATTTTGTAAATGAGTCCAATTTAATGTTATACAGCTTGATACTATTACTTTTTATTTTTTACTATACATTTAATGATAAGTAAACTATTAATTATTTTGTAATTTATGCTACATTTATACAGTTCTTAAATTTTTCTATGTATGAAGCAGTATAAAAATTTTGAAGGAAATTATTTTGATAAATTAGTGAAAAATGTAAAAAAAAAAAAAAATCTTTATTAAGGAAAAAAAAGGTGTTGACAGAATTATGTATAAGGGCGCGAAAAGTACGCTGCGAATATTTCTACTTTTCCTACCATCGCTCAGTGTAGTGTAAGATTTCGCTGATGGGCGTCAAAACACGAATTTAAAAGTTAGAAAAATAATTTATTTCAATTGAAAGGAAAGGAGAATTTTGACAGAATGTAAGTCATTTGTGAGAAAAGAGTTAAATTCATTTTAAAAAAATGCAGAATCATATAATACGGAGTTAGATATATATTTTCAAAGTTATGTCTAATAATTTTTTTCCTAAAAGTTAACAATCTTTTAAACTTGCAATTTCAGAAATAAAAGATAGCTTTGCCTCATATGAAATTTATTGTTAGGCTCATTGATTCCAAAATAAATAAATAATGCGACTCCTCATCATAGCTAAAAAGTTTAAAAACACTTCTAATTTTTCAATCTGTTAACAAGCTTTCCGTCTGACTGAGTTTTCTTTCTTTCTGTTTTGTTGATTTTCATTCATTTAATTTCTAATTTTCTTCACCTTTTTGGTGGAGTGTTGTATGAAATATGTATGACTAGGATAAATTAATGAATTTTAAAAATGGTATTTAATTTCGAATATAAAGGACTTACATATACCAGTAAAATTTGAGTAATTGCAAATTACAAAAAAATTACATATACCTGTAAATCAAGTAATTGATAATAATTTGCTTTGCGCTATAATAACTGAAATTTATGTATCTTATTGAATGTTATTATTTCGTATTCCTTTAAAATAAACTTTTAGTTATGATTACATTATATTTTCCAATAATACGCGAATTGCTACATAATTTAAATCCAACATGTCAGGTAGAATTTTAAATGATTTGTTTGTCAAAAATCAATAAGCATTGTTCTCAGTTGTGCCAGTTTTCAAATCTAAATAATTTAATAATGCCACTAGAAAAACCAATAAAAGTAATACATATGACAACTCTTTTTGCATAAAATAATCCTTAAATTCGAATTTTTAATAAATATTTTTTATTTAAGTTATCAAATCTTAACAAATATAATCCGCTAAATTTCAAAATTATATTTTTTCAAATTTATTTATTTTTATTTTTAATTTTGTTTATAGATTTCTGCCATTTATCATATTAAAATATTAATACCATTTCAGCTTTACTAATAATAAAGATTTTTGTAAGCCCACCCTGTCTTAAGAAGAGTTTGAAATGAGATGTGCAAATAAATTCTTGTAAATTATACACAAGAATTTTATTGTATTATTTTCACACATACTCAAATAATTTTTACAACAGAAGCTATGTAAACTAATTCAAACTTTAAATTCTGATAACTATTTGCAAAGTCATTTTAACCTTTTATTAATAAGAACAATAATACTGTACACGATAGGAAATATTCCAGTGAAATTTACTAGGCTATTCTATTCAAAAAATAAAATGTAGTTAAAGAAATAAAATTTAAATTATGGACATAATTCTTGTAACTACCCAGTATTAAGAATTTTTGAAAATTTAAAATAAATTATTCTGTAGAAATTTTCTATCTAAAATTCTATTTTACTTTTATAAAAGTTGAAGTCTTATAAAGTTTATATTTTTTACATAATTCAGTAGTTATATTATATTATTTAATAATCAAGCATTAAGTATTGTTTTGTTATGCAGCAGAAGTTATTGGTGGCCCTTACATAATTCGAACATTTATCACTTAACCATTTCTGATTACGTTTCATGAAAACGTTGTGAAGTTTGTGGTCACAGACAGTTGAAAAATAAAGGAAGTATTGCAATGTTTCTCAACCTTTTAGTATTCACGGCCCAATTTTCAATCATAATTTTCATCGAGCTCCTCCCCTCACCACCACATACAATAAAATGTATACATTGATAAAGTATTTTGAGTATTTTGCACTAAACCTACACTACAACCTCAATTTTAAACTTTACAAATTACCAAAAATATGGAAATTTATTGACATTTTGCAACACCGATCCTCAGCATGGAAAAAACAAAAATTCTAAGTTTTTTTATTGCTCTTACATCCCTCCATTTCTCTCAGAAATTATTGATATTAAATAAAAATGTTTATTTAATTTTAATAAGTTCTGAGAGAAATAAATATGAATTAATTGTACTAAAATATTATCCATATACATAATTATATATATATATATATTTGAAAAAAATGTGCTGTCAAATAATACCAGTTATAATCATTTTTCAACACTTGAGGAAGAAAAGAGATATTAATTTATAGCTTCAATAAATAAATAGTTAAAACCGTTTTTAAACTAAAAAATAATTTTTAATCATAAATTTAAAGATTTCAGTCTCTATAGATCTCAGTCTAAGTAACAAAGTTTAAAATAGAATCCCTCTCTCTCTCTCTCTCTCTGTATATATATATATATATATATATATATATATATATATATATATATATATATATATATATATATATATATATATATATATATATATATATATATATATATATATATAATCTTGCCAGAAAAGCTACAACAATTTATTATTTTATTTAAAGAACTGAAGGTATTTTTAAAAAGAATTAAATCCAAAATTTTTAACATCAGTTTTTTTGAACTTGCAACAATGACAGTAGTTAGGCAAGTGTTTATAGTAAAAAAAATTTCCGCCTGTAACTATCATTTCATTCGATGTCCATGGGGAAAAATCTAGGAACTGGGATTAGCAAAAATTATAAAAAAATCTGGAGAAATATCATAAAAACATGTCTCTTTTTTTTATTCTGGTTATATAAATAGGTGTACAAAACTTGGATAGTAATAACTGAAAAATAATTTTTCAATGAAAAGTTATATCTATATTTATGGTATATTATTTCCTTGAATTGCGGCTAGATAACTTTCCTATTAAAATGTGGAGTGTCAGCAATTAATTTCACAGAACAAATAATATTGTCGAAGAATAGAACTCAAAACTAAAGAAAATAATTGGAAGGAATCAACCAACACTAATAAAATGCCTAAAAAAAATTCCGAAAATAAACATTGGGACATCCTATAATGAGAGGAGGAAAAATATTCAAATGGATCAACGAATTCATTATATAAATGATGGATTTAGGAAAAGCCAAAGGTACACAACAGGGTCTCAAATCCTTAAAGTATGCAATCAAATTTCAATATTTGTTTTCAAAATTTTAATTGAAAATATAAGCTATATTTTAGTTATTTATATTAATAAAATAGTCATATATGTAGCTCTAGTCAATATTAATTATATTATTTCATAACCATGTATATATATATATATATATATATATATATATATATATATATATATATATATATATATATATATATATATATATATATATATATATATATATATATAAGTCTGATAATAGAATATACTACTATATTTTACTTATATATATATGTGTGTGTGTGTGTTTGATGTATGTATTATTGCTAAATATTTTCCAAAATATTTTTATTAATAATTTTCATTTCACATAAATTTATCTTACCTAGAGAGGACTCATTTTGTCTTTTATTTGTTAGATTTTTAAATTTACATCATCTTAAACATTATACAATTAATTTATTTGATGATACATTTTAGATTTTCAGAGTAACATACATTGATTAAAATTTTTCAGCATAACTTTTTGATGTCATTTTGATCATACACAGTACCGTTCTGACTCTGTAGAGATTTAATTTGATTTCCAATCTATAATTAAATATTTCTAGCCTTAAAGCGATGTTTTTATTCCCTGCGCAGAGGATGAAAAACATCCCTTCTCTGATTAAACCTTTACATTTACTTTCTAAAAACATTTTCGTCTAATGCTTTTGAGCTTGAAGTACGTCATTTGTCAACATTTCATTATCAAAATAAAGTTAGAAATTATTATATATATGTTTTCGGTATTTTCATCAAATGCTTTAATGTTTCTTTAATGTAAACGTAAATTGCTTTATTTGAGTTGCTTAAAAATATCTTTCAAATTAATTTTAATTGCTCAACATATTTTAAAATTTCATTGAAAATCTTTCTGATATCAATTATATCTGGTAACATACTGAAAGGGGATTTCAAGTTTATTTACTCACAACCTCAATTTATTAAAAAAAATTTTGTAATGTGAAAATAAAGTTTGTAATGAAATTTTATTTAAGTCCAATATATTGATACTTACTCATCCGTGGGAAATGTAAATAACCCGAGGAAATACATGATTTTGCATGCCATACATCTTAATGAAAGCAAATTTTAATAAGTTGTATAACTTCAAATATCATACCTTTATGTATGAGTTCCTTGCTCTCATGTATGTCTAATGTGATTTAAAAATATAAGGCATGCAGTTTAATTTGATTTTTAAATAAAATTTAAAAATATTTTTTCAAACAATTAAAGTTATTTAGTAACAATTTAATCTCTTAATATTTCTTATCAAATTTATTTAGCCTATCTACATGACATGCTAAATAATTTTAATAATTCTTTCTCAGTTAAAAATATCTTTTATTCTATAAAATAAATAGTATGCTTAGGGAATTTGTACATTTATATTACAAGGAATTTAGTCTAACATAGAAAAAAAATTTTTTTTCTGGAGTTAAATTTTTTAATGTTGCAACAGGTTTATAATATAATTTTTTTAAGAAAATATAATTATCTGAATGCTTTTTTGGAATAATTGGTATCATAATTTAAAATTATAAATAGCTTCTAAAGAGCCAATGAAAGAAATTTTTAATTTTGAATTGCAGTGAAATTAAAGTCATTAAAAAAATAAAGTTTTATTTTCCAAAATTAAGCATTTAAAATATCAATATTAACTGAAAAAATTATCACAAATAAAATCAGAAACATTTGTTTAAAAATTAAAAAACACATTATCTGCAGAAAAATATAAATAAAATAAATTTATTTATGCCACGTAAAAATTGAATATTTTTTATAAAATTATATTTTCTAAAAATAATATATATATATATATATATATATATATATATAAAGTGTAACATATTACAAAAATTTATACAGCAGTTAAATTTTTCAACTAGAAAGTAATTTTTTTCTTTTTAAATAGTTAAGTACTTTTCTTTCACATTTAACTTAACGCAAGCAGTTTAAGACTGCAAAATTCGCCTTCTTACCAATCCTGGAAAAATCAGTTTTTGAATATTAATGCGAACTAAACGTTGCTGAGTTATCACTCTTAAATACAATTTTTGCGCTCTGAATGTGCTTTTTCCTAATTTACTTTATTAGGCGGCAAAATTTTCTGCTGAGACTTTCTGGAAAAATTTAAGATTGTAGCATATGGAATAATTTAGTGTTATATTAACCCGCACCCTTTAACCACGATAAATATACCTTATTCTTCTAGTACATACCTTGCGAATGATATCAGATTCTGAAATTGTTTACATCGCATCATCAACAAATGTCAACGTTTTAGCTAAAACGACCCCGTAGCTAAAATGTAGTCGCCATTTCACTTTATCAGAATAATATTTTTAAGAGTAAATAAGTTTTAACGTTTTTACGTTCATTGAAAGTGTGTTTTTAGCACGTTTTTAGTTCCATTGAAATGCAAATTCAAAGCAACAATGGTTACAAAATAGTGATAAATGAGCAAAATAGCGGAATAAATATCAGCACAGAACAGCTTGCGACAAATAAATCCAAAGTTAATAGTTTAAACGGTGGATTCATCAAAACAAACAAAATTAATAATAAAACTCGACACGAGACCTCCATGACAGAAAAAGTGAGCTATAGTGAGTGAAATCCATCACAATACTTTGAAAGAAAAATTGGATTAATGTTTGGTCTATCAGACTTGTATAGAGTGCGGATCTCGAAAATTTCATGCTGCTGTTGCAAGCTGTGGGATCAAAGCCTCGTGAGTTTTTGCAATCTCTCTCACTTTTGTAAACTGTATTTTAATTTCTTAATACTACTGAAAGTAAATTGATGCAGTGGATATTTTCTAACTTTTAACAGTATTAAGAAGCCTTATTAAGAGAGTATTTGTAAACTCTCTAAACTGCTATAGTACGGTCTCTTTTTCTGCTATACGAAAATGTCAATCTCGTACTGGAACATAATTCACCAAAATTGCCAAAAATAAAAGAATATACCTCGATCAGAATTTTCGTAGTTTTCATTTCTTGTATGTATTTCATAACTTTGATTTAAGTATTGCGTCACTATCATTTGTGTTGTTATGTAACGCAGTCAGCTGATGCAACTCTAAGTTACGTGTATTAATTTATCTAATTTGCCATTAGAGTTACTTTTACACATAGGCCGTATTAATAAAAGACGGTAATTCAATTACAAATATACACTACTGGCCATTAAAATTGCTACACCAGGAAGAAATGCAGATAACAAAATGATATTTATTGGACAAATATATTATATTAGAAATAACAAGTGATTAAATTTTCAAAAAATTTGGCTGGATAGATCCTGAGTAATCAGTACCTAGAACAACCACCTCTGGCAGTAATAACAGCAGTTATACGCCTGGGCATTGAGTCAAACAGAGATTGGATTGAATGTACAGGTACAGATGCCCATGCAGCTTCAACACGATACCACAGTTCATCAACCATAGTGACTGGCGTATGGTGACGAGCCAGTCGCTCGGAAACCATTGACCAGACGCTTTCTATTGGTGAAAGATCCGGAGAACGTGATGGCCAGGGCAACAGCCGAACATTTTCCGTATCAAGGAAGGTCCGTACAATACCGGCAACATGCGGTCGGGCATTATCCTGCTGAAACGTAGGGTTTCTCAGGGCTCGAATAAAGGGTAGAGCCACGGGTCGTAACACACCAGAAATGTAACGTACACTGTTCAAAGCACAGTCAATGTGAACAAGAGGTGACCGAGACGTGTATCTAATGGCACCTCATACCATCACGCCAGGTGATGGGCCAGTATGACGATGACGAATGCACGCTGCCATTGTGCGTTCACCACGATGCCGCCAAACACGGATGCGACCATCATGATGCTGCACACAGAACCTGGATTCATCTGAAAAGATGACGTCTCGCCATTCGTGCGCCCAGGTTCGTCGTTGATCACACCATTGAAGGCGCTCTTGTCTATGACGCAGCGTCAAGGGAAGCCGCAGCCATGGTCTCCGAGCTGAGAGTCCATGCTGCTGCAAACGTCGTCGAACTGTTCGTGCAGACACTTGTTGTCTTCCAAACGACCCCGTTTCTTGACTTTCGGCTTGTGACGTGGTTGCAAGATCCATTACGGCCATGCGGATAATATGCCTGTCTTCTCGGCTGCTAGTGATAGGTGGTCTTAGATATAGGAGATCCCGCATGGCGTTCCGTATTACCGTCCTGAACCCATCAATTCCATATTCTACTAACAGTCATTGGATCTCGACCGACGCGAGCAGCAATACTGCGATAAGATAAGCCGTAATCCCGGTACGCTACAATTCGACCTTTATCAAAGTCAGAAACGTGCTGGTACGCCTTTCTCCTTCTTACACGAGGCATCACAATAACTTTTCACCAGGCAACAACGTTCAAATGCAATTTGTGTATGAGGAACCGGCTGAACAATTTCCTCATTTAAACACAATATAGGCGTCGCTACTGGTGCCTGCTTTGTCTGAATGCGCTGAAAAGCTAATCATTTGCATATCACAGCACCTTCTTCCTTTCGTATAAATTTCATGTCTGTAGCATGTCGCCTTCTTGATGTAGCAATTTTAATGGCCAGTAGTGTATTTAAAATCACACTTAGCACTTCCGTGACCGATTCTTACGGTCGACGTAAATCAACTGAACTATTTACTGTTCGCCCTCTAGTCGTCATTTCACATAGCTTTATTGAATTGGCATCATTTTTATAATATTTTTCTATCTTTTTTTCTAACCTTTAACAAATAAACATAAGTGAGATTGTTACAAAATGTATATAAATGGTCTTTGTTGATAGAAAAAATGTTTTCTAGAAAAGGAAACAAGTCTAATGAATACATCAAGAAAAGAAATTTATTTTGATAAAATTCTTTCAGTTTTAGAAACATGAAAAAAAGAAGTTCTTTGAGAGAGAGATTTTTCCAAATATTATACATGAAAAAAAGTTATACATTAGTTTTATTTCTTCACTACTGTATATTTTCCAAAAAATAAAATGATTTCAGAAAAAGTAACAAATCTAATGAATATTTTGAAAAGGAAGTTTAATTTGATAGTTACTTAATCAAAGCTTCAGAAAAATAAAACGAATATGGTTTTCATTGTTATAAATTTTATGCATGAAAAAGGTATGCATTAGTTTTGTTTCACTTTTTCGATTATGCGTATTTTTAAATTTTGACGAATTTGGGAAAACGATGATTTCCAGAAAAAGAAACAAGTCTAATGTAGTTTCAAAAAATTAAATTAGATTTAATAAGCATGTTGGTGCAGCATTCAAGATAAAGATACCCGGTAAGTCAGAGGCGGAGAGTGAGCTTAAAAGAAATAACGCATGTATATTGAATGATAGATAAATACAGTGATAAGAAAAACTGCGTAGAACCGAACAATTCTGGAAACATAAAAGCATCAAGTTTGTACTAGGGTAAGAATACCCATTTAATGTAATTGTCAGATGCTAATCATTAAAAAAAATCGAAAACACTAAGTGGCCAATCATACCGTTTCATTTTTTTAGTTCATAATTTCGTCAGCTATGTTTCAATATGATTGCAACTTATATTTTCTGTACAAAAAATACAGCATAAAAAGCAGGTTTGAGGATACACACTCGAATTACTTGCTATCTGTTGCTCAATCTTATCGAAAAATAATCTCCAATCATTTTCTCAGAAAATTCAATAGTAGCTCTTTGTAGTTTTACTTCTCCAATTAAAATAACATTCTAACGATAATGTTATTTCGTAAGAACTCTATTGATCATTTGATACTTAATTTGCATCACGATTACATGTACTTCTGTCATTTTGGTGAACTAAAATTTATGAATTATGTCTAGTCGTCATAAGCAAGAAATTCTATATTTGAATTATAAATTGAAAAAATAGTGAACAATGAAGCATACTATTGATAAAATTTATAGTGAACTTTTATCATTTAAAAATAGTACAAAATAATCAAATTCATCTATCAACAAAGACCATTTATATACATTTTGTAACAACCTCACTTATATTTATTTGTTAAAGGTTAGAAAAAAAGATAGAAAAACATTATAAAAATGATGCCAATTCAATAAAGCTATGAAGGAAATTTATATTTCTTATAAAATTGAAATTGCAATTTTCACTTATCCATTAGTAAATTTGTTCAACCGAAATTACAAGAATAAAAGAAATCAGCTTAAAATGTTTCACAATTAACAATCCAAACGAGTGAAGAAAATGCATTGATCATTCATTCATTCTCCTTTTACTCTTAATTCTTAGCTAACAGCTCTTTTTCATGTATAATATTTGGAAAAATCTCTCGCTCAAAGAACTTCTTTTTTTCATGTTTCTAAAACTGAAAGAATTTTATCAAAATAAATTTCTTTTCTTGATGTATTCATTAGACTTGTTTCCTTTTCTAGAAAACATCGCTTTCCCACTTTAGTTTAAAAGCATACAGTATCAATGAAATAAAACTAATATATAATTTTTCCAGTGTCAAATTTTGAGAACCAAATTTATCCGCTTTGTTTTTTCAAACCGAGATTGAATGATGTAACTTTTCCCTTTCTAAAATATTCCTTGTCCCCAAATGTTTCAATTCTGCCTCCCGGAGGCGTCGAATGTGCGCATTTCCCCTCGTCGTTAGCTGCTCAACGAAGGCACGCTTTAAGTTGAAAGGAATTTTCTAGAGAACCCCGTAAATTCCTCATTCTGTATTCCAATGAAAGCAATCAGGCAGGGTCGGCGTGATGCGAAGCTCCCCCGAGAACGGTGTGAAAGGAATGCCTACCCAATCAGCTTAGCCCTGCGTCGTGTCCAAGTGTCAAAGTATAATTCCAGTGGACAAACGATCCTGCGGAGACTCATTTAAGCCGTATTAGCGGTGACGTTCAGGGATTGCGCCTCCCTCCGATCCCTGTCCGAAGCCTCATTTGCGGGGTGGGAATAGTTCCCATCCCAAAAAATATCTTTTGTTATATTGGCTACAAATATGTAGAACCAGGATCACCTGAAATATGTATAAAATTGAAATAAACAATAAAGAATAATTTTTCTTTTAATAAAAATTTCATCAAAACTTAGTTTATTTAATTGTAAATAGATTGAATATTCGTCAGATCACCTTTATCTATTTTTATTGCAAACTTTTACCAATTTTTTTTGTCATTTTACTCCTTAAATGTGGTGAATAAAGTTCAAAATTGAAACCTCTAATAAACTAAAAATAATTTATAACTAAACTTTCCATTGCAGCGCAATATTAATATGGAGGATTTTACTCTATACAGAACACAAAACTTAAGCATTTCAAATAATTTCTCTATCATATTACAGCCAATCACATCAAATGATATAATTATTTTGAAAATAAATTTTCTTTAATTTTCAAGCTTTTTTGTTAGCAATTACGTTGGCTGTCAATTAATTTACATTAAAATAGTTATAGCATTTGTAATTTAATTTAGTCATTAAATCATCACAAAGAATGCAAAACGTATTTGTTAATATCTACTTGTTATTCAATAAAGAGTACTTTGAAAATACATATTTGTTATTTAGTAAAAGTTTCATTAAAAATATACTTGTAAGATGGTTTATCCATTCTATTACCAAATGATATAAGTCATTATATTCGCATTTTAAATTTGATTAATGCAATAAAAGGCTGCATTTGTAATTTCCATCTCAAACTAATATACTAAAACGTAATAACGCTATTTAATACACGTAATAATAGGTAAAGTAATTTTGGATAAGGATTTTTTAAATATTGCAACATATTTTAGCATTAAAGTGAGATATCCGTTATTTTATAGAATAACTAAATCTTTTATTTAAGTAACTGGACAAGTATAACTTAAATCATACAATATTATATAATTCTACAATTTATAACCAAGTATTTTAAGTAACAATGATTACTTTAAGGTACGAATTATTGCACTCGAAAGTTCTTTGAACCGATTTCAGATATTTTCAGTCGTATTTGATCCTTATATTGCTGATTTGCAGTGAGGACATTCTTTTGCTTTCAGACGGTGTCTTCTTTTAAAATTTATGCCTGAAATGTGATCAATGGTAAATTACAGCAACTGCTCTTCCCCATTAGTTATTAATTCATCATTCCCATTAGGGTTAAAAAGAAGTTTTTAAAAGACTTTATCTATTTATACCTAAGTTATTTATAAAATATTTTTCAATTGTTTATTTTTCTCTTTAATGACCTGTCATTTGTAATTTCATAAAATAAGAAGCTATAGCTCGGCATTTTTCATATATTTAATTGAATTGCCCAGTTATTTCATGAAATATCTCAATATTCTATGAAATAATTTAATTTATATAAATGTCATTTTAAATATATATTGTGATGTGTGTGATGTGATGATGTGTTGCATTCATTAAGTATATTTTCTAGTCCTCAATTTTCCGATTAGTAGAAAGAGATAGTTTGTAAAATATATCATATTAATTTTAATTTCTAAACGCTTGAATAATTCCCTAATCACTTATCCATGGAATTTGAAAAACACACTTTTAAATAGAAGATAAAATTAAAGATGAGAAATTTCAATAATTTGCTCTATACGATTATTTGTAATTTTTATAAATTTCTGAAGTTCAAAAAATGGTTGAAGTGATGGAAATGCTAACGGATTACATCAATAAATATTAAAATCCTAAAACAATCTTGATTCATTTCGTTGTAAACAAAATCTATTTACTCTTTCTGTTATTTAAATTTTTGCCTAATTTTGCATGAAGTTGTATTTTAGACAAATTTAAATTATTGATTCGATGCATAGGCAATGTACTTAAATCACGAAATACCTCTATTATAAAACTTTTGATTCAGGGAGTGAGACAGAATTGCTATTGAGAATTTTAAATTGCTGAGATAAGAAAGTATAATGGAAATGATTCGTTTTATGTTTAAAACGAATCATATATATATTTCCATTATACTGATATACAGGTTTATATATATATACGTTTCTAAATTTAAAAAATGCTTGAGAATAAGATTGAAGTTTTACATTTTATAGTTTAATCGGTATTTATCTGGCTAGCAAAGAAATATTTTTTTTACTACATACGATTACGTTTTATTTTAAGTCTGCGATACAGAACATATGGCATCCGCAAGTAAGAAGAATTTGTCTGGATTCTCTGATTTCAGTAAGTGAAGTTTGAATGATTTTAAGAATTTTGATATTATTAAAAAAATAAGGAATCGCATAAAAATGGATGAAGCAGGTGATTTAGGGAAGAAAATAGAGTCCTTGAAAGAAAATTGACGATCATTGAAGAGAATCCTTGAAGACAAATTTACGGCGACAGTTTACTATTGCATGTAATCAATTTGATAAAATATATTCAAAAATTGAATTAGAAAATAAGCAAATTTCTGTCCTTTTCAAAACAATTGTGGATAAATCTGAGCGTTTATTCAACGACAATAGAATTATAGAACGACGAATAATTTAGATAATGAATTAAATTATTACACAGAAATTTCTGATAAAAAATGTGAAGAAATAAGGTTATACAGAGACAGATTTATTGAAATTAAGACTTTAATGATATAGACTGTTATTCACTACAGTTTATCACCAAAATCAGCCTCCGCTAAGAATTTAAAATTACCAAAAGGCCAAGAACATGGATGGTGTTTTGGGGACAATTTTACCATATTCACGAGGACGAAGATATTAGAGAGGATAAATTTCGACATTTATTATCGTCTTTGAAAATAAACACAAATTCTCGGAATATAGATGATAGTTATCCTCCCTCTAAAAATAATTACTTGAAAATAATAAAACATCTTAAATCTCGTTTTGAGAGAAGGGATTTGTATACATAATAGAAGTTTGCATCCATGTTCTTTTATCTCTAGTTAGTAATTAAACAAATGTGAAATTTGGAAAATTATACAATAAGCTTATTTCCTATTTACGTCACTAGAGACATTAGGAGTTATCACCCAAAACTATGTTGCAGTGTTGTATCCAGTCATCAAATCTTGTCTCCCTGCTGAAGTATTAAAAGCTTGGGACAGATACCGTTTGGAAAGACTTTCCGCAGTACACAGTACGTTGCATAATATGTAGTCATATGTACATTTTTTACAATATGTACATTTTATTTTACTTTGCCCATATTTGTTGACAGAAAGTGAAAACAATACGAAGGATAGGGTTTTTAATGCTCAGCATACTTCAACCTTGTTTTCATTACAAACAGCAACACATGATATTTATTTTAAGACTATCATGATGAAACTAAGACACAAGAATAAAAAAAAGTATTTGCTCATGCTTTATTATATATCTCATAGTTAGTGACTTGGTTGAGAAACAGAATCTGACCAAGTCAAATTAGTGCCTTGGTCAGAATTGCCTTCAGGGAAAGAATCCTTTCTTCAAGGACTTTTTTGTGGGACGATAACTCCAAACGTTCAGCACGACAGATTTACAGTGAAGATAGAAAGTTTAGATGGCAAATATAAGAAGCAAGTGTCTTTTAGATCAAAAAAAGATTTGTACCACGTTACCTCGAATAAGAGATAACACCTCGATTCTTAGCTAAATTAACATCGAATACATTTATCAGATATTGATTATAAAACACCATTAATAAAAGTACTTTTTCGAGCTGATATTCTTGTCGTTTGAAGCGGAAGAGTGTAAGTCATTGGAACTGGATTTTCAGCAAAAGAGACTAAACTAGGTTGGACTGTTTCAGGATTCGGAAGAAATCATCTCATTAAATTTGTAGAATTTTTATTTTTGTGAAATCTGGAAATTCTACGGATCCTGCACAAAACAAACTGAAAGAAATTTTGAACGACGAAACTCCATGATACTTTTGGGAGACTAAATTGATAAGGATCATTGATATGAAGTACAACTGACTTGGATAGCTGGATACCCTCCTCCTAATAATAATTATGGTATTTCTCTGACAATATTACCTACGAATACAATGCGTTTAATAGCAGAAAACATGTTTACAAAATGCACTGATATATTTCTTCAATGGGAAGGTAAAAGCATAATCGAAGAAATAGTATCCTTGAACAAATCTCTCTGAACAAATGCCTTCACTTTTGAATATATTCAGATTAAACAACATTAGTGTTATTGGCTGATATCATCAAAAAAGCATTTTTCAGCTGATTGTACGACGAGAAGATACAAATGTATTGAGATTTCTGTGGTGGAAAAATGGCAGAATAACTATAAAGGAATACACAGACATTGTCAAGTGATTTTTGGGTTAAATTCAAGTCCTTTTTTATTAAGTGTTTCTCTTATGCATTTGCCTGAATCCCAGAGTAATGAATTGAAATTTACTGTCAGTATATTGCAGAATTGATTTTTTGTGGATTATCTCGTCACAAGAGTTAAAAATGAAAAAGAGCTCTATAAATTAGATAACCAAGCTAAGCAAATAATGAATTTAGGAGATTTCGATTTACGCTGTTTTGCATATACAGGATTAAAAAAAAATTATAAATTAGCATTGGGATTTCTCTGGAGTCCTACAAGCCCTCACCAACCAGACCACTGTGACCCTACTTGAAACTGAATGTAAATATTTCTATTATTTCAAAGCCTATATATATATATATATATAGGCTTTGAATATATATATATATATATACATACATACATATATATATATATATATATATATATATATATATATATATATATATATATATATATATAGGCTTTGAATATATATATATAACATACATACATATATATATATATATATATATATACAAGTAATTAATTGATAAGATACTACTGAGAGAGAGCAGATTCTAATGATAGTATCGTAAAGATGCGCTCCTCACTTATATCGGACGGACGATGCACTGCTTCTGTAAAAGATGTGGAAAGGTACTCAAAAATGAGAATGAGAAGGGAATGCAAAAATATGAGGAAGGATTTTCCAAAATTTCTCTGGCCTTGACCTAGGCAAGTCATTTGTAGTTTGACTTTCGCATCATACTTTGTCAATTTTCTTATCATCTCAAATGATCAATTATATTAATAAAGAATAAATGACTATTAATTCTTCTTGCAAATGAGTTGTTTTTTGCACAAGTCTCCTTCCCTGTATTTACCGCTGAGTTGGGATCTACCGATTAGATTAGATAGAAACAAATGGGTGAAGTTTTCGTGATTTTGGAGCAAGGGTCAAGAAGAAGAGCCTCAATACCTGACCTACCAATATCAGACGTATCAATTCACTAGGATAGCATTACGACCATGATCCACTTAACGTACCCCAGCCGCCTTTAGTGAACACAATGGATCTTCGGTTAAGTGGGATTCGAACTTACTACCTTTCAACAATGAGAACGATACCTTGACTAACCAGATCACTATAATCCTTCTATCAAAGGAGTGAGAAACTAAGAAAAAAATGAATAAATTTTAGGAACTTTGTATTTTTAGATTTTGCTAAAAATAATCAAAAGAAATTTGGAGTATTTTTTATTTAAAATTTCACTCCTTCTTAAAGTAGTTTAATGGTTTTATTACGTGTGTTTTTCATCGTGTTTTACAATTTCACATCGCTATACACTGCTTTCCATAAAGGATTTCCAATCTTGATTGAGTGTGATAGATGAAGATATAATACGATACTCTTATACATTTCACATGCTTTGATTTCTTAGCTGCAATCGAATGCCCTCTATTTGGAGCATTCTTTGTGCGCACTGTCAAAAATACCTACCACTTACAACGTCGGAAACAATTTCTGTTCGCAGTATCTTGAAAATTACATTATTTTACGTATACTATAAAGAATATTCTTTTTGTGTAAAATAACTTGAATATTCATGGTACGCAATGTGTTGAAAATTCAAATTAAGCAATATCTTGAATATTTATGTGGCACGATATGTTGAACTTACGTAATGCGCAATAATAGGAATAATTATTATGAGCAATGTGTGAAAGAAATTCTCAAAATGTATTTTTATGCATAAGACCGCAGTGCAGTTATATTACCTTTCACCTAGATACATTACTTCACATGATTTATATTGGACTCATGGGTATGCTGCATGGCAGCATATTAATCATTCATAAAACTTTCTTAAAAAACCATTCAAAACGCGCAATAAGTACAAGAATATCGCTCTGTCGGAACATACAAAATGGGACTGCAATGCACTACAGTTCAGAAGCAAATGTTATGCAAGTAATTGTGGGCAGCCTGAAGAAATCCAACGACTGTCAATGAAACCTAAATCACCTTTCTTTGTAGGTTCAAACATTAAAATTAACGCAATAGAATTACCAAAAGATTGTAATTTCTTTGAGGAAATTTCCTTATTGATATTCAAAATAAGCCAATAATATTAGCAGCTACTTAAACTATATAATTTGCAATTTTTCATCATTCGAGTCCAATTTCATTCATTTTTTTCAATTTAAAATTCGATGGCAGTTTTTTCCAGGCATTTCGCTTTCCTTAGGGATTTTATGTATCTGGTTTAAAAGAGCTTTCTTTTTCCAGAGAAACTAAATTGTCCAATTTTTTCCCTATATTACAGTTTGTTGATTTTGATATAGGAAGATAATGATAAAAGCCCTCCCCTTCTGATTCCAGATTTCAGCTCCTTATATCTTCTCAGCCGACCAGTCACAGAAGATTTTCTTCGGCCTTAGTATATTTCTAAGCTGTATATATATGTAATATTTATATGTACCATTATATGCAGTATATAGAAGTACCATTATTGTTGCGTATATATTTATCTTGGGACAAAAAAAACGCATATCAAGTTCCACAGACCCCTTCATAAGACAGCACTGGTCCAAGGCTGATGGCAATTGAAAGCGAGGAACCAGAGCGCTGCCTAAACCACAAATAGGGTCCTCGTAATTTAGAAATATGGACAGATAAGAGAACCTCAATAAATATCTTTTTAGATGGAGGACATTGTGGCTACGGCATATTTGACATCTCCCAGCCACCACGAGCAAACAAGACGGTTAAGTTGGGATTAGAAGGGGGTTGGAAGATAAGTTGCTTTTAACAACGAAAACGAACACCCTGAGCAACCAGGCTACCATGGCCTCAGCCTAATTAAAGATTATTTTCAGCCTTTTTACTAGATCATTCGAGTTTTCTCTAGCTTATCCATTAGAGTTATCTCATTTAGCGGTGCAAAAAGGCATTTTCAACGAAGTTAAGCAAATTTTAGGTGGTATAAAAATGATCAGACATCAATGTGTATCGAGTTGCAATGTTTCTCTGAATGTGAGATGCACTTTTTCCTCACTGAAACCATGTCCAAACGTTCACGCTCGATACGCCGGTTTGAAGTGAAACCGAAATAAAAGTGATTAAACGAAATAAACGTTTCCTTGCATTGAAGAACTTGCATTCGCTTTTTTTGATTATAGCATCGTTCAAATCAAGTAATAGTTGCTTGTAAGATTGTTACAAGCAAATATTAATTGATTTGTTGGGTTTGAGAAGCTCATAATAGATTGACTCCTCCTGATCCCTCATCATTGTTTTGCAGATGAAGCGATTCAGGCTTGCGGTCGATTTGGATGGTTGTCTGGGGTCAACATATAATCAATTACGCTTGGGATTCTCAAAATAAATCCATTTTTCATAGTCAGTCACAATACGATGCAGATATGACTTGCGTTTTTAACCGGCAAGCAGCATTTCGCACACGATTTTTCTGTTTTCCTGCTGACGGTCCATTAGCTCGTGTGGTACCCGTCTACTGACTTTCATTATCTTGTCCATTTCTTTGAGACGATGGGAAAAAGTGCTTTGATCAACATTCAATTGTTCTGCAAGATCTCTTTACGTTTGGCTATCATCTTCATCGAGTAATGCTTGCAATTCAGCATCTTCAAATTTTTTGGTGGTCTGCCACGATACTCGTTTCTCACATCGAAATCACCATTTTGAAACATTTCAAACCTCCTGTAACACTATACTGCACATGGCTCACATAATTGCCACCGTATGCTTCTACAAGCATTTGATGCTATTCGGCAGAATTTTTCTTCAGATAGTAACAAAAAGTCAATGCTGTCCACAAATTGTGGTCGGGAGACATAAAATTCAAAATTTTCAATACAATAAAAAAAATAAATAAATAAAAATAATGAACGCTGAAACTTGTTTAAATGTAAACTGATCGTGAGTATCAAAGGTCAAACTATAAAAAAATCACGGGTCACGGTTTCATAATTTTTGCATATATGCGTGAAAACATCTGTTAGTAATCGTCTCATCTGATATGCATACACCTGGTATATATATGTGTGTATATACATATATATGTATGTTTGTATGTATATATATAATTTTAAATCCAATAAAATATAATACATGAATGAAGTAAGAATGTTTAAAACATTAATTGTTAGTAAAAGATTATGATAAATAATTAAATAATTGTATTTTGATTACAAAATAACATTACCTTTGGAGAACGTTATGCAAATTATGTGACATCAGCCTCACAATTTCTTTTCTTAAAAAATACTCGAAGCACAAACTGTTAGCATACTTTATGAATTATAATTTCCCTTTTTTCTTTTCTTAAAAGGTCGTTTGTCAACATATTAAAAATTTGTTGTTAATAGAGCACTACTGTTCTCGACGTTATATTTAAAACTGTGGATTGCACGTAATTGTTAAATATTATTATTATGCCACATCATCCCATTCTGCAAATACATTTAAGTTGATTTGTACGAAATGATGGTAAAATTTTTATGAATTGCGCATATTGCATGTTACAGGATAGAAATTCTTTTACATCAAATTAGCTAATTTGAAAAATATTTTATAAGAGCATCTTTTCATGTCTTAAGCCTTAGGCAGGTATACATTCATAAAGTACTTTTTTCAAATAAACCAAAATAATTTTCTTCACTTTCAATTTACCGGTCACAAGAATGGAAAAAATGTGAATAAGTTCTACCATAAATAATTTTTCCGAATAGTTGGAACGAATATCCGAATAATTGGAACAGATTCGCTTTCTTACTGAAGGAACTTGCTTGAGGCTAAATGCATGCTTCACAGTTCCCAAATCATTTTTCTCTGTAACAGGTATTCTGCATCCCCCTTTCATGAATTTAGAACAAGATTTTAATTATTGATTGGATTAAACATGCTCACAGATTAACATAACTAACGACAAGATAGTAGGTGTATACTTTGGAATCTTACCTTCGGTTCAACAGTCCGAATCTAGACTTGTACTCGATTTTTATAATGTGTTTCGGAATTTACTTTAAAACGTAGGTCCTTGTCAAGTCCTTACATTTAAAAAATAATTTTTCAGCTAGAAATTAACCACGCCAACTTAATTAAAATGATAAATTTGCTTACGTAAGTACACGAGAAAGAAATGATCCTTATTTGTCCGAAACATGAAAAATTTCGCAAACAACTTTTCAACGTTATTTTTCCACTTTGGTTGAAGAAGAGTTTCTTAAAAGTTTATATTTGAATCCTGCATAAAATTCTCAGGAATTATTGAGGCAAGTTGAAAATAATTTCAAATGAAGTACGGTTTCATAGTTTTTCTTCTGACAGCAGAATTGTGAATCCTCGTGCTCCTGCATTTTCTTAGCGTGCACTTCAATTCTCGTTATTTGGAAAAACTTCTGTTGTTGTTGTTTCAAACCTCCATTTGGTCTGTAAAGCTAGACCAAATTCATGATTCCACCACTATAATTCTTAAAATATCTAAAACGAGTAACGGTCTTAGATACATGTCTTCCCTAGAAAGCCCCAAACAATCCAGAAACTCCTGAAGCTGTCCAGTGAGCATGACCAATTTCTTTTACACATTTTTCTTAATCTATGGAAGGATATTTTTTTACAATATTATATCTACTTTTTTTTTTTAACAAATATTTCTCTTTGTTGCGTTTATTTCTATGAAAATTTCGCATTTAAAAAGCACTAAATTTCAAAATTTAAAGTTTTTATTTTATTGAAAAAAGCAATCAATATATCAGAACTTTGTAGTTAGCTTTGAAATTTTAAAGGCATGTTCATGAAATTCATGGTTTTTACAACATAAAATATATTCTAATGAAAATATTATTAATGTGAATATTTATTGAGTTTTCCTATTTAAAATCTTGTGTAAATAAGGATAAATTTAGACCACAAAATGACTAGTTATACATTAGGAAGATGATTTGATTTCTTCAAAGACTATAAAGATCTCTGGATTATGACCGAAAGTCTCCGAAGCAGGTCTCGTATTCAATCTCTGCTGCAGAGGCTCTCCTCCTCTCGTTTTGCTCTTTAGCCTCAGTTAGGGGGAGTGTAATTTTATTCAGTGTAAATATATATATTATCAGTAATCATGCGGTTACCCCTTTGTTCTGGAGATCATTTTTCTTACAAATTGGTTACGTAACTCGTTAATCATTAGAACAATTGTGGGTCCAAAGATTAGGAATTTATTCTTGATGTCATTCTTATTTACATTTACATTCATAAAACTGTTATTCTTCGACATTTGTTGAAAGTCAAGCCTTCAGCAATATTTTTAGAGATAAAGTTGAATTTTTTAGTTTCTTTACTTTCTCTCATTCGAAGGTATTATTTAAAATTGCGATTAGGGAGAGAGAGTATGAATATCAGAAAAATATTTCATTATTTTAGGTTGTTCATTTTGCACATTTATGCATTTAATTAAACTTCAGAAATGATTTCATTCTGTACCTGCGATCCACTTTGCTTTGTCTACAGCTTAAAATTATCTACAAGAGGTCGAGTTGGCTTGGATTTTTGTCAAGGTATTGGCTCTTATTATGAGGAGGTGGCGAGTTCGAATCCCAACCTAGCAAAAGATCCAATATGTTCACTCACAGCAGCAGAGTAAAATAGGTCGCTATACCCTCCATTTGAAATAATTACCCCGGGGGTGGCATATCCAGTCTTAGAGTCTTCTAATGGATGTTTAAATGATACATAAACACCCATTGAGTGCCCCCCCTTTATAAGATTCCTTCACTTCCATAATATCTTTGATTGTAATAAAGACTCGTAAATTTATTTTTTTGATATAATATTAGAGAGATAAGAATTGTTATTTTTGTATTTTTAAATAACTAATTATGTAAATTAAAAATTTAAGTAAGCTTAATTACATCAAATTTCAGCTTATTTTTTGTAGAATTGCAAACATTTTGAGAATTAAAGGAACTGTCCTAATAATACTTAAATTTAATATATTTTTAATTTAATACAAACTCAATTTCATTAAATATAAGCAATATCATAAATCTTAGTAATACAATTTTTTATTAACTTAATGTTATTAAAAAATTTCTTTATTTAAAAATATATTTCTTTTTCAAAAAACATTTCCTAATAATATAATTTGTTTAATTTTAGTTTTGCTTTTAATTCGAGAGATAATTTTTAATTTATGCTTTAAAATTAATCATGAAGAATGAAGTTAAATTTTATTCTAAAATTGAAATGTAAATATATTTATATTTTCCTGTTATTTCATATATATATATACATATAATATATATATATATATATATATATATATATATATATATATATATATATATATATATATATATATATATATATATATATATATATATATATATATATATATATATATATATATATATATATATATATATATATATATATATATATATATATATATATATATAGGTATACTGAAAATCGAGGACTTATAAAAAACTAAGCAATTTAACTCAATTGAAATTCAGTTAATTTAAATTACTAAATTACTTATGCAATTATTCAATTGAATAAGCAATTAATTCAATATTTAGTTTTATATTCAAGATCTCATTTTAGATTTACCGGAAAGCTCTGTCCGTTTTTAGAATAAAGTTTTGCATACCTTAAATGAACTTTATTGAATAATATAATTGCCACCATTATTTGGGATTTCTTATCAGTGTCATGAGAGAATTCGTACATTCATTTTTAAAATATGTTTTAAGTGAGGCCAATAATTGAACCAGAGCTAATCAGATATCTTCTTCGTTCTTGAATTTTTCGCCCTGCAAGAAATTTGCAAGAACAGAAACAAGTGATACTTGTAGATTGTTGAATTTCCTAGCCTAGTTTTGCAATTTTTTTGAAGAACTATTTTCTTGCCCTCTTTCTCTCTTAGACTGCTCTATCTTGGATAAGCTAAGTTTTTCTTCTCGGACTTATCCCTTTAAATTATCCAGTTGCAGACAATACTTTTCTGACGTTCAATATTTAATGCTCCTAATTTATTGGTTCTCACATATCTCACCCCATACACAGCATTCTTTAATTCAGAACGAAATTAATTTTAGAGTTGAAATGGCCATGTGTTCCACACAGCGAACTTTTATTCTTATGACATTTTCGTAGGTAATATTCAATTTTCTTCCTTAGTTATCATTTAGTTCAAGAAGGACTTCGAGTTTGTTCGGGACAAACAGATAGAGGCATAACTTGATATTCAAAATTCTTCTGACTTATTATATGTAGGACCTGTTTTGAATATTTACACAATAGTCCTATCTTCCGATAATGGACCGAAATAGTTTGTTGAGCGGAATGAAGCTTTCTGCGATCTCCGGTGTTGTCAGAAAAAGATCTTGCTCTAACATGGTTTTAACAGCATAAATCAACAGACAAAACTTTGTGGTAGACATAATAAATTGAATTGATTGTTTATTTTTATATACACTATCTCAGTCAATGCAATATATTGATTTATACTAGTATCTTCAAAGAAAAAATATTTCATTAGAAAAAGCTAGATATACATGCGCGAAACAGTAGTTTGCATGGCGCCTGAAATGATTAGTACAGGAAATGATAGTTAGGATTTTTATATTCATTTTTGATTTTGCTGTGTATGTAGAGCGCCAGAGGAAAAATGAAGGTAAGAATTTTATTTTAATTATTTTCTGTAGGCATGGAATTCCTAGAATTGTATGTTAAGTATTTAAATTTCCAATAATAAACGAAATTATGGAATCGTTCTATTTTTTGAATTATTTTAGATTTATCTACTTTTATCTGGTAATAAGTTAAAATATTCTATATATCTTAAATCACTGAAGATCATTGCTGTATTTATTTTTAACTAGATGTTATTAAATGTAATAATTTTTGCTATTTTATTTCTTTTAATTTTAATTCTGAAATATTTTTAAATGGAATGCTTTATTACAATTATTAATTATATTATGATTTCTGTTTTTTTTTTTATATACCGCGTTAGGCTTAGCAATTTGAAATCGGGGAGGGGGGAACTCCGCTTCATTTACATGGTTGTTATTATTGTTTTCTTATTTAGTGTTAGGCATAGTAATTCGAAATCATGGAAAACCTTGGTTTCTTACGCAAATTGGCGCCCATTGAATTGTAGCGTTTGAACACTTTAAAATATGATACATTTCAATCATGTCACACCTGCATTTTTTCCTGATAGACAAATTATTGTTAAAGTATTATTTTTACTGATATCTTACGCTTTATGGGGAAATATATCGTTCTATTTTGAGATTCTCTCAGTATAACTTAAACTAAAATTTATATGATACATGCTAAATTAATAAATAAAAACGAATAATTAAAAAAATTAAAAATAAAAATTTTGGGCACTTTATATCTCACAAGTGTGAAAATTATATTTTAAAAAATAATGATAAATTTTATAAAAAAAATATTTTTGCTAGTTTAATAAATAATTTGTGTCCTCTGTGTATTCCCTCTGTCCTCGCTTTCAGACCAACTATGTGTGCTTACTAGTTTTTATATTACAGTTTTCCTCAAAATTATTTTTTCTGTCCAAAACATCAATGAATATCCCAGGGGAAGATAATTAAGGATAATCCGGTGGAAGGCAGCACAGTTGTTACAGCTGCCGTCATTGACTAAACGATCAATTAACTGTTTGAAGTAGCTTCGACGAACCAAAACAAGGAATCAGATATTATCGCTATACATATCTTAAAACTGCAAATTGTGCACTTTTATTGAATTATCGTAACATTACAAACACACTTTTAACAAATAACTTTGCCTGTGTTATTATTTTTTTAAATAAATGAAGAGAAAGTAAAATGGCTTAACCACTTTACACAATTCAGAGTTATTGGGCTTAACCTGTGTCGCTGTAGATGTTCGGTCATTTTCAACGTTTTATACTTTTTGATTCATGAATATGGCCGAAGATCTATGAAATGTCTCTTGTTAAATATGCGTCATAATTAGCTCAGTTTAGGCACCTGTGAATGATGTTTGTGCGGCAGCATGATTCTTTGGGTTTGACTCTAATGGAAGCAGTCAGGAGGAAGTCTTCGTAATTTACAAGTAGAAGAAATGCAATACTTAAACTGCTTTCCATAGAAGTATTTATTTTATTCGAAAGACAATGAGACGCAGGGGCCTGGTTGGATGGAGTGATCTTTCTAGCATCTGCAAAATAATGGAATCTATTAGTTTTTTATAATTCTACGAATTCTTTTGGTGGACGAAGTGTTTTAATGTTTTACAAATTGGTGGTATATACGGAAAATCGAAAACACTATCGCTGCAGTGAGTAAAAAAAATACCAAAATGGCATTATTTTATTTGAAAAAAATTACAAAAATTTTGAACATAGGAATATCCAGTGTCACACACACACACGCACACACACACACACACATATATATATATATATACATATTTATATCTTTCTATCTATCTATCTCTCTCTCTCTCTCTCTCTCTCTCTGTATATATATATATATATATATATATATATATATATATATATATATATATATATATATATATATATATATATATACACACACACATACACAATGCGTTGCTCAAATTTTTAAAAAAATGCAAAATGATATGACCCCAAATATAATGCATTAATAAGCATTTGGAAATATTATTCGGGGCCTCTTGCTTCTTAGAAAGTATAGACAAAGTTAGGTTCTATTATGATTTCACAGAAACCCATTTTTGTAAAAGGTATTCCCTACAAAACAATCTTATTTAAAAAAAACACGGGAATCACCAATATACTCTTTCCGCTCGCTACGACAGATGGGTGAACGCAAGGGTTATTTCAGGTGAAGCAACTTTCTTTGCCCATTCAGAAGAGCTTTAATTACATTTCCCCAACTTCAACCTTAACTTTCTTTCGAGTTCCACCGTTTCCCAATTTGCGGTTGAACCCAACGTAATTTTCTTTCCGTCTCTGATTTCTACACCGCTAATTATTCCGGAACGGCGGACGGATTTCATTGAGCTTTTAATTTGTGGTGGGAGGTCAAGTAATGGAACCCTGAATATCATTAGGGATTCAAGCATGCTTGATCCCTCCTACCTGACAAGGAACAAATTAAATGCAGTTCGCCTTCAACTGAGTTTGATGTTATTCACACAGTCTTTCACAAGGACGAAATTCAGAGAAAATAAGTCTTCGTCAGGATTTAATTTTAACACGTCGAAAGTCGTAAATTAAACTAGTTCGATCTTATAAAACAGTAACTTTTTAATCAAAGAATTACTTATATCATAGGAATACATTGAATATTCCCATTACAAATGTAAATTAACTGACTATTATAAAAAAAAGAAAAACGTTAATTTAAATTTTTTCTTATACGTGAAATAAAGTATATTTTAATGATTTCATCCTTTTTTGACATAACGAACTCTTTTAACATAAAATTAATTATTATTACTTGGTTTCTATTTCATTGGAATAACTTTAAATTCTTATAAATGTACGCTTTTGGGTATTATTGTGTAATTTAGAATACTTCTTATAGCGAAGAGAAAAATATATCTATAATTTTATCCTTTTTATGAGAAAACTAAATCTTTTATCATCGAACAAATTATAATTACTTGGTCTCTGACTCATTAAAGTAATTTTAAATATTCGCTCACATAAAGGTAAACTCTTTGAAGGGAAATACGAAGTAAGGAACCAGCCATTTTGAATTTAAGAATCAAACCCAAGAACATCTGAAACCAAGAACAAAAATGTAAGCATCAGCTTAATATCTGTCCTGTTTAGAGGAATGCAAAAATGTATAAAATCAATTCATTAAACTTATTTAATAATGAATATATAGACGGCGTTGAAAGCAATTTGTTTTACACAGGGAATAAAACATAATTCTTAGAAAAAAGTGTACTTTTGTATGAAACATTTTCTTTTTCATGCTTAGAAAACGTTGCTTAATCTGCAAAATTGCTTTGAAATTTAAGAAAAAGAATTTGTCTAAGAAACGTCGACACATTTTACAACATTTTATTATTGGACAACATATTTTACGTGTTGTTTCACATAATGAAACTACATAACACTTTCAAAAGCAAAACTTTGTTTCTTTTAGTGATTTCAAACTTCTCATCACTTGATCTTCAATGGGTAGGAGTGAATAGCATGATATTTGCATTGTTGGCAAACTGTTTTAATATAAATATTATAAAATATAAACTAATCTTATCAGGAAATTATGATATATATCTATTAATAAACTTGTATAAGTATTCACATTAACAATTAAACTTGATTAATTTTCCGTTTTCCCTTAACTGTTCTCTATTTACATTATTTTCTCGCGCATGGACTCAGCGGCTGAAACAACTATCAGAAACTGTGAAATAGAATTGCGCAAACAACTCTTATTATAATTATGGATATTCATACTTTTACAGCATATAATGATTTCGTATTTTATGATATGATATTGTATTTTATGCACTTAAAAATATCTAAAACTTTCAGGCAATACAGGAAAACATAGATGTGAAAACGAACTATTGCTAACATTCAATTAATTTATTCTACTTTATATAAAGTATTTAAAGCAAATTGTGCGGTGTATGTGAATTTATTTCTGTACTCTATATTGCAAAACTGTGTAACCTTCCTACAGAAAATTATGAGAAATATTGCTGAGCAAATGGCTAATGTGTTGAGTCTGTTATCAAACTAATTCTATATATTACATATAATATATATGTAATACTCTGTGCATTTTACAGTTTCTCTTTTCTAAATGCAAAAATGCAAGTTTGATGGCTGAAGTTGAGGATAGCGTGGCTCTACTGAAACAGTGTACCATTGATGTTTCGTCCATTCCGTTCAGGTTATTTTGTGTAGTTGAATACACAGTGAGCCCAAGTAGGATCATCGCGAAAATATCGATAAAAATCACGGCTATAATCAAAGTTGCCAGGAAGGTTGTCAGCAGTAATTCAAATCTGCATGACGCATGCGCAAATAAATAAGAGTTCATTGAAGGTTTCATCTCACCATTGCGCAGTTTATGAAATGGGGTTCCTATGCTGATTATACTGAATATTTACTGAAGATAAATTTAAGGCATGAATCGATGTCTTTCTAATCTAATCTTTCTTGCTGAAAACGTCGAAAACACATTCACTGTGATTGAGAGAGCTGTTTTTCGTGATGGAAAAAAAATAGTAAATAGTCATCGTTTTTATAAGAGAAAAGTATTACATTGTTGGACTTGTAGAGACATGCAATGCGCTAAATATTTTTTCCGAAATCTAATAGCTACGCAAAGGCTTAAAAGAATAAAACCCGTTGTGTGTTTTCATTTTTGAAGCGCATGGACGTAGTTCCGCAAGAGTATGCATCGCAAAAAAATGACTTTACACAAATTCAAATCAGCATTCTTTAGAATGGAAATTAATTACAAATCCTATATCCCGACATTCAAAGAGCCTGTTTCAATATGCATTTCAACGGGCTGGAATTTTCTGATTGACATGGACGTTCGCTCTCTTTAACGAAAAATTTCGAATATCAACCCAGCACAAGAACTGTCGTGTTAGCTCATAGCAATTGGGGAACGTTCAATGGATTTTTTTCGCAATTTCATCCATGTGAAATGATAGCTCTGGGGAAGTGAGGCCAAGCATGGCGTCTTCTGTTTGGTCCCTGCTTCTAAATAACAAAAGACCCTCAATCATGTAGCGATAGCTTAGTCTGTGGCTACCTCACTATATAAGATCCATCACTTCTGTACTTTTAGAGCTGAAAGGAGGAAGCCCTAGTGGTAGATTTGGGCATGAATAATAAAATTTTGATATTTCAACTATGTTATGCATTTAACAAAAGTTGTCTTATAAATTTTGTCAACAAGGTTATGAATTTTCGAATCTATTTTAATAAATAGATAAGCATTAAAAATTTTTAATTAGAAAAGAAAGTAGTAAAGTCAATTAATTATACGTTAATTTTGATATTGTTGTTTCAGTAAGCAAATAAAAAAAATTTCATTTGCATTGTTAATAAATTTTATGGTAATTTTTTCCCATATTAATACAGCATTGTTTCTGCTGGTTATGTTTCGGGGAAGAAACGTTCGCTTTCATAACAGTTTGAAATTGTCATCAAATATCAAGAACAAAATATGCAGAAAAATAAATTATTTAGCTTTAAATAAATGAAGCTGAACAAAAGCGCCTCGCGCTTTAAAATGGCATTGTCGTGTGTTTAAAGGATGTTTTTTAATCTGTCGAGGAGAATCAACAGTTCTTAAGAAGGAAGCTTTGAAAATGGTTGTTTAAATGCGCGCAATATGTTCGAAATAAAAAGAAACATTTATCCAAAAGATTTTGCTAATGCTTTAATTGGGAAATTATTAAAAGGAATTATCTTCATGTGTAATTAATGGATGGATATGTGTAACTAAATATTTTAGTTTTAAATTTTTTGAATTAAATGTAAGCAAAATATAAATCATTGGAAACTAGAAAATAATAGCTTTCATAAAATGTAAGAAGAGAAAAAAGAAAAACATTGAATATATGTATGTATATTTGGGTGAATTGAAAGAACTTTTAATCTATGGATTTTTAATATTGATAATTGCTTCATTGCACATGCGTTTCGTTGATTCAAAACTATGCAATTTGATTTTTAACAATCCCTATTTGCGGGATATTTATGTCAAAGTATAATTTGTGTCAAGTAACTTTATTTCATTATAAACTTATGACGGAATTTTCAATATTTTGTGAAAATAACTCAGTAAAGAATGCTAATAAAATATGATTTCATCAACAAAAATGTATATTGCTTAAAAATGAATGTTTTTAATTTTATCTAATATTTAAAAGCAGCTTTGTGTTAGAGACACATATAAATAAGCTGTATATCCTTTGATAATTTTATTGGAATTTTTAAACGGCATACTAGCCGCAAAATCTAGTCTTTTCAAGTGAGGCATTCCACTACCTAAAAAGAACAAAATGAAATGCCCATCAAACTGTTATTATTAAAATCATTAAAAATATTTATTTATTGAATATTACTCAAATGCCATTATGAATATTTTTTTATAATTAAAAATATATCTGTCATGATTACACTGAATCTGTCAGAAAAGCAGATGACATTTTGTTGCAACATAATTAACCTCAAAATATTTTCAATAAAATTCCCAGGAGCATTCTTGTACATATAATATAGTCTTTAAATCTTTAGAAATGCAATTTAATTAAAATTTATTGAAATACGTACTGATTATTGAAGAGCAATACTAGATTCTGTTCAGGTTAATAAATTTATATATTTTTTATACGATCTTTCTCATGTTATTTATGCTGAAATAGGCCTTCATCATAAAACATTTAAACGAATAACATTGCATAGCATTTTTATTTTAACATCCTGCCGCATCTTGTGTTCTTTAGTTTATGTTGCGATTTCCGGATATTTTTCAAAATAAGGAGTTACAACTGCTTTTCATTTTCTTAAGAAGGTACATCAGATACAGATAATGACTGGAACTTGATAGCAATATATTACAAATACTCCGCTAAGGCAAAAAAGTATCATTTTCTGGTGGTTAAAAATAATGTGCTATGAAATTCAATTTTCATTATAAAAATATTCTTTTCGTGTTAAATATAAATTACTTTCCCAATTGCTGAATTCGTCTGAGCTAAACAGCAACTATTTTTTAAAATTTCTATAATGATCTGAAATAAAAAAATCATTAAAGAATCAGCATTCAATCAAGGAGCCGCCATGGTCAGGTTCGTTACTCTGATTCTAAAAAGTGAGGCTAAGTGCTCATTTTCCAGCCTACTACTATTGCTACTATTCACTGGCACGGCAGCCCATGTTGGCAAAGGTCTACAGTATCCATTTCTATTTTCCTGCACGAGAGGCCCTGGGTTACGAAGCGTATGTATCGATTAGGCGGTCAGCTTAACGCAAAACCCCAGTGTTTAGTTCCCACTTATGCTTTGTACCTAGTTTATCACTGAAGGAATGAAAGGCTGAGTAGACCTTGCCCAGCCCGAAGATCGAACTTCGTACCTGTGCCTTGGGAGCATGAAATGCTACTACTAAGCCACCGAGCTTCCATCTGTCTCATTCTACTTCTAAAATAATTCTTTCTAAATTTCACAGTTAAAAAAACTTGTCCAAACCTAATATGAAGCAGATATAGTACTGATATTCTGGCCGTGAGATATTAAATTCGGAAAACTTACTTACGATAGTGATTTGTAAAACTAGCTTTGACATATTCAGAAACAACTGCTTAAGATAATAATAAGATATCAACTCAATTCATTCAAGGTGCAAATCTGCCTCACTGCTTCACAATGTAAGCTGTAAAAAATGGTAAATATATCCCGTTTTGTTTGTATTGTCTTAAAATCTTCAAATATGCTTTTACGAACTCAAATTACAGTTTTTTATGCCAATTTCATAGGTTTTAAGCTTTCCTAAACTTACTGCAATTATTAAATTTAAACTCGGAAAATGAGAAAAACGTTCTTAGCTAACTGCCCAACAAACAAATGAAGCTTTAGTTTTAAAGATTTGAGATGGGTTGAGATATCGTCCATAAATTAATTTTTTCCTTGCATCGTGGCATTTAAGTTGCACATGTGACAGAAAAGATGTGCGAAAAATTCAAATGTCTGATAACTATAATGTATCTTGTAACATTTTGCATTACACAGAACAATGTTTTTTATGGAAAGATGACATAGTGTCGAATTTCAGTCTGCTAAATTAGCTCGAAAATACAGCCTGAACCTCACATTCGTGTAATACAGCACTCCAAAGTATTCAGATTGTAAGGACTAAAGATAATCTCAAAATTGTCTGCCTATGAGTGCGAGTAATATTTATAAGTTCAACTCCACCAAGCACATTTTTCCTATACAAAGCACATTCATAGAGAACTTTAATGTATAATACAAAGCAGAAAAACAATATTGTTCTGGAATAATTTGGATTAAAGAGTCCAAGAAATCCAGATTACTTTCTTGTCATATTTGGTTCTTCAGCGATACATACATTTGTTATAGGCTCTTTCTAAGTACAATGCCCACGCGCGCGAGTCCAAAAATTCACAAAAGATATCATATCTTGTTGTGGTTTTCTTTAAAGAATGCATGCATACCAATTCCTTCGAATTTTAAAAGTTCTTATCAACATCTCTTGTAAACAATAAATAAGCTACATTATTTATATTTCTTTCATCCCTAGCTATGGAACAAAATTTAAACTGGCCAATATTGATTTCAATTGTATAATATACACTTGATGTCCATTCCGTACCTCAAAAAATGAGCTAACATTATTTGTAGTTCTTTCATCCCTAGCTATGGAACAAAATTTAAACTGGCCAATATTGATTTCAATTGTATAATATACACTTGATGTCCATTCCGTACCTCAAAAAACGAGCTTCACCAGCTGAAGTGAAGGACGTTGGGAAAGGAAGTTTTAAATTTATGTAATTAAACACAAAAAAGATTACTTTAACTGTGAAGCCAGTTCTTTTGTTTGTTATTTTATAGATGAATTCGATTCAAGAAATTACAATTTTCGAAATATGCTTGCAGTCTCAAAATTGTTTTTCTAGTCTGGACATAAAACACCACAAATTTGAAGCATTTGTTGTTTAATGAATTCCACACTGCTGAGGGCTTTATTATTTTTAAAAGAATGTAACTTGCATGTGTAGCTGCTTAACGGATGTGTTTATTTTCAATAAATTTTGTCTTCCTAATAAGATTTTACAAAAACTATTTGTTTCTTTTCTTTCATATTCGGACATTGCTTCGTATTTGGAATTATTATGCTTAGATCTGTAATGATAGGTAGGAGATGTTATCTTCTTTGAAGAATCTTCTACAGATTCACTGCAGATGAAATGATTTATCATTCACTGTTGTGAAAAATAATTCCAAGTTCATTCATAAGTAAAAGCTCAGAAGTCTGAATCAATTTTCCGTTTTTGGTAGTCCTTTTAAGGTTGAAATATTTTATGAATAACCCAAACAAATTCTAAATACCCTAAGCGTTTAATAATTTCACCACTATTAACAATTATGATCCGAAGTCCCCTACACATTATTAATATTATACATAGAGCCAAATAAAAATGCTGGAGCTTAAAATCGCAGTCTGCTACATATAAAGTGTAATTCACTAAAATTGGATTCACATGTGTCTACTCCCCAAGGAAGAGATAATGCTTGTTGGCTTCGATCTACAGCTATACGGTAAAAGCTCTTTATTCATGGGGTATATGTTCCATAAATATGCCGCGGAATGGTAATTTATTTGGGATTATAGGAAATACGATCCTAGGTGACAAAATAAAAAAAATAATATATAAAAAAACAATTTAATTGAAATTTTTGAACATTTTTATTAATTATCTTAAGGCTTTGGCAATGGTCTGAAGAATTTTGTAATTTTTTGTTGCTTAGTAGTTTTTTAAAAGCTCCTTCAGTCCAGACTGATACTCAGCAGTGGCATTAGCAATTTGCCTCTTAAAAATAAGACTTCGTTCCATAGACGGATCAATGTTCATAAAGAAATCGCAAAATTCATTTGCCATTCTTAAACCTTCACTAAGATTTTTTAAATTAAATGTCACGTTTCTATTTCTTGTTGAAGTCTCTTCCTCAGTGGGCTGTGAAAATAACATTTCCTACAATTCGGTTTCAATCACATCAAATATACACTCGTGTCCATAAGTTAAGGATGAAGCAAGTTCAGGTAAAGAAAGAGACAGAAGCAAAACACAAATGTGATTTATTTGTAAAGTCTATTTATTAAACAAAATGTAAAGAGCAAAAAGGGTGCCATATGTTTGACATCATTAATAAAAATTGCGATTTTTACTATCTGGAGCAAATTAAAAAAAAATCTATGTACAAAAACCAATATGACATGGATGGTATGATGGGTAATATATAGTACGCCTCCCAGACGATGCAATACAAGTCGTACAATGCCTTGGCATGCTGAGTATCAAATTATCGATCTGATCTTGGGGAATATTACACCACTCATCCAGCAAAGTTCTCCGAACTTCCGGTAGACATGTGGGAGTGGGTAGACGGGCTGCAATTCGTCGGCCCAGGATATCCCACACACGATCTATTGGATTCATGTCCGATGAATATGATAGCTAGTCTATATGGGTTCTAGCCTCCGATTGAAGCATTCGTCTACAATGTTTGCACGGTGAAGATAGGTGTTGTCATCCATAAACTGAAATTCTGCACCCATGGTGCCCTGAAACAAACGTACATGTTGTTCCAGAATGACATCCCGATAGCTGTGGCCTGTCATGGTTACATTCTGAACATGCAGGTTAGTTTTGGAATCCAGAATAATTCCTCCCCAAACGGGAACCCCTAACGGTGTTGTTCAATAGTGTTCTCTTGGTGGTAACGGGTACACAAGACTGCTATTGCGGTGTCCACAATGAATGATCTCTACTTCAGACTAACCACTGGCGACAGTGAGTTGCGATAAGTGGAACACATCTGACAGGCCTACATGCATATAGACCCATGTGCCTTAAGATTCGTTACATGGTATGCCTTGAAACTGTCGTACCGGTAGCTGAAAACAGATGACGAAACAGGTCTGATGCTATGCTCCGTCTGTTTTTTTTTTTTTTTTTTTGACAGTAAATTATACTGGTTCTCATTCGACGTTGTAACTCGGAGGTGACTTGTGCAGTAACGTCTACTCACATTACCTTCATCTTGGATACGTTACCTAATTCTGATGATGACACTTGGCTGGACAGCTGGAAGTATACGAGGAACTTGGATAATTCCAAGTTCCTCGGATACTTCCCGCTGGATATGTTCACATCCTAGACGTCCTATAATTCTATCAGGAAAAAAATCATCTAAATACTTTCTATGTGCCATAACTATTCGGTTATTGCACTTTAAGGCTTTTAATGCTTTTGTAAACAATTTTATTTCTTTGCAACCAATCCTTATATATCATTCTCTTACACTCTCGTTATTGTGACGTACTATCGGTACCATCTGGGGATTTCTTGTAAGTTGCATATTATTCTTCACTATGTGTGTGATAATTTTACACGTGAAATTTTCATATTAATGTTTGATTTCTGTGTGATTCTGAATTATCTTTAATTTATGGACATGAGTGTGTATAGCAGTATAGGTGATCTCCAGATTATTAATGGGCCTGGATTACTAAACCATCATTAAACATATATACAACCATATACAACCATCATAACAGCCCCTCAATTTTAAAACATAATCTCTTGATGACGAGAACACGTGATTTTTCACTCTCCTGTCAACATGCACGCTACACCAGTGGAAGGTATATGGACATTTAGATTAATACTACGTTCACTTTGCTAATCGTATGGGAAGTTATGGGAAACTACTGATTATTACTATTTTGTGGTTATTAGTAGGCATACACCGTGTCAAAGTTCAAGACAGAAAATATCGGTCAAGGCAAAATAACATGTGCAAGACAGACATAATGGAAACCATGTCTATTGTGATTGGCAGCCTGCCATTAAAGATGGCTCTGACCACCACAAGAACACTACGGAGGTGAAATTAATTTCTGAGTTGAATGCACATTTACAGAGTACCTAGTATCAACCCATAGTTTGCGATTCTGAATTTTATTATCGCTTATTTGTCCCCCATATTTTTCTTAAGAAATATTGGTGACAAATTTATGATAATATAAAAATCAGCAACAGTAAATACGACAATATAACATGAACTGCTTTAAATTTTTGAACAATGGAATTTTTTTTCTCTCGTTTTCCAATTAATCCAATTTCTCTATATTTCACGACATGAGAAGCATCTACGTATGCCTCCAATTCAGTTAGTGTCCTTATATAATTACAGAGATATCCGTAATGATTCAGCAACTCATTTCGTGGGTTGGAAAAGGTTTTCTTGTCATCTCACCTAAGAAGGTTAAAATATTGCTTACGTAACTCTCTTCTGCCGACAAATTGCAGGTTTACCTGTGCAGACATGAAGATTTCACCGTTGTTGAACTGATGAAATTGGTTTTGCGAATACGTTAACTCATTTACAAGCTTTTTGTTGTCAATCTCTGCTTTTAGGCATCATGGAACTTCTGTGATCTGTTTTGTAAAAGAAACTGAGGTTTCGTTATCCTCTATCCGAGTCTGTCTCAACAACTTTATATAAAGTCCAACTATTTTAGGTACTGTGGGGTAACTGATAACAGCAGCTTATATAATGAACAGAGGGAACCTAGTAGATCGTGTCAGAGTGTCTTTATAATGTAGAAGTGGTGACTAAGCAGAAGAACCCAGAAATGGAAATTGCCTATAGTGGCACCATTTCTCATGGAAGATATTACAACCTTAACTTATTTTACGAGTCCCAGCCTGCATTATCGAACATGATGGATCGGGATCCGATATCACTAATTTCTAATAACGAGAGCAAACTTACTAGCCAAACAGACCAGTTCAAAATTATTAACATTAATTACTTAATTACATATTACAAGCATTTTAATATTAATTACTAATGGGAAATGAGAAGGAAATAGCTTGATGTTATATTCTAATAATCATAATGCAATTCAAAATAATTTAATAAAATTAAATATTATATTACGCACACAAATTAACATTTTAAAGCAGTAATAATTTATTTTCCAACATAAATTTTTAATGAATGCATATGTTTGACAGTAAGTTTGTGAAATTAAATATATGCAAATCTGTTTTTGTGCGGTTGAAGGAAAAAAATTTAATATGAAAAGCTTCCAAATCTTTATGAGTACTGTTAAAAAAAGTAGTTTCAGCAACGCACAATCAAAAGGTATTTTCTTTTATGTGGAGAACAGGAACATCATGAAAATAAAATCTCGTGTATAAAATAATTCAAAATGTTACGAAACACTAGGAATGGCTTTTTGAGACGAAATGAAGATACGAGGCCTCTCCATTCAGCAGAACGTTTCCCGGTAGGGTAGAGGTGGAAAGCCAACATATAGAAATGCAAGTGTTTCAAATTAAAGATAAATATAGTGATAAGAAACATTATGTAGACCAGTACTAAACTAGAAACTTGATACTGAATTAAGAAATCATTGGATATATAAATTTAGCTTGTATTTGGGTAACAATACTTATGTAATGTAATGTTAGTTGCATTACTGATGTCATGTTATGAAATGCATATACTGTCAACATTGAAAACGCAACACCAAGAAGGAGTTTCTAGAAGGTGACAAAACTTGGCAAACAGACAGAAACAGCAATGAACAATAAGTGATACGTATTTAGAAATGATATGATTAACGCAGAGAGTGAACAAGTTTGGGTCAGTAGCTTGTTGGACCTTCGTGAACCGTGATGCACAAAGCAACATGTCTAGGAACAGAGTCACTGAGAGTAAGGAGGGCATCCTGAGCAATGGCTCTTCATCACCTCTGTTAACCGTTTCCGAAAGTGCGTCTTCTGAAGGAGGCAATGGCAGAATCTGCAAATGGTGTCCAATCATAACCCAAACGTGTTCGATTTGTAAGAGATCTGGCAAGCACGATGGCCTTTGAAGCAGCTGTACACCTTGCAGGGCATGTTGCTGATGCCAGGCATATGTAGTATGTTGTTATACTGATGATAAAGGGCATTATGAACCATTGAATGTAAGGAAGTATCACTGCCACCGCACATTATCCACTTAACGTTGGGGAGTGTCATAGTGCCGTAAATACGATCTAGAGGTGACCTGAAATCGTACGCAATGGAGCCCAAACCATGATGGCACGTTATCGCGTGGGAGGGGGGGACGTTCCCCAATTCCTGCAGGATTTGATATGTCTTCACGTCGACTCCACACTTGTACAAGAAACTATTACTGAAGAAACAGACGCTTGGTTCATTTGAGAAGACAATACTGGTTCATTCCGCCGTCCACATCATTCTAATCCAGTACATTCCAGACGTAGGTGTCAATGCTTGGGGTTAACGGCAGGCTCCTTAACAGACATCATGTGAGCAGGTTACTAACAACCAATCGACAGCTATGTTTTTATTTGATGTGGGTGTATCCACATTCTGTAGAATTCTGTAGATGTGGGTGTATCCACATTCTGTAGAATTTCGGTAGACGTGTTTGTGGAGCCGCCTCCCGGCGAAAGTGTTGCTCCACGCGTGCTGACGTTTCACTGAGAGCACCAGCATTACACAAACGTGCCACAGTTTCATAATCCAATTATTTTTACCTGAGTTGGAGCACTTTGTACATATCCAGGTGTCTATCATCTGCGATTTACCGTAATAACCTCCCTGCCTTATCATTCTGTCTGATGGAATTGATTCCGCGATGACCTGACATTCTTTGCAATTACAGGAATTTTTTGCGACAAGAATAAACTTTAAACTTTCCTTACCTACAATTCTTGCCCACAGACATATTTCAATAGGATAATACATGACTTTATGTGGCACGCATTGTCCAAGGGTTCTTCGTCAATCGCCAGATTGAATTGATTCCCTGTTCGGCTTTCTCTCCAGATCATACGACGATAGTAAACATGCGGTCTATGGTTGCTCAACGATTGACTTTGATTACATACCCAGCTGCTACTCTAGATCAAATTTGGCAACGTGTGGAAGCTGCTGGGTTTGCTGTACCCCAAGAACACATGCAAAGTCTCTTTGTATCAATGCCGAGGTGAGTGGCAGTGGTGAGTGGACCTACTCTGGCTACTGATTTTGGCAGAACCAAGCTTCACAGAAGAATATAAATTTAAGCATTTAATATTGGTCAGCGTGTTATTAACAAAATAAATTTTGTTTTGACGTCTTTTGTCTTTCTTGTTGTTGCAGTTTGGGTGGCCAGCAGTATATTTTAATATTTGCGAGTTTTAATTTTCATTTAGATACATTAGAAATGAACTAGATAAATTCTTATGACAAAAAATATAGGAATTATTATTATTTCTTTAAAAATTATTTTACAATAAAACAAATACTTAAAGTAATTTAAGCATTTAAAAAAGTTTATCACTTTGTATCTCAAATTAAATCGTTTACTTCTATTTCTTTGAATTTGCTTAAGATGCCTGAAATAATTTTTGGGATTTTTATCGAAGTACATATATTTCGGCGTCACTTGATTAAATCTTCCTTTCAAATATCCAATGCATTTTTATGGGATGATATAAAAATGTGAATGGCGTATTTTAGTTTGCTTCGAAGAAACTGGCTATACATATGTCTCCAAACAACAAAATTGTTGCTTATTGAGAGATTGATCAAAAACTTCCGGGCTTTGTGTAACGTAAGCTCTTTTTAACCGCGCTTTTCTCCTAATATTATCCGGAAATAATGATCGTAATCTTGAAAAGAAACACGAGGGAAGTATGGTTACAGAAGATTTTCAAGAGGGAGGGGAAGTTCAAAGGGTCAGAAGTGCGGTGTTGTCAGAAGTCTATAATGTTATATTTTTTCAAACTTAAATCTACTCCGTGCTGAAGCCGCAAACGCCATCGAATGTTTTATAAGGAAAGGTGTAAAGGAGTATTTAATTTATTTGCCGATAAATTTAAGTTACTCACAACAGTAAATTCTTAAAATATTTATTCACTCATTACTTATTTTATAATGCTTAATTATACACACTACATATTACTATTACTAAGTTGGTGGGGAATTACAATAAAAAGCGAATCTCTATGTATATAATTCAAAATAATCATAAAAATTTTTATATCCTATATAAAAGTATTAGTGTAAGAGTAATTATCCTGGCACATTTTCTATTTATTCTGCTTTGAATTGGGATAAATATTTACTTTTAAATGCTTGAAATTTCATTAAAATTTTACTCCCAATAGCTGATTTTGATTCACTTTATTACTAATTTGAAGTGTCTGAAATGATTCATTTAAGTAAATAGTTCAAGTATAAGACTAATTTTTCAGTTATTGCTTAAATGCTCAGCGTTCATATCCCCTGTAGGCTTTGTACTCAGTTTAGGATCCACTGAGGCTATGAAAGCATCGTTCGACCCTGGAATGCCTAAGGACATAGCCTCGGAAAAACGAAGAGCTGCCCCCGGACATCATGCTGGGGAACAGGCACAATTGCTTTAAAAGGGATAAAATCCATACCTCTTACTTTCTTCTAGAAGGGAAAAGATTCTAGAGCCTTGTACATCATAATATAAGTAATTTTACTATATCATTTACATTCTTTACAACTGATGCTCTGATAGATTTATTCAATTGAAATTCGGAATTCAATATCTTTTCACTTTAAATTGACATTTGTAAATAATGCAAAAATCTTTATTATCTATCTATCTATCTCTCTCTCTCTCTATCTCTACACACACACACACATATATATATATATATATATATATATATATATATATATATATATATATATATATATATAATTTGTTTCACTGTGCAAGATTATTGATTGCTTTTCTTACACAAAATTCAAAGAAAAACTACATTTTATAAGTTGTCTCCACTAAATATTATTTCTACTCGTATTTCAGTTGACGTAAGGTATGCATGCGAAATAAGTAGCTACAAATTCCTTTTTAACGATTCTTCAAAGATGTTTGGGAATTTTCATGGTGCAGTTATGATCCCCGGCGATAGCACACGAATCACCATTATTTAAATGGACTCTCAATTCGTCGCGACGCGGTTCACTTCGCATCGTTGCGGATTCCGACTGTAAGCGGATGACGTCTTGCTTCTTGGCTTTGTTTTGGGAGAGTGATTTGCAAGCCCCTTGCGCCAAAGATGCAAAAATGGGAGGGAATCTAATGCTTCCATTGAGCGTTGGGGGAAAAGAGAATATGCGTATATACCTGACGACTCTCTTAAGATTCCGTGGTATACCACTGAAGCCGTTTGACAGGAGACGAGTTTAAGCTTCAACTTTGGCTTTTTCCGGTATTTTGTTAGAGAATTATTATAAATAAATTAATTCACCACTAAATTTTACTTGTGGGTGCATAAAAAATCATGTAAACTGAATATTTTCGAAAATAACCCTGAAAGGCAACATAATATCCAGAAATATCATTTTGAGGCTTGATTCAGTGGAAAAAAAAGTAATATCAGAATCATATATTATATCTAACTATTAATGAAAACTGAGCGCACAGGGTATGAAATCTCGAATATATATTTAATTTGCCTCATATATTGTGGCTCTGTGGTCTACGAAATTCATCACCAGACGGTGTTTCTGCACCTGGTATTTCTTATGTGACAAATATAAAACGCAGATTATTTGCATGATATATAATCGTACATATTCGCATTTGAGTTTTGTGAAAATGTCCGATTTAAGTTTATTCCGCAACTTGGTAGGGATCCTTTATAATTTCAAAAATATACCTTCGCGCGTGCGCGAATATTTATAATTTAATATTTTTAATTTTTTTATTTCATGAATAATTTAGATAATTGTCGGAAATTAGTGAAAAAAAAATATTTTAACGAAAGAAAAATAAGAAGCTTTACTGAGGCAAGAGAAATTTGTTGTCAGAATGGCTTTAAATGTCAAATAGCAAGATAATAAAGAAGAATTTCATATGTGTCAGCGACAGTTTACAATTTTTTTTTTACGAAAATAGTCATGCAGCTCAAATTTAATCGCCATTTTACTTTGGCAGAGTAACGTTTTAAGAAATAAGATCTATCAGAATACTTATCAAAGGCAATAATTGAAACTAAACGACAACAAACTGGAGACAAAGAATCAAAATAGTGAAATAAATCTGCTTATAACCTGTGATATATATTCAAATTTGAGGATATTTATGTGGTGAATGCATCAAAGAATTGAAAAAAATCACCGAGCGTCGACACGCGGCTTAAATGTCACAGGAAGTGAAACCACTCATTCAAAAAGCTAAGCACATTGTTCATTAAAATTACTTATATATTCAGAATTTAATTGATTATGCTATTGCTGAAGCTATCCTATTAATTGAATAATTTAGGTGGATTATATGCTTCCGAAAAACGACACTTAACTAAATATGAAAATAAACACTAAAAATTAATAAAGGAAGATCGACAGTCAACTTCCAATGTTACAGCTGCTCCCTCCCATGGGTGAGTCATATATATTACAGCGGAGGTTTTAACTGCGTTGTTTCCCAAAATATATGGTGTGAAAGAGCAAAGAATTATTTTTTTAGAAAAAATGCGTCGATTAAATAGTATGCGCTCTTACTTTTTGAACCAAGAGATTCATGAAATTTGCAGTTTTGACTAAGTGGTACTGTGCATGACATGTCATAAATTCAGATATATCAACATAAGTAGCCTACCATTTCCTGTTTCGAATGACTTATTCAAAGAAATTAATGTAAACTTTTACATTAGTTTCTTTACGGTATTCTAGTACAGTATTATTTCACCGGTGAAGACGTTTCTTTATTAAGACAAGCATTACTGATTCTGTTTGAAGAAATTGGAATTATTGACACTGCAGCTGCTGATTACTATATTGGTATCGATCCGGGGCTCTGGTTGGTTACGACATTCGCGTTATTATTATCAAAAATAATGAGTTCAAATCCTGACCCATCGAGAATCCTTCATGTTCGCTCACAGAGAGTGAAGCATGTTAAATACGTCAAAGTTGCAACATTCTCCTTGTGAAATGAAACTTATGAGTGGGCATGAGGGTGTCCTGCTTGTCTTCTAGATCACTTTTTCGAAATTACAACGACCCACTTACATTCGAAATCGCAATAGCACACTTTGTTGATTGCCCCAGCTGCAAGATGAGTAGAGAAAAACTTCCAAAAAGAAGACGACAGATATTCACCTAACAGCAGTTTAATCTTCCAGAACTGGAGAAAGTTGTATAAATCTGCGATAAGAACATTCACGTCACCGAACAAAAATGATCGCCTAATTTAAAATTATGTTACACAAAGCAAACATGAAAAAAGAAAAATAATATATAATAACAGAGTTTCTTGAATTGCATTGAAAAATATAAAATAACTTTCATTAAAAAGAAATTTTGGAAGCAACACTCAAATCTTAAATGAGAAAACTATGATTTGATCTCATAATCGTTTATTATCAAATTTCGCGTGGAACAGCAGCCAACGTCTTGAAACATGAAATGTGAACAAATGGAAAATCTCGAAAAATAAAAACGGTCCCCATACGTGGCGATTATCTTAATTATGGAATATGTACCAACATTGGATAAGAATCTGACTGCTATCATATTCGTATAAAAAATCCCTATTTAGTTTGTCCGCAATCCAAAGGTGAACTAAGAACGTGAGCACAAAATAAGAAACTGAACGTACATGATAACTTTTACATTTAGATAACATCAAAAATATTTCAATTTAAACTTCCGGCTACAGAAATTAAAATATTTCAACAGAAACTAAACCTTTATTCAATTCAGAGTCAAAGTGCTTGGTCAGCTATCCACACAATTCCAGAGCTCTAAAATGAAGGCCAGATGCGATGAGTCAGCCGTCTGAGGCTGCATGTTTCATCTTCTTTATGGCAATCTAAATGATTCGCACTTTACCCTATGTATTTTGTGACAAACGTTCAATTTATTTCAATTATACAACAGATTATTATCTAATAAATCTGTGTTTGATTATTTTTGGAAAATTTTAATGTTTGAATTAAATAGATTTATATTAAATCACTCTAATGTGTGAGTCCAAAAAAAAACTGAACAGAATTTTTTTAAGATAATATTTTTGATTTTATATATGACAAATTTATTAGCTTATTTTTTATTTAAGTGACTGAATGAAAAAAAATTCACTTTATTACAATACTATATTTATAAAAATGCTAGAACTGATCAAAACAAAATATTTAATTTACTAAATTAAATGATTAGAGAAAATAAGATATATATATATATATATTAAATTTATATTAAATCTGATATATATATTATATTTTTTAATTTAATTATTGAATTTGTAATTCTAAGGTTAAAATTACTTTTAATAATTATTATAAAATGTTATGTAATTTGTTGCATTTGTTTTCTCTAAATTTCTATTTTTATAGCTTTTTAATTTCTCAACCATTGTTTGTTGTTTTTCAAGTAACTTGTAGAGAAAACAAAATTTATGAAATTATTAGGCTGATGTTTGAAATATATTGCAGTAAGACTTTTCTTCTAATTCAAAATAAATGTATTCATTATAATATCACATAACACAATGATTCTACATTTTAAGGTTTTTCTCAATGACCATTTAATTAATAAACCTAATTTATATGATTTAATTTGATAATATAATATTAATATTACTTAATGTATCAGTATTGAATATATAGCCATGTATTATATCATTAATACTACAAAAATGAAAAAAAAATTAATTTAAATTTGTGACTAGCCATATAAACAAACAAAAACACATACACACATTTCTTATTATATAAATAACTTGAATAAATGAAACATTTAGATTTTAGTACACGTTTTTTTTTATTAAATGTCACGTAAAAATAACAAAGTTTATAACTTGCTGTAATAACCAAAATAGAGTAACAATATGCTTAAAGTGACTTTATTAAACATTGCAATTTTACATTAAAATATATCATACATTAATACAAAACGTAATTCATTTGTTTTGATGTATAAAGTTATTTCTTTAAATTTGCAAAATGTTAAAAACGATGTAAGTTTATGTGCATCAATTTAGTTAATATTCTTATACCTAAAGGAAATTCTTTTCTGCTATTTATATTTTTTTAATGCGTGTTATTTTCTTTTTGATTTTGAACTAATATGAGTTTCTTATTTATTAAATTATCATTAATTTTTATACAATAATTTTTGTAAAATATTTTTACAAAAGTAAACAAAGGAGAATGCATTTAAAAAAATCATTTGAGTTTATTTTCAAATTAAACATTAAAATTTCTTAAGGTCGAGATTATCAAGGCTTAAGTTTTCATCAGCATCATCATTTAAATCAATTTCATTTTTCCCATGCACTGCAAAGTTTAATGTTAAATGAATAAGGCTCCTTATTCTTTGTTTAGTTCGGTTATTTGAAGGAGAGGAATGTTGTTTTAAGATGCAGCCGACTGTCTAGAAAGACCAAAGCTGTCTTCTGGATGACCTGTCTGAAATTTTCCCATTGAAACATATTCCAAATTTAATATTTTTGAACAGTATAATCAACAACTCCTGAGACCCACACACTGTCGCGATGGCAGCAAGATTTCTGGCACATGCGCAGTACACCGGAGTGGATGTTGTTTACTTTTGTACTCATCTGTGAATGTTCTGAGTTTCTGCTTTTACGCCGAAAAAATATAGTTATAAATTCTTCGTCGGACTTTGTTACCTTTGACCTTGGCTGTGAAGAGAAAGAAGGACGCCGCCTAAACTCATGGAGAGTGGCGAGAGAATTGAATGGAATTTCAATCTTTTTACAAAAAGTTAGTCCCAAAATTTCGAAATTTTTGAAGATTTGCTGGGTGAAAAAAAAATTTACTAACTCCAGAAGAGAGCAACTAGTAGATGAGGTAAAATAATTTTCCTTTCATTTATTTTATTTTGTTTAATAATAAATGATTTTTTAAGAATCTATTTTTTTCAATAAAAGAAAAAACTTTACTAATAGTTTATAATATGATTTAGGCTATTTTTAATGATGTAATTTGCAAAGAACTATCAACAAAATAAAATTAAATCAAAAATGATTATGCAAATAACTTAAAAAAATACATGTCCTAACATTCCAATTGAATGCAGTATCCTAGGGGTTAGTATAACACGAAACAAAATGCTTTGCATAGATACAAATGCAATTGTTACATATTAAATTTGACAAAATTTTTGAGATGCCTGTATTATTATCAATACAATGTTGAATTTCATAAATATTTAATTAATTTTTAATTTACAGTGTTTGATATTCTAATATGTAGACACGTTTCTCAAAAAAAATTTATATATAGTATTTTCGTATTGACCACATCCTATTAGCAAATACAGAATATCTCAGCTTCTGGTGGAAAAAATTTCGCAATTGTCTATCTAATGAAAGATAATGTTGCTTTGGTATTTATTATACGTATTCGCAAAACTTTCATATTAACTGCATCACATCACATCGGTAAATGTTATCTTCTAGCAGATAGGGTTTGACTTTTTGGATGATAACAAATTTTGTAGTATGTAAATCTCAGGCTATGGCAAGAATCTTCATGGTACTTTTTTGTCATTTCATTTTCCGATATATTTCCGTGTGTTACCAATATTATGTTAGCGATTTACTTTTGAATGAATATATCCAGGCTGTTCTGCTTTTTTTAATCTTATACTCCTTCAAACAGTTTTATAAATAGAAATAAGAATATTTCACTTTAGAAATAAATTATTTATCTTTTCAAATAAACACCAAGAATTGAGAAAATGTATATTTCAATTATTAATATAATTAAATTTGTAATTGGTAGATATTGATGGAAATTATTCTAGAAAATTTTTTTTTAGTAATTTAGCTGTTGGTGCTAGTTCTTAGACTTTTCTATTTTATAAGAGGCGAAAGAACAATCAGCCATAATGTTGGAAAAACTTGTTGTGCCCTATGGGACACCTTAAGACCTGTGTACAGGGCTCTGCCAACTGAAGAAGACTGGGCCAGAATTTCCCAAGAATTCTTAGGGGATTGCCAGATGACAAACTATGTAGGAAATACGGATCGCAAGCATATTCAATTTTGGAGACGAAACCACAGCGGTTCTGGATTTTACAACTTTTTATCATATTTTTCAATTGTTCTATTGACTGTGTCTGAGTCCAAGGGCCTTTTTATTGTTATCTCCGTTGGTGAGTATGGGCGAAACACTGATGGAGGAGTGTTTCACAATTCAAGATTAGGACAATTACTGCGATACAATGAGATAAACCTTCCTTCACCCAAAAACTTGACAGGAGACACTAACATATTGGTGCCATTATTTTGTCGGAGATGAAGCATTTCTTTAATTGGACAATTTAATTTATCCTTGACAATTGTAAAAAGAATAGTCATGAGTTCGTGAAACAGCAAAATAGTCTCGAGATGAATCCAGAATATTTCTATTTGTTGCTCTGAAAGCAAAATAGACTCAAAGTTTCCTGCATTTTTCAGAATTTTATCTCAAAAATGAAATAATTGAAGAAATTTGGAGATAAAATCGAAATATGCAGTTGGAGAGGGGATGTAGATCTTAAGGAAATGCTGTTGCTTTTAAATATAAACTATAAAACCATTTATTTAAAAAAACATCTTTTCATATCAAGTAATAAATTTTTATTTTAAACAATAAAAAGATTTTTGTTGTTAACCATTTGATTAGTTAATATTTCCGTTCTATCATAAATTTCTACATAAATATTTATACTAACAGTACTAAAATTATTATAAATTAGATATTAGTTATGTTTCCAAATTATCAATTCTCAATTATTAATTCAATATTCCTTAAATAAGGTGTAATTAAATTTAAGAGCAAATTAAAAATTTTTGAACTTTTTAAGAGACCTAAGTCTAAAGAATATTATGTTGCCTAAGGATAAATTAATTCAGATGCAAATTTTTTAAGTTGTTCTGAGTCAATAATTACCAAGTATATAACTTTTTCTTATAATAGATAACTTGTTTAAAATGAATTTAATTTAAAAATACTATATGGTTATAAAATACTTTACTCATCCTACAACTCTTTTATGGCTTGAGTATTGCTTTTCAATGGCCTTTCGATTGCAGCCCCAGACCATTTTTCTGTTGTTTTGTGCACAATGGATGTTTTTACAGTGTTTCTTCTATTCATAGATTGAAAAAGGACAAAGGATATCTTATTAAAGCTACTATAAATGTAATAGTTAAACATTTGATACTTAAAATCTGTTTTGTTACACGAGTGTAGGTTAATTCTTATTCAGATATTAAAATAAAATAGTTCAATGTGGATCAGTATAAAAGGAAAATAATTAACAATAAAGTATACCATTGGAAATTATTAAAAAAATATAAGAGCTATTTAATTTAAAAAACAAGTAATATATAAAAAAAGTTTAATCAATTCTAACTTAGAAAAACAAAGAAACATTTTATTTTAGTTACTTATTATTATACAATTTCAATTGATATAAATATGCATATACTAATGACAATATTAAGAAGCAAAATATATTCGTGTATTATCTGGTGAAACACATTTCTACAAAAAATATACCACCAAATGATACAGTTTGATGACAGAACTATTTTAAATTTTTTAAAGAGTTAGGAGAGAGACAGCAGCCAATTTTTAAATTTATGAATGAGAATTTGAAACTGAGCAACCTAAATTGTTTTTACTTATTATTTTTAAAAAAATAATTAAAATTTGCCAAATTTAGGGACATAATTTTTGGCAAAAATAGTTAATGGGATAATAGAACTGAACTTTGTTATGCTACAAATAATAATTGGAGCTTTCATGAAAGTTTTTAAGCAGTAAATATTTTCCCCTGAGTTTATATCCTATTAAGTATCGTATGTAAAAGAAATTTTTCCTCCCCTATAAAACTAAAACCAATTCATTAAATTTAATTATGGAATTAATGTTAAAATTTAATTTTTGCATGCAATGATTCTTACTTCTACATCAACTATAAAACTTAACTTTAACCTTGTCTTTATCATTGTTCTCTTTTATTTAAATAAATTTTCATTGCGTTGATCTTGCTGTGTTTTTATCTCTTGTGTAGAGAAATTTATTAAATGTGTGTAAATGTTAGCAATTTTAAAAATTAATATTTGAAAAAACTGCATTATTATCAAGTGTCACCCACTACAAATTAAAAAAATGTATTTGAACTTGAGTGGACGAATAAAAAATATTTTTTTAACAGTTAAAAATTTGAATAAGGTATATATATATATATAGGGAGAATATGAACTAAAAGTAGGAATTGAATAGCTGAGCAATTCAAATAGTAAATCTCATAAGTGTTCATGTTAAAATTTAGTTTGAACAAATCTAAAACTGAATTCTATTTGCAATATGAATTCTAAAATATAGGGTGATTCTAAATTGTTTTTAAAAATTAATAGGGGTGATAGTACACGCACATCCATACAAGCAATGATTATATAATATTGCATTCCACTCTGAGAGACAGAATCTTCTTGGAATAAGTACTTCTCAGTTTACGCATGACTGCTCCACTCCCCATTCAAAGTGTGGCTAATGCACGATGGAGCCCCAGCACATTTTTCCATGAGTCGCTGTAACTTTTTGAATGCCACATATCCCGCACGATGGATTGGACGTAGTGGACCTCAACAAACTGGACCTTTTCTTTTTGGGACAAGTGAAATTTTTAGTGTATGAGATGCCTGAGACTCAATCAAAGTTTTTGGGGCTAGATTTGTTGTTGCCGTAGACAAAACTTACAATATACCTGAATCTTCAAGACTGTGCACTAGTCGTTTCTTTCGCCGGTGTCAACTGTGCAACGACACATGTGGTCGGCATTTTGAGTATGTGCTGCGAGGTTTTCACTGAACAATAAATTTGATTGTGAAACTTTTGGTATTTTTTATTTGCTTACCTTACACTATACTAAGTTCATGTGGGAATTTCTCTTTTCTACCTCTCAAAGTGGAATGCAACCCTATATTTCTATGATATTATTGTTTGTTTGTTTGAATAGATATTATCACCCCTCTTAATTTGTAAAAGCAATTTAGAATCACCTTGTATATAGTAACCCATAAAGATAGAAGGTTCTCATTACAACACATACAAGTAAACTACAAATTATATCAAAATATGGAATAAAAAAATTAATAGGATATTTCATTTCTATGGATATTTGAACCCAGGCTTTTTCAATTTTATTCCGATTTGAATTATCCTCGCTGAAAACAACAAACAACGCTGGAAATTTCTTTACACCATTCATGATGTTAAATTCTCTCATTTGTAACGACGGAAATCTGGAGATTGGTGAAGATAGTGAAGCAAAGAGATGAAAATGAAACATGTGACAAACACTAGACACCCGTTGCTCAAGTGACGTTTACGCGTTCGCGGTAAATAATACTCCAAAGTGCGTGAACAAAACATGGAAAATCATTTTTAAGTATGCGATGCCTGTCTACTGTCCATTCAGGGTGCTGCCTGATAAGCGTTTAACATTAGCTGCATTAGTCTGAAGATTTTGAAATTCATTTCTTTTTGCATTCTTTAGGAACTCTTTCGACATTAACGAAATCTCACCAAACAGTTATGCGGTTTATAAAGGCAGCTGTTTCTTCATAATTAAGTAAATTGGTCCAGTTGCTTTCAGCCCTTCTAAAATATGACAGTTAAAAATTTTCAGCTCTTATTGGATAATTTTACATTTTGTCTTTCCTATTTTGATGGGGAAAGGGACAATATTTGACAGTATTAATGGATGATGTTGTGTTAATGGATCAGTTTTTTCAATTCGTTAAAGGTTTGTTTAATTTTTCATTAGGATGTATTGGATATTAAAACACTACTTCTGTATTTTTCTGGTTATGCCAGGTCATTCCTTATAGATTTAAATAAATCTATAAAATCAATTACAAAATACTATTGTCTGTTTGGATGGATTATTTATTTAATTAGAATACTTTTTACTTGAACTTACCAAATTCAAATTGTCATCAACTGTTACCGATAACTCCAGGAAAGAATCTCTTGAAGAATTTATCAATAAAAACATAATTATGTCCTTATTGATTACAACTATCGATGGTTATGGAATTTTAAACTAACTTAAGCAGTTCTTGAATTTGTCTAAATGTTTAAAGCAAAATTTATCTCTATAGTTTTTTCACTCTTAAAACTTTCTGCTAAATTCTCATGTTCAATGCTTATCTTCTTTACCTCATTTGAGAAATTTTGGCTGTTATTTCGGGAAATTCTTAGTTATTGCATCTGATTTCAATCGAGGGAGTTTTGTGTCATATGTTAGGATATTGGAGTATCACTGTCTCTACCTTTACCCTTTCTACGTAATAGATTCTCCTGACTAAAGTGAATACATGCCCTCTAGCGATTAAAAGGTGCATATTCTTGTCAGATTCCTTTCTGCCTTGCTTGGGAGTAGATGTGATTACTCTCTTATTTGTCATTGGAAATATTCTTCAATGTTATTATTTAATTTCAATTTCATGTATCGTAATTGCCAATTATCTTTAAACATGTCTGTTTTTGCACCACTGCCTTCTCCCTACTTCATTTTATACCTTAAATGATACAGCACTGAACGTCTGAGGATATCACATTCTTCAAAGTGATGCTCGCAAACCTAAAGAGAAAAACAAACACACATAAGGTAAATGTAAACTGTATACAATTAATTGTATTTTCCATGACACTTTATAAGAGCCGTTTTGACTAATTTATATCTTTAATTTTAATAAAATTCACAAGCAATGTTAATAGTCACTATTTTAACTCAGAAAAATATGATGATTTTAACTAAAATTACTTAAGAGGTAGAGAGTTTGTAAATTATTTTATAATTTAAGTTGTATATATCATGTAATTAAAATTATATCTACTAATTGGTTTTCCCACTTCATATTATAGCTCAACATAATTAGAATGTAAATGTTAAATATTTCCTCAAATATGTTGAATAATTACTGATACCACTATTACTTATTTCAGATAAGTAAAATGAGAAATAAATAAATTCTTAAATATTTCATTTTTAAATTAATTATTAATTTATAATATAATCATTCAGATATTACAGAAATATCTTAATAAAGACAGTAAAACTTAGTATACCAATAATTATATAAGGATCAAAATATTAATTTGTTTAATAAAATAAGGAATATTTCCAATAAATGTCAAAGCTATTGAAAGTTTTCAAATTATAATCAAGTAAATTACAAAAGGAAAATTTTTATGAGAGGGAAACAATAGAATTATGGTTTACTAATATAACGTTAACTTTAATATTTCTTATCCATGCCCCAAGCAAGCATTTTAAATTTTATGAACACGTATTTCAATAATAGTTTAATTATAATTATTTTAAATAAATAAATAAAAACTTACCCTGGAGTTTTTCATTTTTTATTTCAGATTCTCTTGAGAAATAACAGGCAGCTATATCTTAAGCATATCTACATTTTTATGGAAACTGAAGGCAGATGGCTTTCGATGTTCCATTGTATTCGATCTGCAATTGACAATTTAACGTTTCAAAATAGTTTCATAAAGTTTTCTTAAATAATACACTGCCTTTAACAAGTATTTTAATCCAATTCGTATCACACATACACACGCTTGAAAAATCAACACCATACAGGAACTGAAAATGTTCATCAAGAAGAGGAGGCAGAGGGGGAATGTTGGCCAGCCTTCTATGGAGGGCTCCATCCAGGAGGGAGTTAAGGTGTGCAAACCTTGTCTTTGGGTGATGTTGCTCGCTTCAAAATCAGTTATAATGTTCGTTTCCCTTTTAAAAACAGTACAGATAGGGGTAAAATAAAAATATGTAAAATATTAGATCTTCTTTCCTTTCCGCATATCCATGATATAGTTTTTATAAAAGAAATAATGATATTTACTATATTTCCTTATTTTGAGTTTTTTCACATTTAACAAAATTGCTTCTTATTTTTCGTATATGTCTTCAAATGAAAATTCATCTTAATGTGAATGAATGGAGTCCGGAATAAAAAGTTTAATATTTTCATAACTGGATTTGAAATTGATTGATACCACATTCGATTTGTTCATATCAGATATATAGGAGGAAACTCATTTCTGTAATGTCATTGAACACAAAGCTAAATTAACAATAAAATATTAAAAACCCTTACTTTTCTGCATAGCACATTTTCTCCAAGACATGGTTAACATTTTCCGTTAACTACATGTTCACACTAGTTCGAGAAAATCCTTCCTTATGAATTGAAGTTATGAATTAATCATTTTAAATGTTTGGAAAATCTTCACTATCGAAAAAAACAATTTTAAACAGCTGAAATTCCAGAATTCTGGTGACATTTTAAACCAAGTGACTGTATATACAGAACATTTTCCAATTTAAAAGTTTGTAGTTTCCAATGCATTATACTGGAAACTTGAAAGATGGGTGAAAAATATTTGGGAAGGAACATGCTAACTACTTAGGTTAGAATCTGGTTACCAAAATAACTGATTTAAAATTTTGAGGGAATTAACTTTGATTTATCATTTTTCAAAGTTAAAATAATAAAATGACTATCATAAGCAGTTTAAGCAAATATATCAAAATTGCTTTATTAAATAGATTTTTTTCAATGGGTTTAAATTAAAATTTAAGTTTATTGTGTTATTCAAATTTAAAGATACCTTGATATTGTATTCACATTAATTTTTCTTGACTTAAATAGTTCGAGACTTCAGGGTTTGGAAAACAAGGCACATGATATGGAATATACAAAGTTAATATTGTTACGAAAAGTGCGTGTAGTGTAAATATTTTGTATATAACCTTAAATATATTAATTAGTTGTTTTAATGCATTATTATCCTTTCATCTATGAAATTAGTTTTTCTAAAGTGAAAATATCGGTTTCAAGAGGCGGGAAATAAAGTGCGTAAAATCGAATGCAGCTTAGAGACATATAACGATACTTTTGATGACATGGTGACATTTGTGCAACTGAAACATCAGTCAACATTTTCGAAATTTCTTGTCTATAGGTCCAAAGGCTCCCTATAAGCATGTTCTCCAGGGAGGTAGTTTCGAAGATTTAGAAACAAATCGGCCTCAGTCAAGCCACGGCCAGACTAGACTGTGTGTCTAGTTGGCCGTGGTCAAGCGGTGGCTCAGACGTCTGAATCTTCATCTTGCTTTATTTAGCTCACAATCTATATCAAACACTTGGTCGGCTAGGAATGTACCTTAGTTCCTATAGGAGAATGAGTATATCTTATGATATACATTTTTCTATTTTCCAATTTCAGAAGTTTGTCAGTCGAATACAAATTTAACAATTGCACTCAAAACCAATTAACAGTGAATACATTTATCAGTATTTAAGGAGAGTGATGCCAAAATTTGAAATAAAAATCATTGTAATTAGTGTGTAAATTGAAAATTACAGTTAAATTCGCAGAAGTAAGCTCTTTAAAAACTCACCACTATCCTGGAATTAGATGGTAAGCGGCATTGTGTTAAAATTCTCTTACCGAAAAGCAATAAAACTTCATATTTTTATAACAGTTTTAAAAACACTAAACATTGGGATATCAAACATAAAAAATATTTGCGACAGGCACTTGGAATTATAATCTTTTAATTTTTAGTTAAGTTCATAAATTTTTGTGACCAGAAGTTGAAATGGTGAACGAATTAAAATTTTAAAAGAAAAAGTAATGATGCATATTACTGAAAATAACGCTTTTTATAAAGTATAGTTAAGCGAGTAATAATATACAAATTACCGTTAAAGCTTTGAATTTTTTATAAGGAAATCGAGCGTATTTTTTAGAATAGGAAAGTGTTCCATGAAATAATTAGATAAGTCAATTAAATTATATAAAATTATTCAATTCTATAAATTAACTTAGTATTCTATGGAATAACGAGTACGTGATTGTTAGAGTACGAAATAAAGCATTTGAAAGTTTCTGAACCAGTTTTAGATGCTTTTAATCTGCTTTGAACTGCTTACAGCTGCTTTGTTATGATGTGTTTTTGTATGCTATTCATTCCGTTGCTTTTAAACACAGAAATCAGACTGCTTAACAAATGTCTGCAATATGAGAAACAAAAAATAAATAACCTGACTTTCCTGATTATTTATCAATTAATTATACACAATAGGGACACAATGTAATCTTTGAGAGATTTTGGATATTTATCAGTAATCAGAGAGAGAGAGAGTTTATGAAATTACTTTAAAATTTTTCACTTTAAATATCTGTCATCAATTATGACATAAAATAACTATTTAAAGCATGAAAATTTTACTTATTATACACGTTAGCTGTGACTTGTCTAGTTATGCTTATTATTTTATGATACACTTTAACATAAATACACGTATCATTCTTTAACATACATATTCACTGTTAAACTATGAGAATAAGCGTCATATCTAATAGCAGAAATAAACTTTTCTTTCACAAAAATTAAATAAAACTTTTGAAGAGATAGATTAAAAATTAATTACATTTGAACTCTGATAGGCATTTTTCAATCCGTGCCAGCACTGTATTATTGCGAGCTTACAATAGAAAATAATATTTTAATTATCATGATACCATCACAAGATTTTGCATGCGATTTTCACATAAAATATCTTAATATTCTAGTTTAAAAGTTTCTCAAAGATTCATATACATTATTGAACATCTCACCAATAACAATAAACCGTGGATTTCCGTTCTATCAAATCATTTGTCTAAGTTTAGTGTTTTTCAAGTTTTTCTTTTAGAAAAAAGGAAAAAAAATTATTAACTGATCGGCCATGAAAATCATTCCTTTGTTCTTATAAAAAAGATTGTTTTTCAGTTTGAAACTGATGATGAATAAATAAAACAAAATTTAAATATTTATAAGTATTAAATAATTCATACTTATAAAAATATTCTAATTAGTTTTAAACAACACAATTTCATTAAAATATTTCTTTCAAATCTCATATCAATTCTAAATATTAATGAAATGTTGACTTTTTTATTTTCAATCTTGTAAACACAGCTTTATTAATTTACATAAACTTTTGTTTGTTAAAAAATGTGCCAAGGGGAAACATTTTGAATAATATTTTTCTAATTATGAAAGCAAATTCTGATTCTGTATATATAAAATTAAATTTTTTGGATATTAATATTGTATAATTATGAATAATACATTAATTTTGAAAAGATGTTTCTCTTATTGCTTACTGAAACTAAACTTCTCATAAGAATGAGTGTTATTAACCTTAAATTATACGCGGAATCAAATGTATTTAAATTAATTAATTATAATTTGTCATTAAAATATTCCTTTGTAGCTAACAATATTTTATTAAACTTATTTTAAGTGTTAATTAAAAATATTTATTTTTATAAAACGAAAGGGCTCATTTTTTACAAAGAATTTTTATTGTTTCTAAAACATTTTTCATAAGAAATTGAGTTTTAGTTAAGACAAAGTTACAGAATTTTATTTGTCTTTGTTTAAAATATAGGTACTTTTATTTAACATTTTATTATATTATTAAAGAATTAAATATATACATATCTAAATGCATATATATATATATATAATATATAATATATATATATATATATATATAATATATAATATATATATTAATATATATATGTGTGTGTGTGTGATAACGAAGTATTCTGAAAATGGTAAAAACATGCTAATGAATCATTAACAAATAAATGATGAAAACTTGTTCTTACTTTTAATCTGGAATACATATTTTACGTTTGTAGAAAAAACATAAAAACATAAGGAATTTAAGGAATGTGAATTCATATACATTTTGCTTTCGTGGTAGCCGCAACGATTGAGAAAAAATTGGGCAAAGTTTCAACAGAGGCATTGGTTCATTTAAAAAATGGTCAGATGATAATTTTCTTCAAATTTCGCTAGAAAAATACAAATATATTCTAATAGCAAAGCTTAAATGTGGTCCACAAATTTTTTGGGGAAACAGCAGAGTGATGAAAAAAGACCCAATTAAGCTTCTAGGAGTAATAATTGAAAAAAGTTAAACTTCATAGCACATCTAAAATCACAGGCCAATAGAGCTATGGCATTACAGCAAAATCTCTTAAAGATAGCAGAAAACAATTGGGGAATTTCTCAAAGACACCGAATCTTACGATTTTAAACTGTAATAGAGAGGATGTTGGCACATGGGCAGCAATTCGGGGAACGCCATTAACAACAAAGGCAAAACAATTGCCTACTTCGATTCAAAGGAGATTTTTGCAGAACATCACTGGTGCCTTTAGAACGACTTTTACATCAGCTCTTCAAGTTATAACTGGAATACCTCCTCTCTACCTAAAAATAGAAACCTAGGCAAAGTTTATAATGCATGCAAGGGCATATTCCTTGTGAAGTTGATCCTATTCTTTCTGCACCAAATTTGATTGAGAAAGTTATAAATGGAGAAACAATCCACTCTGGGGTCTTCAATATAGAGAACAAAGTAAGAATACATGAGCGAAACCATATGCCATGTTACAATGAAGGCTTCCTAACAATTTTCACATGGCTCAAAAATAGAAGAAAAAGTTGGATCCGGAATGATAGTATACTCTGAATTCGGATTTCAAAGTACTTGGAGTACTGGGCTTCAACCCGAGAATACAGTATACCTAGCTGAAGTATATGCTCATGCGTAAAGCCATTCAAGTAACTGCTTCACAACCTCTTCCAACAAACATCTGGTCAGATAGTCAAGCATGACATAAAGCCTTATCTAATCTTCTTAATCAGAAAGAAATGAGGCAGCGGACAGACTTGCAAAAGCGGCTGAGCAATCAAGTAATTCTTCTCAGATCCTACCATTACCACGTTGTCATACCAAATCTTTACTTGATAAATGGATAATGGATCGTTGGCAGGAAGATTGGAATAATGGAATAACTGGAAGAAATGTTCACGAGATGATACCGAAAGTTAGCAGGAAAATCCTTAACTGGACTAGGAATGAGGTACTTTTCTTTACGAGCAACAGACTATTTCCATCTTACTTCCACACGTTCCACATTTCTGAATCTAAATATTGCACTTGTGGAAAAGGAGGCAATCCACTGCACTTCTAGACAACCTACTCCTTAACATTATCCTGACATTCAGCCATACCCAGCGGAAATTGGAAGATCCTCTGGAAGAAGATAAATCTGAGAAATTGTACAGCGACAGCAAAATTAAATAAAACAGTTGAATTCCTAATAAACAATGACAACTTATTCTGTTGGATTGGGAACTCTTCTACAACTTAGCTAAAAACATGTTTTGACCAAAGTAAGGCTCTGTCTTCGTAAATATCATAAACTTTTTTAATATTATTTGCAAAGTTCTTGATTATAACTAAATTTTTATTTAGTTATAATCAAGAACTTTGCAAAACTACTATTATTATGTTAACTGTATATAATTCATCTTAGACTCTATTACATTGTCATCTTGTTTTCATCTTTACAAATAACTGGAAATTGATTCTATATTTAAAGCCATGTCGTAAGATAATCATGTTCAACTGTTGTAAAAATTTTTATAATGTCATTTTTTAATATATTTTTTAAAAAAAGTTCCAGCAGCTCCCATTAAACTGGTAAAGCTCTTTGGAGTTAGGTACAGGGGAGTTCGCTGGTGTCAATGTCAATAGTTGTTCTTATCTTTATTTTTCTTTGGTAGAAAATGAAGTTTATATAAATACACACAAACTTGCTTCTATCAGATTTTTTTTCGCGGTTGTTTTGTGAAGAAAGTATACGAAAATTGCTTTCAATTCGGAAGATGATTGTTGAAATTTTTAATAAAAAAAGATGAAATGGTTTAGTTGGTCATTTAGTTATTTGAATTTTCATATGTATTTTATCACATTACAAGTTTGCGCCATCCAATAATATTACTCACAAATTGTGACTCCAATAAAACTAGATTTATATATCTAGTAAATTTAAGTTCCTAGTTTAGTATGAGTCTATATGATTTTTCTTCTCATATATATTTATCATTTAGTCAAAATACCTGATTTATTTTCGCAAAGTTCCCTTTTCTTCTTTTGGAGGTGTCGGTCTTCTGAATGGGCAGGCTTCGTGTTTTAATTTCATTTTAAAAGCAATCTCCAGTAGTTTCGTAAAGTTTCGAGTTATTTTCTAGGTGAGAAATTTTTTATGCTGTCCCTACTGTGTTTCGGAAGTTTCATTCTAATTAGGTTTTTTTGTGTTAAGGAAACTATTTTTTAGAGCTATACTTGAAAGTTTCTGTGATTTCATTTATGCGACTCTTGCATACCGCGCAAAATTTCTTAGAGGTGTTTTTCTGTATAATGCAAAACTTTACAGAAATTTATATTCACGCATATTGATTTTATTAAACGTGATTCTCTTTATTGTTGCAATTTTTATTCCGAGAGTGTTCTCTTGACATTAAATTTTACTATTTAAATATTAGCAAAAATGTTAATCTTTAATCAACATGTTAATATCTAAAGAGTAAACAAGGATGTTCTTACCATTTTAACTTTGTAAATTAGTGTACGTCAAGGCATTGATTTCAGAAATTCAAGTCGGCAGCTCTATGTGATGAAGCTGACAGTGGTTGGCTATAGGCCTTGGATGACTAATTCTTGCAGATGGTCATGCCGGAGGACAATAGTTAAACGTGTGTGACCTTGCCAGACAATTTAACTTCTTCTGTGAAACACTTAGATATCTTTAAGATACACAGGCTGAGCAAGTGGGTTCCTCACACACTTTTGAAAGTGCATAAGCAACAACAAGTGGCAGCAAGTTTACCTTTGCTTTCTCCACCCGGTAGTGCATCCATATTCATTTGAGTACTGTCCAGTTACAAAAAATGGTCCTTAATAACACTTCTAAGCGTTCCAAACACTGGTTGTCTCGCCAAGGATACTGTCCACCAGTGCACCAAGATTATGATTTGTATCTTGTAATCAAGTCGTCAGAATGTTCATTATGAGCTGCTACCAACGGGACAAGCTGAGGACCTGAACTCGCAGCAATTTCAACGTGTGCAACAAATACTACAGCAAGATAGGTGCATAGTTTCTGGCCAATAAGATGAAGCCGCATTTCACACGTGTGGCTAGGAATACAATACAGTGACTTAGTCGAGTGATTTTGAGCCATCATTCTTTCTCATCTGTCCTTCCACCATGAAATTACCATCTCTTCTAATTCTTGAAATATCATCATCGTATAAAATCCTTCACCGATAAAGAAGATTTATGCCAACCACTCACTGCCAGCATGGCGTCCAAAACTCTAGAGTTTTACCACAAGTTAATTGCTCAACTGGAAATACGTTGGAAAAGTTGCAGCGTGCCGATGATGATTACTTCGAGGATTACCAATCGGCTACGCTTTCTTTCGTCATGTTCTTTTGGGCATTAAAATCGACAAGATCTTTATTTTGTTTACCTTGTAGTAACGTCACATTCTGAATTCTATGAAATTCTAAATTTAAGGTTTTAATAATGTTTAACTATATGCACGCCTAACATTGAAAATGCAACACCAAGAAGGAACTTCAGTTGATCAAAAACACCTTCTGGATTTATTTTCGCTTAGGGTTTGATAAACAGTTATTGGTAATTTTGATGAAAAATTGACTAAGATTATCTATAAACTTCTGAGGAGGTTCCCAATAAATAGGAATTCTTCTAATTAATCTCAAATATTCTATGGTGGTGAAGTTTGCTTCTTTTTTTACTTAACAATCTTTTTTTGCATATAAAGGCTAATTAAAAGGACCTGTTGCTTGAAATCAATTCCAAACATTCACATTCGAATTTGGAATGGAAGTATCAAACTCAAAGGTGTAAGCAAAGTCAAATCCGATATCGAGCTCAGGAGCTTTAGAAAGCTAATGAAAACTTTAGATTTCTATGTCAAGATACCGCTATTCGATTTTTCGAAAGCAAGCTAAGATCTATATTCAAAGTAAAAAAGGAGTGTCAAATTACTTATAACTAAATGTCAGAATTAACTTAGTTTTTGTGTCAAATTCAGAAGCTTTATCAAGATAAGGTAGATATTAGACATCCGTATCAAGATACCTCCATTTTATGGAGACTTAACGATAAGATCAATATTCGAATCTGGCATGATATCAAACAGCCTAACTAAAGGTAAACAGCAACTTGTCCTATAGTGTCAAGATCAGAATCTTCATCAAGTCAAGAAGATATTCAAATTCCATATCGACATACGGTCGTTTGATAAAAGCTTGAAGATAACACTACAAGCAACTTTCTGGAAGTAACAATCTTCAAATTTGCTCTGACAATTGTAAGAAGTTCAATTGCATACAATTTTCAGAGCAAATGAAGAATCCAACAGTCCAAGAACATTACGCAAAATCTCTAAACACACCACGAAATTCATACCCACCCATTTACATTCTGAATTTGAAAGTCGCGGAGTCCTGGTTGACTAGGGCATCTTTCTCATTATTAGAAGGTAGTGGGTTTGGATCCTGGATTTACTACAGATCCTTCATGTTCTCAAATGGCGAAGTGAGCTCGTTAAATAAGTCATTGCAGCAGTGACCACCAAATCAAATTATACATGTGTGGGTGATAGATAAGTTTTGGGTGATCTTCCGTCTGGTTCTTGCTTCTATATTAAGAGAGTTTTACCCAGCAGCTTTCACAGAACACGCAGAATGCGATGTACAAGGAAGTATGCTTTATTTTACAGAATACAGTTCAAAAGATTTAAAGTTTATCGTGGTCTTGTTGTAGAACAGCATTTTTCGGAGAGAAAACTCTTAGATTCAATCTTAATTACGGTTAAAAAATCGAAGATGGGGATGTTGCACTTCTACATGCTCTTCTGCCTCTATGGGAGCTTGAGAATTTTTTCGTGTTTCACTCGTTGATGCGTCATTATGGCCGAATATGTTTGGAAATTCCTACGGAAGATAATATTTGTGATTACTCTAAAGATGTAGTGCTGTCCCACCCGAAGGTATTCAGCAAGAAGCACGTTGGATAGCAATCCTGGACATGAGCAAGTACCGAGGAGGTCACTGGCTCAAAGGTCCAAAGTGACACACATGGCGCCGAGGGCAAAGGTTCCTAGTCTGGTTCTATTGAGACTTGTCCTCAGGAAGGGGCCAACAGGCCTTTATTGAAAACATGATACTATATACAAGTTACATAAGATAAACAGGATATATACAAATATACAATATACAATATGTACAGTGAGGGGTTAGATGTCCATCTGTTTGATTAATTTTGTTTGCAGGATCTCTCTGACTCCGGCCCTGAACTTCTTACTCTGGATGAGGTGCTGGAGTCCTTACGGGGAGTAGTTTGCTGGAAAGGTTCTCCTTCTAATGTCCTTGTGTTGTTGACAATGGAAGATAGCATGCTCTGGATCATGTGGCTCGTTGTCGAAGGGGCATGAAGCTGGTTTTCCGTGGAACCTGTGCTGATAAGTCCCAAATGCTCCGTGTCCCGTGAGGAGTTGATTAACGAAGAAGTCACCTTGTAGTCGCTTTCTGCTGACTGTGGGGAAGATTGTGTAGAGTCTCCTCGTTTTGGAAGAGGTATTCCAGAGGGATTGCCAAGTCAGGTTAATGTGGTCTTGTGTCATGGTCTTCAGTTGCTGTTTACTAAGTTTAACAACGTCATCAACAGTGTTGAGTGTAGTGGCTTCCTTGGCAGCTAAGTCCGCTGCTTCATTTTCTGCAATGCCAATATGTGCCTTCACCCAGTGGAAGGTGAACATGGTCCTATTTGGAAGAAAGATGTCTCTTATGTTGTGGAGGGTGTCGCTGGAAAGTTCTCTCCCCGTGAGGGCCACCAGAACTGACCTAGAATCTGTGTGGATGTGGCATGCTGGGAGCTTTTGATTGATGGCATATCTCATAGTGTGGAGGATGGCAGTGGCTTCCGCTTCAAAGACTGAGGCGTTGTCATTTAATCTCTTTTGAATGGAGTATATCAAATTTCCATTTTGGTAAATGAGGGAGGCACATCCAACTTTGTCGTTGATGCGGGATCCGTCAGTGTATGCATAGTACTCTTGGTGTTTGCTTTCCATATCCCATGAGATACCAAGGTGGGTCCAAGGAGGGGAATGGAGGTGGTGTCTAGTCCAAGCATTAGTCTCATTCCAGAGGGAATTCTGGAGTTGGGCAGGAGTACCATAGTTCCAGAGTTCGAAACACAGCTGGTTGGCTTGAGCTTTAAGGTAGATGGGAGGGGTTCCAGCAAGGATGAGGAGGGCATCGGTAGAAGTGGTTTTGTAGGCCTTGGTCACCTTGAGCAGAGCAATCCTTTGGATCTGCATCAGCTTTGCGTTGATTTTGACCGTTTTGGTATACCAGGCTGGGCTGCCGTAGAGGATGACACTCTCAATGACGCTTGTGTATATCAATTTGAGAACAGGTGGTTGAAGTCCCCATGTGGCACGGTTCAATCTAGCTATCTTGTTTTGAAGGCAGTCAACTTTCTCCTTGACAGCGTTCAGGTGGCAACTCCATGTGAGCTTGGGGTCAAGTGTGACTCCTAGGTATTTTAACTCGTTGGTGTATTTCATTTTGTTCCCGGAGATGGAGATTCCAGGGCGTCTAGTGATGTCTTTATGTGGCACGAAGATTGTGTATTCACATTTGTGTATGCTCAGTGTCAGGTGGAATCTGTTAGTCCAGTCCTGTACAAGTTTAAGGGGTGCTGGTTTGGTGAATTTGTAGTAAGAGCTGTTGGAGAGAAGGATGGCGAAGTCATCTGCGAAGGCTTGGCAGTGAACAGATGTCCCGAAGTCTTTTGTGAGTAGTTCATTGTCTATTAAGAGCCAGAGGAACGGTCCAAGGCAGGAGCCCTGGGGAATTCCAATGTCGTATTTGCATTGTTCGCCATAATCGTTGATGTAGGTTCTGCGATCCAGGAAGGAGCAAACCATCTGGAACAAGTTGGGAGGAGTGCGGAACTGTTGGAGTAGTAGCAGAATATCTCTCCATCTGACGTTGTTGAAATCATTCTTGATATCTAATGAAATTAGGCAGGTGAATTGCTTTCTCTGTTTGTCGTGCTTGATTCTGCGGATTAACTCTCGTAGTGCATCATTGGTGCTTTTGCCTCTAAGGAAGCCGTATTGGTAGGGATCAAGTAGTTGATGGTGCTGGAAATGGTAGTTGAGTCTCTTCATCAGGAGCTTATCCAGTATCTTGCCCCACACAGGCAAGAGACAGATGGGTCGATAGGATTCCCTGAGGGATCTGTCTTTCCCTTCTTTTGGGATCAGGATCACTTTGGCAACTTTCCAATAGTCAGGAAAGATTCCTTGGTGGATGCAGGTGTTGAGGACTCCCTGGAACCATTCTTTGCAGCAGTAGAATAGTTCTTTATAGACGTCCAGGCATACTTCGTTGAAACCAGGCGCTTTATTAGGGTCCATCTCATTGATGGTCTCTTCAATTTCAGAGATAGAGAAGTCGGGTTGGCTTGTTAGAGACTGATCCAGAGCAAAGTTAACTGTCGGATTTCCATTGTATGGGAAGTGGAACTTCAGGATGGCATTAGTAGACTCTGTCGTGTTATCAGCAAGTTCACCATTATCAAGGAGGACCAGGTCTTTAATTTTTGTACGTCGGACTTTGTCGCGTACAATCTTGTAGTGGCTTCCAAAGGCGTTTGAGTTAGTTATACTTTCCAGGTAGCATTTGAAGGCTTTCTTCTTGGTTTCCAAGGCCATCTTCCGATAGGAGGAGGCGGCAAACTTGAAGTCTGCTTTTTTCCTGGTTCTGGTAACTGGATCGCTCTCTCTCTCTGGAATCGTCTTCTCAGAGCTCTCAATCTGCTGCGCTCGATGGTGAGTGCTTGCGTCCACCAGTAGTTGATTTGTTTGCGTTTCTGGACTCTCCTTCTGTGCTGTTTGCAAAGTTCTAGTATTCTGTCCTCGATCTCGTTGATAGATAAGTTGATGTTGGAAAGTTCATCCAGGGGGAAATCATCCACTAAGCCTGGGAGACTGTCCTTAAAGTTATTCCAGTTGAGGTTCTGGGAGTTCCAGCGCCAGGACAGGAGCTTCTCTGTTTTTTCTATTCCATACTGGAACGTCATGAGATTATGGTCACTGCCTGTGTGATGATCCAAAATGGTCCAATGATTAATCTCGTTGTTGCTCAGAGTTTTGGTAATTAACAGATCAATCCAGCTTTCGCCCAAGGTGCTGGAGTGAGACGGAAGACTATCTGAGTTGTTCTCGATGATGAGGGAGTGCCTTGCGGCAAATTCGATGACTGCATCTCCTCTGTGATCCGATGGCCGAGGGCTCCAGGTAGAGGATTTGGCATTGAGGTCTCCCATGATAATCCATTTGTCATCACTAAACTTAGAGAGAAGACTGTCCAGAGGTCTAAGAGAGTCATGAAGTCGTCTGGATGGAGGGCTATAGAGTGAACAAACGAAAAGTCTATAGTTGTTAATTTTTATGCTTACCACTAATATTTGTGATTATATTAACATAGCTTAAAACAGCATTAAGTCATCCTGCTATACACTATGTGAGTCGATGTTGGATAAACTGGAATAAATGATGCTCGCAATTTATTTGCTGTGTTGAAATTTCTCCATATAGCAAAAACTTTGAGTGTGACAAGTTGCTCCTTAAAATAAGTTCCTAGTTGTCATACTCTTGCAACGATGCTACAAATACTCAGACTAGCTTTTTGTTCGATGACCATTCAAGCCTTCTGATTTTTTGTTAGATGAGAGATTGTTTGGCTTTGACGGAAAGGAACATAACTGTAACATTTATTGAAACTGTGTGTGTGATTGCAAGTTATTTAGAATGATTGTTTAATTTTAAATAAATTTTAACTTTTAAGCATTCTAATGCTCTTTTATCAATTTGTGAGAATTTTAAACATGTACAGTTCAACCCAGCTTTCACATTTTTTCATTTTGCTTTTCATCACCAGTATTCTAGATAGCTAGGACAATTCGATTATTGTTGAATGGATCGACTTGATTTTTTAAGTGGTAACTAAATATAATAATTCTTTTTAAGTCAATAAGTCCATTTTATTTGAACATTTTAACACAAGTTCTCAAGAAAAATATTAGTTTTGTTAATATGCGAATCACATGCGCTTAATTAAATTTTGAAGACCATGTAAGTTTTTAGATGTTTATAAAATCTTATATAGAATGTCGGGTGAATGCTTATACCTAGCAAAGTTCTTTTCATCAGTCTCCCATAATTTAGCCTTATAAATAAGGCCTAGCGATAATCAATGTCACATTGAAATTATCCTATCCCTTAATAATAGATAATTCAAACTTAAGCTTCTCAAGGATTTTAAGAAAAATGTGATTTTATGTCGAAATGCATATAATAATTAAATTAAAAATATTATATTTTTAGGAAAGTGTATTAATGGGCTTTAAATTTCTATATCTTGATTTTGCATCAACATACGTTGCTCCTGGCCCAGATATGGTATCAATTAGTTAAACGGAAATAGTTAAGTGAAAATCGCCATTCAGCAGCAGCAATAAAGCAGAAGACTACTAATACTGGACCTGACACCCCCTGGGAACATTCTGCGACTATGTATTCATGCTGCTTTTAGTGAATACGAAATGTCCTCGATTAAATTAGGATTCAAACTCACTAATTTCCACTGATGAGAATAATCCAATAAGTAATTAAGCCACCACGCTTTTAAATCAGATCTATTGTGTTGATAGTCTAGAGCCGGTTAATGATGACCTGTGACCCAAACTCTTTGTGAGACAAAAGTTGTACTGACCCTCGTGTGGTAAATTAGTCTTAACTTAATATATATATATAAACGTCGCTTCCATAAACTTTGAAATTTATCCACTGTAAGAGTTTTATAGTGTGCTGTGTATCGTATAATAAATATTGACGTATACATTTTGGAGAGGATAATATTTTAAGTCATCAGATACACAAAAAGTTGCCTCGTCATGAAATTGTGTTGAACACTGTACTTACAATACAAATACAAATGTTCCACAAATTACAAAGTTATAGATTACCTCTTAGCAACTGTTAACAAATTGAATAGTTTCTACATTCAGGAACATTGAAAATAGCGCACCAAAAAGAAAGAAAGATACAAGCACAAAATATTTCAAGTAAGTATGAGATTCAATGTACAAATAATCAACACTGGTGCCAGTATAAAGTGGATTGTATATAAATTGGAGAAATATAGAATATTCAGAAACGCGACAATCCTGTGCTGACGCTAGAAGGTCTCTAGTAAGCGAAGAATGTCAGGGTGACATGTGAAAATACATTTCGCACAATAAAGCTACATTAAGAAGGGCTTCTTCATCGGCTTGAAAATCGCAGACTGATTCCATCTTTCTCACCAAATTGATAGTTCGGATTGTGTTGTCTGAGCATGTAGGGAGAAGTGGACATGAGGATAGAAGGATTGTGCAAACGTTTGTGAAACCTTGATGTCTCGTTCCACGGTACACGCAGATGTAGTTCTACCTATAGTTTTGTCAAGCCCGAACAACGTGGGAGGCAATAGATTGGCAAAATGTGGTACTTAGTGATGAATCACACTTAGTTTCAGAAAAAAGATGATAACCACGTAAAGGTCTGGAATCTTCCATGTGAACGGTAGACTTTCACTCACTTTGCTTTTGACACAGTGTCTGCACAGATGGTGTAATGGTCTGGGTGGCCATATCCTATGATCGTCAGTTTACTCTAGTTGTGGTCAAGGAGCCTTAGTGTGCCAGCTTTTGTGTTGATGGCATTCATAAACCCCATGTGGAATCTTTTTTTAAATCGTCTTCTATGGTCAGTTTAAAGCAGGATAATGCTCATCCGCACACAGCTCGACTTGTTGAAGAATTAGGCCAGCCCGCTTCCCAGATTTGTTTCCGATAGAATATATTTGGGGCCAACTGAAATGCCAGATGAAACCATGTCACTCTGTACATAATTTAGAGGTAGCTGTTCAAGATTTGTAGGCATATTTGTCTCAGGACATCATCAAAACTCTAATCAATTTGATGTTGGACCATATGGCGGTATGTATTGCAGCAGGAGAATTATCCGGCGAGCTGTTTACGTTGCACAACAATTTATCTAATTGTATACACTGTAATGATTTAATTATCTTGATTTTGGGATGAAGTAAATCTCATATCTGTATCATTATGAGTTCTAAATTTCATTTATATCCCATACTCTCTTCTTGCTGTGTTAATTTCAATGTTTCTGAGTGTATATCCATTCATCCGGGTGAGGTAAATGGCAGGGATTTGCAATACTTTGTTTACTTTGAAAGAACAAATTTCATGATCAGTGAGTGATACGGACGATTTAAGGTTATAAACGTTTAAAAAATCTTTCAGTAGTAATCAGTAACGCCATCTATCAGTTTCTTATAAAATAATAAATCAATTAGATATAAATTCAAGAAATGCAAATTTTTTGACAATTACAAAATAAGAAAAGGAAATCTAATTTCATTAATGATTGGTGTTTTTTAGAGAAGCGTTTTCAAAATTTTTGAGAGGAATTTTCTACATTTTAATTTTTATAAATTAAAAGGTTTTCGTGAGAAATTTAGAGTAGTACTTTATTTTTTTCTATAATTAATCTTAATTATACATTTAAATGGTTTTAATATTGGGCTCTGAATTGTTGACATATTTTGAGCATATATGTATCATGTGTATTTTTTGCTAGAATAAATATTTTATTAAATATTTTAACTTTGGAAAAGTTAATTTTGTAAAATTCTTAAATAAATTATTAATTATTAAACGTTGGATAACAGGAAAGAATAATCTTACGAACGTTAAAATCACATGAAAGAAAAAAACGTTGAAATAGATAAATAATGAGGATTTTTTCCCATTGAGTCAAAGAGAGAGGAATAAATGACATTTGAAATAAACTGATACCTGTTTTGTGCAGCGGTCAGAGGCCATATGAAAGAATATAGATTAAAAACCCATAGAACTGCATGAGTACGGCCATACACAATTTATGTAATTCAAAGAAGTTTTAATGCTGTGAGAAGAGAGGGCATAAAAGCCTCACTTAGAAAAAACTCGAAACATTGCGAAATAAAAAGGAATTTAGAGCGAAATCAAGACAAGAATTTAAATACACTCAAAAGAGCATAAGCAGGTAAGGCAAAGCAGAAAAGCGAACACTGTGTAAACATGGCAAGTAATTAAAGTGAAAGATAGATTAATATAGTGATAAAAACTGTATAGACCAGTACGATAAATTACGAGTTTAGAAGCACTGAGTAAATAAATCTAAATTGTACTGGTGTAGCAATACATCTGCTATGCTTTGACTTGCGCAATATATATGTGACGTTATGAAAAACTTAAAAAAATCGATATAACACTAGGGAGGTTGCAACTATTTGACTTTTTATTGATAATTTTATTGATTATCTTCAGTTTTTTTGAATTTTTCAAAATACGATAGTACAAAACGGGTTTCAGTAAGCCCATATATTAAATATTGTGCAAAGGATATTTCATTTGGAATTTCCTCTATAAAGTAAAAATTTTTTCACGATATTGTGTTATTCTTCTAATGAAAATAATAAATGCTTCCCAACAAATGAAATATGTAGAAACAGCATGGTTCATAATGGAGATGTCATAATCAATCAGAACAAATATTTTTAAGCAAATGTGGAATCCAATTTTTTCTGGTTAACGTTCAGAAATTGCATGCAGGAAGTCAATGGCTTCCCATGACTAATATATGAGAGGGTTATCATAATGTGAGTTCTTTTTTATGTTTATGTTGGATCATCAGGAAACAGAATTATTTACAGCATTTCCAAGCAAACTCTTGACATACAGGGCGATGATATTCAAAGCAACATAAGCTTTCAACACGGCGACTAATATTTTGGCTTTTCCTTGATATGGCAGCATAAAAAGCGATGATTTTCCAGAGGTGAAACTGGATGTAGATATGGCAGGACATCGTCTTGCAGAGGAATCTGGGAACTATGCCAACCTTTGATGGCTGCTTCACATATGGAAGCACTGAAAATAATTCTCGTGGTTTGGATTGCATTCGATACTGCCAATGTGTACTAGCACTTGGTGTGACATTATAAGCAGCGAATGTGTTGTTCTTAAATCAACATACTTTCCTATACTTAGCAAAATGTTGAGTTTTACCAGCTAGATTAGTGTTTACCAATCTTTTTTATGCCCTACTTAAGGCTTTCTAAAAGTCTTATGTCCCTCTGTGTAACATATACAGAGTTTCAGTGGTTCAGTAGCTTCCCGACGCTTCCCGTAAAGATCAGTAAACTGAAGCATCCTTTTCTGCGGGCAATGATTCAGGGGAGACCTCGTACTCTCCTGCACTGGGTTGATGCAGATCCGAAGGTTGAGGACACGCCCACGTTGATATATGACGCCCAAAGTCCTTCCACTAGTGTGGCGCCGATGTGAAAAGGAGTGTGCCAACTTATGTGTGACCTCGTCATCAAACCGCGATTCAAAATGATGAGGTATTTGGTGATGAGCGAGTATTCCACACCCATAAACCTAAAAGTACTGTTCCGAGCTCACTTACACCACTATGTATATATGTAATGTATGCATATTACAAGGAAATTGTTAACGGAGGACAGTAAGTAAATTTTCAAAATATAAAATGAAAAACTGAAATTCAAATTCGAAATAATTTTATGAAGTCTTTTCTATAATAATTTTATACTTTAATTTAGGAAAATCGTTTTAGTTACAATTTGTTTATCTTCAATCTCAAACCTTCCCATTGTGTTATATCGGAACCACTCTATATTTACCAGTAAATCATTTACAGCACTAAGTCCACATTCAGCTAAATATGAAGATGGAAACAGTAACAATAGTTTTCTTGCGCATTTGTGTGTGATTGATTTTGTGTATTTGATTGATTTTGTGTATTTGATTTCTTTTATCTCACAAAGATATGCCATCACTCCTTTCATATTAAATCAAGCTTTAACTGACACAACATTTTATATTTCTGTGAATTATTCTTGATACTGTATATTTGATATATCAGATATATCCACTAATATTGGCTGCATCATCCATGTCGGAAAATCAATTTATTTTAAATCCTAAAATCTTTCTTTTCTGAAAATTCTCTCAAATTTTCAGATGACTGGCTCTAACAACTAAAGCGGTAAAATTTTTTTTTTTGAGTCAATCGATCTGTTCAAAGTTTTTGTTGTATATAAAATTTTTGATATAACTCAATAGGGGTAATGAAACCAAATATCTTGCTTTTGCATCAACATGAGTTTTTCTGTTCTTTGAAGCTGCTTATTTAATATACAGAGTTTTTCAATAATATCCGGTAAGTAACTCACTAATGCTCTACCATCGATTGTTTACAAATACTCCTTTTTAAGTCACTAAGATTTTCCATAAACCTTAGTGACTTTTTAAATGACACAAACAGTTTCATAAATTGTTTCAAGCAGTTCCCTATAGAGAGCCACTTATTTCAGTGTGAAGTAAATGTCTCTCATGGTTCTCCAGAAAATAGCTTCAAGAAACTTTTGCATTTGACATTAGTTTTAATAACATTGATGATACACTTTAATACTAAATGTAGTACTTCTTTTAGAACAGGCGAGATGTTTTTAGCTACCAAGTTTTCTCTATAAATAACACATTGCTCAAAAACCATTTCCGGGTTTTCCTCATTCATCAATTTAAGCAGCCATTTTTCTTGCCTATCATGTTAGGAGCAATATCTGCAGCACAAGAGGTAATATTTTCCATTTGTATATTATTGATATTCAAGTAGTGGTGCTTTCTGATCTGTTACAGTACAACTATTCTTCAGCAAAATGTCCTTTATCTAAATATCTTATATAAGTTATCGATACGGCATCACTCTCTATCAAAATTAATGCATTTATTTTCACTGATAATTTTCTGGTTTTTAGCTTTCCAACCATTTGTTTTTCAATATCTTCACTTCATTCGTTTATATTTTTATATAAAAATATTGTTAATTAGCCTTCACACACACACACACACAATCCATTTGTTTTTCAATATCTTCACTTAATTCGTTTATTTTTTTATATAACAATATCGTTAATTAGCCTTCAAGCCATTTGCTTTTCAATATCTTCCCTTCATTCACTATTTTTTTTAATATAACAATGTTGTTAATTAGCTTTCAAACCATCTGTTTTTCAACATCTTCACTTCATTCGCTAATTTTTTATATAACAATATTGTTAATTAGCTTTCAACCCATTTGTTTTTCAATATCTTCACTTCATTCATTTATTTTTTTTTATATAACAATATCGTTAACAATATTGTTACTGTGTGGCATTGCTTTTAAATCTTTGTCCTCTTCTTCAAGAACCTTTTTAAGAAATACTGCTCTTGCCTTAGTTTTATTAAATTCCCTCTCATAGTATAAATTTCTCCAGAATATATTTATTCAAATAAATCTAAAATTAAACTATGTGTTAAAATTAATTAAATATTTAAATGTGATAGCGAAAAAGAGTAAGCGAATACAAAAAATGCATAAATGCATATTTATTAAAATGTATATAAAACATCTAACCCATCGCTACCCCATAACACATTTTTCCCTTTCACAAATTTTTCAGAAAAATTATGCTTCTAAAATTGAAATAAATAATAATAAAATTCAATGATTACCAAAATTATATCTATACAATTTATATATTTTTAAATGAACGAGGCTTTTGTAACAGTTTTTATGGACACCTATTTGAAATTAACTAAATGTTGCGAAACATAACAGAAGTTGCGATTAACTAGTCAGAGGGGAAGAGTTGCGTTGTTTAGCAATATTTTATAGCGTCCGGGGGCTTACGCGGTCTGCCGCAGAGAGTTTAATTTGACGACGGCAACAACCCAGCTTCGTCAAAAGAAATTATAATATTTATTGACCACAATTATTTAAGAGTTTGCTTTTTTCAATTTTGTCACCGTAATCTAGCATCGCCTTTTAATGGCCTGGAGCAAAAGGGTTAAACACGAAAATAGCCCATTTTTGAATTGCCCGCCTCCCTTTGGAGCGTGGGATCTACGTTGGGAAGCATTGAATTAGATAGAAGCAGCCTATTAGCAGAAGAAGATAGAATCAGAATTCTTCATTATTTAGAAGGTTGGTTCAAATAAATATCGTTCAAGAACTTCTTGCTAACCCAATGGCTGTTGTTTCGCTTGCAATTAATTAGAACCAGGATCTATTTTAAGAGTCTCATCCACATTTATTAAAGACGTATTAAAGGGGACGTATTAAAGACCACACTTATTAAAGGGGGATCTTTGATTACATCTGGATTCGGATTAACTACTCTCCAATAACTTTAACAACTCCCTACATAACCAGGACATCACAGTCTATGGGTGCATGACACCCATATTTTAGAAGCCTTTCAAAAAATTATTTCAAAGACACATTGAAGTACATTTTCTGACGATGCAAAGAGTATCAGATTGTTACCCTAGCCAGATCTCCAATATTCTTTCCAATTGCAATCATCGTTTTCCGGCTCTAAAGATAGCTCCTCTTCTTTCCAGCTATAGAAGCTGATGAAGCGTGGCAAACATTTGAACCGGTATGGAAGGAATTACACTATCTTATCAATTAAGCCCAATTTATTTTCTATTCTTATCTAAAAAGGACTGTTTCATCTGCTGGGATTGGCACCTGTTTCTTCAGATTTTGCACTCCTCTAAGTCACTAGACTTAACACAATTTTTTAAATTATATTTGCAGGCTATACTGTTTATTTACCATAATTTACATGCTTGTATATATAACGTTCCAATTTTAATAGATACGTACTATTGACCAGAAAGCCAGAGTCATGCATTAAGAACACTGCATGTTATAAAAACATCAACTGGATAAGAATAGCGCGTTTTTACCCAGCAAATTAGAATACATTAGATTGTTACCTTTCATTACGATGTAACTCCTTCTTTAAATTTTATGGGATCTTTCAAAAATTTGACTTTTTAATTGATTTCCAATTTTTTGTAATACCCTCCATCATTATAATAGGCTTAATAAAAATACAAAAAGTTTAAAAAACCCCAAAATGTTGAATTTTAGAGAGTAAATGCAACTGAAAGTCTTCGTCCGGAACCAAGGTATCACGTATCCAATTCTGAAAGTATGATCGCAAATTTTGATCTTGCTTTATATTTACTTAAATTCCAAGATAATTCTAGTAAGATTTTAGATTTGAAAAAATAGAATATGAAATAAATGCGTGGCTAATTGCGGATTTCAGACTAAAAATCATCCAGTTAACAAAAAAAGGGGATGATGTTTCATTATAATATTTGAAATATGTACTTTGATTTCCATATCTACTTTAGTTGTGTGAAGTTGTCAAACTCCGAATACAGATGAAACGAAACTATACTGAAAACTTAAAGTTTCCAAAGGTGAATTCAACTTCTTCGAAGGAAGTAGATGTCATTTTTATATTTTCTCATGGAAGTCAGATATTAAATATCGATCTCTCCGAATCAGTCCATCGCCATCGGTGCAGTCTCTCTTTGGAAGGCTTCCAACAGCAGCGATCAAAAGATGCGTGCAAACATTAGCAGGGCGCCACCCCATCCATCTCCAACTTCTCATGGCCGATGTTTGTTGGAGGTAAACTTCCCTCCTGAAGCTGATTCAATTTGCCGCACTTCCAGTCAAATGTGAAAAATGATCCTATACCGGCTCAAATTGGTTCCTGCAATCACATTTAAGATTCAGCACGCTTCCCCGCCGGCTCTTTAATGAGAGACTTTCCAGAGATGCGCAGGAATAGGTCCCGTGTCTTCAGGGGGGGTTGGTTATAAAGAATACTGGATTGTATACATTGAATGACATGACGAAACACATCTTCTAGATATCCGCTTAAGCTAAAAAGGATATTTGCGGTTATATGTATAATTTTTTTACCTGTGTATCTTTTACTCATAACATTCAGTTTTCTCTTTTTAATGTGTCAGAAACCGAAATTAAGTTAGAAATTCTGAAAATACTGTATTATGGTCTTTTGATAAACGAAATAGGAAGTTGCATTTTTATACCAAAAGTGCTAGCAAAAAGTAGTCTTTTTTTTTACTTTCGTATTTATGTTTTCCTATTCTGTGCTGACTAATAACCTTGAGTAGGACAGCCATATTTGACTTCTACATTCGGAAAGATGTGGCGACATCATTGCTATGGCAAGTAAAAGTATCATTTTAAAGAAAAACGTCTTTCATCAATGTTTATGTTTCCACCCCTTAACTTAAATAATATCTCAGGTAATAATAAAGACATTTGTATAGAACATTACTTAGTTGATTTAAGTGCTTATTTTCTATGAAATGAACTAAACTTTTGACCTGGTATGGAAAGTTTTTTATTGAAACACATTTTTAAAGAAAAAATTAGTAAATGGATATTTTATAAAATGTAAACAGATATTTTATAAAATTCATAAAATTTTATAAAATATCCATGTTGCTATATATTTTTAACAATATTTCATTTATCTCTGAGTTTTTGTTTTCTTTCAAAAACATCGTTACATATATTTTAGACCCAAATTAAGCTAAGATCCATGTATTAAAATTTTCTGCACAGCATTTGCGACTTTTATAAAAAAAATTTACTAAAATATGCCAGAAAAAACTAGTTTTACAAAATTATAAATAAATGTAAAATATTGCTATATGTAAATAAAATTTAAGCTATTTTTTATGATTTTACATCATAATTGATCAAAAATAGCATAAAAGAAAATTAATTTTCGAAAGGAAATTGTGTTAAATATATAAACGAATACTTTAATTTATCACTTATGGTAAAAATTATAAAGGAAATAAAGGTTAAATTATTTTTATAATGCAATTCATAACAAAATTATTTGCATTCAATGCAAATTTAATTAAGTAATTGTTTGCTTATTAACTATCATAAAACGAAGAAAGAACTGCACTATTTCAGATCTTGAAAAAGTTAGTCTAATTTCTTCAAATATTGTCAACAGCAGTCATCAGCCTGCGATGAATGCAATGACACGCTTATCTGGTGGAGATGAATGGTTAGCTCTCTTGCCTTCTGTTAAAAAGTGCGTGTGTTGGTATCTCGTCTTGATGCAAATGAATGATTTTTAACCCCTTTAATCACATATTTCGGTGTCTAATGAGCTCTTGTATGCAAAAATGCCCATTGACTGACAATTTAATGACATAATGATATTTTCCATTAATTTAATTCATATTATAAACCATTTTGAAAACAAATGGCTGTATTTATATTCTGTAAATGAAAATCCCTTGAACATTAAAATTTGCCATTGAAAGATTGCCTTCAGTCCTAACTATTCTTAAAATTGCAAGATCTGTCTTTCTAAATTTCAATATGGTTCAGCATTGAAGGCCTCTGCCGTGAGAAACTTCTTTTAGTTCTCACAAAAATCCTTCATTCTCCAAAAATACTGGTTGAACTTTTGATCTTGGTTGAAGAAATAAAGAAATTATTTGTACATGTTGAATGCATAATTAACGAAAAAATTTAATATATAGGATGTCCCAGAATGCTGTGTACATACTTTTAGGAGATGCAGAGAACATCATAAGGAACCATAATTATATAGGAAAACATGGGCGGAAAGTGATAGAGATAGTGCTGTTCGCGAGCTCGCAAGTTTGGAAAATGTGGCTTCTTCATTTCAGACACTGACTGGTACAGTGAATATGCATCGTTTTCGTCGCATCTTGCAATGAACATGCATATCTATTTTATCTAAGATCTAACTGGTGGGATCGACGTACTGTTATTCAGTTGTATGGGAAAGGTATCCAACGAGGCGGCAAACCGAATCATCAAACGTTCACCTGGGTGCATCAAAACTTGGCAGAACATAGATCCTTTAGAGCTAACATTGAAGGTACTGGACTACCGCGAACAGCGTGAACACTCATATTCGAAGAAGCTATGTTGCATGCTGTGGGCCGAAATCCTTGCATCAGGGTGCGGACACTTGCAGCTGCAATCGGAAGATCTCGAATAACTGCCCCTCATGTACTACAGGTCGAAGACTTTCATCTTTTTCGTGTACAGAGAGTGGAGTTATTATAGCCAAATGATTACTCATGACGTGACACGATTGCACAGTGATTTGTTTGTCAGTTCTGAGTTGTTCTGTGACGAAACAACCTTTTCAGATGAAGGTGTGTTCAAAATCTACAACGCGCACGCGTAGGCTTTAAATAACCCACATTGCACCCGACCACAAGCCATGCAACAACTCTTTACAGTTAATGTGTGTGGGTATCATGGGTGACAGTTTACTCGGCGCATACATGTGTAGTGATTCCTTTCTCACGTACTAATTAGTAACGGAAATAAGAAATTTCTTTCTCTGCTATCTGGAAAGGGGGAAAGGAATTCCCATGCTCCAAGGTACGGACACACTGGTCTAGCAAGAAATTCACTTCCGACCCAATTTTCCTCTTGGAGGAAGACGCGCGAAGGAAAACGTAATATTCCATTTGATCACTTGACCAGAAAAGCTAGTAAGGCTGGGGACAAATCCATATAGTCACATGACATTACGTCATTATATCTTCTCTATGACTTCACGAAGAATCTTCGTAGCACATAATTCTCCGAACTTTACCGGAGATAGCTCCAGTAGTTTGCGCCGGGCGTAAGACCCAGCAACTTTTAAACGACTGACCATAAGATGTAGTATAGATGGTGTTATAAATACATTTCTTTTTTAATGGGAGTCTTAATTCTCTACTTCACTTTGAGCGCTGATCACTAATCCCTAAAATAGTGACCCGAGAATTTATGAACCTTATATCTCTGCTCAATTTTCTTCAATAAAATTGAATAATTATGGAGCCAGTTGCTGTGATCATACCAACAATCATAAAAGCTGACACTTCATTGTAGTTTCATATGATTGAAAATACCTTCAAACTATTGACTCTAAAGCCTATTACTGAATCTAAAACGAAATATTAGTAGTAAATCATTTTCCTCCAGAAGTGGCTACCATCATTAGAGATGTGATTATTCAGCCAGGCTCTACAGACCCCTTACCAGAATCTGAAGAAAAACCTAGTGGAACAGTGTTCAGAAAGTAAAACCTAAGAAATTCGATGATTGTTAACAGAAAAAAATCTAGGTGACTGGAAGCTTTTGGAATTCTTGAGGAGCATGAAACGTCGAATAGAAAACCACTGCAACGATAATTCCCTATTCTTAGAACTTATGAATCAAGCCATGCCGGTTGCAGCTATCAATATCTCCTCTGAGCTCTGACAAAGCGGCAGAAGTCGCCAATAAAATTCTTCAAATTCCGCCTCATAATGCCTTTGCTGTCTCCAATCAAATTCCTACATAAGCATCATTTACAGTTGAAAAGGAATCAAGTTTCGATTCACTCTACGAGAAATAAAGGAGCTGCGCAAAGAAAGGGCGGATTTACGCAATCCCAATCTTCACGAAAAAAATCGTTTTCTTTCATGACCACTTTAAAAAAAAAGACTAGAAAAGGTACTCAGAGTAGCATCGATGGACTCTTCTTCCGAGAATTACACATCTCGTCGATTGTTCATAACTGACAAGAATACAGGTATATGTTTTCTTTTTGGTTCAGGTAGTGATGATTCCATAATTGCAGCTTCTAAACAAGAGCGCCCACTTTCCATTCTTCGATCATTTCGTGTTGCTAACTGCACCTCTTTGAACATGTATGGTCCTAAATCTATAATTGTTAATTTTGGCTTAAGAAAAAATTTTACTTTCTCGTTTTATATTTGTAATTTATGAAGTGCAATATTAGGTTCAGTTATTTTATATCGCTTTAATTTATCCCTAGACCTAAGCGTCTTGTAAATATTACAACAAATGTAAAAGTACATGGTAAAATATATATTTTCTGTAAAATCTGTTCTTCTAAATAATGTGTATCGTAAAATATTGTCAAAATACCCCGGTATTACAAAATTACCAGATCCTCATATGCATATAAAACATAATACCGTTCCTTATATAAATAGCAAATGTCCACCAGTGGCAGCTAAGCCTAGACGTTTAGCACCTGACCGTCTAAAAAGTGCGAAAACTGAATTTCACGGCATGATTCAACTGGGACATATGTGAGCATAAAAATGTCAATATGCTTCACCCTTTCATATTGTACCTAAAAAGGGTACTCTTGAGTGGAGACCATTGGGTGATTTTAGTGCCCTTAATGCATGAACTGTTAAGGAGCTGTAACTTTTTCTAATAACTCTCTTATTACTAATCACATTTATCAAATCATCTTAATAGAAACAAATTTAAATTCTAAATAAGTTTACCTTGATCAGGTTTTTTTAATTTCTTTATTAAACATAGGACATACTTAAACAGAATAAGAGAAACAAAGGACAAGACATGGAACAAAGAACATCTACATCGCTAGGCGCAGAATCTTATTCTGTTTGTAAACAAATATTCGTTTACAGCACCACCTATAGATATATAGTTGCAACAGGAGCATTATCCAATTCCTTGCATAACTGATTTTACTTCAGATTTGCATGGTAAACAAGTGTTCAGTCACCTTGATTTCATCAAAGGTACACCCTCAGGGGGTTTACCTTCTTTAGGTAAACACGGGTGTCACAATTCCGAGGTACCCTAGTGATCTGTTCTCTTCTTTCATTTCTTCTCTCCTCTACCCTTCTGCTTTTTCTTCCTTTTCTCCCTCAGTGTGGTTGCCTCGTAAGAGGTTGAGGGCTCCCCTTGAGTAGCTTTCGCCACTCTGTTGCTATTAGCTACTCTTGAGGACTAAATCACCCACGTGTTTGCCGTGCGTGGAGACCCGTGTCCCTGGAAAGGAGGGTCCTGGTAATTGAGGCCCCCAGAGACCAACACATTACTTTGGCCTCTGCTTCAGGTAAACGGGAGGTGTGTTGTGGTCCTCAGCACATCAATCGGCTTTATGGATCAAGCGATCGGTACATCTACTGGGTGATTCGTTAAGGGTGGAGGCCACCTCAGGGATGTACTGTGAGCGTATAGGACCTGGCTAGCACTGGTGCAGCTGGTCTGTATCCCCTTGTTGGACTCGGTGGTGGGTGGTGCGGTCAGGTCCCGAAATTTTAAAATTACTTATGGAAAGTAAAAAAAATTCTTTTCTCCCACGGGAGCAACTTTTTCAATTTTCTGATAATAAATTTTTTACTATTAAAAGAAAGGAGGGAACTTTTGAAAATGTATCCCCCTTTCTAATTCAGAAAGGAATATCGGGAACTGTAGGGGAAGTTAAAACTATACGAAAAATTCGATCTGGTGACTTGCTAGTGGAAATTTCAAATTTCACTCAAGCTAAAACCATCAGCAATATTCGGCTGCTTGCTAACCTGGAAGTAAATGTTTTGCCTCATAGTAGCCTCAATTTTTCTCGTGGTGTTATATCCGCAAGGGATTTGGAAAATACGCCGACGGATGAAATTTTAGAAAATCTGCAGGATCAGAAGGTCTGTGGTGTTGAACGTATAAGAGTCGGAAGGGATGGAAAGTACATCGACACTAAACATCTCATTCTGACCTTTACGTCCCCAGACCTTCAGCAAAATATAAAAGCAGCCTATTTGAATTTATCCGTCAGGCCATACATCCCAAATCCACTGCGATGTTTCAAGTGCCAACGTTTTGGACATTCGCAGAACGTTTTGCAGGGGGCAAACTGACTTGCGCACGTTGCGCAGCAGTTGGCCACGATAACTCGAACTGTACAGCGAAGGAGAGATGTGTCAACTGTCACTGTGACCATCCCTCCTATTCTCGAAATTGTCCGCAATGGGCACTTGAAAAGGAAATAACCACTGTAAAAATTACTAAAAATTGCTCATACCCTGAGGCGAGGCGACAGGTGTATTTACGTTATCCCAAATCTGGAGTTAGCTATGCAGCTGCAGCAAAGAAAATCACCAGATCAATAAGCACCCAAGTGGAATCGGTGTCACTTCCCCTGATCAAATTACCCCAAATTACACAAATAAAAGGGTCAAAATCAGTTTCTACATCGACTACTAAAAGAAAAGCTCCTTTAGCCAAGTCAAAAGTGACAAAGGCTTATAAATTAAAATTATCAAGAGAGGGTTCTTCTAGAACCTCTATATCCACCCGTAAAGCCTTGTCCCTGGAGGCTGAAGCTGTTTCCTTGCATCCCTCGGACGAAGACTTATCGCTCGAGGAGATGTCAGATGACACGCTTTCCAGCTCAGGGAAAGGAGCTTTTCAAACTAAACGATAACTTCCTTTGTTTCCTGGAACTGCCATGGTTTGCGTTAACATCATGATGACATCAAGTCAATAATTTCAGCCTATAACCCCGCATGTGTTGCACTTCAGGAAACCTTCCTGAAGTCTAGCAGTAAATTTTCCATGCGTGGGTTTAAAAGCTTTAGAAAGGACTGTGGTGACGATGGTGCAGTGTCTGGAGGTGTTTGTATATTAACATCTAATACTTACCCCAGCACTGCCCATGCATTAAATACTACTCTACAGGCTGTAGCTGTAAGAATACATACTTCACGCTTATTAACAGTCTGTAGTTTATATTTACCACCACAAGATGTCATCCGCCAAGAGGAACTCGATGCATTAATGGATCAGCTGCCAACTCCATTTCTGTTGTTAGGTGACTTTAACGGCCATAGTTCTTTGTGGGGAAGTGATGATACTAATTCTCGCGGTCGGCAGATAGAGCGGTTTATTTCAGATAACAGTCTCTGTCTGCTTAATACCGACGAGAAGACATATTTCCATGTACCTACGAGAACTTTTCATTCTCTCGATCTTGCTATTTGTTCACCATCGTTGCTGCCATTGTTAAATTTAAATGTAGGAAATGATCTGCACAATAGCGATCATTTTCCTCTCGTCATCTCCCAGACTGGAGGTAGTAGTGTAGTACAACGTCTACCTACTTACGTGTACAGTCGGGCAGATTGGACGTTATTTACACAATTGGCAGGTATTGATAAGAAAATGGTTACGATCGCTGAGATTGATGATGCCGTATGTAAAGTCACTGAAACGATTATTAATGCATCTGATTCATCAATACCTAAGAGTTCCCCTATACCACACAGGCGTTGCAAACCTTGGTGGAATAATGAATGTCAAAAAACCTATAAGAAACAGAGGAAGTTATGGGGGTTATTCAGAAGATACCCCACAACGGAGAATTTTATAGCCTTTAAGAGAGCAAAAGCATTAGCTCGCAGAACTCGTCGTCGAAGTCAGAAAGAATCCTGGTCTCGCTATGTGTCCTCAATTACTTCTTCCACATCCAGTAAGCAGTTGTGGAAAAGCGTGAAAGCAGCCAATGGAATTTATAGAGAATTTTCCATTCCTATTTTGAAATCCGGAGCTGCTGTACACTCTTCTTCTAAGGACATCGCTAATGTACTTGGTGAAACCTTTGCTGGTGTCTCCAGCAACGACTCTTATAGTCCTTCTTTTTTAAGGACAAAGATTCGTGCTGAGCGAACACCAATTCGTTTCAACCATGGACAAGCTTTGCCTTACAACTGTGAATTTCGGATGTTGGAATTGAAGAGAGCATTACAGCAGGCTAATAATACCAGTCCAGGACCTGACGGAATCAGGTCCTGGACTGGTATTACTGGACAAGTCCAGACTCCCTGTTGAATTTACTTTATTTGTTCAATAGGATATGGACTGAAAATAAATTCCCATCATTATGGTGTGAAGCAATAGTGATTCCGATCCTGAAGGCTGGTAAGGATCCATCTGTTCCTTCAAATTATCGACCAATAGCTCTGACGAGTTGCTTGTGTAAGACTCTCGAACGTATGGTCAACGCCCGTCTCGTATATGTCTTAGAAAAAAATAAATGTATTCATATTAATCATAGTGGCTTCCTTAAAGGGAGATCCTCTCTTGATAATATTACATATTTGGATACCCAAATCCGCAATGCTTTTGTGCGAAGGAAACATCTGGTCTCCATTTTCTTTGACATCGAGAAGGCATACGACCGTACATGGTGATATAGAATTCTCCGTTCACTGAATGATTTTGGCTTTCGGGGCAAATTACCCGATATTCCTACAAAATTTTTAAGCTCCCGTATTTTTTAAAGTTCGTATTGGAACTGTATTTTCCAATACTTTTATTCAAGCCTCCATTTTAAGTGTCACCATTTTTAATTTATTCATTAGTATCATCTTGAATCACTTACCATCAACTGTAAATGGTACACTTTACGTTGACGACCTGCAAATATCATGTCAGGGGTCAAATATTCGGTTAATTGAGAGACAACTGCAAACAGCAATTAACAAACTTGCTGCATGGTGTGCTGAAAATGGCCATACCTTATCACCCAGCAAGAGTAAATGTGTCCACTTCTTTTAGAAAGACTAGTCTGCATAATGATCCAGTTATTAATATCAACAACACTCCAATACAAGTAGTCAATGAAATAAAATTTTTGGGAATAATCTTTGACCGAAAAATTAACCTTCTTCCGCATGTTCTGCATCTGCGGAAGAAGTGTGAGCGATCGCTTAATATCCTCAAGGTGTTGTCAAATACATCTTGGGGTGCAGATCGCACATCACTTCTTCGAATTTATCAGTCATTGATTTTATCCCGCATTGACTACGGATGTGTTGTTTATGGATCGGCTAGATCTTCTGTTTTACGAAGACTGGACCCAGTTCATCACTCTGCTTTGAGGATATGTTCTGGTGCATTCCGCACATCACCCGTCCAGAGTCTATATGCTGTATGTCATCAACTACCGTTAGACCTGAGACGGATGCAGCAATCTCTCAATTATTATGCTAAGATCATGTCGACCCCTGACCATCCCTTACGTTCCTTGGTACCTAATGCCTCCCTTAAAAGACTATATGATTCTCGTCCATTGAGCATCCCGCCTTTTCTCACACGAGCCAAAACACATCTGTGGCTCACAGATCTATGTGATGTTCGGATAGAGTCTATGGATCAAAGTCTCTATCCACCTTGGTATGAGCCAACAAATACTTTCATAAATACCTTTGCCCAATGCAGAAAATCCGACACAACACCTATTGTTTTTCAGCAGCTATACCATTCTCATCGCTGCCAGTATCAATCTTACAAACCTGTATTCACGGATGGATCGAAAACCGCAGGACATGTGGGCTGTGGAGTTTTTATCAATAACATGTCTTTTAGCTACAGCCTACATTCATCCTGCTCCATCTTTACTGCTGAAGCAACCGCTATCTGCTACGCGCTTCAGCACGTGAATACAGATGATTATCATAAATATTTTATTTATACTGACAGCATGAGTATTGTTGAAGCCTTGAAAAACAATAGTGTTACCTAACATCCTGTTGTGTCGAGAATTTTCAAAGCATTGGATTCCCTTGCTGGCAAGGGAAAAGAAATTGTATTTTGTTGGATACCAAGCCACATGGGTCTTGAAGGAAATGAGAGAGCAGATGCAGCTGCAAAGACTCATCAGACCTTATTTTACCAACGGTCCCTCTCTCAGATGTGAGAAAAGATATAAAAACTTTCATATATAGTCTTTGGCAGGAATCATGGAACTTGCAGGTTGACAACAAGTTGCATACCATCTTTTCATCTCTCATCTCATTACCTGTTTTACCGTTACGAAGTGCAGATGTAAGATTGACTCGCCTTCGTATCGGCCACACGTTTCACACACAGACATTTGTTTTTAAGCGAATTAAATCCATGGTGTGAAGCGTGTGATGAACCATTCAATGTTTATCATATTTTAATTTCATGTTATAATTTTAACCAACAACGTTTACACTTTTTTAAAAGTGATTTTATAATTTTATCTGACATAATAGGGGATCCACCCCATAGAAACCTATTCGCTTTCTTGAGGGCAATAGGTTTTATACATTTTATTTAAATTTTCATTTTAAATTTTAAAATTGTATATATAATTGATTTTTTTTCTTTTATATTTTAGAATTTGATTTTAAAATAACATTTACACAGATTTTTGTTTTTTAAAATTTTTAATGTTGCTTGCGTTTGGGTTTAACAAAATAATAATAAAAAAAAAATTAAGATAAAATGAAGCTACAAAAACTTACTCTTGGCGCAGCATGTCCAATTTTGGACCTTGTGCCATAAGACCCAACCAACCAACCAACCTTCATCAAAGGTACCATCAAATTCCCATTAATAAAGCATATGTAATCAAGACTACTATTTGCACTCCCTTTGGTCTTTCTGAAAGGCTGTGCATGCAATTTTGTCTTTGTAATGATTTCTGAAGTTTCCAACGCTTTATTGACGAAGTGACACGGTGCTTTACTATGTAATTATGGCTCCTCACGATGTTCTCCACCTCCCCTCCAAGTTTGTACAGGGCATTTGGAGACATTCTGTATATCAAGTACTGAATAACCTGTGGAACGGATTTCATGTTCTTAGGATCAATGCATTGTTGAAAGGAATAGATTCTTCCTGCAAGATTTGTTCCTTGCTACGAATCAATTAAATGAAGTGGGCCATCTAATGGATTCGGCTGCATGAAAATGTACTGAAAAACCACTAAGATTTAAACTGCTAATCCCAAGACCACAGTGATCTGGTTAGAGAGGGTGTCGTTCTCTTTTATCGGTAGGTAGTGAGTTTTAATCTCGATTTAACGAAGACCTATCACCCTCTCTAAAGCATCAAGGACACATTATATAGGGCATGGTTGAAATGCCCTTGAAATGAAAAAAATTCACTGGAAAAGTTCCATGCACGCACCTAGATATATACATGAAAAAGCAGAAACGGAATACCCGTCTGCACATATTCAGTTGTAGCTTGTTGATTTATTGAGCTCCAGGGGCTCAGTAGCTTTAAGATCATCAAAGTGAAGCACCATTTGTTGCGAGTATAATTCGGAGGATGGTCACTTTTTCCTCTCTGATCTACTGGAGCCCCGTAGGTTGAATGTTCACCTGTGGCGTTTGGGGGTTTGGTTGTTAAGAGGTGCCAGCTAAGGTGTGTCTAGTCACCGGACCATGGTTCAAACTGACGAGATGCTTTGTGTGGTCTAGTATTCTAAAGCCCAAGGTGGAATCACTTGTTGTGGTAATTGATTTACAGAATTGCCAAAATACCATTATGGAATAATTTAACGCGAATTAAAGATTAATACTAATTAGAACTGGTTTTATATTTAGCCTCCTTATTTACCTGCGGTAACACTTGCATCCACTGAATGACTTGTTGGAAATCTCGAAATATTATAAAATTTTAGCGCCACGAGACGCAACCTAAGTGGGTTCTAAAATCAGGAGTTTTACCATTTAAATATGAAAACGCTAACGATTCTGCCATGAAGCAAAAATTTCTCATTTGTTAAATTAAATACAAATAATTGCTTATGGAATTCGATTTTAATTTTTCTGGGCATTGAGTGGTTTAATGAATAGTGATTAAGCTTTCACGTCAAGGAAACCCATTACAGTACGATGTGAAATAAATTAATACTTTTCCTCAGCTAACTGAGATGGCTCAGCAGAAGATGTTCTTAAGAGCATTGGCGCTGCAGCCTATTCAAGTGGTTTCCATATTCGTTAACATATTCAGAAGTATTGTGAAAATATTAAGAAGTATTGTGCGCGAGAGACAGCAGCAATATTACTAAATATCGGAAAAAATTTTCTAAACACAACATTTTGTTTCTGGTCAATTCGCCCTAATATGTATTTCTGATCATTCTGACATCTGTAAAAACGAAAAGGTTAATGCTAAAACAAAAATGTTTCCAGGGAATTAATATAATTTTGTGTTAATGAACAATTTAGAATAATATCAAAATTAATGGAGGGAGAAAAATTATTTTTCTTTCCTTCTAAGTGTGAATTTATAAGGAAAGAAGTATGGAAATATTAATTTTTATTTTGACAATTGAAGAAAATATACATCTATTTATTTCTTCTCTTTTTTTATAAAATATTAAACAAATATTTTTGATTTTGACGAGTATTTTTGTTTTTCTCAGTGCGAAGTTTTATATTAAATTTGATTCAAGAAGACAGAACTGACAGAGCGTTTCTACATCATACTTACTATGCTTACTTCACTTCACATAGTTAAGACAAAACAAAAGATGAGGAGGTGAATTTATTCGCTCAAAATTTTCAATATTCCGGTTTATTTTCAAGCTTTCAGAAAATTTCACACTTCTGCATGAGAGTTAATCTGCTGTACTTCGATTTATTCCAGGTTTTCTCCTTGCGACACGTGAATAAGAAGCATCATCTGTGATGAATCCTGTGAAAAAGAAATGCATGCATTCGGCCATGAAATGCCTTCTTGTTGGTTAAGGTGTTCTGGTATCCTCAACGGGAAGCCAACATTTTATTTCTATAATTAAATATCTTATTTATAATAAATTTCTTGATTTTTTTTTTGTAATTTCTCGCTTTTGAAAAATTGATACTTCTCATCTCTTAGTATTGAATAAGGCGTTCCTTAAGGAATCGTTTTTGATACGTAACGAACGGCTACTAAGGTTGTCTTGATGCAGCAGTACCAGATGTGGAAGAGATTTTAAGTACAGCACCCACTCTGTGCTAATCGTGATCCTGATAATCAGCGTATCATCGAAATTTAGAAGAATGGACAAAGAAGAAACTGACCTGGTACAGCCCTGCCACTCTTAGAGGTATTAGTTCACTTGGAGGACATAGTGATAATGACATACATATTTAACGCGCCTCAGCCTCCATGAGCAAACTCGACGGAACTTTAATGGGGATCGGTATTCGATCACACTACTTTCCGATAAGGGGTCTTCCAGAATAAAGAAAAGACATCCGTGACATGATTTTAATATGAGGGATGCGCACTTTCAAACACAAGGGTCGGAAAGTGATGGCCATTTTCATTTAAAAATGAAGACGTCCGAAAACAGTAATTGTTATACTGAGAGCGATTCGAAGGACCATCTTTATTACCATAGATACTTTAAAAACAATACTGTGCGGGAAAAACGTTATTGACAAAAAATTATTTACTGTAAGCATTGTGAATAGTTATCATCGCAAATTATCAAGTTTATACAAAATACTTATTAGTCTTCCCAATGATTTCTGAAGTCAATTTTTGCATTTAGATTTATTTTTCAACATTTTAACAAAGGTCTACAGCATTGTCCTGAAGAGGTTGGGTGAAAAGAATCTTAAAAGTGGATCTTTTGATCCACTTTTCGATTAGAAGAATTTGTCGAGAAGAATTTGTGCGAAGAATTTGTGCGAAGGAGATTTGCGGTCACCCTCTGTGCAGAGGAAGGGCCATTCCAAAGATAGCGATAACTCGAATAAAGGGAGCTTCAGTAAATAGAACGGTTTCCTTTTCCTATTAGTAACACTCGTCCATGTCCTGAAGAATGAGAGGAATGTGAAGAAGGTTCTTCTATTTGCTTCCGTATTTTCCGGAACAAAACGCTATTTATTTGAACATATCATGTGCCTTATAGGAACAGCAACAAAAATCCCCTTCACTTCCTCTCCCACGCCACCGCCACCTGCCTCAGCAGTCTTACGTGACTTCCAGGGGGAAAGACGTGAGATGACATTGAAATGCCTCCTTGTAACTCTCATCGGCACTCGGATGTACATCTTTGGTCACAAGAGGGTTTCTTCTTTTGTATTTGCTCTCCAGATTTGATAGCTTTATTGTATACAATTTTTTGTATTTTGACAAAATAACTTTACTTTCGATAAGTTTTTGGATGAATATTGAGGGCAAAATAAGAAGTTGATAATTTATGCCTAAATGTCATTATAAATGAAAAAAAAAAATCAAAGTTTCTTTAATCAAAGCTATAGGCTTAAGATTCAAAAGTGCTTGTCTATAAATGTTGCATTTATTAATTTAAAATTCTATTAATAAATGAAATTTGGAAGAATTTAAATCACCCTGACCGATTTAAAATAGCATAGAGTGGGTGTTTGGTCATACTTTTTCAGTTTGTTTTTTCTTCTGTTCTACGAACCATTTCTTTTGTACTGATAACTTCATCCGTTATGTTTCGATTGGATTGAACATTACAAAAAATATCCCGCAAAAACTGGCTTGAAAGTTCAAACATATGTATTTTCATCAGCACTCATGACAAACCACAAAAGAGTTATAATTTTATTAAATGAATTGTTTTAGTGCTTCAATAGACGTATTTATATATTTTTATTTTTGATTGTCCATATCTAAAATGGGGTAGCTTATATCTATGTAAAGATTACAATATATATCAGTCAAGAGTTATCAGTAAGTACCAGTACCTGTCATATATTAATAATTCTTAATTAAACAGTTATTTTGGTTTGTATGCCTCTCAAAGGCCAATTTTACACACAAGGACTTGTTAAACCGAAAACTACATTTTCAAATGGATACCAAACCATTAACAACATACTACCCTAAGGTGGGATTCAAACACACGAACTGTTGAACCAAAAACGAAACTGTTAATCGTTCATCTTCTAATCTGGCATTAAATACAATTGATATTTAAAATAAAATATGCAATGAGTTCAAGAAATGCCAAATGTGCTTCACTCATTGCAAGACAGATGTTTCTTTAATTTACTTAAATATTGTACATCACCTTTCAGCTGCGCAAAATACATTTTCAGAGAATGACAGAGAGATATCTGCAGAAATGAACTGTCCAATTCACACATTTGCGAGAGATTGAAGAAACCACCCCACACCCCTTTTTTTTCAGAGCTCACATATTTCGAATTATTCTTGCGAGACAGAAAGCACAAAATGAAGAAATATGCTTGATAGCACTGCCTCACCACTGGTGTGAAGGTAAAGTAAAAATCAGGACTTTTCCTGTCTCTCGCCTTGTGACAGACAGGTCAACACATATATCCCCACTTGCCAGGGGGCACTTTTAAAAAGTCTTACATATTCTAGTAGTAGGAGGAGGTCTCTCTTTATCCAGTGCAGTTCTCTCTCCTTGCCAGCAAGAATAGTCATTACCTCATTTTTACTGGAATCTGGGAGCTCTGCAGCTTCCAAACACATACCAATAACATCCCCAAAATGAGAGCATAATTTGTCATCAGCAGGGTTCGGGTGGGTAACCACAGTCACCCTCACTGAGTTGCTGGAGCTCCGTGGATTAATCTGCGACGCCCTAAGTCCTTCCGCTTATGTTACGTGAGTGTGGAAAGGATGGTTCCAGCTCAAGTGTGATTTCGTCAGTTGACCGTTGTTCAAAATGACGAGACGCTTGGTGATTGACAGTTACAAACTTGTTAATCTTAAGGTACAGTCGAGGGCTCGCCTGCATCACTGTATGTATGGACTGGCTGGAAGTATATCCATAATTGTCCACACTTTCCCTACATTACAGTCAACGGTTTCATTGATCTGGTCTGGACAGACAAGATGGGAGGTGAGAAACAGCAGCACATAAGGTCTAGTTTCTAATTAATATCAAGTATTGTATAAGCTTTTAATTTCATTGGATCCTAGGCGCTTATTTAGCTTAATGAAATGTTCAAGTAATTTAAAATCCAAGCTTTAAAGATCACTTTAAATTCTTTGCCGGCATTTTTAAGAATATGAATCAGTGGAGTTAGAAACTTTTGCTTAATTAAATACGTTTTTTTAACTATAAAAACAAAAAATAAATATAGTAGTGTCAATTTGTAACTAATAATATATTACAACTGGTTACACATACATAATTTCCTCTAATTTAGTTAGTATGTGGCATCAATTATTTTATAGATTACCAAAGATTCACTTTAAATTAAGAAAGTATATAAATTACGTATTAATATTATCCTCTAATATTAGTCAGCATACTCTCACTGTTTCATATGATAATTCTTGCAACTATTACTTGGGTTTTAAAGTGTGTTGCAAGCAAGTGGGGGGTGCAAAACACGAATAGGTGTACTGAAGATCTGAGCACTAATCATGCTCTACTCCCAGAGCAATTTCATAAATTTCTTGAGACATTCAAATCAATATCTGATTTTCATTTAAATAAAACTGAATCATTTGTGTTTCTGGACTCATGATTTGAATCTGTATGAAAGCGCTCCCATGTCGATAAACATTCAAGTCACTTGCATCAAATACTGTCAAGATGCTCATTATTCCTGCAACGAATATCTTACTAAATAGTGCAAATTCAATACATTAATATTTATTTTCTAAAATGTTAAGGAAAAAAGCAAAGAACTTGACAGACATCTTCATTGAAACAGGTAGATGAAGACATCATATTAATCTATATTGTAAGTATTTACTCATACATTTGAAACTTGTATGTTTAAAAGTAGAATATATAGAACGTCAACTTAGATATCGTAACGTATTTGCAGAATTTGGCGACATATATTTTTTTTATACTTGGGAATAGTTAAAGTATTATTGTCTACTAATTAAGAGCCATTGTGTTGGCGATATAAATATCATCGTTTATATCTATAAGTTTCCTTAAATATTGAAAGAATTATGAGCAATAAGAAATCGCGTTTCGCTTTCAATTCATTCATGCGTCATGCATCCATTACAAGCATTGCCAAAACGCTTCACTAAGTAATAAATGTTAACAAAAATTACGATTATAATCTATTATTCATTCACAAAACTAACAATACGGAGCTAATTTTATCAGTTTGCCTTATAATACAAAATATATTTTTGCCTACAGCTTACTTAAGGCAGAAAAATATAGGGACAACATTTTTTCAACGGAGAGAACGCGATTTCACGTGAATTTTAGTACTGCGATTTTAAATATTTCGTTTAATATATTACACCTATGATTTTAAAACAAAATCCAAGAGTTCTTCCTTTTTTTTAAAATCTAATTTAGGAGAATATATATTATAAAATACAAATATATAAAGTTGGAAAAAACAATATTACTTAAATCTGGCAATGTTTGACAATATTGGTCTATTTGATCGTTTTTTTATGATGTTTCGGTTCAACTGATAAGAAAATAAAGCTAAAAAAATAACTTGAATAACGTCAATTTTTAATTATATTTCTAAAATTCACTTTTTTCTATATTATTTATTTGCAGCATACTAACATAAACAATTCTTAATTTTCCAACTTTATTTCAATTTCAAAATTAATAATTTGAACAGTAAAGGCAATAAATTTGAACAAAACAAAAATACAATTCGAATCCATTCAGGGAATTCTTACGCTCTCTCAAACTCATATTTTAAAAAGGAATATGACTCTTCTTATATTAAATTAATAGATTAACTTAATGCTTTGGATTTGTATTGAATTTTAATCAGAACATTCACTTTGAATAAAAAAATGAATAATATAATGCTTGTTACAACATGTTTAAAAAGTAAATATTTCTTATACTTTATAAATGTAATTATATTTAAAAAAATTGCCCAATTATATATGGTCTGTAATATTTTTGTATTTAAATGTAAAGGAATTATTTAATTTCTATTCATTTAACTTTCTTCTTTAAAAATATTATTTTATATTGTTTTGGCAAAATGTTTTTCCACCAAGCGTATTTATTTTAAAGATTATCTCCTTTTTTTACTTGTTTATCATAAATAATGAATGTGTGTGAGTGTGATGGGTTGCTATACAATAACAACCAATAAACACGCATTTCGAAATTTATTATATTAAGGAATCCTGTTTGTCGTTGCAATCGAATGATTTGCATCCGCTTAGGCGTTGTAAAAAGGATTCAACTGAAGTTATTCAATAATGAAATACTTTTTTAAATTCACCATTCAGTAATTCATTGACAAATGCAAAGTTTTATTATCTATTCTCATATGTGTTTTTTGTAACTTTTCTAAAATGTTTTTAAGCCTGATCATAATAATTTTATATGCAGCCTACATACCCACATCTTCATAGGATTTCTCATTAATCCCTTTAATAAGACTAAGTGAAACACTTTCAGGAAGGAAGCGATATTTGTACATTTAATAGTTTGATTGCAATATCTAAAAAGGGTCGATGACCCTGCGGGGTACAGAGCAGCAGTCATTTGTAATCTTTTCATTAGAAGGTTAAATTAAATTTCCTTCAACTCGTCTGTTTCAAATCACTTTTACAACAAAATCAATTGCTGCAAATCGAAACATTGAATTAACTAAGGTTAAAAGGGGGAGAAAGTCATGATTCCTTGTTGTTCGATCACTCGTTTTGTGCAAATGAATTGTTTTATGTGTTAATTCTTTTCGAAAGCATCTAATTACGGAGGCAGATATAATTCAACATAATGACCGAGGAAGTTGTTGCCTAGAGAGGACGCAAGCGATAAGAATGGGGCATGTACTGCGAATACATTTATGTTGAGCGTCTCATTGGCAACAAAAATGTTTCACAAAGCCTCATTTGATGACTCTGCGAAAGTGAATGCTGAATAAAGTGATAAAGTAATTGACAAATAAGGAATTATATGTTTATTATAAACAATAAAAGCAGTTGCAGTTGAAAAAATAATAATATAAATTTGTTGATTTATTGCTTAAAATCACACAAAATGACTAAACGCAGCTAATTTAAGAATTATTATTTCGATAAGCAATTAAAAGCCTGCTTTTGTGCGACAGATAGGAATTGAATGAAAAAATAGTTCTAAACTTCATTAGAAGCAATAAAAATAGTTTTTCCAACACAATTAAAAAGTATTTTTATGTGGTGTATAAGGACCCCATGAAATATCACGTTACAAGTTCATTAAACTTTACGAAATAACTTTGAATTAATTTTTTAAAAGAAACGCTAGTCTTGGCAGCTAATTTTTATCTCGCTAAGCTACTATTAATCTGGTATAAAAATAAGTATGTGAACATTTATTTTACGAAGATTATTACACATAGAAATTTTTCAAATTGTATGAGCATTCTCTCTCTCTTAGTATGGCAGTTCAAAAGCTTTCTCTAGGTTTAAAAAGTTCAAAATCGCTTTCGTCTTCATCACAATCGTTTATAGTTCAGTTTTTTACGAATTGTCAAGTTCTTTCTGAGTTGTCCTCGATTGTCAGAAAAAGACATTCTAAGTTAAGGCAAAGATTTATTGAGAACTTCGTCAATTAAATTTTAGTTTGGTTGAAATTGCATAAATAAAAAACCGGGGAAAAAGTGGGGCGGCATTTATCTGAACGGTTTCAGCGAAACCGACTCTAATGGTATTTTGCAGTTGTCATTCCGTATGTGAACCGAATGCTTTCAATAAGAGAGCAACCACTAAATGACCAACAGAGCTCTGCTTTAGTTGAAATTATTCTAAATAAAAACAGTGCAAACAATTATTGCTTCGATTTTATAAATTTGTTTCATAAAATCTTTGCTGAAACTATAGCGCTACTTACATTGTTCACTCATGCTGCATTTAAGATTTCCTCTAAAACTGATATCTTCGGGGCTACAAAAAAGTTAAGCAAATAATATTCATAGCCACTGCATTAAATTATATTAACAAATGCATACTGAAAACTTGCCACTTTTACATTTAAGATTATATAAATTATTTCCAATTATTTTGATTATGTTACTGTTTAATTGAAATCAAAGCTTTTGCACTTCAAATTGTCTTCTAAATTACTATTTCTATACATGTGAGAAATCTACTGGATTTTATCATATTTAATTGTTGATATCAAAAACAAATTTTAAATGAAATAAAACTGTGTTGTTGAATTTTTTATTAAATTTTTTTTAAATTTTTTGTACGAAAATTACGTTTTATTAATATAATTGTTAGATAGATCATAAATTTACTGTACATACTTGGCTAGGTAGTCCTTTAAGTAATATTTACTTATTGAAAAATTATTTTAATATTTTTAGATGAATATTTATTTAACGATTGCAGAAATAAAACACTTTTATCTGTGAATACTGATAAATGCACTGATATATAAAACCTACTTTTGTCTCAACCATTAGTCTTAATAATTTATTTTAATGTAAATTATATTTTAGTTTGCTTTTATGTACTAAAGTGCATTGTACATAAATATATGTACACAAGATAAAATGTTTCGATTCTTTAAAGCAAAAATGGATAATTTATATTTATGTATGCATTTATACAAAATAATAAAAAAGAAAACTCAACGTAAAATAATATGAAGATTGTTTATAAATTATAAATAGTATATTCACCACATAAATGTTTCGCTTAAACTATTCATTTTTTTATACATTCGTTATCTTCAATTATTTAAAATGCACAATGAATGAAAGAACAATGAATTATTTAAAATGCACGTATCAATGAAAAGAGACTTTTCGTTAAAATATTTATTACTTATAGTTTCTTAATCAAAGAACACAAATTCTAAGATTAAAAGGAGAGTTAACTCCGTAGCTCATTTTTGAAAAGGAAAAGTAAATATTTTTTTTTAAAGAAATGCTGAAGAAATAAAAACAATTCTTGTAAATGAAATGCATACTGATAAAATTATTAACTTAAGACATTTAGAATCATATGATTATCGCTAATTTTTATGCAAATAAATACCTAAATATTGTAACTTTTTAAATTAATACAATGTAAAGTAGCAAAAAATTTGATTTCTCTTCAACCCTATAATTTAGTCAAAATTTAAAAAGGGAAAAGGCTGTAAATAAGCAAAAATATTATTGTTTATGTAAATTAAAAACAATATTTTAAATTTATTAGGAAAGAGTATTTTAGTAATAGATAAAAGATAAACATGATACCGTGATATAAATTAGGTAGCTTTATTAAAAATTTTCTTACATGAAAAAAATTTTTAAACGAAATTCATTGTTAAGAATTCAATGAGTTTTTGTAATGATTAATTTAAAAAAATATTTTTTAGTGCTGTGTTTAAAAAATTATTTAATTTGAATAATTATTTTTTATCATATAAATCTGGCGTCAAGGTCATCAGTTCCTGTTTTTTCAATAACTGAACATATGAAGGAGAATTTACTTTATAAATATTCATAGCTAAAATATTCTACAGCTAAAAATACAATACACCCATCAACAATAAATATTTACGTGATTTGAATGATTTTGCAACGATAATGCTCAACTGGAAGTAATTCTTGTAACACAACTATATTTACAACCTTACAATCAACATTTTGTAAGTACATTTCGTGAATTGTATTCGAACACGCAAATTTCGTCTCCTCAACAAAATGAATTGAGAAGACTAAAATTTTTCACGAATTGTACTATCATTTTAATCTCCTAAATTATTTTTGAAATCAAATACCTATAAGTTAATTATTATTTAAAAACACAACGAAATATCTATAAATTATTTTTAGCAAATAATAATAGCCAATTTTTAAAATGGACGTGTATGTGAAAATACAAATTTGAAAATTAAAATAATTAAAAAGTAAACACCCTGAATTCTAAGGTAATGTGTAGTGTCAAGATTCATTCGTTTAAGATTCAATGCTGAAACTGATGAACCAAAATTATAAAATAATTTTTTTACAAGCAAAATTTTTCGGATGTAGGTAATAAATGGTATTTTGTAGATTATATTTAAATGATAATGTGTGCATTTAAAAATTTTAAATTCATGCCTTCTAACTCCTTTCTATTATATTTAGACATATAATATCAAAATAATATTTAATTGTAAAATTTATGAAAAAAATCTATAAATTTATAATTTATAGATTTTTTTAAATAATGTAAATTAATTTAGCTTTCCAGATTTTACAATCAAAGCCTTTCAGTTCTTAGAATTTACAAAATAAGCTAATCTATATAACTTTTTAGATTTTTATTTTTTTTAATTTTCTTATCTATACAAAGTTAAAGCTTATATCACTTGGTAATTAAAGTAATGACAATCAGAGGGACAAGTTCCATTAAATTATAACTGGACAGGAATAAGAAAATTGTTAACTCCTTGATTAATTTAAAAGATTTCAGATCTATATAAAAAAAAGGCCTTGTTTTTATGATACGAAATCAAAAATGAAAGATATGCATTTTTTTATATAATCAATTCTTCAATAAAAGGAACAATCCATTTGGAACGAGATCAGAAAAAATGTTTGTAACAAATTAAGTGTTTATTCGTAACATGCTAACTTAACCATCTTAAAATTAATAACTGAAACAAATAGAGAATTCTAGAACAAATTATATTACGGAAGAATTGTGTATAATCTTTCAATGTTAAACTGTACGGAGAGCTGTAGTCACAGAGAACTGGAATGCTGAGCGAGAGAGGAGCTCCTTTCTTCAAAATTGGGAAAGTTCGGCCCAGCAAGGAGCTCCATGAATCCTCATTGTGGTAAAGTAAACACATTAAGTTATAGATTCCTAATTTGATATAGTAAAATTAATAATCTTATAAATTAGGCTTTAATTCATTCATCATTTATTTGAACCTTTTTCTTAGCATTTTTGGTAACAATATCTTGAATCTTTCTATTAAGAATATCTTGATATCTTTAATGGAGAACATAGTAAGAAATTCAGTTTACCGTATACATTTTCAGAACAAAAGGATTCGCCCCAATAATATATATAAATATCTCTATAAAACACTTGCAATAAACATTAATATAGAAATAAAATTTATTGCGTTGTGAATTATTTCATATCGTAATAATCTCAGGTTCAAGTAATTCTTCTATCAAACACTGTAGCAGAAATATTACCCTTTATACCATTTTATAACAATATTTTTCAGTAAGTATGTTTCTGGAAGCTTACACTTTAATATGCAACTCTATTTTAGCAACAAAAAATAAGCAGATTAAAATTACTCTCATGAACTATTCATTAATTAATAATTAAATACATAGATTATTTACTTTTATCAGAAAATAGTATAAAATTTGTAGATGAAGAAAGATTAAACTAGTGATATATTTAAATATTTCTAAACAAAATTTGAATAGAAATAATCATAAGATATTAATGCGGTAGTTCTAAGATACAAATAAGATAAATCACAAGCTATTATTGGATTCTCTGCTGAAATTGATAGTCTGGAAAATATACAAAGGAACCTTTCTATAAGCGAAATATTATATTGGGTAAGAAATAGCATTTATGGTTATTGAATACATGCATTCGTAATCTTGGTTAATGATTTTAGAATTATGTACATGTAGATCAACATGAAATTCCTTACTGAAATGTATAGAACTTTTTCTGTTAAAGCATTTAGCTATAATTTATAATACAGTACTACACATATAACTGTAGAAATTATTTGTACCATCCTATTATCAAATATAAAAATTAAATAATTCTAACAATATTACTTTAATTATGTTTTAATCATTTAACACAAGAATTAATTAAATGTAGTCTTAGATAATTTAGTTAACATTAATTTCTAAACTAATTATATGTATAAGATAGCATTTTATTAACTAATAGTAAGAAGGTCGTAAATATGTCCGTTAAATTATCATATCAGTCAGAATTGCTTACGGTATATTGAAATTAAAAATAGCATTTTACACACACACACACACACACACACACACACACGTATATATATATAACACTTTAATCCTATTCCACGACCTCATGGTAACTCCCACAATGATTCAACTTTCTATATTTTAGCCACCCATTCATCGCCGGTTTTCATGCATCAGACATTACTGCATTTTGTCCCTGCAAAGATTTACCTCATTTACCAACAATTTTTCTCTCTATGACTCATGCCACGTTTCGCAACTACACCTAGCTCCTTGGTCAATCATCTCCCCTTGCACAACAAGAATTTCATTGAGAGAGGTTCACTGCCAAATCTTTTTTACAATGTGTATCTTTTCCTTGCGGCAGAAAATAAAACTCTAAGTAAATGTAATTATTTTTGTATCCTATATTAGTGGATAGAAAAATAAACTGGGAAGTATTGTTTGCCTATTATAAAAAAATAATGTCTCTCTTTTCATTTATGCGCATTGCTCATGCACACAATTACTAGCCAAAATCCTGGGGAACGTTCCTCTGGTAAGATCACAAGCAATAGTGAAGAAAATGTTTAAAAATAACCTAACAAACAATAATTAACGTAACATATTTATATATACATACACACACACACACATATATATATATATATACATATTTATATATATTTATACCTGTAAACATGTATATATATATATATATATATATATATATATATATATATATATATATATATAACGGTTTAATTTTAAAATACAAAGTATTTTAACACAGAAGACGATTTTTTACTGACTTACTTCAACTTGTTTAGCATAGAATAAATTTTAAACAAAAGAGAAAATAGAGTTCGCAAGAGAACATTTTCGCGCTATGATTTTCTACGATTTTAAAGCAGGATTAAATCAAGAAGAGTGCATTCAACGGTTACAATTAGTAATGAATCAATGCAATTAGTGTATTTGTTGATGAATCTTCAACTCGTTTTACTGTATTCAGATTGTCTAGAGAATTTAGAAGAGGTCGCAGTTTTCTTCAAGATGAAGAACACACGGGAAGGCCGCCGTCGGCAGTAATCCCGGATAATGTGTCTTCCATACGAAAAATATTAATGGATGATAATCGCTGTACCTATCAAATGATACAGAAGGAACTTAACATTAGATCCGCAGCCATACATAAAATCATTCATGTAGAATTACATATGAAAAAAGAAGTTTGCCGTTGGGTTCCCATAATCTAACTGAGCACCAAAAAGAGGATCGTGTCAGAATCAATAAAGAAACTCTTAAATTGCTAACTGATGGTGGCCACCGCATCATTTCTAAAATTGTAAGAGGTGATGAAACTTACATACCGTTTTTTGACGTTCCAACACGTCAAGAAAGCAAAGTATGGTTCTTTGAAGATGATTCCACGCCGACAATGATAAAAAACAACGCGCACTGAAAAAAGTGATGTATGCTGTTTTCTTCAGAAGTACGGGATTGGTCAATGCCATCAAGTTGGAAGGACAGAAGACAGTAACAGCAAACTGGTATACCACTAAATGTTATCCAGAAATTTTACAAGAACTAAATGTTAGGGGACGATTGCTTCACAAGGACATTGATTCTTCACATACAGCCGGATTAACAGTTGAGTTAATCCGACTGTATGTGAAGAATCAAGAGTTGAGTTTCTTAAACAAAAACAAATTAAAGTCATCGAACATCCGCCGTATTAACCTGATCTAGCTATGTGCGACTTTTGGTTATTCTTTAATCTAAAAAAAATTTACGTGGACATCGTTTCCAATCAGAAGAAGAGATTGATGTGGCTATAAATGCATTTTTTTCATCTATTCCAAGAAATAAAAGGCTTGAGGCATTTAATCTGGGGAAATTTCGTCTACAAAAGTGCATTGATACTGGAAGAGACTACTTTGAACACACCTAAAACTTTGTAAGTATAACTTTAAAAACCTAGTTGTATCTCAAAAATTTCAGAATGACCCTCGTATACATATGCACACACACACACACATATATATATACACATACATACATACATACATACATGCCATACATGCATATATATATATATATATATATATATATATATATATATATATATATATATATATATAATTTCTGGCATATTTTTAAAATGTTAAAAAATTATTTTTCTTTTAACATTTTTTTTGTAATATTTGTTTATTTTTTCTCTAAAAATGTATTAACAATTAATATTACAAGAAATATGTTAGAAAATTATTTAGTCTTAGAGGAGAAGGATTAATTTTATTTCGCAAAATATTAGTTTATTGTTTTTTTTCCGTTTAAGTAAATTTATGCTTTCAAGTTTATAATGAGTGACATTTAAAGTAAATGAGCAATCGCCAAAAATCTTAATGGAATATTTAATGAAATTTTGTATGATTATTTAAAAATATATAATTAAATATATAACTAAAAATAATAAACCACTTTACTATACTTAAATATTTTGTGTTTAACGTTTCCATGTAATATACCCCATTTTGATAAAATATGAGAATAAAATTGATGATGACTGGTTTAACATTCTGTTTCATCCATTACATTAGCAGCCTTGAAATGATTTACTGCAACGTTAAGGAAACTAACCCCGAAAGTCAATCAAATCCAGTTTTACTTATGTTTTAATAACAGTTATTTAATGTTTACAATAAAAATATATCACTGTAGTCACACTAGAAATAAATGTATAAATTTATTAGTAAAATATTAATTTATGTTAGTTATTAATTTATATATCAGAATATTATATTAAAGTACATTTGAATTATAAGCCTAGAATAAAATTTAAGATCAGAAAAATAAATTGTTAAATATTGCATCAGCTTCCTATATGTTTTTAATTAGCCAATCTTATCTGCTGTCTTTGTTAGGGTACGACTAAGCTTTTAGCATCAAATAATAAATTCTTTCGCAATTTTATCCCTCAAACGAAATATATCTCGTAACTTCATAGACTGCATCCTAACACCATATATTCAGGTGAGCTCAAATAAAAATATAGAAAATATTTTCAAATTCGGTATCTTTTAATCGGAAGAGAAATCCAAAGAGAAATCAGATTTTTAGCGCTAAACTTTCTAAGCAGGTAAGTGAAATACAAAGACAAAAGAAAGATTTCCAGCATTGAAACAAAGACAAAGAAAAAAGCAAAGATTTCCATCATTGAAACAAAGACAAAAAAAAAAAAAAAACAAAGATTTCCATCATTGAAACAAAGACAAAGAAAAAAAGCAAAGATTTCCACTGCTCAGCTTTCACAGCGAAATCCAAATAGAAAATGGCGAAAATTCAAATTATGTGTAAGCTTTTCCATTTGTGAAGCATTCCACCTCTATATTTGGCGACATATTTGGCAATTAGTCGCTTTTGGTGATCTTTTGGCGATTAAAAATATCACCAAATTTGACCAGATTTGGTGTCATTTTACGCTTGGGATCTGTGACTGTAATAATCAGTTTAGCCATATTTGCATTCTGAGGAATACTGTAATAATAATAAATATGTACTTATCTTATAAATTCTATGGTTCGAAGATTTATATATACTGGCTTCACTTTCATGGCCGCCGGCTGATATAAACGCGAAAAATATGCTTTAGTGTATCCTTTGGCGAAAATTGACAATTCGTTTGGACAAGCTTGTTTTGGGGGGTATTTAAGTGAAAAGTAAGCTTTTAAAACACGATAGACCAACCAGAAATAAATTATCATCGCTAACAATACGGTACCAAAATGGCGAGGAATTTAATGGCAACCTAAAGTACAGGCTACCCTATAGAAAAACTCAAAAGTTGTGTGTGACGTCACACTACCACATGGGCAAATGAATGCATCAAATCTTTGTTTTTACTTGAAGGCCGACATCTGTATCAGGGCTGAGAGAATTAAAGCACAAATTTTTGATATTCTTTATATCGATAGAAAATGTGCAAGAAATCTGACAAGCAGAGTCCTGACTTCAATAATTAAGGACTTTAATTAAAGAACATTTGCAGATGATTGCACTTCATTCGATTAGTTTTTATCTAATTTCTTTTCTTGCCTTCTTGCACCTAGAAACGTGAGATAATCTTATTCTTATTTCTTGATGTAAAAAAGATTAAGAAGAAATAAACATCTGAATTTTCCCACCAAACCTGATCATATTGTTGCAAGTTTCAGTACCTGGTGACGAGGATGTAAAAATAAAGCAGACAAATGTCTTCTTAGAAAGTAATTTGCAGCGCTCACACTCACCAATTGATTACAAAAATTTCAATTTGAAGGAATTACACAAGCTAGAAACACTTCAACAGTTTCTATATTTCAGAAACTAAAAACCAACTTTCAGAGCTGAATATTCAGGATAACAGAATCATCGACTAGTTGAGATTAATGCTTATGTCTCTTCGGAAGTTCCTAGAACATTCCTCTCAAGAGGCTTTTGGAACTTTTCTATAATGTTTGCATGTAGTTCTTATTATTCCTATTGACGTAAAACTTCTAGAATGTTAGTAAATTTTTTGGCTCCAAAGTATCGCAAATATAGCCAAGTTGTTAAATGTGTCACCAAATATCGTGAAATTGCCTTACATTTTAAGAACTTATTTAAAAATTCCCCGAAAACTTCCTATCCTTCTGAATTTAATAATTGCTTACCTTCATAAGCACAACAGCGGATATTGTTAATTGCAACTCGAAAAATAATAAAATAGGTCAATACTACTAAATATCTTGTTTAGCAATTTACATTCAATAGCATTTAAAATAGTTAATATTATATAATATTCATATTCAAACTTTTAAAACTATTGAATCTTTCAAAACATTTGCCAAAATTATTTTTATTATTTTTCTTAGATTTACCTCCTTTTATTGTACCCATTCAATATTTATACAAAAAGAAAATGATCTATATACCTGGCACGAGTGATTTCCAACTGGTTTTGTCATTAAGAATAAGCTAGTATGGGAAAAAATAATATGGTAGGAAAACACCCAACTCTTATGGATTTTGATGTTTGCCCTTGGAGTTTGCTAAAATAAATAAGTACACGTGACACGTCAATTTTTCATTTCGTATTGGAATTACGTTTGGAATTCCCAGCCGCTGTTGAACACCGAAAGCCTGGAACCTCTGCTGCCATTTAGTCAACAACTGTTGATTAAAAGGCAGCAAGTGTTTCATGCTCTCGGTGCCATTTTGTGTTCCCACCATAAATTTCCATGCAGGAGGACATGTCGTAAGTACAGGTCGTATTCACGGGTTACAGAGAGAAAACTCTATCTAGAATATATTACCAAACACACACAACGATAGATGTGTATGCAGAAGTAAATAGTGCAACGTCTCAGACTCAATCCTAGCCGAAATATTTTTCCCTTATTGGCTAAGATCGAATCTCGGACCTTTAGCATTGCTACAGCGCAACCTGCTTTCAGTTTGCCTGTATGTCTGATAGGATGCTTGATAGTTTCTCTCCCTTTGTGACACGTCTCTGTAAAATCACTTTCCAAAAGAATAGTACGGAAAAAATATTTGAAAAATGCTACAATAGCTTTCAGATGTAAAGCTGTCAATTATGGGTTGCCTTACTTAAATTAATTTTCTTCCTAGAAATTTATTGATTATTATCAACTTAAAGGAATATTTTATTTTCTGCACAGCATCGCAATTATTTTGTTCAACAACTTAAAAAAAACGTAACAATTAATGCCCTCACTATTATTAGCTTCTATATATATAAATAATGTATGATGATATTATAATGCATGGCGTCATTCTTTTTTGATGACATGATAATACTCTCAAAAACAGGATGCTCTTTTGTAATTCCTATCTGCAGCATGGTGAGGGGCGGACTTCTCACAGTCCCGTGGGTCTGCCATAAGGTTCTTTTTCATTCAGATTAGGGGCTCAGCAGAAGAACTCTAAACTTTGTCAGTCATCGACAGAGATATCATTTCACTTGGAGGACATTGCAATTATGTCGCATTTTACATATTCCAGCCATCATGAGCGTACACGAGATCTTCCGTTAGGATGGTATTCGAACTCATGGCTTTTCAAAAGTTAAAACGACGCTTTAATCCACCGCGCAACTCGGTTTAAAAGATATTGTTTGTAGTGTGATTGGGGAGGGGGAGGAATGATATATACTCAGAAGTAAAGTTTCTGCTTAGTCAAAGCTTTTACACCCCTTAACAATGCAAAATGTAAAATTGAAGAAATTTATGAATTTAATAAATTGAAAATTTTGTTTATAACTTTGGCCCAATTTCCAATATTAAAAGTTCATCTCGGTCATCTTCTTTATTATTTTTTTAATCAGAATGGCACAAAAGTGTGTTAATTATTTATTATATTAATTAGAATCATAAAATTAAGATTTTGAACGTGAGTTCCTAAGTTTATAATATTATTTTCATTTTATTTTTAAAGAAATAATATGGTAAAAATAAGTTTCTTTTTTATTCGAAAAAAGGTAACTTCAATTAATTATTCAGCAAATTTAATTTTGGCAGAAAAATATAGTTAAATACGTATAAAATTGTGAAGAATATCGAGCGGGTGATATCACTATATGTTATTCTGAAAAATTAAATAATCTTTTCAGTGGACAAAGATGGCGGCACACTTCTACGGACTTCCAGTGGGGAACTTCCCATGACGTAATCGGATCACGTGCTCCTGTTGTTCTGATCCAGTGGCTTTGGGCACTGTATGTCCATACATCACAGCCCGAGGACAGGTTACAAAACATGAGAGATTTGATATGTCATCCAATTTGAGAGGAAAATGCCCATTTCTCACGGAATCAGCTGCGAGGATTTATTTCCAGCCCCCGATGGAGCATTTGTGAATTTTTTATTTTCGGCTAAAATGGATTAAGAAGCAAATATGATGACGTCACCAATTTCCTCGAAATTGAAACAGTGGACGGAATAAAATATCTCAAACTTGTCTGCTTGGATTTTATATTTTCTATGTATACTTTATTTTTTATATTAAACAGAAACGTTTCTATATCTGATTTGTTGCCGACACAGTTTCCACGGTCTTTGATTTCTACTGGAAAACCTGCACTCAGATTGCAATAAAGGATGAGATTCGAGAAAAATAACGATATTTACTATTTTGTAATTAGATTTTTAAGAATGCATTGAAACGCTATTTGTACTTTATACGAAAATACAAAAAGGACTTGAAATTCCTTTAGACAATAGTAAACAGTTTTAATAATGAGTTAATTTGGTTTTAAAAATATGAAATATTGTTACAACTGGAAGAATAATAAATGCAAATGCTAATTATGCTTTTGATAAGCAACTGCTTTAAAAGAAAAAAAAAGGACCCTGGTAAAACGATTTAAGGCTGCCTTTGAAGAAGCAACTAGCAATATAAAATCGCATATTTTACATCATCTTCAAGAATTCTTTTTTATTAAAATAAAGTCACTTCTCACAAAATACATAGATACCATGTTTTATGTATAAATTTATATTATATTTAAAGGGTAACATGTAAAATTGTATTGTATATAAAATGTTACACCTAATCCCCGCATTATAAAAATTCGTGTAACTTGTTTTTAGATATTACTATCATTTCAAATCATATGAAAGTATCTATTAAATGTATATTTAAATTGTTTTAAAGTATCCAAATTTTAGGTGATATTTTTAGAAATATTAATAGTTAATTTATTCTTAGTTTAAAACTTTGAAGCCAGTTTAAAAGATACCAGAATTGATTTAAATTTGAAAATTTTGTAATGCAGAATTTACATTGGATTTTACTGATAAAAATAATTGTTTATTTTTAATACTTATTGGAAATTTAATGCAACTCAAAACAGAAATGAAACTTCTACAATATTTAGGAGGGATTAGTAATTGCTCTGAAATGATCTTCGTTGTCATACATACATGTTCAATATATAATTTTAAATAGGACTTCTATTTATAGATCGATACATTTGATTCTATAACAGGTGAAAATGATTCTTAAAAAATTTCCACTCACTTCTAGTTTGAAATTAATTAATTTGAAGTAAATTGTTAGTTTGAAGCACAATTAGTTTGAAGTAAATTGTTAAATTATTTGGAGATTAATTATATTATTAGTTATTGTAAGAAATTGTATCGATTATGTTCCCGGAGGTCAATGCTCCAACATCACTTTCTCTGTTATTATGTTTGAACATCTGCAGGTCGGAAGGGACTGCTTAAATATTTTTTAAAATAAAAAAAAAATTTAGATCTTAAAATATTTTCTTACCAATTTCTCGTTGTAGTACTATTAGACAAAATAATTTAGTATATATTGTATAAAAAGCATGCACTATATATATATATACATAAAATTCGTATATGAAAATAATTATCGTTTTCATTTTTTTTAATGAAAAATCAATTAAAGTACTCATTTACTTTTTTCTATTTCAAAATTAGTTTTAAGAACATAATTTTTAAATTTTAAATATCGAATTATTTTATTTGCAACATCATATCAAGCATACGCTCACAAGAACATTCCTTCACGAGTTTCAGATGGCGATTCTAATGCAAGACCATTCGGAAAACATACAATATTCACGAATATTTACATTGGTCACATTTTTTCATAGCATTAGGAGAAAATTGTGTGTTTTTGCAATAAATATTGCTTCTATATTTTTTCAGCAGTATGATTTCCTCTTTATGATACTCGTAATTTAATTAATTGTTGTACAATAAAACCTGATGATTAGCAAAATAACCATCATCAAACTTAATTACTACACGATAGACAGGAATTCAAATTTGTGGATCATTATGCTTTATCTTTACTCAAATTAACCTCAAAATTAGCAGTAATTATTCTAATTAAATCAATAGTCCTTAGATTAAATTAATAATTCTTAAATTTTTATTCATTGTGAAAAAAACGGGAAGTGATTTCAATCGATTTGCGGCTGGAGGGATGTGAAATGAGTTCAGCAATGAATGAGGAATAAAATTTCATAATTTGAAAGCGTGTACATTTCCTAAATATTGAAATTCTAGAATAAGGTTAGTATAGTTTTGCTATTCACAACTGTATACTCAATTAATATCTTTAAATAATTTTATAATGCTATTTCAAAATGGTGATAAAAATAACTTAAAATAATTATTCGTAATTTTATTCAAAGATAAATGATCTTTACACAAAATATTTGCATTAAATGATTCCTCAGATCTCATAGAAAAACAAACAAAAAATTTATATACATTTTAAAGTGGAAAAGAAGGATATTTTCAATATATTCTGTAAAAAAAAATTTGAGTCATAAATTATTTAAAATTTACAAAATTTTCTATAAATGCAGGAAATTTTCTAGTTGCTTTCTAAGTTCACTATAAAATTTTTAAATAAATTGTAGTTATAAAACATTTTTAAAAATGTTAAGTAATTTTTTGGCATTTAATAATTATAAATATATTTCTATAAAGTTTTAAGAGTAAAAACTATTTAAATTTTTTGAAATTTCTTAATTTCCAATAAAATAAACCATTTATTACAAATGAACATCAGCAAAAATAAGCCTTTTCTAGTTAATGATCTATGATGTGCATTTGTTATAGATTTTCCGAACTCTACGTCTATCTGAATTTGCTGGATTTGACATTTTATTGAATTTGAATTTTTTAATTATTTATATTCGACCCTGAGTTCAAAAGACTCAATATGCCCGTGTATCGGGCCATTTGCAGTGCATTAAAATCTTTTATTTGTTTCTTTACAAAGATTCTTCATTTGATTATTATTAGATTTGTTATAAAAGTTAAATTACATTACTTTCTGAGTAAAATGGCGAAAATACATTAAAATAATATAAGATTTAAATGAAATTAATAAATAGTGACCACAGAGAAGCATTTTTATAAAAAAAAGTATCGGAAAATGAGTTTTATAAACTCATTTAAAAACTGTAATTCAAATTGAATTTATAGGGAATAATGAAATTAGTAAGGAATTTATTTTTGTCATTTTCGTTATTTAATGAAATAAAAAAGTTTCTTATAAATTTGATAATTTTCAAGATACTTTTCTTCTATAGTAATACCTTGTAATCTTCTTTCATGAACGCAATCAGTTAAAAAAAAATGTAATGATAGAAAAATATACTAAATAAATGATGGCGCTGTTGTTTGCGTTCATGTTTCGTGCATAATATTTAATTGCACCTAAACTACAGTTTAAATTGCACTACGAGTCACTGCCAGCAGAGACAAATATAGAAATTGTTGGCCAAGGAACTCAGTAATATAGAAAATAGCACCGTGCATCTATTCATAATATTTTTACTCAAAAATTGCTTTTTACGAATCAAAGTCTCGTGTATCAAATATCAGAGTTGCTTCCTCAGCATATTTCACAGTATCTAGCTTTGAGTAAGCTCCACCAATTAATGGATGCAGCTGGGTTGCCCTCCCCATTACTTGACGTGCCACAACCCCAGATGTATTATTTCACTTGGAGTACACTGTGACCGCGACCTCCTGAACTTGGCCTAGCCACCTTAAATGAACACAACGAATCTTCCACTGGCGGGATTCGAACTTACTGTTTTCCAATAATATTAAAGACTGAACCCTTTCAAATATCATGGTAAGAAGCTGTGGTCGATATTTCATAAATTTGTTTTGAATCAGGAGTTTCCAAATGAAGCAATGAATCTTATTGAGAATTCCTAATAATTTTTGATTAAATACATCTTAGAATACTGTATTTGTCAGTCTCTACTCTGTTTCATATACATGTTAAAAGCTTATAACTCTGGTCCTAATAATAAATTTACATTTAATATATGAAGTAATACAACTACAAAGCAAAATGCAAAGACCCAATCCATTTGGGTAAGAACACTTTTCACACATTAATTTACCGAGATAAGTGAAGAGTCATTTGAAAACGTTTCTGCATCAGCATCTGAGTTTTCTCACCGCAAATTCTTCGGAAAGTTATTACCCAGTACCACGAGCCTCAAGTTTCGTTGACTATAAATTTGTTGTTCCTTCCATTGTAGTTGTAATCATGATCATGATTTCTCCTCTTTAATACAATTCTCATTAATTTAAAATATTCTGACGTCAGATAACGTTTCATCTGCGTCACCCATTATTAATTACGACATGGAATTGAAACGGTGTTGTAAATCTTGCTTTTTGACGAATTTCGTGCCTGACTTCACATCGCATTCTTCGAGTAGCAGCAAACAAGGTAAGTTCACCATTGAATGTCTGAGAATAGTGTCGAAGTTCATTTGGCTGGTAAAAACGATTTTTTGCATAAAGACCAGAGCATCGTTTTTAGAAGCCGTTATTTCATTCATTCAAATCATTAACACATTGTCAATAGAACAGAATAAAAAGTAAAATGAAAAAGATCAGACAAAACAGTCACTTTATGGTTAGTTTAAATTGGTAAGGGCGACATATATAGTTGATGTATAATCCAACATGCAAGATTCTTAATTTTATTTAGTGACGAAAAAGTGTTCCCAAGATGACGCATTGTGGTGTCTCTTGATGATGTAAATACTAGGGTTGCCTAAATAGAATTTTCTGTATACTTGTTATAAGTCTCCACATCTATGACGTAATATAAAACAGGTTGCCAGATAAAAAAGAAAATCTTCCAAAAACTAAAATTCAGAATTTAGCATGCAGGATTATATGTCATTTGTTGCACAAGAATGATTTTTATTTCTTTTAAAATTTTACTATTAATATAATTCTAGGTTAGTTTATGACAAAAAACTGTTTTGGAGCATTATGCTCATAGGCCTATAGTTAACAATGAATAAGATGGAGTTTTTAAAACTTAGGAAAAATTGATGGATTGATGATTTGAAAAATTGTTTGAAAATCAGTACTCATCGATGAAGATAACAAAATCCTCATCGATGAAGATAACAAAACGTTTGATTCACAAATGAAGGAAAATTGGATTGTCAGGAAAATCAAAAAGGAGGAAAAAATTCGAACCTATTAATTTGTTTCAAAAAATAAATTACTGCATCACTTTTTTCTCAAGGATTCGTTGACAAATCTAAGAGCCAAGAGAAGGAATAAGCTCCGATACTAAATTTTTATCTTAAAGAATATTTTGCCTGATCATATCGAGGACATGATAGCATAATGTGAACCATGGTTTCTCTTTCTCCACAAGAACATTTATCCGTTGAAGAAAGTCTGAATTTATGTAATTTAGCATTTCTTGGAAAATATTTAGTTCTAACTATAGCTAGTCACACTTCTTCAAGGCGTGAATTATTATATTTGTGGTGAATTTTCGTGATAGAAGACATGCGTGTCCGATTTGAGTAGGCTGAGAGTTATTTAAAAGACAAATATTGCTATTCAGTATCTAATCAAGGAATTCTGAAGATTCAGGAGAGTTCAAATAACTACCAAGTGCGGGTCTTCATACATTAAAGTCTTATTAAAGGAGGGTAAATACTTGATAAAACGCTATGGAAAGAGAAGAACTTGAAAATTACCGTGTGGAACGTATACATTTAATAAAGTAAAAGATTAATTGGATATAGTAATTTTTATAGTTAAACCGTGTGTATCGTTATCTTCCTTGAGCGAGATATACTTAATAATTACACAGATTGAGATTTGTCAACAGCAAAAAGCAGACCTCCTTCACGACCATCTTGCCTTTCTAATTGAACTATTGTTTTATTACAAATTTGAAATAAGTTGGAACTTTTAAGTAACGTTTTTTGAACTGTTGGACACCAACCGATTAAAAGTGCGGAAATTTTACAAATGGGTGCTTAGATAGAATGTTTCTTGCATTCCAAAAAATTAAATTGAACATTAATTAAAACAAAAAACTTGAATAGTTAATAGAAAAAAAATTCCGTTCGTAGTAAAATATTTTTAAAAAAATATGAATGTTTTTACGCCTTCTTTCTGACTCAATTCTTTTTTCACAAAGTTAGGTTCTGCATATTTAATATTTGGTTGTAGAGACTTCATAATAGGTTATTTGGAAGGTATAATTTGCTGATTTACCGAATTATTTGAACTTATCTTTCTGACTGGTTAGATTTTGCACGACTCTTTCTTGGAGGAGATCTAGAAACTGATCTAGCTGGATTCAAACATTTTCGCATGTGTTCGTTGACAAATTTCAACAAATTCATGAAAATGAATTTGTTGTACCATTAGCTCTTGTCTAGTATATATCGCAAGAAATTTTGCTTCGAATACAGAAGCCATCTCTGTCATTGCTTTTTTAACAATATCAGTTATTTCAATCTGATTCGGCGAAAAAAGAAGATGACTTTTGGTTTCAGTGAAGTAACTGGTTTTTAAAGATTTCTTATAACGTCTTCTCGTCTCAATAAATGGAAGGTATTTCATGCTTTTAAAATGTAAGAATATTTTTTCTTCAAGCCTCGTAGGACAGGAAATTTAATTAGCTGCATGATTTCCCTGACAGTTTATACATATAGGTGTTTCATTGGCACAGGGAGAGTCTTTATGGAATGTTCCACAGTTTTTACATAGGAAGACTTCTTTTGTACATTTTTTTGCAGGGTGAGTGAATTTATAGCGGAAATAATGTTAAATATTTCATGCTGCGGGATTTATTGCAAATATGAACACAGTTCTAAAGTTTCATTAAAGTCTGAATTAATTATTTATGCTTAAATTATTTAAATATCTTGAAAAACTAATTTTGTATACTGTTTTGAGCAAATAATCGTGAACTCATGGACGAATACATTTGCTCTCTCTCCTTGCAATATTGTTTCCAAAATCCCCTGAAATTCTTATCTTTTCTAATTTATGTCTGTGACCGATTTAAGTATTCTTACTTGACTCTCTGGCAAACCCACACAACTTATTTAGTGACATTTAGGAAGATGATAAAAATTGCAATCTGTTGTTGTTGATTAAACAAGAGTTTGGTATTTGTCATATTGCTTTGTAGCATTTGAAATTTCTGATTTATGCTCTTTCCCATGATATATGGCATTTTGAAGTTACAATATTTTTGCTGTTTATATCAACATTGATAGAAAGCGTAAAACCGTCTTTTTGTCGTTGGCAATAGTATAGCGACAAGTACTTTATTACGTTTATGGCAACATTTTTTAAAATAACACCAAACCGGAAATATTTATACCATTATATTGTTATTTGAAGAATTAAAAATAGACGAAAGAATATCATTCACTTTGGCTGAGTTTCATTTGTCAAACACGGCTTAATATATTTTACTATTTCAATCCCTTTAAATAAAGTTTGATCTCTCGAATATACTTCATCACTCACATTTTTGTTGATGAGGCTTATAAAATTGTGTAAAAGTTGACTTATTTTATGCCCAAATATCAAATGTCAATAAATATGACTCGTAAAGTCATTTCGAATGGTTATTCGCGTCAATTTTATATTTAGATAAGTAAAATTTGCGTGAGGCTGAAACTGGTAGAAATAGTTTATAATAACGAAGTAAAACATAGAAAATTTCTGAAATTAAATTTTGATTTTTTTTTCACACATATCTAACATGTTTTAAAATGTTACTCATAAATATTTATAGTTTATGCTTTGCAATATCCAATATATACCAGGGGTGTATTTGATATACCGAGCCCTTTTTTAAAATTTGAGATTTTTCGAGAGCTGCAATTAAATACGTTCATTTAAAAAGTATTAAAATTTTTTTTACAGAAATTGTATTTATTGAAATCATATGCATAAAAGTATAAAATATGTGTATTAAATTTAAATATTAAAATAAAACATGTTTCATTTCTCTTGATTAATCTTTAAAATTTTGGGACTAATTGTTACAAATTTCCAAAATTCAATAATCGGCGTCGACTTCTATTTTAATTGCAGAGCTGGATCTTCTTTCATCTCTATTAATTCTAATTCTCTAGATGCTTTATCGGTCATAATTATATTAGAAATGGAAAATTTCCCCTTGAATTATGTTAATTTCAATTGGATTCCGAAAAAAACCAAGAGGTGAATTAAAGTTTTTCAAATCTTGAAATCTATTTTGGAATTCCGCCAATATTCTTTCTAGTTTATATATATATATATATATATATATATATATATATATATATATATATATATATATATATATATATATATATATATATATTCGTTGAGATTTTCTATTTATTATTGGAATTTTTTAAAAATTTGTGCAAAATGACAAAATGCTTTATTTCTAATATCCTTTTGCAAAAGTAGTAATTTAGTTTGAAAACTAAATATACACTGTGAGAGGTAAGATTTTATCTTTCCTCTGCAAATGTAAATTCATGTTCCATGACATTAATCAAAATTATTTTGTCTTGTAATCACTCGTCATCGTCTAATTCTATGTAGTTATTTTCTTTTAGAAATATAGTTAATCGATCGCCGAGCTGGCAGCCGAATGGTTAGCGCTCTTGCCTTCGGTTCAACAGTTCGTGGGTTCGAATCCCACTTTGGGCATGGATGTTTGTAGTGGTTCGGAATCCACTTTAAGCCGTAGGTCCCGGTCTAATTAGCCCTCGTGTGCAAAAAATGACCGTTGAGCGACAAACAAACCCAACCCCAGTTAATCGATCAAGCAAATCTACAATTACATTTAATGCGCTGTATCTAGATAACCATCTAACAATTCAAAATATATTAATATCGTTTGGAAGTTCTTGGTCCTTTGATTCTTCAAGGAAATTTTTGAATTGTCGATGATTTTTTGCTTTGATGCGAATGTAAATTTACAATTTTTAAAACTGTTCTCATAGCATCAGGGCTTTTTAAATATTTTGTAACGAGCTGTTCTCGTTTTATTAATCAGCGAATTGGTATGAATTTTGGAATTTGAGAATCATATTTTAAAAAATCAATAAAACCATTTGTTTTCACAGCATTAACGGAAATCCATCAGTTGTATTGCTTACAAAGGTTATTTAAAGGTAATCATAGGTTTTAACTATGGAATCCAATGTATTTTTAATATCGATACCACGGGTTGACTTTTGATGTCCAACTAATTTTAATAATTCTTCTTCAGCAACGAAGTCATATGGAAAAAAAAACTTATGAAAATTGCCAATTGCTGAAGATATTTGATACCTGTCTACAAGCCAATGACTAAGCTGAATGCAATACACAATTCAACAAATTATTTTCTAAATTTTATTCAAGAGAAGTATTAGTTGCAGTTATGATTCGATCGGTTGTGTGTCTCGAGATGGAAATTTGCGAAATAAGTTTGTGCAATGATACATTATTTCTATTTAAAGTACATCTTCAAAGATTTTTTTATAATCTCTCCCTTTCTATACGGGCGTTTTCAAAGAGCAATATTTCAGACAATAATAAAATTGGTTTCAGCTACATTATTAACTTGATTGCTAAGGATCATCTAAATTGACTGTTTTTATATAAATTTGATTTTAAAAAAACAAGTTTATCTGATCATAACTTGGAATTTGGTAGTTACTGATTATGAAACTGAGGATGATTAGTTTCCTAATGTCGGTGTTAATTGCTATCTTCATAATTTTTGACTGTTGAGTTATAAATGACACATAACAATTTTCCTTTGTTGTCAATAAAATAGAAATTCTCCTCCCACTCATTAAAATTTCTATTTACTTGCTCGTATTTCCTATTTTATATTTTCATTCTCGGTCGTCATGTTTTTAAAAAACTGTAAGTAAATAAAGATGTTTAGAAAATAGAAGTTTTTTGTTATTAAAACAATAACAACACGTATTATATACTGCGAGACAAATTATAATTAATTTACCAGAAATTCCAGTTTACAAATAACATCCGCAGCAAGATTGATACAAATTGTTTGCTCCATAGCATAATGTTAACCGCCCGTTGAAATGAAAGTTTACAAATTCAAAATCGGTCTGGAGTCGGTACGATTGCGCAACTATTAATGTCCATTCGCACAGTCATTTCATTCTTAACTTGGGCACTCACACTTTACTAAGTGAAATTTGTTACAACGTTGCGCCTAGTCTTTTATATTTATTGTTAGTATACATATATTGTTAGTATATATATATATATATGTGTGTGTCAATACTTATGTCATGTGATGAAATACATGTGAAAAGTCAAATAAAGTTTAGTAACCTATCAAACCATTTCCTTTTTCAGGTATAACACACACATGTATGCATATATATATATATATATATATATAAATATATATATATATATATATATATATATATATATATATATATATATATATATATATATATATATATATATATATATATATATATATATATATATATATATAAACAGTGAGTGTAAGAAGTATTCCTGCAGTACTACAATTGATTTAAGAAAGATCCGTTCATAAAAATTATACACATAAGATCCATTTTAAAATTAATTATAAATACATAAAAGAACATATTTTCACTAGTTTCATGTGAAATTTACACAAAAATAATTTTATACATGAATAAATATTTACAAAACTGTAACAATCCAACATCTTGTGGTGTAAAAAGTATTCGTACACTAAAAGAAATGCAACTTTTTTAGTTATATTTTGTAATTGGTTTAGCCATTAAGATGCAGTTAATTGACGTCATTTTGTAAGTTACTTAAAAGGTTCTTCAATGGAAATTTTATTGTAGTGAGAAACTAGAAATTCTGTAATGGTTCGTAAAAGTAAAACGACGAGTGTTTCCGAAAGAGAACTGAATTTAAAGTTCCGTAAAAAAGGTAAATAGTACAACAAGATTTCTGATCTGGTTTGGTAAACCACGTTCAACTGTGCAGTCAATCATAAAAAAAGTTTGCCACCACTGGAAGGGTGCAGAACAATTCTCGTCCTGGGCGGCCATGTCTATCGACAACATGTAACGGTTTCTGGTACGTTCATTAAAGAAGGATCCCGAAATAAGTGCTCCTACATTAACATCAGAACTGAAGAACAAGGGAACACCAGTCTCCGGAATTACAGTTTGAAATGCATGCAGAAATGAATGTTTTCATGACCGTGTTGCGAGACGAAAATTCTTTTTAGTGAGAAGAATCGGAAGGTGCGATTCTCCTTCTCAAAGTGATACGTTACTGAAAGTCCAAATATCTGGAAAAAGATTATCTTTACAGACGAAAGTAAATACCACATATTTGGATCGGACGGGAAACGAATGGTATGGAGAAAACGCAATGCAGAAATGCATCCTAAGAATTTAGTGCCAACAGTGAAACATTGGGGTAGAAGTCTGCTTTTTTGGGGGTGTATGAGTGCTTTTAGAAAGGGCAAATTAGTATTTATTAAAGGCATTATGAATCTGCAACGTTATATTGACATTTTAAACAGTCATTTAGGACCTAGTTGAACTAAAATGGTCTTGAATGGTGATTAGAATTTTATGCATGATAACGACCGCAAGCACACAGCCCTAAATACAAGGCTCTGGCTGCTATATAATATCCCGAAGTTCATGAATGTTCTTCCTCAATCGCCGGACCACAACCCTATCGAGAATTTATGGGACGTTCTTGATAAAAATATTATATTCGGACATATTTCTAATAAAAATGATTTGAAATCAACTGTTAATCAAAAATGGGACGCCATATCTAGCTCAATAACAGAAAAATTGATGGAACCGATGCCAAAGAGACTCAAGGCAGTTATTCAAGCTAAAGGATATCCTACAAGATATTAGCTGAAATATTATGAATGTATTGGCCAATATATGCCTGATGTACGAATACATTTTACACCACAAGGTGTTGGATTGATTTTGTAAATATTTATTCATATATAAAATTATTTTTGTGTAAATTTCACATGAAACTAGTGAAAATATGTCGTATTATATATTTATAATTAAATAAAATGGAATTTATATTTATACTTTTTATGAATGGATCTCTTTAAAATCAATTGTCGTACTGCACGAACACTTTTTACACTTAATGTATAGTTTTTGTTCTCCAATTTAAATGAAACTTTTCTATATCCCACAGAAAAACATACAAATAAAAAATCACACAGGAATGGTTTGAATATACAGCGATATCTGTTATAACTTACACTATTCTTTAATATATACTTAGATAAATACTTAAGTGTGGAATGTCCAAGAGTATATTAATACTGAAAATATTATAGAAATGTTTTAGAATTTTTTCCAATTTGAAACTCCCGCTTTAATTCTCCTTTTAAATTTTTTTTACTCTTCCGATTTTTTCCCTTTTAAAAAAGAGTTCCCCTTTCATTCATATTTAACCGAAAAACGGTAAATTGTTTTAACATTATTTAATAATAATATTAGAATAAAATAGTTATTACTAAATGATATGATAGTTGTACACCTTTTGAAAAGCAAAACTCACTTATGTAAAATAACGTTAAATGTGTATAACTTACACTATTCTTTAATATATACTTAGATAATGTAAATGTTTTTTGTTCCTATATAAAAGATACAGATTTAGTTGTAATGCTTCTCTGAGCTAAAATATTAAGGTATTTATTTCACATTTCATACCTTTATGATGCAAATTTAATTATGTTATTTTGAACTTTTCCTAAGGTTGTTAATATAATAGGGCTTTATAACTGACAAAGTGTGTGATATAAATAACTACATCTACATATTCTATCAATGGAGTTTTAAGTGACATATTGGATATAAAATCTAATGTTTGAAGTAAGAAGTTTGAATTATTAAATAATTTAAATAAACTTCGCTTATTAAATATGAATTATTAAAAAGGAGAGCTCATTGAACATCGATGTAAGACGTAACAATACCCGTCTTTAAATGAGTTGTTTTATTATAAGTGAATGAAAATTCAGAACATTTTAATTGTTCTCTATTTCTGTGATGCATGTATAGATATAAATTAGTTCACAAAGTAAGAATTTACCACCAGACGGCATTCTGCGCATTTTGTACACGTCACGGGACAAATATTATGGGTAGATTGCTCCACTTATATATATATAAATATATATATATATATATATATATATATATATATATATATATATATATATATATATATATATATATATATATATATATATATATATATATATATATATATATATATATATATTTGTAAATTTCATATTTGAATATTTGAAAGGCATCCAATATATATATAGCCAAAATTGAGAACACTTTTGGAAATTTTTATGTTTTTGAACTTTATATGATTATAGAAAGCGTTACGTTTCACAAAATGCAAACTTGTATATATCATTTTAAAGAGAATTTATTACTGAATTCAATACAAAACACAAAATTCAATTATTTTCAATACAAAAAACTAAACGTTAATAGTTATCGATATACATTAGATGGTGATGGTTGCAATGAGTTATCATATGATTGCAGTAGAGTACCCTTTATTTTTGATTACAGCTTCACATCGACGTTTCGTTCAGCTGTTAAGTTTTTTTTCGTTATTACATGATGCCAGGAAACAGAGATAGCCTCAATTAGTTCCCTTTAATTTGATGGGCGCCTCATTTGGACAAGAGTTTTCAAACGGTGCCACAAATTTTCGATAGGATTGAGGTCAGGAATGCTTTCTAGCCATGACAACTATTTAATGCTCTTTGCGCAAAACTACACTCAAAATTTTGACCGTGTGGCAAGGAACAGAATGCTACTGAAAAATAAACGATTCATTGTTGGGGAAGAGATCTCTGGTGGAAGGTAGAAGTTTTGGTTCTAGAATAGTGTCAATGTATTGTCTGGCATTCAGTGTCCCGTCGATGACATGAAGGCGACCAATAACATCTGGTGACATGCATGACCAAATCATAACACTAATTGGATTCTTCACGGTTGCTTGAATGCAGTCAGGATATAGTTCTTTGTAGGCATTTACATTCAAATTCTATATTGTTTATGTGGCGGACGCATCAAAGAAACAAAATTTCATCCAGTAAACAAGGCATGTGTCTTTGGCGTCATAAAAAGTAAGTTAATTCATGGATTACTTACTGAAGAAATTTGCAAATTCTACTAACAAAAAAAAAGTGCAAAATTATATTTTTTCAATATGAAAAGTAATTTAAACTATAATTATAGCAATACCACATGATGTAATGTAATAAACTTAAGCTTTTGATCATAAGTATTCAAAATATTCAAGCGGAATGCCAATAAATTTACGAATAAAAATAATTCAACATGCCTTCCAAATAGAAAAAGAACATGATTAAAAACAAGAACAAGTTGAGTAACAACAAAGTTGCATTATTTCTTTAACAGATTTCTTAAGAAAAAGGAAGAATAAAATAAAATTCTTTGGAATTAAGAGAAACACGTAAAGCATAAATTTTCCCTTTGACACAGCGAGTGGAATTAAAAAGATGGCATTAGCTTTCCTGACTGCGTTGTAATTTTTCGCAGCTTTAAAAGAAGTAATTATGTCAAGATGTCGCTCGAAAAGTAGAAAATAATAGACGTGGAATCATGACCTTTCGCGTCCCATTCTGTTTCTTAAAAAGGGATTTCTGCTTCCCCCTGTTGCTCGCTTCTAATTTTTCTTCTTTTGATTATTGTGAGAGAAAAAAAATGAGGCAGGGCGTGAAATATTTCTTAGACACAGAAAAAGTTTAAAAATTTTCCCAGGGGAAACATCGAAACAATTGAGATTTAAAGAATAAAAATAAACGAGATTATAAAATAAGATTATTTTATTAAATGTATAAAAATATAATGTCATTATGCAAAACTCTTTTGTGAGATGTCATTTAAAAGATTTTCTATGAATTTAAGCCTATGTGTTGCTAAATTTCGATGTTTGCGCCATTCTGTTAGAAGACAAAAATTTATCGCCAATAGAGTGCTTAAACAGAAGGAAGAGTAAAAAAATATACTCATATTATTAAATTTCATGTGAAACAATTCTCAACATATTGTTTAAATACATTTTTTATTAACCTGAACCTAAATACTACCGCAAGAAGGAAAGATTGGCGCCATCCTTACAAAATTGTCAGTTGTCGCTCGTAAGAAAAAAATTTTGAGAACAAAAATATTCTTCTTTTATTAATTGTATAAATACAATACATTGCATAAAATAATTTAGGGCTTAGTTTTAAATACTTTTCTATTAGCCTTGGAGAGCTTCCAACGCAAATAGCTTGACAAGTGACAGGAAGAGAGTGAGAGCGTGGCCACATTCTCCCTCACTGGTTACTTGGCACTGTACCCACGTTCATTAGAGATATTCGAAGTATACTCGATCGCGTTGGTGTGACATGGATGTGGAGAGGAAGGTGCCAACACAAGTGTAATCTCGTCAGACGAGGTGTTTGGGGATGGGCGAGTACTCCAAACCTGTTAACCTAAAGGTATAGTCTGAGGATAGACAGAACCGTTATATCCGCATGTATTATAGCCTGATCATAAATGTTAGTAGATATAGATGTTTGCTCCATAGTGTTAGAATATTACCCTCTGTGATCAAGCATATATATTTTAGAGAAATTAAGCAATATAACCAACACATTAAGCTTTTTTGGTAGCTTTTACATTGAAATCACACTTTGGAATTAAAATGTACAACAATTATTAAAAAGTATTGAATGAAAAATGAAGGAAACCCATTTATTTTTCGAATGGAGCTAGTCAATTATTTGCATTTTCAGTAAATGTAAAAAAATTGCATGAAAAGTGATTTCATGTGTCATTGTTCTGAAGACAGTTTTCATGGAAGCTTTTCAGTTTAATTTTTGTCAGATTATTTTTGACGATACGCTCAGCATGCAGCGTCAGTGAAATGGGTCGTAACTTTGATACCTACTTTTGGACAAAATATTTGCACTGCTTTGGCTGTATACCCCAGTTTAAGCTGTATATCCCTATTAAATTATTACTATGCTAAAAGTGAAAATCGACCGATAGTGTAACCAAAAAGGAAATTCAAATGTTTTGAATTGGGTCACACTTAAAAAGGCAACTGAGTAATGATTGTCCGAATTTCTTTGAAAGTTTCTATTTTTGATAAAATATCCTTAACCCATCTTACATCGCAAGGCCACGATGTAATAATTAATTAAGACGTCGTTCTTCTCATCGAAATTAAGTGATTTAAAATTCCGCAAATAACCAAAGTAATCAACGATCTGTAGAGCGAAAAACCAAAAATTGTGGCCCTCTTAATGAGATATGGTTGCAATATCCTCCTAGTTAAGTGATATCTTTTTGGGTGACGAGTCAAGTATTGGGAGTACTTTTCCTTGCTTCTAAATAACGAAGGACCTAGTCGAGCTTCTTCCACCTAACTGTTAGCACCCACCTCAAGACTATGTACGGAAAAGTGCGATGATACAGTAACAACATTTGAATACCATCTAACAAAATGCTCTGCTTTGTAAAAACAGATATTCTAGGTTTCCACATGTTTTTGCATGATTTTATTTTGAATGATATGCTTTCACTTTTTAAAACAAAATAAAATATGTTAATATTGTTCTATATTTTTCATAATCGCATATCATAATGAATTAATTTACAAAAAAATAATTGATAACAAATGATATGAAATCAAAATAATTTGCACTCATTTTTTGTGATGATTATTAAAATGGTTCTCAATTTTAATAATCATAAAATTATGATCATTGAAATTGAGTACCATAATATTTCAAATGCAGATATTGTGACCAGATTTAATTTTTTTAGGGTTATTGAAAATTGACACAAAACATATAAATTATATCACTTGCGAGAGATTTTTAAAAATTAACATTCTTATCACCACTTCAAAAATTATCTTTTATCTATTTTAGTGTAACATCTACCTAAAAAAAATTGGTGCTAATTTTGTTTCGTAAAAACTTTATTTTAAAATATTTAATGAAGAATTTTGATAAATGAATGATTTTCTTTGTGTCTATTAATGTTAAACTGAATTGAGGCAATGCATGAATTCAGCATAGATATCTAAATACCAATGTTTGTAACTTTGGTTCACAAGGAAATAGATACAATTGCAGTTATCCGTCAGACTACAATGAGTACGGACTACAATGAGTACGTCAGACTACAATGAGTACATTACTTTAGTATGTGTATTAGTGTTATTCTGAATTGTAAACCCATTCAAAGCATTAGTTTTAACCTTTTAAATTATAGAAAGGTATGTAATTTCATGGAATGGAAAAATATTGTTGCCAGTAAAAAATATCAGTTGTAAGATAAATAGATGAATATTGGTTGCAAGAACAATATAAAGTAAAAATCTTTAAATCATTATAACAAATCGCAAGCCATAACTTTAGTTCATTTGAAGAATGTTTGCTTCTGACTGAAGCAGTTAAACATAAAGAAGGCCTTGATTTAAAAAAATGAGCTTCTTTTAGGTGACACGATCGAAGGCTCAACTGGTACTCCATATCATGTCATATAGTAAAGAGGCAGAAATTCTGAAGTGCATACACTGACCAATAAATACCACGATTATCGAGATGGTTGTGTATAGAATATATGCTACAGCACAGTGTAGATTTTTTGATTAAGTCACAGCATCACTTCATTCTTTTTAGATCAAATTATTAAAAAGTTTAAAATATGAGGGTATTATGCTTGGGATTAATTTTATCATGCGTACTCTCAACTCCATTGAAAAGTCAAAAGGTTGATCGCAGATTAAATCAGAATTCAGGTAAATAAAACTCACTGGACCACTTGAGGCATCATGTGCCGGACGAAGGCCAAGAAGAATGGAAGGAATTTTAATAAGAACACCAAAATTATAAGACGGCTTCACTTTCTCCCGTTAATGTGTAACGTGTAAACTTTTCAAAAAAAAAAAAAAAAAAAGAAGCCTAATGAGCCAACATAAGTTATTCCTAAATGCCATCTTAGGTATACATGTTTACATTTGTCATCGCTAAAAGTGAACATTTTATAGGAGTTTCAGGCTGAATATACAGTTTTTGGTGAATCATAATTCTATCTAACGAAAAGATCTTTAGCAATACTCCTAATAAAAACTCCTAACTAACTCCTCAATAAAAAATAACTTCTAAACTAATTTCACAAATAATAAATACTTGCATGTTTAAACTGCTTCATGTTTTTGGAATTTATAATTAATATTTTCAATACTGGCTTTTAAATAAGTATTGAAACTTAAATTTATAATCGATGTAATGTAGAAGTGTATATATATGTCAGAGATTATGCGTATAGAACGCCTTAATGCATTCTTATTTGAAAAGAGAAGAAAATGCTAAACACGTAAAACATATTTTGGAATTGCAATAACATTATAAATATATATATATATATATATATATATATATATATATATATATATATATATATATATATATATATATATACATAATTTACGCGTGACTTTTAACCACAGGCGATTGTGTTGCCAGTGACACGGTGTTTAGACAATTCTGAACTGATGCCTCTATAAAAGATAGAAATGTCCGTATGCGTATCATGGCATTGCAGTTGTATTGAGCTGGAGGCGATACTTCGATGAGATAATCTTATGCTCTCTCGTGGTAAATGTGTTTTTTCATCCATTTAAGCAGCTTTATTCTTACAAGAAAATACGACCACATGTAACCCGCAATGTTCCAGGGCTCTACCAGCATCAGATTGAAATCCTTCCTTGGCCATCTATTTCTCCCGACTTATCACCAAACGAAACTCTGAGATCCATACTTTGAATACGATTCAAAAAACGATGCACTTTCTCTACCACACCAGATCAACTTTGGGAATCTGTGCTAGTCGTATAGAATGCGAAATCCTCAACATTCAAATATATTTCCAATGCCATAATCGCAAGGATATATATGTGTGTGCAATAATTTTTATATTTTGAAACAAAATATGAGAGAAATTGATATTTTTTAATAAGGTGACAATAATTCGCTTAAAAATTAATTGTGTGAGAAAAATTTTTTTTCCTTTCATGTTTAAGCTAGGTAATTATTCACAATCATCTGAAAAAAGTAAATAAATGGTATTAGATGGATGTTTAACTCAACTTATATAGATTTTGAGTTTGAGAAAAATTCTATTATAAATTTACGTAACGGTAAAATTAACTATTTTGTAAGCAATACGTCTTAGAGAAATGGAACCAAACTAAATCCAAATTTATGTTACCTATCCTTTAGGATTATACTAAAAATTTTAACAGTATCGTAGGACATTAAAGACAGTGTCATAGAACAAGTATGATCTGTGATACTGTTGGGGTCCTTTCAAAAAGAGGAAAGGGAAATGCGTCATATTCCAAATCCTCCTACCTTTTCCAGTATTGATCGATGACTGGGAGAGGGCAGTTTTTTTTACCTCTCAAAAAGCAATGCACGGCGTTCGTGAAATGCAAGAACGCCAGAAATGGAAGGCTGAGTTTTTACTTGGTTTGAAATAGCTCTTTCCACAAGTGCGCGAGGGTTGGATTACGAAATAGGTATTTCTCAACCAGTGGTGGAGCATATTTCACTGGAGGAACGCATATGCATCCCTACCACGTAAAAAAATTCCAATCTATGCATATAGATGATTATCCCTGAAAGGCAGACTTTGTTCAGTCTTTGCTGGGGTTGAAGAATAACAATCCATGATTTCCAGCATTTTTATTATTTAATGATGAGGTAACATTCAGCAAAGAAGGCATTTTCAACACGCGCAATCAATACGTTTGGTCTGTCAGCAATTCTTACTTTACAACCCCACAAAGACAAGAGCAGAAATTTTCTGTGGATATCTGGCAGGTATCCTTGATGATTACCTGGTAGGCCCTTACACCTTCCCAGAATGTTTGACCAGAGGAACATACCGTATCTTCTTGGAACAACATACCGTATCTTTCACAACCCTTCCAAAGAGACATGTGGCTTATGCATGGAGCTATAGCATATTTTCCATCACGGTTCGTAAAATTTTGAATGCCACATTTACTGCACGATGGATAGGACGCAGCAGACCTCAACCAACTGCACTTTTTCTTTTAAAGACACGTAAAATCTTGAGTGTACCAGACGCCTGTGGACTCAATCGATGATCTCTAGGCTAAAATCGTTGTTGCCGCAGACAAAATTAACTCGACACCAGGAATTTTCGAGAGGGTGCGCAAGTTGATCCTTTGACGATGCGAACTGAGCAACAACACACATAGTCGGCATTTTGAGCATGTGTAGTGACGTTTTCACTAAACAATAAATATGATTGAGAAACATTTATTATTATTACCAACCTTTTTTGTAAGTTTAAGTGGGAATTCGTCTCTTCTCCCTCTATGAGAGGAATGCGACCTAATGTTTCCACGTAACTGTGGCTTGTATGGATAGAGAGGTATTATCACCCCTCTTAATTTGTAAAAACAATTTTGAATCACCCGGTTAAGAAGCTGGAAGTGTGTGTGTATCCAAAGTGTAATTTAGTTAAATAATTATTCTAATCTATATTAACATTTACATAACTTATAATATTTACAAATATACAGTGATGAGATATTTACAACTAATCGTCTTATTATACTGATATGGAAATGAGGTTTCAACTTATGGGGGAAGAAACAGCTGTCTTGCTGCTAATAAATGTAACGTCGAATGCTAACAAAGGCAACGCGTCTTAGAACAGTCTCGTCTAACCACGTTAGTCCTTCTTTATTTCATTTCAACTTATAAGTACAAGACGATCTATCTAGATATTTTGATCACACTCACACACACACACACACACACACACACACACACACACACACACATAATATATATATATATATATAAATATATATATATATATATATATAGACAGACAGACAGATAGAGAGATGGATGTTTAAAAAATAAGTTACATTTTAATAATGTCAATCAAGAAAAATTATTGGGAACTGCGATATAATATAAACTGACCAACTAATCTGAGTGATATACCACCCCATTACGGAATTGTAAAGCGTGACTAATATGAAAATTGTAAAGACATGACCTTAGAGTTTTGATCTGTACCGACGATATCATCTTGCATCACTATTTTCTACAAATCAGTGAAGAGTAAGCTATGAGGTCCGAGTAAGGTCGAGGCCCTTCTTAGCAACTTAAGCTTACTTGGAGCCTTTTGGGATGTACTCCTCTAATGATCACATGTGTTGCAGGTCGTTGCTCTTTTTTAAACATGCTAACTTGTGTCACTCAATATGATAATGAAAATTATTTTAAAAAACCATCCTCTTTAATAAGGATCATCATTAGTACAGAAAAGTAACCACAAAATTTCATATATATATATATATATAATACGATTTGTAAACATTTCTTTTTTCAAATGATTTTTAAATAGAAAACTAGTGATTTTTTTTTTAAGCAGAATTTTTCTCTTTTTGAATTTTATTCCCCTTGCAAACTCCAAATAATCCACGTTTCTCCCAGAAAACACTCTGGCAAAGCGTGATAGATGGCGGCGCTCCTATCAACCTGAAGTTTCAAAATCCGTCCAGGTTTTTGAAATAGGAACTTTCTTGTGGAAAAAAAAAAACATAAATGACCTGAGTGGAGGGACGTGGCGCGTTTCACGAACTGACGGGCATTTATTTCCGTCCCGTCCCCCTCCTCCGAATTGGGGGAGAGAAATTCCATTCGGAATCCCTGGGATTCGGGAAGTCTTTAGAATGAAATATGCAAAGGAAAACTGTCGCAACTCAAACACACTGAAAGACGACGAGTCCGGGACATTAAGTGAAATGTGTATTCGACTACCCGCGATGCTTACAAAAGCTCTCTCACGGATTTGGGGGGAAAAGGGCTTATAGATGGGGAAGAATTCACAGCTTTACCAATTGAAATATTTTAATGTTTACGGAAATGCAAAAAAAAAACTATTTTCTCTCACGTTTCTATAAAAGCTACGTACATCAATAGGTAAACATCTTTGTTGACTCACATAAATTGTGTTTTTGTAAGTTTTGCATTTTCCAATAAATTTAAGCAATTTACACACATGTATGTAAATATATCTATACATGTAAAATTTTTGAAAACACAGTTTTCCCTTTCCAAAACCTATAAAACAAGCGAATTACACACATATATAGTGTATTTATAAATGTGTAATATAGCACATACACACATATATTACCAGGAATTCTAATGATTGTCAGTAAAGTACAACAAAACTGTAAAATCTCGTATTATGAAAGGACTTATCACACCTTCTCCACGATTGAACAATGAAATATTCATCGAAATTTTGTATACTTAATAAAAATAAAACGATATAGTTCTTAGTTATATAAATTATAAATAAAAACATCAAATTAATATATCTACCGTATAGATGATGAATCAAAATGTTATTAATTTATATACATTATACAGAAGACAAGAATGATATAACTATTTTATAGACATTAAAAAAAATTCAATACCTTTATATTTTATAGTTCTCATATAGCACATTTTTTAACAATTTTACATTTTAGATATCATTTAGAAATAAAAGTTACCTTGTCGATACAAAATGGAAGCATATATTAATACCTACATTTACTAAATATTAAGAAAAAAATCTGCAGGAAAGATTAATCAAGAAAATGATGGGAAAATCTAAATTTTATGTATATTATTGGTTTTAAGTTCAGATGAGTCAATTATTTGAGGAATAAAATTACAAATATCAATGAATTCAATGTCATTCCTGACTATTTATCATCAAATACATAGAGTACGTAAGACAAATGCAATCGAATTACAGAGGATGAATAATAATAGATAGCAGATTGTAATAGATAGCAGATTTGTTTTCATTTATTTCTGCTGTTGCGACACATAGATATACGTTAAATTCTTACTATGAGAATTATGCGTCTTGTGTTGTTTCAAGTGATATAACCTTCCGCCCATTGTGATCCTAAATGAGATCTTCAATTCAGAAATAAATACCGGTTTTCATATCAGAAGTAATACGCAACATTAAGCTTTAATGGAAACACTTTTTTATTTTGAACGTCCAGCAGTTACTCCACCTTCTCAGCACTACGGGAGGGAGGAGCACGTCTCAAAGTGGGGCACACAGTGGGTGCGCCATCGTTGCATTCAAATGGGTCTTCGTCAATTAAAAACAAGGAACCTGCAGGGTAGAGAACTTCAGGCGTGACCTACCATTGCCTTCGACGGGCATTGCGACTATGACTTAATTTTTTTGATTTAGACGCCATGAGTGAGAATACGTAGAATCTGCTGTAGGGTTGAGATTTGAACTCACTACCTACAACAAGGCCTCCGTGGCCCGTTGAAAAGCATATTGAGGTTATTTTATCTGTGCAGAATACCAGTTGTACTTATCCATTAAATTATACAATATATAAGCGTTAAACTTACTGAAAAAAATGTTTCGCTTATTAATGAAACTTGTTAAAAACATTTTTAAAAAGTATCCAAAAATAACAGTTATAAAACTGTTATTTCTATTTGCTTTTGCAGGAATTATAAAAAAAAACAATTTAAGCTAATATGGATTACGAGTTTTAAATGGAAAGTAATATTTAATAACTTACTGCAACAGATTCCAGGGAAAAAGGCTACTGTTTAAAACTATGTATGGAATGATGCGGCCTATGAAAGACACTCCTCCAGCGCATCATATCAAGTGAAGCGCCGTCACTTCTGCTTCTTTTGTAAAGCTGGAAAGGGATCAAAGCAGCCGGACGTAACAATATTCAAACAAAATTTCTTAGCAATAAAACATGTATTAGTTTTTTTTTATATAGAGGTTAAGATAATCTACATATTTATAGGTTCTTCGTAATTTAAAATTTGTAAACTATGAATAAGCAATTGTTTTAAATTTCTCACCCTGTTTACAAAAAAATTAGTGTTAAGAAAACATGAATTTTCCTATGGCAAATACAAAATAAAAAAGAAAGAGAAAATGCTTTTCACTGGAAAATATATTTCTTTCTGGCAAGTATCACGATAGCTTCAAAAAGAATTATTCAGTATCTTTTTTTTTTCATTCTCAAAATTCATTTGCCATGTACTTAATTACAGCGTCTGATCCTCCTCCTTCAGTAGGTGAAAATGTCTTGACAGAAAGACGAATTTAAGGGGGATTTTCTTCGCCTGGAAGGCAAAAAACGGTTCACCTCGGCCTTTGAGCACGGATTTGCATGTAACAGCTCTTAACATGGATTGGCCATCCATCAAATCCAGTGACAAGGCTACCTGTAAAATGCTCGCCCTTAGCCACTTTTTTATAATTTTTAAGAGAAAATCATATTAGAGAAAAATACATTTTCAATCAAGTGATTTCTTATTCTTCCCTTCTTGTTATTCAATGTTATTCTGCGAATTCATGTACGTTTCTCAAATATTCTTTCATGTTGTTCATGTCCTTTCATGAAAAGAATTTGCAGCGTTGTTCAAATAGCTGAAACAGCTCATTTATATTTCGATTGTAAGAAAATGCATCACATTTAAAGTTATAATTGCATGCATTAAATTTTGTCACTTTGCTTCAGTTTAAAATTGAGTTTATTATATCACAGGTGGTTACTTGTTTGATTCATTACCAATAGGCAGAGAATCCAACCCAAACAAAGACTTATCGTGTTCCCTCATTGGGGCATATTTAATATATAGGTCATGGTCCCAATATCCTCCGTGTGAAGAGGTATCGTTGGAGGAGGCAGGCAAAGTCTCGGAGTTAGTGTGCTGAGATGCTGCATATAATTTCGAGACCCAAGACGTTCCGCTTGGTGAAAGCACCACCGGAATAAACGCAACCGCCTCTTGAGAAAGGCATTGCAGCATCGATAAAAAATTATATCCTAGAGATATTAGATGATTCATTAGATTTACCATATCAATGCAATAGCTTATGGGTGCTAATCACTATTTTGTGTATTCATAAATAAAACTACTTACCTATAATAAAACTATATATTGATCAAAAATTAAGAAGAGAGAGAGAGAGAGAGAGAGAGAGAGAGAGAGAGAGAGAGAGAGAGAGAGAGAGAGAGTGAGTGAGTGAGTGAGTAATTGAGTGATGGTGGTGGTGAGTGAGGTGGTGGTGGTGGTGGTGAGGTGAGGTGGTGAGTGAGTGAGGTGGTGAGGTGAGTGGTGAGTGGTGAGGTGAGTGAGTGGAGTGGTGAGGTGGTGGTGAGTGGGTGGTGAGTGAGTGAGGTGAGTGAGTGGTGGTGGGTGGAGTGAGGTGGTGAGGTGAGTGGAGTGGTGGTGGGTGAGTGGTGGGTGAGGTGGTGGTGGTGGGTGGTGGTGGTGGTGGTGGTGGTGGTGGGTGAGGTGGTGAGTGGTGAGGTGGTGGTGGTGGGTGGTGGGTGAGTGGGTGGTGGGTGAGGTGGTGGTGAGGTGGGTGGTGGGTGGTGGGTGAGTGGTGAGTGGTGAGTGAGTGAGTGGTGAGTGGTGGGTGGAGTGGGTGGTGGGTGGGTGAGTGGTGGGTGAGTGGGTGGGGTGGTGGGTGAGTGAGGTGGTGGAGTGGGTGGTGGGTGAGTGAGTGAGGTGAGGTGGGTGAGTGGGTGGTGGTGGTGAGGTGGTGGTGAGTGGTGAGTGGGTGGTGAGTGAGGTGGTGAGTGGGTGAGTGAGTGAGTGGTGGTGAGGTGAGTGGTGAGTGGTGAGTGGTGGTGGTGAGGTGAGTGAGTGGTGGTGGTGGTGGTGGGTGGAGTGAGGTGGTGAGTGGTGGGTGAGTGGTGAGGTGAGGTGGTGGTGAGTGGTGGGTGGTGGTGAGGAGTGAGGTGAGTGAGTGAGGTGGTGGTGAGTGGTGAGGTGAGTGAGGTGAGTGGTGAGTGGTGAGTGGTGAGTGGTGAGGTGAGTGGTGGTGAGGTGGTGGTGGTGGTGAGTGGTGGTGAGTGAGGTGGTGGTGGTGAGTGGTGGTGGTGGTGAGTGGTGGTGAGTGGTGGTGAGAGTGGTGAGTGAGTGGTGGTGAGTGAGGTGGTGAGTGGTGGTGAGTGGTGGTGGTGAGGTGGTGGTGGTGAGTGGAGTGGTGAGGTGAGTGGTGGTGAGGTGAGTGGTGGGTGGGTGGTGGTGAGGTGGTGGTGGTGAGTGGTGGTGGGTGAGTGAGTGAGTGGTGAGGTGAGTGAGTGGTGGTGAGTGAGTGGTGAGTGGTGGTGAGTGAGTGAGGTGGTGAGTGAGTGAGGTGGTGGTGGTGAGTGAGTGAGTGAGTGGTGAGTGAGTGGAGTGAGTGAGTGGTGGTGAGGTGGTGGAGTGGTGAGTGGTGGGTGAGTGAGTGAGGTGAGTGAGTGAGTGAGTGAGTGAGTGAGTGAGTGAGTGAGGTGAGTGAGTGAGTGAGTGAGTGAGTGAGTGAGTGTACTTTAAAATATTTCCTTTTGAAAGTTATTCGTACCTGGTGTAAGACATGATTTGTAAGAATATGTTGAAATATTAATGAGTTGTAGTCATTTACGAACTTAATTATCGAAATGTACACATTTTTCAAAACATCTTGTCATTTGCGTATCGTAGCTATTTTTATCATGTATATTTAACACATGCATAACATGTACTCAAACCAAAATTTTTGGATGAAGGAAATTCTAAATGTTTGTTTGATAGTGGCGTTTGTGCTTTTTGCTCGAGCTAATAAACTGGGACCTACAATTTAAAATGAATTCCGAACCAGTACAACACCCACGCAAGAGGTAGGTATTACATCCACGATCTATTAAACAAAAGACTAAAAAACTAACAATTCGGCTACCAGCTCTGCGCATAGCCTCGTGGGTAAAGCTCAACATATTTCGAGTCCAAGAGGTTGCTATTGGAACACATATACACAGTGTTATGAAAATACTGGAATTTAGAAAAAAATAGTTAAATAAAGTTAATGTTTGAAAATTATTTTCAATTATGAATCTATTAAGTAATAAATATGGGATAACTTCTATGTGCGTTTCAAGGCTTTTGGGATCAGAATCGTATTCTGAAAGCAGAAAATATGTTTGCTATTTTTTTTTTAATTTTCATAAATCACAGGAAAAATAAATTTCCTATTTTTAAGGAACAATTTTTTTTCTTAAACTAAACTTAAATTGTAAGGACAATAAGAATGGTGAAATATGAATTCTCAAACATTTCTCCTGCACCCACAGCTGCCACACATTGAAGACAATTTTAAAACGTAAAAAACGTGTCGTTGGTGCCTGGGATAAGTATACAGCATAATTATCGAGGTTGAAGAGTACATATTTACATTCTCCTATGACATCGATAACATATTTGCCTGATATTTTCCAAACTAAGATTTCCGTGTTGAGGAAATAAGTAAATTTCTACTGAAAGAAAAGCTGTAATGATAGAGGTCTAAATATCATTTATAAAGAAAAAATATTAAATTTCATTTAAAAACCCTTAATAATAACTGTAATTTTGATTAAAATAATTTTATTATTTACATCTTTTATTACTTTTCCTCATAGTTCCTTCAATTTTAAATCTGAAATGTATTTAAATCCAGTTAATTTTTTAAACGATTACTCTTTCCTTATTTAGAGGTAGACTTAGCAATTTGAAACCGGGAAAATGCCCGATTTCTTACATGGTTATTATTCTTTTCAAACAGTCGATTGGCTCTTATATATTATATATATATATATATACATATATATATATATATATATATATATATATATATATATATATATATATATATATATATATATATATATACATATATATATATATATATATATATATATATATATATATATATATATATATATACATACATATATATATATATATATATATATATATATATATATATATATATATATATATATATATATATATATATATATATATATATATATATATATATATATATAGATAGATAGATAGATAGATAGATACATACATACATACATAAACATTTACATATATATATAAGAGGGTCACTCTGAAATTTTTGAGATACAACTAGGTTTTTAAAGTTATACTTACAAAATTTTAGGTGTATTCAAAGTAGTCTGCTCCAGCATCAATGTACTTTTGTAGATAAATTTTCCATAGATTAAATGCCTCAAGCCATTCATTTCTTGCAGTAGATGAAAAAATGCTTTTATAGACACATCAATCTCTTCTTCTGAATGAAAACGACGTCCACGTAAGTTCTTCTTTAGATTAAAGAATAACTAAAACTCGCACATAGCTAGATCAGGTGAATATGGTGGATGTTAAATCACTTTAATTTGTTTATGTTTAAGAAACTCAACTGTTAATCCGGCTGTATATGAAGATGCATTTTCATGGTAAAGAATTAGTCCCCTAACATTCAGTTCTTGTAGAATTTCTGGAAGACATCTTGTGGTATACCAGTTTACTGTAACTGTCTTCTGTCCTTCCAACTTGATGGCTTTGACCAATGCTGTACTTCTGAAGAAAAGAGCATGCAAACACTTTTTTCCGTGCACGTTGTTTTTTCACCATTGTCGGCGTCGGTACATCTTCAAAGACCCAGGCTTTGCTTTTGTGACGTGCTGGAACGTCAAGAAACGGTTTGTCCGTTTCATCACCTGTAATAATTTGGGAAATGATGCGGAGGCCACTATCGTTTAGCAATTTAAGAGTTTCTGACACGCTCCTCTTTTTGGTACTCAGTTAGATTATGGGGAACTCAACGGCAAACTACAATTTTCACATGTAATTCTTCATGAATGATTTTGTGTATGGCTGTGGATCCAAAGTTAAGTTTCGTTTGTATCATTTGATAGGTTTGCTGCGATTATCATCTATTAACATTTTTGGTATGGCAGTCACATTATCCGGGATTACTACCGACGGTGGCCTTCCAGTGTGTTCTTCACCTTGAAGAAAATCTCGACCTCTGCTAAATTCTCTAAACCATCTGAATACAGTAGAACGAGTTGAAGATTCATCAACAAATACACTAATTGCATTGATTCATTACTAATTGCAACCGTTGAATGCACTCTTCTTGATTTAATCCTGCTTTAATATCGTAGAAAATCATACCTCGAAAATGTTCTCGTGTGAACTCTATTTTCTCTTCTGTTTAAAATTTATTCTATGCTAAACAAGTTGAAGTAAGTCAGTAAAAAATCGTTCTGTGTTAAAATACTTCGTATTTTAAAATTAAACCATTATATATATATATATATATATATATATATATATATATATATATATATATATATATATATATACTATATATATATATATATATATACACGTTTCCGTTTATATATATATATATATATACACATGTTTATAGGTATAAATATATATATGTGTGTGTGTGTGTATAAATATGTTACGTTAATTATTGTTTGTTAGGTTATTTAATGAAGAAATTAAGAATTGAATTCTTTATTTTAAGGATATATTTATTTATTTATTTTTTAAAATTACAATATATAAAGATATGATTTCGTTAGTCAATAATATAACAGTACAGTTGAATTTGACATTTTATATTTTTTATTTGATTTGGATAATTATAGTAGATTTTAAATTACATACAATGTTAAGCAATTTGTGCAGCCATTTATTTCATTACTTACATATATTTAGTTTCACATGTGAGTGTAGCAGTCTCTAGAAAAAATCGTAACACTACTTATTTTTCAGTGTAGTTTAGTATGGGCCCACAATTACAAAATTAACTTTTACAAACATTATTAATGCAACAAATTGTGCACAATTTAAAAAATACGTAAGTATTTTTATAAGTAAATATAATTTATGTTCTTTTGAAAAAATCCTTCATTTAAAGTATAGCCAAAAATTTATTTTTAAATATTAATAATATTACTTTTTGAAGTTACACGAGGATAAAGACAATATTTACAGATTATTCCATTTAACAAACTGACTTATGATTTTGCAAATGAATCTTGTTTTACGATATATTTTCCAAGTTTAGTAGAAACTGAAAATAACTTCAATGAAACTAAGAATGAAATTAAAAATATATAAAATGCAAGATTATACAAAAGCATTTATTCCTTCATTTTTTAATGCGGCTTTATTTTCCTGCAAGGAATCTGATATCTATGTAATTATATTCTGTATTAAAATTATATTCAACCTAAAAAATATACAATCCTCAATTCTCACAAATTTATTCCATGTTATAGGGGAGGTTTTTGAACATTTGATAATATTCTAGGAGCATATTATGCAGGACATTTACAAAGAAAACAGTCAGCTTCTGGATATTAAATATCGAATTCCAAATCTATGTGTAATAAAGATAATTATTTGCATTAAATTAATAGAACTTTTTATTGCAATTTAAAGCAAGAGTAATTTGTTTAAAAAAATGGCATTTTCATTAATTAATTAATTAAAACTTGGTAACTGAAGATAATAAAATGTGATTATCTAGCAGTTTTTGAAAATTTTTATAAGAATGTGGCAAAAATGATAAATTATTGATATTCAATGAAACAAATACAAAATAATTTTGAATTATATTTTTTTATTTTTTTTGTTATGAAATAGTTATAGCTCCTATCATAATTTACAAAATGGATTGTTAAACATTAAATAAAAGTATATAAATGCATACATAAATTTATTTCTAAAGTTAAAGTATTTTTGAATCAATCAACTTTAACTGAAAAAGATAATTTTTTTAATAAATGAATAATTTTTTTTTACAAATTACAACAAAAAATTTGAATTTATATGATTTGTATCACATACACTAATAATCAAATACATTACAAATAAAATGATTTTTTAAAATACAAGATTGAAAACTACAATATAATAAAAGACATAACTAATACTGCATATATTGTAAAATATAGATTTTAATTACTTTCTTTTCGATCATGGAATCATTATACAAATATTAAAATAACAATAAGATCTTTCTTCTATTTTTATTTTAAAAAAACACTTTCTTTATAAAATTTCAGCTTAATTATTTGGCATTAAAGTAATTTAAAACATAATTATTCACATGGAATCAAAAAAACCTGGAAATGCATGCACAGAATTTTACCTATTCTACATTTAAAAATCCAGATATACAAATTATGCAAGGAATGTAAATTTTGGTGTGCTTAAGTCATTGTGGCATTTTTAGAAAATAAAGTTGATATAAAAGTTTAGAACTTTCATGAATATTTCAAAATTCATCCTCAAATATCCAAAAAATACAGATTTTATATTACCAATGCTTCGTTGAAAGAAGCTAATTTAGAATACTTAGAGAAATAAATTTTTTAATAGAACAGAACAACAGATGGTCTATTTTTCATCACAAAATGTTATTTAATTTTAGACATTTTCTCCAAAAGTTCGAATATTTTTCTCAATGAATTTCACTCTGTATTTCAAATTGTAATCATTTTATCTGAAAGGAAAAATACATACATATACACATATGTGTTTACTCAATAATATCACACATGTAAAAACTGTTTATGGTCAAGTGAATAAATAATGGATATTTATTTTTTTAAACCATAAAATTCAAATTAAAAATTTAGAAAATTTTAAATGAATTATAAATTTACTATAAAGTTAATAAGAATTTAGTAATATCAGTAATAAAAAAAATTTCACTTCAAAATTGATTTTAAAATATTATTAATATTTCTTAAGCTTATTACGAAGTAATATTAATGTATAATTTAATGAATAATTACCTTTCATTATTTTAAAATCAACTTTAAAACCAAAAACTTAATATGAGATTTTAACTGAAAATTCTAATTGGAATTTTCACGTGATTTACTCAATAACATCATCCATGTAAAAACTATGTTTAGGTGAATTATAAATACTGGATATTTATTTTTAGAAACTATTAAATTCAAATTGAAAATTTAGAAAATTTTACTTCAAAATAGATAAAATTATTATTAAGCTACCGCGTTCTTACATAAACATAGAATATTATTTCAAACATTTAAATAAATTTTACCAGCACAATAAGATTAATAGTTTTAGCAATAATAATAGTTAACATTTTCTCAGTCTGAATAAAACTTAATTTTATTACATATTATACAGAATATACCTGATCAGTCATTTCTTCCTTATATTGCATTTCGTCATCTTCAAAATAACTCCATGTTTCAGATTTGCTAATTTTGTTTTCTTATTTTTTCTTCGATGATAACAACGACAACCATAAAATACGAATATAAATTATATTTCCATCGACAAAATTTTTAGCTGTAAATTCTAAAATACAAATTAAAATATTTTGATACATATAATTATTTTTTCGTTGTATCTATGAATGCTTGTACTTAGTAAACAATCAAATCAAATCAAAAATTGTCAGTGAAATTTTAATAAATAAAAGACATATTTTCAGTAAAATTTTAATAAATAAAATACATACTATTAAGTAATATTCTGCAGATTAATATTTTCTTTATATTGTATTAACATTCAAATTAAAAACCTAATTTTATTAATGAAAAATTTATTCTTCTTCATTGGTAAAATGTTGTATTTGATATTAATCGCACTTTCAATTCAGTACAATACATTATATTAAATAATACTTCTATAATACACATTGTGGATACTTAAATCAACGCGAAAATTAATAGTCATATTCACGCTGTTTCGAAAATAAAAGAATTTAAAAATACATTTATAATAATTTACTATTATTTTTATAATGAATGAAGTTTTGGTAGAAAATGGTATTTGAAATAAAAAAATAAAATTTCTAAACACATTGTTATAGTATTAAATATTATGAAATAATCAGAAATTTCAAATATTATAAATATTAAATGAATATGAATTCAACAGAATTCGTTCATTCACACTTTCGAACATCAAAGTCAACGGTGAAAAATCACAAATATGAAGATTTGATTTAGTTATTCAATTGATTAAAGAAATAAATACTTAACGTAATGTTTCAGCACTACTTTTTGTCCAATTATATATTTTAAATATTCTAATAGATAGCTTTTACAAAATGGAGTACTAAATTTCTACACTTTTAGCGAAACAAATCCGAAAGCATAGTGCCACGTGATGACTTAAACCAATCAGAGCACATCACATTTGCTTTGTGCCATAAACGCATCAAAAAAGAGTGAAAATCGCTTTGAATCGGGGAGGGGGAGTGTGTGTTTGAAAGAGAACTTTTCTACCCATTATATCTTAAAAGGATTCATTTTGTATCTTTATGGAGTACAAAATATCAATCGCTCATCGAGAGGTGAAAAACCACTCAATTTTTTCAAGTGTGCAGGATTACATTAACCTGTACTCTCTTTAACCACAGTTAATTATAACCTATATGGTAATTATGAGTTAGTGTCCCCGCAGCCAATTTGGCACCAATCAAAGTTAGCACTACTGGAATCAGGCCAAAGTATTATACTATTAAGTACTACATATATAAGAAAATATAAAATGTACATCCTGCTTACGTGTAACAGTACAAAAAGAAAGAAGGGAAAGATTATTTTCACTATGTCTTAAAGTCAATATTTACCATTTCTCACCACCATAATTTATTAATTGACTTTTTTAAATAAAACAAGTGAAATGCAATGTTTCTTATTAATACTTTGGAGTGTTGATAACTTGGCACGATTCTCATGGTGCTGATTCGGTGTGGCACCAAATTGGTGCAGTGATACTGTACACAAGTACGCTAACATTACAAGATTTATAAACAGAAAATAGTTTTGCAATGAAGAAGAGCCTATTTTAAATTTATAAGAAATCAACTCTCTGGTATGAGTCATGCAGTTGTTCCCAATTCAATCCTGGGTAGAAAGGGGAATATAGATTCTCACTTTTATAGATTAGTAATCTCAATCAGACACAAATTTCAGAAATGATAAAACGTCACAAAAAGACAAAAAAAAAATTCATTGATACTTTTTAGAAATCTATACCACTGTAGCAATTTTGTTTATTATAAACCATAAAATAGTTTTTTCTTTCGTTACAATTGAGATTTTGAGTACACCTCTTTATTACGGTTCTCATTGATTTAAAATATCCATGACGTTCTATAACATTTCATCTACGTCACATCATATTGAGACTGCGTTATAGATCCACCTTATCAAAGAACTAGTTGCCTGCTTTCAAATCACATTCTTAGAAAATAGCAAACAAAACGCAAGTCTCTATGGAGTGTCTGATAATATTGTCGAAGCTCACATTTTGTTAATAAAACGATTTTTGATATAAAGACCAAAGCATCGGTTTGAGTAGCTGTTTTCCATTGATTCAACCCATTGTCGCATGGACTATAAAACAACAGAGAAAACAAAATGTAAAAGACATGGAAAAACGTTCGATTTATGCTTAGTTTAAATCAGCAAAAGCGCGATTTAAAGTTTTAAACACTTCATTAATTAATAGAGTCCTAAATTAATAATTGCAATATTTGTAAATAATTTTGTTTGAATCTTAAGATTATTGCCTTGCTTACGCCAACATTAAATTTTTTTTTAAATTCCTTGAATTCCTGACAAGAAATTACGCGAATAAATCCTGTTTTACGAAGTTTCTTTCTCATATATTTCTCAACGAACTCGATGTTTATCAAAGTACGTTAGAGCTTCGCTATATCTTTCTTGGTGAAAGAAGCAATTTCAGCCGAAATTCGCGCCAATTGTTGCCGAATTGTGGGCAATCAACCGAAAAATCATCGATCATGGCCATTAAGAACGAAACGCTTCATCGTTTCCTCGCCAGGCGAAGACAAATGTCCTTCCCAAGATAAGATTTATTATCCGCCCCGTTTCTTTTCTCCTTCAACCGAAAGGTAAAAAACGTACAATATGGTTCAGAAAGAAACTCTCATGCATTTACTCTGTCATTGGTAAAGAAACCCATCAACTTCGTTTGTAAAAGTAGATAATGTTTACTTTTCAAAATTTAGCCTCAAAATAAAAACATAAGTCTGTAAGAAAACTATAATGATAAAGTGAGCAGCGATCTGTTCCTAATCCCAGTAAATAAAGTTAGGATCTATTTTTATAAGATCTTACTTAAATATTTTTCGAAGGATTACATTGATAATTTATTTGTGGTTTTACTTTTTGTATAGGGACAAAATGGCTTTTGTAATGCTTATAAATTTGGAAAGAATTGATAACTTAAATTCTGACTAACTTAATTATCCTTTATCAAGTTAAGATGTTAATTACAGGAATTTGATAAAGTTTGTATAACTTAGGGTTTAGCTCAATTAAGTACTTCATAATTTTAGAGCTCTGGAAAACATTTAACAAATCTAATAAGATTTGATGAATACAAATCTCATATGTTAGGAATTTTGACTCTTGCTCATTAGCCGGTATAAGTAATGTCAAATTCTTTTAATCTAAATTAAATATTCTTTTTATTATTTTTAAGTTTTATGTGAAACATGTGCTTACAAAAGCCAACATCTTTAGAGAAATACGATGGTGCCTGTTCTGTTCGTGGTTCGCTCTCGTGTTCTGGAGAAAATGAGTTCGAATCCCATACTAACTGATGGTACGACGTATTCATTAATGATGACAGGTAAAATTGGTCGAGATAGTAATGTTGAATAATAAATTCTGGTGGTAAACATCCTGTTCCTTGGCATTATGCGTTTAACTCTCTTTAGGTATTTGGTTACACTTCTCTCTTTTTCACAAGCGCACCGGTCCTTATGCGAATGGACAGACATGTTTGGTAATTGTCTGCTCTCACTTCTTCTCACAATTTAATCTCTTCGCTCAATGACCGTCTGTTCAAATCTTAAGTAAGTGACAAAGAATTGTAAGAATGGGATTTATGGCTAAAATATTTATGATGTATTTTCTTTTAAGAAATATCCAAGAAAACAAGAATGAAGATTCGAAAACTTAGAGTCTTAACTAAGCTAATTTACTCATTTTATTTTGTATAAATAAATTAAAACTTAAGAATAAGATATGAGATTTTGATCAACGAGATAATTCTATTGTGAAAACATGTAACTGAAAATATCTACTAAAATGTTGTAACAGTATTTATATCTGAACCTAATTAATGGAAGCAGCCGGTGTGAATCTTCGTATTTTTGGAAGTAGGCGTCAAACAAAAGAATCCCCAGTACTAACTGCGTGACACTTTCAAAGGTATCATTTCACTTGAAGGACACTGCGAGCGTACCTCAACCTCTTCGAGAGGAACATTCTGTTAAACCGGGATTCGAACTAATAATGAGAATAACAAAATGCCAGAAAACACTATTTCAGAAAGCAGCGTCTTCTTTCTACAAGATGTTAAATGGGAATCTGGTGAAAGACAGCGCCCAGCAGACATTTATTTCGCCATTTCGTCTTATGATGTTTCCATAATTTCTAGATCCCTATCAGCTCATCTAGGTCAATAAAACTATTATTACGTTTAACGAAAAAATGTTCCAATTCACAGCTTATTTTAAATCTTAACTGCTTATTCTACCCATTAATTCTTAATTGCTTTAATGCTAATTATATATTTTATCTCAACTTATTTGAACTCTTAACTGCAATCTTACTAAAATGCCATCATTTCAATAAAATAGCTTTTTAAGATATATTATTATTTTTTAAATAAGCACAGAGTAGTAAGTACCCATAAAATTGTTCAAAAAGCTATAAAAAGAATGGCAGGCATAAAGTAACAAAAGCGTATCATGAAAGAAATGTATGCTTATTTGCATTACTTCAACTGACAGAGGAGGAACCACAGTTCCAGACAGTCTAAGCTGCTAAGAAACCGAAATTTTACCAAAATTCTTCCGAAAGTTAAATTTGCTAACTCTTGGTCAATCTCGAAAATATTTGGTCACTGTTCTGTTTTAATGTTTTCTACTCTTTCCCTACAAAAAACTACTTGATGTCATACCGCAAGAGATTTCTGTTTTGCTTAAAAGAACAGAATATAAAATGAAGAGAAATGTCTTCCTTTTTTTGCCACTACTACTTTCGCTTGTGTGCAAAATTTGTCCAACACATACATGCATAGAAAAAAAAATTTGCAAAAGTATTAAATTTTAATGATTTGTTTTTATTGAACTATAGAATAAGATATTGCCCAAACTAAAATATGTATTTATAAAATTTCTAGATAAAATTAAATTACTTTGCAAGATTCAAAAGGGAGCATACAATATTCGCTCTTATCGCATGATGAATATCAGCAATGGGAGCACCCTCTGGTGATAAATTGAATCTATCAAAAAATGTTCCCTCAGCTGTTAAAAAAATTCTCTATATAAATTCTAACACCAACGTATTTAATACATTCTTTAGAGTCTAAATTTTGACATTATGACATGGCATAAAGAATTTACTTTAGGGTCAAAATTAAGATTCGAGAAAATACTAAATGCTTCACATGCTAGAAAGCATGGTGATGATTTTAATTTTAGAAGCATAGTTTTCTTAACAATTTGTCAAATTGAAAAAATATGTTATTTTGCTAGGGTAAATGTGTTATACTCATTTAAATAAATATGCATATTTTTAGTATACGTTTACTCTGTCACATAAAATTGATTTTAACAAATACTTTTGGTTTTGTTTTTTGTTGATCTTATATTTCTTTCACCCTATAGTAAAACGAGTGGTGCAAACAAGAAAATAATTCCTCAATATTCGGAGGAATATTTAAAATTTTTGTTCATGCCTATTGTCAACGATAAAAAGTTTCCTTTTTGTCTTTTATGGTTGACCAACGAATAAACTTGGTCGTCTTGAGGCACCTTTGAAGGCGAAACGCAATCCCCATGATAATTCAGATTTGAATTACTTCCAAATTTTAAAGAGAAATACAGTAAAGTCTCCATTTAGTGCTCACACTTCAAATCATAACAGAAAACTTGAGGCTGGCAATCAAAGTTCTTTATTCATCACTAAATCTGGAAAAAATTATTCTATAGGAGAGAATTTCATAAAACCGACAAAAACAGATTTCTTAAAACGGTTCATGAAAAGGGGACAAAGATGAAAAAGCTATGCCACTCAGTAACAATACTGTTAACAGAAAAATAGATGAATTAAGTAAAGATATTGAAAGACAACTTGTGTTGAAAAGCTGAAAACAAGAAAATTCTCAATGCAAAATAATAAATCAACTTTGATAGACAGTAAAGCAGGATCGATAACTTACATAAGATATATTGATAAACCGTGTTTTGCTGAAGAAATGTTTCTCTATAAAAAATTTGAAAGTACCACTACCTCCCAGAGATATATATAATAAGCTAAAAAAACTTCTTAGATATCAATAATAATCATTGGCATCATAACCATTGGCTTAAAAAATGTGAAGTAAATGATTCCGCTTTACCAATGATCAACCAATGACATCTTGTGCACCAGATAGTGCTCCTAATGTGATGACCAAGAAAAATGGATGCTTAAAATTAATGAAGGATGAGAATACAGTAATGATTCTTGCCCATTGTATTATTCATAGGGAAAACTTGGTAGCTAAAAACATGTCGCCTGTTCTACATTCAATAGTAAAGTGTATCAATCTTATTAAAGCTAATGCCAAATATGAACGTCTCTTCAAACTATTTTGTGGAAAACAAAGTGCCGACCATGGGAGATTTTTCCTTCACACTGAAGTAAGATGGCTCTCTAAAGAGAACTTCTTGAAAATATTTATGAAACTATTTGATACTCTTAGTGAATATTTAAGCGACAAACCTGAAATGAAGTATCTGTTAACAGTCGATGATAAAGAATTATTTGGCCAATATCTTTGAAAACTAAATGTATAGAATAAGCAACTTCAAGAAACAAATCTCTTGTTGATATAACATCAAAGATATTTGATTTTTATACTCTTATTGAAGTTATGTTAGAAATACACATTAACAACAAAAACGTTGAACAGTTCAATCATTGGCTTAAAAAATGTGAAGTAAATGATTCCGCTTTACCAATGATCAACCAATGACATCTTGTGCACCAGATAGTGCTCCGAATGTGATGAGCAAGAAAAATGGATGCTTAAAATTAATGAAGGATGAGAATACAGTAATGATTCTTGCCCATTGTATTATTCATAGGGAAAACTTGGTAGCTAAAAACATGTCGCCTGTTCTACATTCAATAGTAAAGTGTATCAATCTTATTAAAGCTAATGCCAAATATGAACGTCTCTTCAAACTATTTTGTGGAAAACAAAGTGCCGACCATGGGAGATTTTTCCTTCACACTGAAGTAAGATGGCTCTCTAAAGAGAACTTCTTGAAAATATTTATGAAACTATTTGATACTCTTAGTGAATATTTAAGCGACAAACCTGAAATGAAGTATCTGTTAACAGTCGATGATAAAGTATTTGTGAATTATTTGGCCAATATCTTTGAAAACTAAATGTATAGAATAAGCAACTTCAAGAAACAAATCTCTTGTTGATATAACATCAAAGATATTTGATTTTTATACTCTTATTGAAGTTATGTTAGAAATACACATTAACAACAAAAACGTTGAACAGTTCAATCATTGGCTTAAAAAATGTGAAGTAAATGATTCTGCTTTACTTCTTATTGTCGATCATTTGAAAATTCTATCAGATTTTCAGAAAAGTAAGATTTTATCATTTATAACAAATTGATTTTCCAACATTGATGACATAGCCAATGTTAGTGGATTTGTCTGATGTATCAAATAGGAAGTATCAAGAAGGACTCGCAGAAATTCAGAATGATGAGTCTGCTAAGCCATTATTTAATATGAAAGGAGTGATGGCATAGTTTGTGAGAAAATAAAAATCAAATACACAAAAACAACCAAATATACAAATCTTCTATTCTTCCTAATCTTCATATTTAGCTGAATGTAGATTTAGTATTGTAAATGCTTTACTGGTAAAAAAAATCGGCTACATATAGCACAACGGAGACATTTAAAACTGCAACTAACCAAATTGGAACCAAACATAAAAACTCTGTGCAGCAATCACATCAAGCTCAAGGGTCTCACTAAATTAATATGTTAAAATACTACAGAAAAATCTTTATTAAAATTATTTCGAATTTAAATTTTAGTTTTTCATTACATTTTGATTACATGTTGCAGTTTTTCATTCTATGGTACTGCGTTTCGCTAAAAATTTCCTCGTGATTTCTTCCTAAGACCAATCATTTCAGTTTATTAAACGCCAATGTTTATCTCTGGCAAAAACTGTAACAATTGCAATGGCGATAGATGGCTCAAGTAAAATATAACACTATCTTTTTTTCAATGAGACAAAAGTATATTTTGTGGTATTGAGTTTCTTTCTACTCTTAGTTACTTATGACTGTAATCCAGCATTTAATAAAATTATCACGTAATATTTTGTACACACTAGCTATAGCTTTGTTTAGCATTTAATTTTTTTACCATTGCTTATCGCTTTTTAGACAATTTTTGCACAAAGAATTCGGTTTAATTTACATTAGTTTTAAAATAACATTTCGAGCTATTAAAAACATCGTATTTAAGCTACATTATTTTCGCTTCTCCGTAAAAAACATGCTATGATAAAATCCAAGGAGAGGACATATTCTTGTTGACAAACTGCAAATAAGCGCCAAGCCAGATGGCCCATTCCACCATTTTCTCCAACCAAATCGTTCGGGTCAAAAGTGTGAGCTCTGCTAGGATCCAAACAATTCTATTTATTTGGATCAAAAGCGGGGGTATAATGGAATAGTACGCATCAAAGCATCGATTTGAGAAGCCGTTTTTCATTAATTCAAGCCATAAACACGTTGACAATAGACAAGAAGAAAAAGCAAAATACAAAAAAAAGGACCAAACATCTACTTTACAGTTAATCCGCTAGGTCAGTTTAAATTAAAAAAAATTCATTAATTAATAGAATTCTAAATTAATAATTGCAATATTTGTAAACAATTTCTTTTAAATCTTAAGACTAATTCCTTCCTTACGCCAACATAAAAATTTTATTCAATGTTTGTTTCGCGTTCCTCCATTTTAAATTTGGAGGCCATTTTTGTTAGACGACCTGAATGTAAACGTCACCAAACATAAACAACTTCGCGCTAACTAACACTGATTATGAAAGACTGATTTCTCTGAATAATCCTATAATTTGCATTGCTCAACACATTTGGTGCGCAGTTATTAAAATTCAATTAAATTTATTGTTTCAATTCACATCGCCCATTATTTAAAACATTTATGGATAACAAAAACAAATCTTGAGTGTTTATTCTTCACGTGGCTTTCATGCCACAGTAATAAAGGAGGCGCAGGAATTTATTCTTAGATTTTCTTATTATTCGCATGGATTCTTTGATATATATCAGTGCCTTTACAGACATAAAATTGTTTATAGTTAAATTCTCATTTCATTTAGTTCTATTTATAAAAGTTTTATTCGGCTTCGCTTTCATATTTTTGCTTGCATTAGTAATGATATATGCTAGTGAAAGATTCTTAATAGTGAAATATAATTTCGTTTTTGTAATTTATAGTTTTGAATTAGAAAATATGTTTTAATTGCTTGACATATTTTAAAATAATGTGATGTAAATTATATTCGGAATATATAGAAAAAATGCAACCATGCCTACTTAAAAAATGCTTATACACATTATAGTAAATTTAATGATAATTCTGAAATAAACTCGGTTTATATTGAGGCACTTCATTTAAAGAAAATCATATATATATATATATCTCTCTATATATATATCTATCTATATATATATATATATATATATATATATATATATATAAGGGAAAATTGCACCAACACAACCAGCTTCATTAAGGGGCATTGACTAAGTTGGTACAAAGTATGAATATTCCGCAATGGCAAAAAACGGAAGTCTATACCAAGCTATTACGCTCCAAAATCATATCAAATGAGGATCAGAGAAAATTAATACAAAACATAAATGTAGAGGAAATGTCAAATGCTGTCAAAGTAATATAAATAAAAATTCATTTATTTTAACTCTTGATTCCAAAAAACCAAGTTAAATATTAATTGTAATAAAGTGTAAAAAAAGGATTGACATTTTCAAGTACCTTATAAGACCTTCAAGGCTTGAGTACTCAGTCTTCTTCGGTTCGCCTACTAGACAAACAGTGTTTAAAAATAATTATATATATATATATATATATATATATATATATATATATATATATATATATATATATATATATATATATATATATATATATATATATATATATATATATATAGATAGATAGATATAGATATAGATATACATATATTGATATAGATAGGTAAGATAAGATAGATATAGATATGCATACACTGCTGGACAATTACTAAGGCCGGATCACATTATCATCCATAGCAACCACAAAATGAAATGAAGCAAAATGTGGAAGATTAGAATAAGTGCGGGATATAGTAAGAAGTATGCATATGCAAACTTTTTTTCCACGTCTGATAGCATTCATAAGCGTGATAGCGTTTATAAGGTTTAAAGGATTTCATGCGTTTGGACAGTTGTTGTTTCAAGTCAAAGTTTTACAAGAAAGATTTAATAAACGAGCTTGAAATTTTTTGCATGTATTCCCAGCATCATCACAGCACCGTACTGCCCGTTTGCAATGGTGTCGTGAGCATCACAATTGGAGTGAACAAAACTGGGCATGCTTACTATTATCAGATGAGAGTAGGTTCAGTCTATCATCGAATTGTAGACGCCAACTTATGTGGCGCTAGAGCTGCTTATGTCCAGAAAACATCCAGGTAAAAGACCCATATTTGATATGCAGTGTTATGGTGTGGGCCGGCATTATTATCAATGGCCGCACGCCCCTACATGTGGTTGCGAATGAGACTATGACGAGCCAACTATACATTAATGAAGTTCTACTTCCTCATGTTCGACTTTTCCGTGGTGCTGTCGGTGATAAATTTGTTTTTATGGACGACAACGCAACATCTCATCGAGCACCCGCAGTTCAGGATTGTCTAGACAGCGAGGTTATTCAACGCCTCATACGGCCATCACGTTCTCCAGATCTAAACCCAATTGAAAATGTGTGGGATGCTTTGGGGAAGCAAGTTGCTGGTCGTAACTATCCTCCGACAAACAAGAACACCCTCATCTATGCACTCACAGAGGAATGGGATAAATTGCCTCAAACAGCTGCTGGATAATGTTGTGTAAAGTATGATACGATGTGTGGAATGTTGCATCACTTTCCACGGTGGAAATATCCCGTACTGATACCTTTCTGAGGTGCCTTCTGACTTTTAGATGCATTGTTCCATTTTTCCGTATGTAGCATCAAATTAGCATTTTTTTTCTTTCAGATGTTTCACAGCTTTTGTACTTTCTTGAACAATAAATATTCTTTATTCTAATGTCTGAACAGTGTGGCAACTACATTTTATCCTACTAGGCCTCATGTCTCACTTAATTTCATGCTACAATGCAATTTGTGATCCGTCCTTAGCAATTGTGCATATATATATATATATATATATATATATATATATATATATATATATAAATATATATATATATATATATATATATATATATATATATATATATATATATATATATATATATATATATATATATATATATATATATATATATATATATATATATATATATATATATATATATATATATATATATATATATATATATATATATATATATATATATATAAATATATTCTAAAAAGTGACTAATAAAATAATAAAATAAATCTCACTGATTAGGCTGGGTATAATTATTTTCAAAATTCTGTGTTTTAAGAGAGTTTTATTTGAAGCAGTGACTTCAGGTATTATTCAGTACCTTTCAGTTTCGATGATAGATTATCATTCTATATTTCCAAAGATTATTGTGGTTTTGATATGAATTATCAAAGCAAGGTCTTTGAGACAGAAAGTTTATGACAAGAAAAGTTCAAGGACAGGAATTATCTACAAGACGATAACGGGACATTGTCTAACGAACTGGAAACTTTGCTTTTTAAATCACTATCAGCCCGTTTATATCAAACAATTGAATTGAAAGATTGCTGAATTGGTAAGATTGTGAAGTTTTTATAGGGACCACCTGTGTTCATTTCTCTCCTCTCATCCTGCCAACCATGTCCGAGGAAGAATCGAGTTTACCTTTTTCCCAAGATGTGGACGGATTTCAGATTCCGGGAATGTTTTCCGCTGAAAATTTTCGATCTGCAATTAACTACAAACCGAGACCCGACGATATTTTCTTGGTCACTTACCCTAAATGTGGCACTACATGGGTGGGAAACATTCTGGTGCTCATTCTGCGGAAAGGAAAGCCTCTGGACAAGCCTTCGGATATCCACTCCATGACCCCATTCCTTGAAATGGCAGGTAATATTGGGCATTTTTAAATGGATATTTAAATTGAAAAGCTATGGTAATTTTTAAATTTTATCTTGATCTCTTGAAGCAATATAAAGTTTTAAATTTAAGAAAAAACATAAATCACAAGCGCTGTTTTTTGTTATAGTGCAGAATGAGGTGTAAGGTATAAGCGGCTCGATCATTCTCGCTTAAAAAATGTTGAAACATTCTAAATTAAAAGAGATGAGAGAATATTTTTAAACTACTTTTTTACATTAATATAAACGCTAAGCTAACAGTACACATTTTTTACACATCGAAAATGCAGAAATAACTTTTTTTTCAGTATGATGTAGACAACGATCACATTAAATAAAAACACCCGTTAAGATGCAACAGAAATATTTCATTTCTCAAATTTATAATAATCTGACATCATTTGATAAGCATTTGTTAAAATTAAAATTGAATCTCTGTGAAGAAAAGTAGCAATAATAAAAAGTATATATAGCAATAATAAAGAAACTTATATTAACATATATTTTATTTTTAACGTACATAAATATAGTCAAATGACTTAGAAAGTGAATGATTATTTCTGAACTTTAACCTTACCGAATTTGTTAACATGTACATGCCTACAGTAAAATTAGGAAATCTTTATTCTATTTTTAAACTTCATCTCCAATCGAGTAAGGTTATGAGTACGTATTTTTGTTTTTGCGGTAATAAATATACATACTTGATATAAAAACATAAAACATAAAAGCTATATATATATATATATATATATATAAGACAATAAATACGTTAAATACATTAAAGAATAATATGTGTGTGAACACAATATAATAAAATATAAATCACCATACATTACAGTAAATCTAGCCATATAAATACGATAAAAGATGAAAAATATTGCAAACAGAAATATAAAATTACTAAAATATACAATGCAAATAATAAGAAGAAAGCATACTAACCTCTTTTTCATCAGGAGGACTATGGTCAGCTATGTAAAACAAACACTCTATTCTGACATTCATGAAGGACAAATGTCTAAAAATCTTCGAGCGATTCCCCCAAATTTAAAAAAGGATAGGAATATAGATATCATTTACTTTTACAAGATAGATAATATAGACACCATTTACTTTTACTTACCACTTCACTACTAAAGAAAACATAATGTAACAAAAATTTTATTCATCCAAAAATTTTTTTATAAAAATAAAAAACAATCTTCACACACAAATAAATGTTCAAATGTCACTGGTTGGTAATCTAGATAAAGCATCTGCATTAGAAAGATTTCTTCCTGGGCAATGAATGATTTCTATGCTGTATTTTTGTAAAGCTGAGTCATACCGTTGAAGCTTTGATGATTGCGGGGCATTTTTCCCAACAAATAATATAGAATTGTGGTCTGTCACTATCTTTACTGTTGATCCAAAAATCCACGATTAAAACTTTTTTAATGCCCATACTATAGCATAATCTTCACGTTCTATAGTAGGCCAATTTTGTTGGGGTTCAGGCAATTTCTTCTTCCAAGTTTCCTTTTCGGCTGTTGTTGTTTTGTAAGCATTCTTTTGAATTTTCTGCAATTCTACTTTGAGTTGTTAATTTTGTTCCCTGTATGAAACCAAGTCCATTTGACTAGCATCAAGCCCCTTTCGGAAGACTGCAATCGAGTCCCCAGATTTCGCCAACTCTGCTCTTAATTCCTGCTTTTCGGTGTCACCTCCTTGAAGTCTCTTTCCTATTTTACTTATCTCAGTTCCCGTATTTTCTTCTCTTAGCTTTTTAAGCTCAGACAAATATTTCTCTACATCCTTTAGATGATTCGAAACATCTTCATATGATTTAGCCAGTTTGTTCTTTATTTCTGAATTCTTGGAAGTTTTATTTTCTACCATGTCTTTTAAAATTTTTATTTCGTGTTCCATATTCCTTTGAGCTGAGTGATGAGATTGTTTCAAATGTCTGTTCTCTTCCTTGGCGAAATCTAACTCTACAGCAATGTTTTCAATTTTTTTTTGCAAATTGAATAGTTTCTCATGGTACTCACTCAGTTCTGCGAAGCTTTTGATTTTCAGACTTCTCCGTTTGCAGCTCACTTTGCAATCGTTTTTCATCTGTACTGCAAAGATTGAGTTATGTGATAATTCAAGAACTTTTTGTCTTCTATTAATAGGTAATACTAATTGGAAAACATTCTCTCCCAATATTTTTTTCCTGATGATGTAACAAATCATCAATGAATAAATAATTTCTCTTTTTCTGCCCTCCATATTTCCAAGTGGGCAACTCTTTTGCTCTGACCGGAGTTTCTGCGTTTCCGATAGAACGGTTGTCTCATCGCTCGTTTCCGCAGGGTGAGAGTCGGCGTCCGTTGTCTCCCTTCCCCCCTCTTCGCTTTTCGCCTCAGGCAATTCTAAGGGGGAGGATATTCTCTTTCCTTATATGCTTCGGTTTCGGCGGCTAACGTGAACAAATTTTCTCCTTCGGATCATTCGGTGTCTCCTGAAGAAGTGTCATCGGAACTGTTGTTTTCTTCTGACAGAGCAGCAGTTGGATTGATTAATAATTCATGCTTCTGGAGTGATTAAACAAGGCACATTTAATTTATCTGTTACTGCAATTAAAGTATCTGTACTGTTAAATAAATTATTTCAGAGTTCTTATAGTATATAGGCTTACGACAAACTTTCGCTTCAATTGAGTTTCCAAATGCAGGTGTTAATATAACTTTACCTCCTTCTCGATATTCCAAATCTAGAAGGAATAATGATTGAACTATGCAGAGATTTGAGTCCCAGAATCTATAATAGCTTTCGCTTTTAAAGAGTTAATGAAGGCATCAATTTTCTATAATGGTTGAATAACAGTTTCTTTCGATTCAATTCGTATGTAAGTCGAGTTAACTTAAGCTACTACTGCACATCTTCTTTCGATATTCTATTAGTATTCCACGAAGTTGTAGAATATACCTTTTCCTTCTTTTTAATATATCCATCTCCGTTTCTCTTTTCTGAGCACTCTTGCTTGGTGTTGATAACTTCCGCAAATGCAGCATTCCTTTCGTTTCCGGATAAAACCTTGTTTCGTGTAATCTTTTTTTTTTTTTTTTTTTTTTTTTTTTTTGGATGGTGGAATATATTTATCTGGCACATATTTTGAATCCGCAAACTTTGGACATTTCATTTCTTTTCGGATTTCGTCAAATGATTTTCTTCTTACTTCAAAATTAATATCTCATTCTCTGGCTAGTTCTTGCGGCTTCAACCATTGATTTCCTTGGCGTATGGCGATGTGTGTAGCTGTTTCTTTATCTAATATTTGGAACAGTTTATCGCAGATGATTAATTTCTGTAATGTTTAAAAATCTGTTACTTCTCTTGATTTAAAATAATAGTCCCATTTTGAGGTTAATCGTAATGCAAATTGAATATCTAATTCCCCGGAATAGCGTTTTGCTTTTCAAAAATTTTCTCGGCGTGCTTGAGGATTAGGTTGATATTTTTAGAATTAAAATTTTCACTATTTCATAATCCTGTAAATCATCTTCTTTTATATAGACAAGAACATTTGCTGTTTTCTCTCCGATTAATGTCAATAATATTTCTGCCATAAATTCTTCAGGAACTGTTTTGTGTTTAAATGCTTTTTCTATGGAAACGAAAACTATATTCCAGGATTTAGCTCTTTTCGGTACTGGTATCGTCAACGTTTCTACTCCCTTGATCAGCTTGTCTAGTGAAATTTTCAATTCGTTTCCAGTGTTCTGATTTGACTATGGCTTCGGAATTCTGTTTCCTGTGTTCTACGTTGCTCCGATCTTCGCTATTTCTGGCTCGTGTTCTCTTAATCATTCTTCCTCAACTTGTAATCGTTCGGACTCTTTTCTTTTCCTATCCTCTATAGTAGAAATCAAAATTTCTTTTACAAATTCAGCATCTTCGGCATATTCTTTGCTATTCAGAAGTTCGTGTTTCACCTCGGCTAATTTCAAATCAAAAGTTGCTTCTTTACCAATTTATACCAAGACTGTTATAAAGTATTCCTTATTCACGTTTTTGAACATTTTCTTGTTATTTTAACATTTTTCACTTTAGAATTTCGTTGACAGTTTTATTCTTCGTACCGTAATTCGAATTTTCCAAGGTGGTTCATTTCGTTCTTATCAGTTCCTGTCGAAGAATGTAGATGTGTTATGATGTGTAGAACGGCCGATAAATTTAAATTATCACCATTTTCTGGATAACACATTTATTTATATACAAACACATATTTAATAGCAAAAACTAAACTCAAAACTAACTCGGAGCCTTCCGCTCCGCTGATACTATCTAAAATACGGCAACCTCTTTCGAAAGAGATCAAACCACGCCAAGCGCAGTTTATTGATCTCATATATATATATATATACATATACATATACATATATATATATATATATATATATATATATGTATGTATGTATGTATTTGTATATATATATATATATATATAGAGATATATATATATATATATATATATATACATATACATATACATATATATATATATATATATATATATATATGTATGTATGTATGTATTTGTATATATATATATATATATATAGATAGATAGATAGATAGATGTAGATAGATACACTCAGAGATGGAGGGACAACAACAATGCAATTTTCATCCACGACTGCTGAATGTCGCTCATCCTTTCTAGTTGTTAGCGGGCCTGATTGCGGATAGGAAGGTCTTGGGGTTCAAATACCAGTTCGATCATAGATGTACTTTCTTTCTCTATCTCTTCTGTTTTTGTCCTTTCCTTGTAGGAATGGGTTGTAATGGTTGCCTATCCTATAAACTGGTACCTATGGCATGTTTATACTTAAAAAGTTGGATTCCATACCAAATTAGGGTTTAATCAGAAAAGTGGTGCAGAGCAGCCCATATTACCATATTAGCTGGCGCAAGACAACACAACTGTTGAGCTGGCTCCTTATTTTTACGCTAAGGTACAGCAACGGATTCGACAGAACATTTTTCTGCATAGTTCATATTTTTAGTGTTACCCTCACAAGACGGGCAGTTTCCAGATGCGTCCGATACAAAACCAGCTGGATTTCGGTTACAAGAGAGAGCCTCACATTAGAAATTTAAAATACTTATTTTAGTTAGTGTTTTAAATACTTACTCGTAGCTTATGAAAAATGAATCATAATTACACATCGATTTTGTAATGCCCTTTCTTGCGTGTTCAGAAGCCGCTTTGTGAGCTAATCGTTCAGCAGATTTGAAAAAGCTATAGAAATAATGGTTTTAAGGTAGCAAGTTCACATAGCATCATCTGCTATGGACATCACGGAACGTCCACATGTTCTTATATCACCTCAGACCGGATAAATTAAAATTTGATTATATTTTTAACAATTTCGCATTGTTGCTACTTAAACAGCTAAGTGTCAACTGTCTCGTTATTTTGAAAAAAATTCAAATGATGAAGTTGACATCTCTTTTGGCTTTCACATCCCCATCCTGGTCTATACCAGTAGAAAGGAGGTTCTACAGAGTATGCTTTCCAGCATACTACACTATTCTTCCTCGTCTCTCTGAGCCGCATGATCTTCGAGATCCCAATCAAACAATTCCATAACCATAGAGAACCAACAGATGAGTTTCTCGGCTAGTGTGACGCAGGGCTAGGGAAAGAGAAGGGATCGCTCAATTGCTCCCCAAAACTGACACCGGAAATAACCGTTGAAGACGAATTCAGGCATCAAAGGAAAATAAGGTGCTTGGAGTTTCTAAGTAATATACTTACTTTTTACTTTTAAATTTAATTTTTTTTTCATCAGAGTAAGATAAGCTACAAATGCCTTTCAAATATTTTGTAAGTTTGCAATTATTATTTAATAAAGCCTCAAAAATTAATTATTAATATTCAAATTATAACTTAAAATTACATAATCGATATAAAAATATAATTACCTATTAGCTTCAGTTTTTCTTGATTTTTTTACTATTGACACATTTTATGCTTTTTTGTCGAGCTTTATTATGAGATACTATCGCTAAATTTCTATTCAAATACCTAATTTGTATAAATGTTCTCAAGCAACAAAAAAGTTTAATTGCCTTTTGATTTACAGTAGGAAAAGAAGACTCTATTACATTTATTAATGTTGAAAGGACATTTTTTCCCTTAAAGCTGGTAATTTTAGATTATTACCATTTATTATTAATTGATTTTTTTAAATATTTTACTCCCTGGTAAACCAAGTAGTCGATTTTGTATGTTGTCCATATATTCATTCAAATCAAAATGCCTCTATTATTCTTGATGTTGATTTTGTCACTTCTTCGACATCTTGATACCAATTCCTTCGAAAACATTTGATTTTATGTTGAAAATCGGTGAAATATTATATGTTTTCCTTTTGTGTGTTGATCGATTTGATATATGACGATAGTAACATCCCACGATGTCATGTTTTCCTTTATAAAAAATACTCTTGTTTAAAATTAAAACATTAAACAAGACAAAATGAGTGAAAAAGCTGTGATAAAATACAAGTTAGCATAGAAAATGTCAGCCAGTCGATGCCCAGTGATGTCACGCTCTTCCCCTCTCCGGTGACAAGGCGGCATTCCACATCTCAAAGCGATGAGACAGCCCTTCTGTTTTTCTTAACCCTGGGTGTGCTGAAGACGTTCATAGACGAGGTTATGCCACTTCAGATTCGACTTCGCAGTTTGATGATTGTATGTGGATGATATCTGAAAATTAACATATTCATCCATTTACAAATCTTTATTTGTATCACGGTCACCTGGATATGGTGATTGTTCTTGTTACCAAGAACAATCGCCCAACAAAACATTATTCATGCCCACCCATAGTGGCTGGGGCAGTAGGTCGATGTCGCCATGTCAATTAGATAAAGAAATAATGCTTTTGGAAAGCCAAGTGACGAGGAACCCTCTCCATGCGCAGTCGGCACTCGCAGTTCAGGTGATGCTGCCCACCCTTAGCCAGGGATCATTGCAGATCACTTTCAATGGGGTTTGTTGAACATTTCGTAAGTTTTTATGCACCACCAACAACAGGATACCACTGATTTTATACTTTTATTCCCCATTTTAAGTACATAAAATTATCCTTGAAATGCTTAAATTCGAAAAATTTATACATTTTGAAATGAAAAAGAAATATTTTTTTCTCATTCTTACAATAGAAAAATGATGTTCTATGTAAAACACAGTCAGTGCTAAGCGTTAATGCCGTCTTTTACTCTCCATGCTAATTTTTCGAATTGTTGAACTCTCAGGAGCGGAATCGGCGGAGAAAATGGTGAGACCGGGACCTATAAAGACGCACCTTCCCTACCACCTGACTCCGTGGTCCAAGGACGCCAAATACATTTGCGTGACCAGGAACCCTAAGGACTGCTGCGTTTCCTATTACTACCACATGAAAAATATACCAGGGCACGGCTTCTGCGGCACTTTTGATCAGTTCTTCGAGCTTTTTGTTTCAGGGAAGACAGATTACGGCGACTACTTCGATCATCTCCTCTCCTGGTACTCCCACAGGTACCCGCAAGTTCTTTGCTCATTAATATCAGCTCCGAAATTTTATTTCCTAATCTTTTAGCAGTAAAATGATAGAATTAAAGGAAACAAATAATGTATCGTGCTGGTTATCATGGTAACATTATAAAAGCAAATCAGCTGGAAAGAATAGTTTTGGTATTACATGGAAATAAATTTCTCGTTATATATTATTGATATTTTTCTGCTTCACATCCTAAATTACTATGCAAAGGATTGCTTACTTGTCATTCATCAAATTTCAGTTTTTACTTTCAGATGAATGGCATCATTCTCAGAATTGCAAGTATTTCTCCATTTTCATGTCTAGGCTCCATTTTCATTTCTCCATTTTCATGTCTAGCAACCAAGAAATCTTTCTAAAAATTACTGAAAATGATGACATGTTTATGTGTCTTAGTTTTGGTATAAAATCTTCAGCAACTTTGCAGGAAATTTAATCCGATATTTTTTTGCTATATAAGTAAAAATATGGTAACTCTCAAAAATGTTTTCCACAATTTAATAATAATAGAATTGCGCTATATATAGTTAATATTTTAAGAATAGCTTAAGCATACACAAAAAAAAAACTTATTGAATTTGAAAATTTTAATGAAATCCATTGCAGAGATTCAACTTTCTTAAAGTTATTCTTGAAAGGACTCAGAAAAAGATTCATCTAATGAACAATAATGTAATAAAAGTTTTTTTTTTTTTTTTTTTTAATAAAGGATTTTAACAGTTTATGAAAAACGTTTTTGCAGTATATAATAAGTTGAAATAAATCCACTCACTAAAACTATATGTGTGACAGAAAAAATTAAGATCAGAAATTTGGCTTGCGGTAGTAAAGAATTGATAGTTAAATGAAACCGATATTTATTTCGGTGATTCAAATGTGAAATTTTAAGGTTCTTCATGAATAAAAAAAACTATATTTACAAAATTTCATGCACAATAGTATATCTTAACACGAAGCTATTATTTCTTTGCAAAGTTGTAGCATAAAAAAATTAAGAAAATTTGATTACTTTTTGTTGATATACATTAATTAATAAAAAAGTAAAATTACTACTTCAAATGTATTTTTAAATGTTAATTATATAATTACTAGAAATTGAATAGTATTTTATGGCATTTCTATTTTGAAAGTAATTTTATTTTTTTAACTATTAATTTATAAAATTACTATTAATTGCTGTTTAAAGTTACTACTTCAAAAGAAATTATTTTTAAGTGCTATCAAATCATTTTAAAATCAGTAATTCATCAAATTGCAATTTTAAAAGGAATTCTATTTCTAGCTTATAAAATTATTTTCAAAGTAGTTTTATTTTTTTAAGCAGTAATTTAAAAAATTACTTGTAATTAAATAGAAGGAAAGTAGTTTTAAAATTTAGAATTAGTTTTAAAAGGAAAACTAAAGTAAGGTCTTCCAGTGGCTAATTGTTTGAATATGAGTAAGTATAGCATGAGCACGTGTTTTATTTATTTACTTTTATTTTGTTACCCCACTGTGAACTGCCTCATGGCCTAAGATTTTGTGTGTGAGAGGCGCTTGATATCAACCCGTAACTACTTTCGGAGATTGTGCGTCGCATTCACATGTCGCGAAGGCATATTACTTCCACAGCATATTAAAGCTGCTCATCTGAATTTACCCGTCAGGCCATATGGAATTCTCCGTTCATTACATGATTTTGGCTTTAAGGGTAATCTTCCGGTATTGCTACAAAATTTATTATGATCCCGTGTTTTTAAAGTCCGTGTTGGAAATTTTTTTTCCAATACTTTTATTCAAGCCGAGGTGTACCCCAAGGTTCTATTTTAAGTGTCACCTTTTTTAGTCTTTTCATTAGTAGCATCCTTCATCAGTTACCACCTTCAGTAAATGATTATTTGTATGTTGACGACCTGCAAATATATTGTCAAGGGGCTAATATGCAATTAATTGAGAGAAAACTACAAATTGCAGTTAACAAACTTGCTGCGTGATGTGCTGAAAATGGACAAACTTTATCCCCAAGCAAGAGTAAATGTGTCAACTTCCGTAGAAAGACTAGCCTACATAATGATCCAATGATTTATGTTCACAACACTCCTATACAAGTAGTCAATGAAATAAAATTTCTGGGAATTATCTTTGACCGAAAATTATCCTTTCTGCCGCATAATTTAAATTTTCGGAAGAAATGTGAGCGATCACTTAATTTCCTTAAGGTGTTATATCAAATACATCTTGGGGTGCAGATCACACATCACTCCGTGTTTATCAGTCATTGATTTTGTCCCGCATTGACTACGGATGTGTTATTTATGGATCGGCTAGATCTTCCGTTTTACGAAGATTGGACACAATTCACTCTGCTTTAAGAATATGCTCTGGGGCATTCCACACATCACCCGTCCAGATTCTATACATGGTATGACATCAACTATCGTTAAACCTGAGATAAATGCAGAAGTCTCTCAATTATGTTAAGGTAATGTCAACCCCTTATCATCTTTTACTTTCCAATGCTCATAATGCCTTTCTTAAGAGAATTCATAATGCTCGTCCAATGAGCATCCTACCTTTTCTCACACGAGCCAAATCACATCTGTGGCTCTCAGATCTATGTGATATTTGAAAAGATGCAATTGATACTTTTGCTCATCCACCTTGGTAGTTTCAACAATTAATTCTAGTAACTCTTTTGCTCAGTTTTCAAAATCAGACGCAACACATATTGTTTTCCAAGTGCTATTTTCCTTTCATCACTGTCATTATCAGTCATACACACCTGTATTCACAGATGATACAAAAACAGCAGGGTATGTGGGCTGTGGAGTTGTTATAAATAATACAGTTTTTAATTACAGTCTACATTCGTCCTGCTCCATCTTTACCCTGAAGCCTATCTATCTTTTATGTGTTTTAGCATGTGAATACAGATAATCATCGTCAATTTTGTTTATATATTGACAGCATAAGTGTATTGGAAGTTTTGGAAAACAATAGCTTTACTTGCCATCCTATTGTGTCAAGAATTTACAGAGCATTAGATTCCCTTGCTGGCAACAGATATGATATTATATTTTGTTGGATAACAAGTCATGTAGGTCTTGATGGAAATGAGAGAGCGGATGCAGCTGCAAAGACTGCATCAGGTACAGTTTTACTATTGGTTCCGCCCTCTGATGTGAGAAAAGGTATTAAAAGTTTTATATATGGTCTTTGGCAGGAATTGTAGAACATGCAGGTCCCATCCCTCATCTTATTATTAGTTTTACCGTTACGAAGTGCAGATGTTAGATTGACTCGCCTCCGTGTCGGACACACACGTTTCACACAAAAACGTTTCTTTCTACGTGAACTAAATCCATGGTGTGAAACGTGTGATGAACCATTTACTGTCTATCATATTTTAATTTCATGTCCAGATTTTAACCAACAATGTTAACACATTTTTAATACTGATATTTTAACTTCTTTTATTTAAGGACGAATCCACCCCATAGAAATTTATTCGCTTTTGTAAGGGCCATAAGTTTCAAACACTTTATATAGATTTCGTTTTAAATTTTAAAAAATTATATAAATTTAATATTTTCCTTTTAAAATTTTATAATTAGATTTTAAAATAATATATAGTGATTTTTGTGTTTTAAATTTTTAATGTTGTTTGGGTTAAAAAAAAAAAAAGGAAAACAAAAAAATCTTAGTCTTGGCGCAGCTTGTCCTATTTTGGACCTTGCTCCATAAAACCCAACCATGTGCATGACATCTGCTCGTGACGAGAACTGATTACAATATTAGATGTCATACATGTTAAGGAGAAACATTCACTGCCGGATATTTGTAACCTACTATAGAATATTTCAGAGTGATAGAACATGTTTCTTATATTTCCCAAAGATTTCACTATTTTGATATACATGAAAGAGAAGATTGGTTGTGGTCATAGCATAACATTTGCCATACTGTAACAATTTGGTGTGAAATGAATTCATTATGACAATAGCTTTACAAAATAAATATAATTGTTATGAAAAATGGAAAGTTAGGGTAAAATAATGAGCAATCTTTAAAATTTAATGTTACATTTATATTTTTGAATATTTATAACCAGTTATTATTTATGTAACCCAGACTTGTTTTATATCTACCCAAATTTTCTGGAGAAGTACCTTACTGATATTCTATAACCAATGCACAATCCAGTAAGATTTGCTAAATAATTTAACGCACCCACAATTATTTGAAGATTATCTATGTAGGCGTTATAGTGTGAAATCTACAATTTCATTAAATAACTAGACAAGTCAGTTAAAGTGTGTAAAATTATTAAATTTTATGATTTAACTACGTATTCTATAGTATAATGATTACTTGGTCATTAAAGTATAAAATATAATGGTCGAAAGTTCTTTGAACCAGTTCTAACTGGTTTTAATCAGTTTACAACCACTTACAAAGCCTTTAAAAAGAATTGAGTGCATATGCTTCACTGTATTCATTAAACTTCTCACTATCAATCAATTTAGATGTAGAATTAAGACGGTGTATTTATATCTCAGCATTTTATATTTTGAATTATTTGCTATATTTTTATTACCAACAGCATAGAAAAAAATACTACGTGACTATAAGATACATTTTTTTTTCAGATTTTAGCAATTCATAATTATTTATAAAACTACTTTCAAATTACTTTTGTTAGAATATGGTGGTTTATCTTTAGTTATTTCATAGAACAACTAGGCAGGGTGTGAAATCTCTCCTCTGTTGTATACTTTAACTGACTTGTTGGGTTATTTCATGAAATAACTGAATTATACACTGTAACGGTAACGCATACGCCTATATCAACTTTCGATATTTTTCTAGAATGTTCTTCCTTTTCCAGAAACGAGCCGAATGTTTTATTCCTTACTTACGAGGAGCTTCAAGATGACCTCAGAGCCGCCGTCTTGAAGATGGCTTCGTTCATCGACGACGAGAAGTACGGGGATCCTATCCGCAGGGACCCGGAAGTGATGCGGAACATCCAGAAGCACAGCAGCTTCCAGGAAATGAAGGAGTTCATGAACAAAGCAGTTGGCGATCTCTTCAGAATGTCTCCAGAGGAAGTGGAAAAATCCGACCTACCGGAAGGCATGAAGAAGACCTTCATGCAGATGCAAAATAAAAGGAAGTTAGCTGACAAGGGCACGCAGCCTAAGCCAGGCGCCATTCAATTTGTCAGAAAAGGTATCGTTGGAGACTGGCGAAACCACTTTTCAGAAGAACAAAGCCGCCGATTGGACGAAAAATTCCAACAGAAAACGAAAGGCACAGATATACCCAGTCTTTTTGAGAAATACATGTGACATTTTTTTTTTTTTTTGACATCTTATGATAAATTACACCGTTCTTTCTTCTACTGAATTTACTTATTTTGAATTTATTATTATATTGAAAATAATCTTGTGATCTTGCAATAGAGAAAAATCTTTAAAATAAAAAATACATATGATATTCTTTATGTCTTGTCGCCATCGAATGATAAATTTCACAATTTTTTTTAATAAATATAAATATATTCAATTTACTTATTTTGAATTTATTAATATATTGAATTCACCTTTTTGTTATGAGTTTTTGATAAAAACTTTTAAAATTGAGAATTAAAGTTTTTAATTTTTTGCAATTATTTGCGTAAAAATAATTATGTTGATAATAAATGCGTAACTAGATACAAAAATAGTTTTGAAATAATGTACATGCGTTTACTATGCATTAATTAAGATATAATTTATAGTAAAAATAAATACGCATCTTATTATATAGTTTTGAATAAACTCTATATAATTAGTTGTTTTTAGTTTAAATTATTTCTAATCTAACCATGTGAATAAAAAAGTTAAAAAAATATTTTATACTAAAAACAAATACGTGGCTAATTGTATAAATAGTTTTGATATAACATAAAAGCGTTTACCATGAATAAATTAGATAAGAAATTACTTATACTAAAAATATAATGTAAGAATATTATAAGAAACTACTTATACTAAAAATATTTCTGTTATTAATTACATATAATAACTTATACTAAAAATATATATATGTTAAAAACAGAAATATTTTTAGATAAAAGAGTAATAATGTATAAACACATTTATTTCACTGCAAAAGCCCTTAGTATGAGTAAAAAACTCTATAAATATGAGAATATTTATACAGCATACTATTGATTTCTGTGGATAAAAATACTAAATATTCTAAGGAAGATTTTTAACAACTAATTTGACACATGATCATTAAATCAGCATTAATAATATTAAAATAACTTAAAAAGAATTACATAAAACAATCTCCTCAAACTTTACTTGTAAGAAGGTAGGTAAATTTTTTTGTTTTTATTCTTTGTCAATAGTATCTTATCCTGTCTGTAAAACGTTGTTTGCGCAGTCACAAGGCGTTTTAATAACGCTATTTGAAAACTTTTTTCAATATTGGCTTTGGGTTTTTACTTTTAGAAATCTCAAGAGCTCTAGCGTTTGCTCTGAACATACTGACATCTTGAAAAATTATAAAAGACACAACAAAAGTTTTCTACTTAAGGTCTGAGATGAATTTACAAAACGCTATTATTTTTGTATGAACGTAATAAGGGAAATCACTTAAGGGAATTGGACAGCTGGAGTAAACGAGCATTATGAATTCTATTTTTGGACTATCTAGAACTTGCAAAATATTCTCATTCAGAGAGAAATTGTCAAAAAAAATTTCTTTTGTATTCAATTTACAAAAATTTTAGGAAATAGTTCAAACAAAAGAACCAGAATATTTCTCTATTTGTTGTAAGGTAGCTCACCTTCATTCCAGTTTATGTGAGGAATATTTCTTGTGGTTCTCGATTCTAGTGATACAGATTCTTTTTATTGGATAATAAATGATGAAAAGGGTACGAAAATCTATATTCCCATACTGTTTTTACTTGTGTAAGCACGTTCTTTGACGATGTATTTTCCAGATTCTTGTTGAAATCCTTTAAAATCGACACATTTACTTTTCTCGCAGAAGTAAAAAAGACAAAATATCAATCGTCGCTGATAAATCCAGTATTTATCCTCTGGAAACATTTCCGAACGCATGCGCATAGAATCTTCAAGTAAATATTCTGCTGTAGAACTTTCCTGGAAATATTTGGGTTTTGACGTCTGCCTTCCCAAGTGAGATCCTTGGGAATGAAGTCTGGGGTCTTAAAATGATACGAAGGAGTTTTGCTCTCCTTTATGAAAAGTATTTTGCATAAGAAAAATAACATTTCTATAATGATAACCTTTTAGGAATAATTATGTCAATTTGGAATCATTTCTCAAATTATTCAGAAGATCATCGATAACAATCAAAGAATTGGATCATAATTAGGAGGTATACCTTCGAAAAATTCTATGCCTGACATTTCTTCATAAAGTTTTTGATATTCTCCGTAAAACCAGACTCGGAAAAATGAGGTATCATTCTATGTTTGATTAATTTCTTTCCAAAATGTGTTTTTCCACTACCAGTCCAGTTACTATCGTAGTAAAAGAATGTTTCATCTTTAAAGTCTCCATAGTGAATGGCAGAATTATCTTTATGGACTTCATTATTTATAAAACCGAGGGGAAAAAAAGGAAAAAACGTTAACAATAAATGTTAATTACGGCTTGAAAATATTAAAATGAATACACATGACACATATATTTTATTTCAATATTTTATTTTTTAAAAACCATTTCTATTGAATATTTTTTCTTGGCAAATTGAAATATCTGAAAATCATTGCTTTTATTAACAAATAACTTTTTAAAAATGAAACGCATATAAATTTCTTGACGTTTGAATATGAAGTAAAAGCAAGATGCTCCACATACATTAGAAGTAATACTTTGGACTGTAACAGAATTAATTGAAATATTTAAGTAATGAGATAAATGATCAGTAATTTTTTTTCCATAAACGTATGGTGGCTGTCAATAAGAACCGAAAAAAAATTCCAAGTTCTTATCTTCATCTACAAACTGAGCTGCCTAATGAGACCTTGGTTGAGATGAATCATCTGCCAGCAGCTCATCGTTCAGAAAGGTATGGAATGCTATCTGTTGAAAATACTTCTTGAAATAATGGTGTTGTAATCTTATCACGGGAAAAGCCTTTAAATATTTGATAAGAATTCATTTTTTAATTTCTAAATTCAAACGATATATTTCTGGATTTATTAATCTCAATAAAATTTCATTAATCGCTATTATATTTTCGAATTCAACATATACTATAATACAATTTGTTATAAAACCTTGCTAAAAATTTTACCTCCAAACATGTTGTTGTTCTTATTTAACATGTTATCATGTTAAATAAGACTTAGATGCTCTCCGTCACACAAATCGGGAGATAAATCAAATGCGTATAAAGTGTCACCTTGGTCTTGACCTAATTTTTTTGTACATAAAATAGGCTGTTTGATAGGCTCGTATGAAGTTATTGTTATCAAAATCTGGTTGTAGAGAATTGTGAGGCATAGGCTGCAGGCCATCAACGTAAATTCCTATGAAATTCAGATTAAAATATTGAAAGTTGTTTGGAGATTTCTTTAAGAACCCATGAAAGGCATCGCAGCAAACATAACATATCGGCATCCAGGTTAGCTGATATCGGTAGTGTCGGTTATGAGTCAGGATTGGCAAGTTGATTTCGCGGTTCCATATCGGCAAACGATATCAAAACTTGGTACTTTAATGTTATCTGAAACAAGTATTGTGGTTCTATTGTGGCTGACTGCCGGCAACTACTATTCTGGGTCGAATATCATATGTGATATCGGTCTTATTGCGGAGTTGTTAAAGTTAGTGGTACCATCAAATTTTCTTTCAATTCAAGAACTCATTGCTACAAATGCAACACAATGGTAAAAGAAATTAGAAATAAAAGTTATTAAAATTATTTGATATATGAGAGCTCTTTGTATATTATATTTAATATTTACACTGATTATTAACAAAATTGTTTTATTTCTGCTATAGTGAAATATTTATTTAATGGAAAATTATTTAAATAATTTATTTTTAAATTTTTTTCCAATAAACCTTTATTTTGAATGATAAGAACATAGTTTAATATAAATTTGTGATCTATTGAACAATTACGTTAAGGAAGTTTATTTTTCAAGTGTAAAAAATATTTTAGAGGCTGAGGTAGCCTTGAGGTTAGGATATCGGCATTCTATCCAGAAGGGTTGATTCGATTCCCAATACAGTCAAACACCCACCAAGTACAGGCAATACATGTGCTTGTTAAACTTGAAGAAAGTCCTGTGGTCAGTCGTTGAACAATTGCCATGGGTGTAATGGTCTGGAGAAAATTTTCTCCCCTTTCAGATCATTGTCAGAATTGAGGCAGGGGATCATCTAGTGGTACCATCTAACGGAGGAGTTTAGAGCAAAGTCATACAGTGTTTCGTGGTGTTCTGTTTAAAAAAAGACGCATCCTACTGATATAAATTCGTATACCCAACGCCATAGTGAGTTTGGCTTGTGTAAGTGCCTCATAAATAACAAAAAATATTCTAAATATAAATTTTGGTTCTATTAAAAATAGTTTTTCATGTGGGTCAAAATATGCACATCTGACAGCTGTCTCATTTGTATAAGGCTTTCTGAAGATGTTAAAATTTTGATTTCATTTAAAAGAAAATATAATCTAACATATTTAAAATACTTATTTCAAAATTATTACAACTAATATTTAATAACCATTACAAATTTTCTGTTTGAAATTATTAATAATGTTAAGAAAGTAAGGGAAGCTTCCGTGTAGAGGATCTTTCTGTAATGTACGAGATAGCTGCTTTAAATGGAATCTTAAATGTAAAATAGAGAAACAGAGTAAGTTCTATTGCAATTTGAATAAAAAACTCATCAAACAAATATTACAAGCAAAAAACAATTGTAAATTTAAATATATATATATATATATATATATATATATATATATATATATATATATATATATATATATATATATATATAATTTCTATTCTTTATATTGCGGTCGGTCATTTAATGTTTGCCGACACTAGGCCATTTATGGAAAGCATTCGGTCCACATATGAAATGGCACTAGTAAAATATCGGGCAAGCGATCATGTCGGCTTTGTCGAAACCATTCTAAGGCCGTGCCATACATTGGGCTCACATTGGCCCCAAGAGGACATGTTTTGACTGGTAGTGGTTTTGGTTACCGTTGTAACTCCAATACTACTGGTATCAGCACGCCGATTTAGGCCCTTATTGTAACCATCGGCATTATTGTGCTTTCTGGGATTATTATCAGTACATCCTCTGATAATTCTTTTAGGTATTTGTTTTGTAAACACATTATCTTGAACGATGGACATGTTTCCTTTTGGAACAGAGAGTACTTTATTTAATACTCGATTGATGGGGTATTTTGCCAATTCCTTAGTAAACGTATGTATGGTAAAGTAAAACTTTACCATGTTCTAATATGACACCAGGACTCAAATGAATTTTTCGTATGAATGGAGAAATGAGTTCCAAAACTACTATAAATCCATCACTTCCTAATAAACAAAATTCTGGGTTGCTTCGAAAGAGTATTAATTTTACATCTACTAAACTCAATAAAAGTCTTTCTTGAGGAAATACACCACTGTGAATACCACCATTCATATGTACTGTCTTTAAAAAAAGCTGCTTTTTTTAATCCGTTTTCTGAATCCTTGTAAAGCAATTCAACTATAAGCTGGGATGTTTTACTATCGTATCCGTGATTTAGTAATATAAGCTCGATAAGGATAAGTGTTATTAGAATCAGATACAATGCGATCATTTAATATAACATCTACTTGTGAAAACAGAGAATGTAGTAACAAGTATACGGGCTCTAAGTTATCAATGGGTAAGTTATCTCTTAAAGTATTTTTGCTCTAGCATAAAGTTGAGTTTGACTGAGACCTAAGTATTCCTCACCCGACACGCTTACATGAAATTCGACGCAACTTTCATCAAAAACATTAGACGATGGATGAAATTCTACCCACTGTCCATTTTGAATAACAGCTTGAGTACTGGGTAAATGAAAAAGTTCTAGCTCTGATTTCACACATTCTGGTGAGTCTTTTATGAAAAATGCCATTACGAATCAAAAATATCAATATCTGTCACTTATCTGTTAAATTTTTAGTAATATGATTTGCTATGCTTCTTACGTTTTCCTTTACATCTTCCTTTGCCTACCATGGACTGTACCTTAACGAGTACTTTTTGCGGTAAATGTTTCCTACTCTTTGACTCTTGCTTTTTATTGATTCTTTAAAATATTGTCCAGATAATGCATCAGACTTATCTTGAGATCCAGTAAGAAGAGTTTTCTTTGCAATCGTTTTGCCCCTTTTTAATAAAAAGGGAATGCGTGTCTAAAAATTCTGCGAAATATTCTCCCGAGACAGTATTCTTTTTGGAAACAAATACCTCGATAGTATGATAAACCAGAGTCTGTATGTCCAATATTCAAATTTTTCCTTGCAACAAACATTGGGTACACTCATATTGAAGGCTAATAATCAAATGAATTCTAATTTGCCCTTTAACAGCATTTAAACTATTTGCCTCATTCGAATTGACAATAGTTTGAAAAGATTGACTTATCAGTGGTTAAATGTTTAGGCCTGTCGAAAGGACGACTAATTGCTTCTCCGTCTTTTCCATCTACCCTGACATAAGTGGCGCTTGTACATCACTAAATATTTGTGGCGCTAGAATATCTGTATAAACATAAAAGAACGGAAAATGAGAATTTGACATAAATTATATGTTCATAGTTCCCACGATCCTTTCACTTCCAAATCCAAGAACGTGTTTCAAACCACCGTTGAAAGTGATGGAGAATCCATCTTTCACAGTTATTTTTATTTCTTTGATGACTTAATTAAAATTTAAATATATTTTATCATGAAATAAGATTCTTTACATTTCGAATAATATTTCCATCAGGTATACGAAATACAAACGAATTTCTGTTATCATTTACATTAAACTCGACTTTTAAGATCTTCTCTAATATACTCTTAACAAGACTGTCTTCTGTGCCGAAAACATCATAGGTGATTACCAGTATAGATTCCGGAAGGATCGGTTCACAAGGGAACAAATATTTAATATACGGAAAATTCTAGAAAAGACTAAGAAATTCCAAATCAACATACATCATTTTTCATTGATTTCCAAAAAGCGTATGATAATATTAACAGAGAATTCCTCAGAGACACTTTAAAACAGTTTAACAATCCGGAAAAACTTAATCCTCCCTTTAAATGATACCAAAATGACAGTCAAGATCCAAAGGAGCTAATATGAACCTGTTGAAGTAAACAATGGCGTTAGGCAGGGCGATGTATTACAATTCTCCTTTTCAACATTGCTCTTTCAAAAATAGTTAGAGATTCAGAATTAACACTAGAGGGACTATTTTTTTCCTAATCTGTTCAAATTGTAGCTTATGCTGACTATTATGATATCATAGCAAGAACTCCTAATGATTTAAAGCAGGTTTTCCTGGACTTGGAAAGAGAGGTAAAAAATGCACCTCTCACTTAATCAGAGAAATACAAAGTATATGCAATATGAAAACTATAAAGATACCTTCACACACATCGAGATTAGGGAGTACATATTTTAAAAGGTGAATTCCTTCATCTATACCATGGCTCTGAAATCAACACCGAAAATTCTATATCCTCAAAAGTAAGGAAGAAACAAACAGATGCTTTTATGGCATAAGAAAGCTTCTTAAATCTGATAACATTAAAAGAGGCATCAAGTTGCTGATATATAGAAGCCTTATCAGGTCAGTTCTCACCTAAACATCTGAGACCTGAACCTTGTCCCAAGCTGATGAGAGGACACTTGCTACCCTTGAGAGGAAGATTTTCCAATTTGTTTTTGATGGTGTTTGTGACAATGGGATTTGGAGGATAAGAACTAATTCTTAACTTTACAGGCTATTCATAGAGTCAGACATTATAAAGTACCATATGATATAAAACATGAAATGAGCCGGACACATAATAAGAATAAAAGATGACCGAGCAACTAAAACAAAATTTTTGGCTTGGTAGATCCCGATTGAGATGGGCTGACTGTCTAAACGGGGATTGTGACACAATAAAGATAATATGGAAAACAGTGGCACGCAGAAAGAATGTATAGACTACTTGAGAAAGCCAAATTCCACCCAAAACTGTTGAGCTACTGATGATCATGATTTACATTGAATGAGGATAAATAATTTCTGATAAGCTTACTTAATTCTTTAGATTTATTAGAGTAGGCAATTGTGTTATAAAACTTTAAATATTAGTAAAATATTTCAAGGAGCTATCAGATGGTGTTGTCGCATAAAATGCCATGATTTTAAATGACTGTTAGGAAAATAGTTGCGTTTTGTTATATCATTCTGACATGTTCCACCAAAGTATTGAACTTCTCAAGGTAACCTAAGAATTCTATGAAGTATTCGATTGAACCTCACCTTTTTCTTTTTCTTAATCACTTTTTTATTGGATAAATATCCGAGTCAGTTGTTTTTTGTTGCTCCTGGTAGTAAAATGTACCTTCAATAATTTCACCTGCCAAATCTTTTAATTTACAAACTAAAGGATTTCTTGCTATGATTTTATATACTGTAGAAATTTCTCGTGTCCAATTTTGCTCGTATCCCTTTTCAAATCGCAATTTTTCTCGATTTATGCGAACTGTATCACCAACTTTTAAAATAGTTCGTGTACTATATTTTCTCTTACTGCTGTACAATGTTTGCCATACTTGGATTTCATTATCATGATTCACTGCAATACATTCTACTTTTATACTACGAGGTCATGTATCACAATTTACATTAACCTTAATTAATGCAACATTTGCATTAATTTCTCTATTGCATAATATAGCGTTTTGTTTTCATTTCTGTGATATATTTCCGCATTTTGGCTTTTACTGTTAGATACAACCTCTCTACTACACTTGCTTTTGTTTGATTATGAATCGAAAAAATGTTTCTGTTTCTGTCTTTTAAATATTTCTGAACTCAGCTTCAAATAGCAAAATTACAGTTCTTTCAATAAATATCACTTCCAATGCTCGTTTTACAATTCTATGTGTTTTGTCTTTTAAGGGTGCCCAAGTATATTTTGATAAAATATCTATGCAAACGGTTAAATACTCATAACCGTCATTAAAATTTGCGAGAGATTGCAAATAAACTAAATCCTCTTAAAACTGTTCGTTTAACTTCCAACAATAACATTATTTCTTCGAAAATTATGCCTCAAAGGCTTATGTAGCGAATAGAAATCCTTTGTTTGAAACCCTTCTTTGAAAAGTTTTGTTTTTACTTTTTACTTTGTAGTTCTAGGCAAACTTTTAATCCCTCCAAAACTCCCGGGAACCTCAGGTTCAACTGAGCCAAAGCAGCGTCCATGGCGTTTGTGTCAGCAGTAAAGAAGGATTTGTTTGTCACTCAACGGTCATTTTTTGCACACGAGGGTTAATTAGACCGGGACCAACGGTTTAAAGATGATTACGTACCACTACAAACATCCATGCCCAAGGTGGGATTCGAACCCACGAGCTGTTGAACAGAAGGCAAGAGCGCTAATTATTCGGCTGCCAGTTCGGAGCAGTAAAGAATAAATTTTAAATTTTTTCAATGTGCATGCATATATACTTACATTTAAAACGCGACATTTCTTTTCAGAATTTTTTTATATAAAATATTATAATTACATAATTTAATATATTTTAATATTAGTCAAAGAAAAAATAATAAATAAGCACACACACATGTAAATTCTAAGCAAAGATATTTTATTTAGCATATATTTAATGTAAATTTATGTACATAAATATATAATAATATTATATATATTTATCAAATTATCTTACGTATTCATTATTTTCGAAATATTCAAATATTCTTCTAGGCACAAATTATTTCTTAGAATGCTGTCTAGACATACATTTCTCAGGAAATCATCTGTTACATACACAGAAGGTTTCAGTGCTAAAAATGGTTCCTTTTCTCTGAGACTGTGATAAAAAGAATCAGCAATTTATAAAGAAGATACATGTGAATTAAAATTTATTACACTGTTAGCTCATAGTGCTTCAATCAAAAGAAAGGGTTATATTAAACTTTACCCCTCTTAAAAGTGTCACATACGGCATTTTCAAGGTTTTGCAGAAAATATTGGGTTCCGAGACAAACATCAAATGAACTCAGCAAAGTCTCATCAATAACACTGTCAAAAGCACAACGATCAGCATCTAAGAAATTCACTGTGCGTAACATGTAATCTAGAACAGCTTTCGCAATATTGTTATAATTTCGCAGCATAGCGTATCACTATATTGATCTACAGAAGTTGGAAAGGATTTTGAGTTCGTTCCTTGTTTTACACGAGTTAATCTAAACACCTTAAAGTCCCTACTTGTATTCTGAATTTCTGATTCAGGAAGGAAAACACTTCCCCGCAAATGGTTCTAATTTTGAAGTGCAGTTTCTCAATTCATAATTTATTCCATCCATCGTGATCCGAGAGTAATTCCATTAGAAGTTAGATATTATTTCCTTCCATATTTCTAATATTTTCTAATGTGTATTGAGACAACTCCATGGAAAGTACTGGGTAACATAAAAAGTGACTTCCTATAATCATCTGGAATCTGATTTTCATAAAATATTCCTGAGGTGTAGAAAGTAAACAAAAACAATACTCATTTGTATAAACCACATCTCAGGAAACATAGCATGTTGAATACCTGTTGAATAATAATTATTCATTCAAAATAAATTGAAAGCTTACTTTAGATTCTTCTCTCTTTACTTTTTTGTTGCTTTTGTCTACACCTGAGTCAGAAGCATTGAGAGTCACCTACAAAATAAAAGAAATTTTGAATTCTAATTATGTTTGATAATAATATCTACAATACTTACAAAATTTAATATAAATACATCCAAATTTAAAATAATACTTAACACATCATCTGATTCATTTATAACATGTTTGTTGTTCGGTGAAGACATGGTCTTTGTAAAAATCAAAGGAGTGCAACTTGAAATCCCATTGATTAAATCCGAATTTCGAAAGCTGAAATGAAATTCTTAGTACTTGAACTAGAATTGTTTGCAGAATAAACAACAATGAAGCATTGTGATTAGTTCAGAAATTGTAATCATACGCGCAGAGTAAGTATATTGCAGTGCATAGGTTTCTTGCCTAATTGAACATAATTCATCTCATTGAAACATATATTTATTCTCATATTATAACGTCACACTACGTCCATGATTATTTTTCGAACAAGAAAACTGGTTTATATTTGTCTTCAGGTCTAATGACGTCTTTTGAAAATTCACTAACTTCTATAGGAAGGAGTGGAAATTTGTTAAGATACGCAAATCAATACCACATGAATTCCTTTTAGAGGCAGCGGGTCCGGATTCAAACCTCGACAGTTTAAAAATATATTTAAAAAAATTTTAAAAAAAATATTTATTTAAATTATAGATGGCGCCGTGAACAAAAACAAAAAATCTCTAGTTAAAACTAATTAATAATAAAATAAAACTAATCAATTATAAATTTTAAATATAAATTTCTTTTCACAGATGGTGCCACAAATAATTGAATTAAAAGAAATATTTCTTACAGATGTTAATAAAATTATTAGACTTATTTAATACAATGAACTCAATCCTGGTGACCTGGCCCAATGACTTATGTGCGCGCCTATCAACCAAGTGACTTGCGTTCTACTCCAAGCCTCCGCAGATTAAAAAAAAAATGTTTTTTTAAAAAAAAAAAAGGATTTCATTTTTTAGTTCATTGGCGCCATGAACATATCGATAACAGAACTAACATCCACATATGTATAAGAATGACGTCACAAATCATAGCGTATTAAAACACGATCGTAGATGACGTTACAAATTTGCTACTCCCTTCAGAATTTGTTGAATTGTTTGTCCCTTCTGCCTCGTATGAGACAAGTGGTGATAGAAATAGCTACATAATTTTACACGAAAAATTCCCTCTCCTTTTCTCCTCCCACCTTTATTGAGTGGTTGACTAGTATAACACTACGCTTACTACTAATGTGAAAATGATCATGAGCAATTACAGATCACTGAAAAGTCAATATTGATAGTGCATTTCATTTAAATTATCATATGCAAAAGAATTATTTTTGATGAACTATCAAAATAACTAAAATATATCAGAATTTCATACTGGATACTATTTAACTATTCTTTGAATTTATATCTTTTTTTAAACAACAAATGAAACATTTTTACTCTTTTTTAATAAATCTTTGTATTTCTTAGTAAAGCATCCCAGTTTCTTAGACCATTGCTTCCTGTTCAGAATTTGTTCCTACCTTCTGGAAAAAAATGGGATTTGAGGATGCAATGTTTATAATTTTGACAGTTATTAATTTGAATGGGATGCCGTGTGTACGTAAGTTGAAAATACATAGGGTAGGATAAGTCTTCGTAGGGGAAACTACATAGGTTAGTTTCTAAATTTAGAACACTTTCTTTGCTTTCTAATGCATTTCTAATCAGCAGGAAAGAGCATAAACACATTCCCTAAATAATTTATTTTTTCTACAATTGGCATTTATTCATACATTAAAAAAATCACAAAGAAACATTCCGAGTTCAACCTCGGAAAACTTCTGCAGAGATGTAGCAATAGTAAAAGCGGAAAGCGTACATATATTTACAAATAAAAATAATTACTGGAAATCCTAATTTGAAGGATAAATGAAGTTACATTTAATTCAATTAAAATGTAGCTATGAAAATTAAGTTGTCCAATAAATTTATAAATTCAATACTAAACACATTTTTAAATGAATTTTGTGGATTGAATACAATGTTCTTATGAATATTTGTTTATATTTTATACCCCGATTACGCATTAGTGACTTAAAAATTACTGAATGACTAACAAATTATTATAAACATATAAAACTTCGCCTCTCATAATATTAATTTAACAAATGAAAATGTGTTGAAAACAAATTTTCATATTTTCTAATACTTTTGAAAAATAGTTCAAGAAAATATACTCCATTCGGTAAAAATTTAATTAGTAATTAGGTTGCCAAATAAAATGATAAATATAAAATTAACCCTAATTTTTAAATTAATTTTTTGTGGTTTAGATTAAATACTCCCAAGAATACTTGGTTCTTACGCAAACACACCTTTATGTTCCATTTACAATGCATTAGTCACTTCAAAAATATTGCATGAATAACTATTTCTTATGGAAAATTTCCAGCTTTTAATAAAACTGAATGAAAAAAAAGGAATGAAAATGCTTGGAAAACAAATATTTCTGTTTTCTGACTCACTTTTGCTAGGGAAAAAAAAGAGAAAAATTGGAATCAGATGAATATGGATGAGTCAAAAAAATTATAGTTTCAGAAGTACACCCTTCAAATTCCATTACGTAGGATGAGGAACAAAAACGCGCTATCGAATTTACTTTCTCCCTCCTGAAGGAGATGACGCGGAGAGCTTTTTACGTCAAAAGCAGTTTTCGTCCACTCTTTAGTAGCTTTTTGTGCAGGCGTAGCTTTAAAGTCTCCTTTTGTTTCTCTCCATCCCAACAAAGTTTCTGGATCGGAAAAAAAATGTGAAATTGTAATAAATGTGTCTATATTTTGTTGATTGAAGTGAAAGTAACGGCGTTTTCCAGCTGCCCATCGGAGGCGAAAGAAATGCTTTCAATTCAAATGAAAGCTGAAAGCGTCGCATGGAAGCCCCGGTATGACTTTATCACTGCACAAGGAATATTATTTGATTCTTCCTGCTTCGCAACTAGCACAAAATCATATTAATCTTATTACATGAAAAGTATGGATGACATTTCTCTCTGTTCCAATGCTAGTGGATTATAAGAGGCGATACTTGGTTCCATATGGGACAATTTAAATTATATTAAAAATTCTTTTCACAATATTCATTATTTAAAGAGCAATGCATAATTTATGAAAAAAATTAAGCGAGTTATTAAATAATATTTTTCAATATAATCAGAGCTCTCTTGTGTTTTTAGCAACTTCAGATTCATCCTATTGTATAACTGCCTTTACTCACTGACAAATTTAGACACACTAAAGAATTACACCTTAAGGCACCTGTCTGACAAAATAATATTTATATATGTATAATACTCATCGGCATATATTAATTGATGTATAATGTTTTTACTTTAAAGATTATAAATATTTTTTAAATTTTAAATTCTGGAATAACTTGGAAAAATTATGTATCAGCGACAGCTACATATTTAAAGGTGAAAACATTTTTACTCAGAATTGTGGTATTCCACATTACATTAATTTTTCAAGTGTAATAGCAAATTTATTTTTACAGTATTTGAAAAGAATGTTTGGTTTAACAGTATCGTTTTGCTTTTCCGTACACTGACGATTTTATTATTTTGAATAAATAAAATTTTAGTATATTTATCTCTTTATTTTCCCTAACGAACATTTCGTTTATTAAAACTAATATTTATAATAATCGTAGTAAATTTTAAGATTTTTTTATCAATTCTGAGTCATTGATGACTTATAACGATATTTTTAATAAAACTATTCTATGTAATTTTAAAGTTAACAATACTTGAACTCTAATATTCCTTTAAAAATAATGTTATATTTAATGAATTGAATTAAATTTATTGTATTTGTCAAAATTATAAATTCCCTAGGAATCGAATAAAATGATTAATTCCTCATTTTTATGAAATAAAATTCCTGTTAATGTTATTTTAAGCTATGTAAGAAGTAGAGAATCGCTTGTGAGAGTGAAAGAAATTTTTTCCTCTACAGAAGTTCCTTAAAGAAATCCTGCGAAAGCACTTATTTTCACATTAAATATACTTAACTTCGAATTCACGTCAGTGTTTCAAAGCTACTTTTTGAACTTAACTCATAATTCTTCTGTGTGATTATTTTTGGAAATCATACCTTTATCCCAATTGGGTAAGCATTTTTTGATATGCTTGTATTGATGTGCTTTTCACTGTGTTCTTGGTTGTGTTTTTTCCCCTTTGGATTAATGTACATCAATTTGGTACATTGTTTACATCAGTACTTCCAATATAAATATTCTTGTACACATTTTCTTTATTGCAGGCAATATTCCTTGGATTTTCAGGATGAGTTTTAGTCATGTCACAGTCTTGCTTCTCAGATGAAAATTGCTTGTTTAATTTGCAAATCTCCCATATCACGAAGACGTGTTCCTTTTTAGTATTGCAAAGTTTTATTTTACTGTTATTGATTTCTTAAATTTTGTTTTACTAGTGTTTATATTTTTTAACTATATGTATGTTTATAAGATAAATTTCTGACTTTTTTAATCCACGCCCTTTTTATTCGTTGCAAATTCCACAAGATGCCGCAATCGCCAAAAACAGGTGCTCATCCAACAGTTTTCTAACTCAGAAGATTGCTCCAGTAGACAACAGCTTCTGTGCATTCAAGACAGATCGTCTGGTGTCAGGAGGAGATGCCTGACTAGTGTGCGTGCTAGAGGTATCTAAAATCAGGCCAATATGTCTTAGATTTTCTTTAAAAAAAAAAAAAAAAAAAAAAAAAAAGGGGGGGGGGTATACGGAGTAAAATATCACGGTTTCAGTGGCTTTTAAAAAAGTATCATTAAAGTACTTAAAGTGCAATATAATTTGTGGCTTGTAAGATTTGCAACGAGAACCATATACCAAATTTGAATAAAATAAAGCTGATATTATGAGCTGTTTGTAAATTATTTAATTAACATGGCTTTTATCGTGAATATTCTATTATATATGATGTAATATGATAAAAAATTAAATAAAAAATTACCATTATTTTTCGGCTAATACAGCACAAACTAATTTTCGTCTATCCTTTCAAACAATATCAACTTTTGAAAATTTTTTATATAATTAGGTAAACTCATATTTTTTGCAGTTTTCAAAGAATTGTAGTGTTCTAAGAAAATTAAAACGTCTGGCTGTTCACACACAGCAAATACACATTAAATTAGATTTATTATAATATTTGATTTGTGCTGAATTTTCTTTTTTTTAACCCATTGCTTGCCAAAAGTAGATGAAAATGCCAGCAAATATGTTCTGACTTTCCAAAATTAAATTATTTCATTTGATTCAGAGTACTGCGCTATTAAAGGTTTCAGTTATCAACATATTATAGATATGATTTGATACAAAATGCCGGAATATAAATTTTACTCTATATATGAGCATATATATTATAATAGATATAAAAAAGTAAAACGTGAAAAATAGTACTATCTTTGTCAGAGAATTTATATATACATGATCGTTTTTTGTAATATTTTGTTTCAATTAATTGACCAATAAAATAAGTAACATAATATTTGAATTCAATTTTGAAAAATCTTTTTTTTTTTCTATAACATTTACTTGAAGCTCACTCATGCAGACACTTATTAGTTTTCATTCTTAATTTTAAATTGAGAATTAAGGAATTGAACCAAATTACTTAATTAACACATTTCTTTTTCTCAATTTCTTTACAATCCACTTGAATCTATTAATGTAATCACTACACTCACAAAAAATCTATATTCTTAAAAAGAACACAGCTGTTCTTATATAATCTTAAAACATATTATTATTTTTTATTCGAAACAACAGTATAATAAAATTCTTATGCTTGTTACAACATGTTTAAAATGAGAACGTTTCTGATGCCTCATAATTCTAATTACATAATTAGATATTTTCACTTCCAGAAAAAAAAGCAACTGAGGATGGAAAACGCGGCAGTTTATATGTATTTTATACATTCCAGGATCTCTTTTAAGACACAAGAAAATTGAATGCGTAAATAGAAATATTTTTTACCACAAATCCATACACGCGCGTAGTTTTAATTTCTTTTTCAGTATGCAAACGACTGATTCACCAAAGATTACTCTTCACAAAATGAATCGTAACAAATGTTTATTTTCAGTTTTCCTCTAGAAAGGAAGCAGACATGAGGATCCAATGACGTCCAATGCAAGTATGTAATTATTTTTCAAATATCACTCCCTCAGTTTTTATTGGAATATTTAAAAGAATATTTTCAAATATATTTAATTTTCAACATGCTTAATATTTTTCGCTGAAAATCTCATTTACTATTTTTACTTTATTATTAATATCATTTTAATTTATTCCGATGTTTATCACTTTAATTAACTGTTTTTCGTCTGCGAATATATTTAAAAAGTGGTACGTATTATCGGTTGCCATAGAATCGCAACCAATAAACAGGTACTACGAAATGTATAATATCAGGGAATTTAATTTAGACAAATAATCTTTTAATTTGTCTACTGAATAATCTACTGATACAAATAGGATTCAACCATTTCATTGCATAGAAGAATAAAAGGTTTTAACCTTGATATCTTTAGAATATTTACTAGCTTCTTGGAAAATATTTGAGATACATCTGTAATATTGGATGATATAGAAAACACAAACCAGTGTCAAAGTTGCGTCGAATCAGCGCTAATTGCAAGTGTCGGTTCGATGCTGATCTACAGATGCATTTTGCACAGCCGACGGTCGAGCAAATGTCATATCCAACGCTCCAGAGACCAAAGATGCCCAACTCTTGTTATAAAGGTTGTTTCGACATCCATTTGCCGACGTCATGTCCTTTAGCTCCTCATCGAACCAACGTAACTAAGTTAGTAGGCTTATAATGAGTATCAAAAAGCTTATAAGAAAGTAAAATTATTTATTTTTAATTTTTATACTAGTAACTTTAAGATTTTCAGTTTAATTTATTTACACTTGTCCTTGTCTGTGTGCAGTTAATATTTTTTGCTGTATTTGAATGTGACATCAACTTTTAACATGACATATTAAATGAATTCCTGATTAAGACTTTGAATACCCAAATATTTGTAAACACATTTTCTTTTGAAAAATAAAATTTATAAAATGCAATTTTAATTCTTTAAAAATTTTATATCAATGAAAAATACAAAAATATTTTGTTATAGTAAAAATATATCAAATTATAAGCAACTTGAAGTTTAAGTTTTATATAGAAATTTTTGTTATATAAAACTTAAACTTCAAGCTACATTTTACAAGTTTTATATAAATTTTAGAAATTTTAATATGGGTATAATAAAAAGGAAAACGAAATAAAAATATACATTTATGAACCAAAATTCTCTAAATTCTCTTTCGATAACATTCCGTCCGCTATTTCTGCCTAAAGAGGAAACATTTTAATCAATTCCCAACGCCTATTACTGTTGTTTACTTAAGAATGCATATTTTTAAAGCGCGGAATAAGAGCGTCAGTATTTTAAATACACCCGTTTTGTGCCTACGGTTGTCTAGTGACAATGTTCAGAATACGTTTAATTCTGCAGTGCTAACGCTTTTCGCTGTAGTAAGCAAAAAAATTTTGTCTGGAATTTGTCAGATCCCTTTTCTGATTCTTGCAAGTTCAAATAATTAAAAAAAAAATTAATACAATTATACGATATTATTGAATTGTTTATTTATTACTGTATTATGAGGTTATTGTATATTTTCTAATTAATTTTCAAATGTATATTATTGATAATATATTTTGTTAATATGATTAGAAAATATTGCGTCAAAAATTTTATTAATTTCAATTAAAATATGGATTTAGATAACTTATATGCATAGTTATAATTCTTTAAAGTAATTTCTTGGATTACTAACTTTGTTCTGATGCAATATTATATTATAGATGTTAATTTATAGTAAAATGTAAAAAAATTCATGTATAAATATCATAACTTTAAAATACTATGAATAAATTCAATTTACTTTTATAAATTTTAATTTCTTATAATTTATTATGATTTTAAAAATAGTATTTAAATTTTGACACGAACTTTCACTGATTACATTCGATTTTAGAATATGTAATGGAAAAGAAAGCATTTCAAAAATTTATTTTCATTTATTAGTTTCTTTTAATTTATATAATATTTGAAATTTATATGTTTTATGCATAGTTAGTTAATTCTAGGTACTCACCAATATTATATAAAAATATAAATTTTAAATTAAAAGTTTTATATTTTAAACCTATTGAAACTGAGTCTCCCATTTTTAAACAACTTCGATTATCAATTTTGGAAATCTTATAAATGTTTGTTTTATTCATTTTTTTTCAATCTGCGAAAAGCTTTCAGTTTATTTAAGGAATCTTCTCTTTACAGAGACAGATAGTCATGTTTCTTTCCTAAATTTATGTGAAATTAGTTTAAATTTTTACTGGGAAGCAAAACGCGGGGGGGGGGGGCAAAATAAAATTAAAAAGGAAAGTATCGTGATATTGTACTTAATTAACTTTATTGTTAAATCTACATTTGATAAAAATATTTATAATTAATATATTTAATAAATTTTTACTCCAGTTTTATACTTTATCAAATATTAAATAATTATTCAATTATCATATAATTACTTAATATTAACCTCGTCTAAAAACCTTATATTTATATACCTGAAAATAAACCTCGTCTTTTACGAAGTCTTTTTTACAATATTTTTATTCTATGTATAAAACTAGTTAGTTAGTATAAAATTAGTCAAGAAAATGAAATAGAAAATTTGAAACACTCTGGTTAAAAAATGTGAAATATATTACATTTTATATTTTTAAATACAAAATGTAATATATATATATATATATATATATATATATATATATATATATATATATATATATATATATATATATATGTATGTATATATATATATATATATATATATGTATATAAGTAACTTAATTACTTCTATAGATAAATCTGGATACTTTTAATTTAAAAAATATTTTTCAGTAAATTATATTTATACTAGAAATTTAAGAGTATATTTATTTAACATCCATAAATGTTCTACTTTTATTAGTAAAAAGTTTTATTTTAACAGATAATTTACAATTCTGATTATAGAACAATAATTTGATACTAAGTATTCAATTTCAAATTCAGAATGAGGAAACTTAAAATTGCCCATTGGTAAACATGTTCTTATGAAACACACACCATGTTTAAAGATTTATTTTCATATCATTTAAGTTTTATTTCAGATCTATATTATTGGTTTTGTATTTCAAATATATATTTTAATGTATACGTATGTTTTGGTAATAGTTTTTAGATAAATTAATATTTTTTTAATTAATTCTATTGTTAAATTTATTCTTTTGTTATGCTATTAGCTACAGAAAAAGTTCTCTTATTAGTAGAGTGCAATAAAGGTCATGAAAACATGACGAATAAGAAATTAGATTTCATTGAATGAGCTCCAGATTTATTTAAAATAATTTTTATTTCAGCTTTTCCTTTTAAGACTGTGAACGCAGAACATAAAATGTGAATTATTAAGGAATTTTTTCATATGTTATCGGAAAGGAGTATATTTTTATGTAGAGTTATTAAAAACGAAATGTTTGTAAGCATATTGAAATATTTGATTATTTTATATTTAGTAAGATTATGAAATTACTATATGAAATATTTTTTTAATATGCCACTCAGCATTTATGTTGATTGCACATTTATCGTAAGCTTCACGCAGGGTAAACTTGAAAACATAAGTGCATTTAATCAATGAAAACAATAAAAAATATTTTGTTTTGTGCGATAAAAATGAATTTTACAACCTTTTCAAAGCAAAATATTTTTTTACTGATTTCAGATAACATTTCTGAATTCAACGTTTTTGGAAGAAAAAGAAACAAATAAAAAATTAAAACTGCACAATTTTTTAATTTTTAAACGTTTTAACAAACATACGAAAAATCGAAATATAATATATAAAAATATATACATTTTCGACACGTTTACATGTAGCAATACCTAATATGTTTTATGCAGTTGAATTATATATATATATATATATATATATATATATATATATATATATATATATATATATATATATATATATATATATATATATATATATATTCACACAGCTATGAATTTTTAGATAGAAAACTGAATTCAACGCACATTTGCCGAAAAGGACAGGGCTTTTAGGAATTTTTGCAATTTTTGCCCTTACTGCAACAGAGGCATCAGTGTGTTGCCTGCCATTGAGGAAGGAGACTGGATTCTGAAGGTAACAAAATAATTTTTTTAATGCATCTAAAGTTGTTTTAAGCATTTTTTTAAGAAAAAAGTTGTTAAACAACGTTTACAAAACAACAATTTTATAATAAATTAAACATTCACTGTCAATGATTTAAAACGTTTTAATTTGAGAATATTATATTAAATTTTATATTATATGCCAATTATATAAAATTTATTATACTTAAAGTCATAAATATTCTCATGAAATCACATTCACACAATGATAGCAATATTGAAATTCAAGTAATTTTAAAAAGGATTCAAACATGTGAGGCATCTTAAAATACTTCCAGAAGTCTTATATTTGATTATGTATAGTGGTCCCCATATTTCTGTTTTTGAAAGACAGCATGCAAAGTATAAAAATTTATTATGTTTTGAGTATAAAGTTTAAGCTTTTATAAGCTTTTTGCGCTGTTTTTAATTACAAAAAGAAAATTCAGTTGAAGTCAACGAATTATTTTATAGAGAATAAATTATAAAATAAAGTAATAAAATTGAAGAAGCATTTTCTCTTTTATGGCAATTTTCAGACTTGATATCTGAAAGATTTTGATGTTACACATTAAAGATCAATCGATGAAAACCTTATAAAACTTTCCTTTTATGGCACTCCTCCTCAGTTCTTAGAGCTGTGACTTTATTTTAAAAAATGGGAGAACTGTAAAATAGTTGCAACGATAGTGATGAATTTTGGAATGATAAATCTATTGTTAATTTAATAAGTTATTCCCTGAAAACGATAAACAAAAAGTTTTTTCTTAATATTAATCATAATGTCTAATGCTAGAATCTGTTTCCTTTTTTTTTTTTTTTTTTTTTTTTTACAGCGCTACAAGGGTCGGAAGTGAAAGCATTTTTCTAGTGGGGCTTATACTCATTAAAGCACCCCGTAAGTGGGGAAGAGTTTATCAATTAGAAACAGGGATCCGGTTTGAAAAAATTTCTCGCTTGCCATGGAAGACATTGCAGCCCCTATATGTTTAACTAGGTTTACAGACCATTAGTGAAAACGACAGGTTTTCACTTGTGTTAGAATTCGAACTCTTTATCTTCCCATCATCAGAAAGTATGCCGTCACAAACTGTACTGCTGACGCATAAAAAGATAGAAAATATGTATTAACAGTTTAACGAATTCAGTTATTCTATTCAAATAAAAGAAAAGATATTTCTAAAAATGATATTTCAACTTTCCAGAGCTCATTTCACGAGGATAGACTTGATGAGGGGAATTGGCGTTTTTTCCAGTTTACCTTATTGTTTTTTTTTTACCTTATTTCACGAAGATGGTGGGCTTCTTTTAAATATTTTGTATTTAAATAACTCCAATTGCAAATTTACTACAAATATACAAAAATTGTTTACTCCTACATATTTTAACAAAAAATGTAAGCATTATAAATATCTACATAAAAGTCTTATATTTCTGATTAATTGCTTGTTTTATTTGTCTAAATAAGGATTATTCTGAGAAAACAGAGGTTATTAAAGTTGAGAAATACGTCTGAAATCCAAACCAGCTTGACAGCACTTGGCGATACTTTTACCGAGAAAACATAAGTCAACCATTTTTTCATTGTCTGTTCATAAAACCAATATGTACGTAAATGGCAGTGCACCGAACCGTATCTTAGGTTAACGGATTTAGAATACTCGCCTATCACCAAGCGCCTTATAATTTTGAACTTCGGTCAAATGGCAAGGTCACAACCACCTCTTCACATCCATATCGCATCAGCAGAAGGTCTTTGAATGTCACAGATGACGTGAATCCATTCACAACTTAAGAAGTTCTAGCAACCCAGCGAGGGAGAATAGTGTCATACAGAGGGGTAAAATGTGATCTCCCTTCCAATCTCGTCAAATGATGGTTCAGTTTCCTGATCCTAACAGGAAGAGACATGAATCTACTGCGCCCATGAAACTCTAAAGGACCAATAAAAGCCGAGTAGTTTTGCTATAGTAATGTCCTAGTAATTCTACATAAGAAGTATAAACATCAACTATGCAGGAAGTCGGATGCCTGAGTCAGGAGTTCTGGAATCGTTTGTATTTAGTTTCTCTACCAAAGAAACTGCTTAGTTTTTGTAAAAGCTTCCATTTAAAGTAATTGTGACTTAGAGAACTGTGAATAAAGTGTGTTTAAAGATAGATTTTATATAAGCACATATTCTTCAATTAAAAAAATGCTAACAATATAAATCTTTATCTAACAATAAGTGCAAAAAGATTTAATTTATAATATTAGATTGGGGATTAAGTTCGTAACGTTCTTTCCAAATACTTTGATTTAAACAAGAAACAATAATTATATCAATAAGTTAATCAATTATATATTTGCCGTTGCTGTTTACAACCTCTTCCCACCTCTCAATCAATTTGTTGATGCCGTTCGGCCAAAAATCACCTGGTCTGGTGTCAAAGAAGCTGTTGAGCTAGTTTTTAAGTCTCGTCGTGCACTAGGAAATGCTCGAAAAGAATACCACAGTTAACAAGGAAAACTACATTGCCCATCTTCACCGCATGAATAAGGCTATTCGACTAAAAAGGCCTGTTTGACATGGTCAAACCATACTCCTTCGCGACAGCGCAAGGTCCCATGTTGCACAAATCGTCAAACCCGCCCTCCTTAAGAACTGGCAGAACAATTTTGACACCAGACCAGGTGATTTTTGATGGAACAGAATCAGCAAAATGGAAAGGTGGGAAGAGGTTATAAACAGCAACGGCGAATATATAATTGATTAACTTATTGATATAATTGTGTTTTTGTTTAAATAAAATTCTTTGGTAAAAACTCTACGAATTTATTCCCCAACCTAACACTTATTAGAGGCCAGGCTGACCTGGTTTCCTAAGGCGTTGTTTTTATCATCGAAAGTTCTCTATATAGAGATTCATTTGGTCAATCAGAGGTTAATAAATTTTTTCCGGTTGTTCAGCAACCTTCGAAAAATGTTTTTCTATCAAATTAAGTGAAGATGATATTACAAGTTTTATATACAAGTCTGATTCGATCAATTATATTTTGTATTTTGTTGAGTATTCTACTTAAGGATATGTGAATCTCAGAGATTAAGAAAAATTCTCACAGCCAATTAAAAAAATGAATGATAAAAAGATTTTCATTTGTTTAGTCATATTCTACGGTCATATTCATTAGTCATATTCTTCTATTAGTCATATTCTAACATTTTACATTTTCTAGCAATTGAGAGTTTCAAATGCTTACAAATTTATTTTCTGCTACAGATATCTCAGTCAAAAAGTTTTTAAGATTTGGGAGATAAATAATGGAAAAGAGACGTTTAAAAGTACTACATCATTGATAGGAACATATGATAAGTGTTTAGACTTTCATATTGATGCTCTATGAAAATGTACACTGATAGGAAAATGCATTTATGAATGGCTGCATTTTCACCTGAGACATTTTCCCGCGTGGTAAAATGGTTTTGATTTCCTGGTAGCATACATTGTAGAGGTAGGCTGTGTCACAAAATGTAATAGTTGCATGATAATTAGATTGAAAAATTTCAGGGTTTTCGATAATGTTTAATATTTAGGGTGTAGAAAATTTTATTTGATTGCCTGTTGTGTACTCTAGGTTCACTTTTAGCATTCGATTCCAATTTCAGATGCAATCTTTAAACACGATTTGGCGCAAATAAACTCTTGTTAGGCTCGATTCAACGGATTTGTTGCCGTTGGAGCGACATACTCTCCTGCACTTGGTCCAGAATTGGGCGGAAGCTGTCGGGTTTGAGTCTCCATCTTTAAGAAGTATGAATCAATTAGAGGATCCCAATTCCACCCCTAAAGATATCATTTCTCTGGGATATCATTACCACAATCTACTGGATGTAACTCAACCACCGTTCGTGACCACGACAAGTCTTTTGTTTTGGTTGGGTCGAGATGCCAACCAAGTCATCATAGTCTTGGATTCAACGCACTGTTGCGCAGAAGGTACACGTGATAACCTTCAACTTCCCATTTTCGTAAAACATCCACTTTGAAAGATATCAAAGAAAATAGCCTTGATGTTAATGTGCAGATTCATTATGATTTTTACTATCAAATTTCTTGGTGTCAATCACCATTGGTGTCTAATGTTGATAACTTCAAAACCCCGGAGAAGAGAAATTTTAAGATTTAAATATAATGAACGAATTCAGTGTTCTATTAAAGTGGCTAATTAATGCCTACACACAAGCCTACAACAGCTGCAGAGGAGAACTTATTATTTCTTCAATTTATTTTTATAGAATTTCACAAATATTTTAAGCACCATTATTTCTAAATGAAAGAATATGAACTGATTTTCATTTTAAATTTATTACTCTTAAGTTATTAGAATTTACTTTAAATTCACTTTCAATGAATGGAGATACAAGCTGGAGGATCTAGCCTCTCAATGACGTTTGCTGTACTAAATGCATGAGATTTTAAACTCTCGTGGTTTTAAACCTTCTCAATCTCATCCCACAGATTTCGCCCTGACTCACGACAGCTCCCGGACTTCAATCAACTTCAACTCGTGCTATAATTAATATTACACCATATGGTAAGCGCTTCGATTCAACAATTCGTGGGTTTAAGTCCCAATTAGGGTATGGATGTTTGAGTGCTTCGGAATCTGCATTAAACTGTCGGGGCTGCTATCTAATTAGCTCTCTTGAGCTACAAACAAACAAAACACATAAGTATTGCCGTTGAATGTTGTAATCACAGCATAGTAATTCTTTACCTACTTGACAATTAAAAAAGCTTGATAACTCGATGATATTATCAATAAGTTGTAGTGGAATTTAGATTTAATAAATTAAATCGATTGGGCAAGAGAAAAGACAAAATTAATTTTAACTTTAATATTTCTCGCCTAAATTTACAGCTTTCGTGGAAATAAAAGTGAAAAAAAGTTATTAATTGTAGAAAATTTACAGAATATTTTTATAAAATATGAAAAAAAAGATGACAGATTAATTAAAAAAGACACATGTATAAAAAATTATTATAGTTTAATAGAAATTAGGAACAATAATTCACTTTAAGAATGAATTAATAATTTTAAAATGTAATTAAGTGTGTTACTGAAGCATCAAAATTAAGTTAAAGAATGTATTTTTATGTAAAAAAAAATTTACGTTACAGCTTAACATTTTTTTCAAGTTTCACTGATTTCATATGAAAATCTTAATTAAATTAAGAGGAAACCAACTTTGATACATTATATTGAAAAAGAGAGAAAAAAATTCAAATAATTAAAATAAGGTGTGGAAAAGTCTCGTTAGATAAATATAAAGGAAGAAATTTCCTTGGTTTCCCCGATAATTTTTATTCCTTTCATTTCTTCCTTCCTTTCTGAAGAAAAATTTTTTCACTTAAATAATTTTGAGCAAACTACTTCCGTGACTCCGCTACGCTGAGCTGCTGACTGATCAAATGTTCCCTAAATCTCATTCTAGATAATAAATATTTTACAATACAGTTATTGGTTTTTTTTTAATTTTAAAGAGCTGGGAATTTCAATACTGTCAACTTTCCAAAAACGATTTAAAAAATTAAATTATTTTAATTTGCTTAAATATGGGTACATTTTTCTATATATGCTATTGTTAAAATGTATATTTCAGTAATTTCTTAGAATAATTAGGTATTTCATGAAATAATTGGATATGTCGGTCAGAAATGATTGGTTATGTAATGTAAAAAGTTTCGCAGTTTACCTGCTATTTTCTAAAATAACTAATGATATAACGTTAAGGTGAACAAAAAATAGCTTCAATGTTATTTTATAAATAAATTTATGACAAATTTCATAATCTCATCATGAGATAGTTCATATTTTTATGTTATAGACTGTCAGTTAAATAGCCACAATAAAAAAATATTTTATCTTTATTGTGGCTATTTAATTAACAAATAAAAAGGAAAAGCGGGTTTCATAACTTATCATTGTTCATATTTTTATTTATTATTTGTTATTGTTTCCTTATTACAATTTATTTTTGCTTTATTGCACGTTATTATTCCCGGAGTTACAAATAGACAAGTGTTAATTTTTTGTGTTGCTTTAGAACATATTGTCTTTGTCACAAAAAGTTAATAGATTTTTATGAATGTGTGATGTATCCTGTTTTTCTTTACCTCAGCCTATTGATTCAAATCACTCTTGCCTATCTTACTCCCAGGTTGGTTCTTCATTCCTATAGAAGTTATTGCTAAAAAATGGTTTCGAATATATCTGTTTATAATTCTATTTGTAAAACCCTAACAAATAAACTAAATTCTAAGTTTAAAAGCAATGGAATGAAGCGTGAACACACGCCTTACTGCAGAGCACATGAAAGCAGTTTGAAACTGACTAAAAGCAGCTAGAACTCGTTCAAAGAAATTCCGAGTACTGTACTACATAATGTATCAATCACATGATCTATATACTGTAGAGCACCAAGTTAAATCACAAAATTCTATAACTTTATGTACTTTCTCAGACTTGTTTAATTTTTTCAGGAAAACGTCATAAAATAACGGATTCCACATTTGAACGGTAACATCAACAAGACCTTGATTTCAGCTTACTCCTTCTTCTTAGAAATTTAATACATTTTGCAACTTAATATAAAAGATCTTATAATTCGGAGATTATTGCCTTATAAATAATATTCTTTTATCTCTTCTGTGTACTTAAATATCGATAATTTTGCTTTGGTTTGAGGAATGTAGTAAATGTGACCACAAATTAATAATGCATTGATTTAAAAGGCAATTATATTACTACTACACAATATATGCATATATTCATAAGTTCAGCCAAATTTTGTTGAACAATATTTAATTCTTGTTCTGAATACCAATTTGCATTTGCTTATGAAAAATCTGTAAAATCATACTATTCTATCAATTTCAGAAAGTAATCATTATGTAGAATTTACATTCAAGTAGTTAAGAAACAGTGGACTTGAATTTGAACTATTTGCATTTGAAGAGTGATATTTATTCTGGAGACATATCGAACATGAATTCTTTAACGTAAAATAATTATAATAAATGTTTAAAAGCATGGTTGCAGTCAAAAATATAATTAAAGTTTTATAAAAACTGTGAAATTTTGTCCTCTTTAATTGATATTACGTGGTATGTACCAGTCAAGGTGAAAGGGTTTTGTACCTGTGGGTGTGTCAGCTCACGTGTGAGGGGTCTTCTGCTTGTTCCCTACTTATAAATATTAAAGCTGCTTCCATGGATGCTGAAGCAACAACAGCGATGAGTTTTCTCTCTTTCGGAAGCACAAAAGAACACTTCCAATACAAATAGTCAGCACAATTTGCTTAGAGATAACAAAAAATTCTATTCGAAGAGTCATTAGACACAGGTGGCCTTCTTTCAAGAAATTGTTTTCTCTATATTCAAACCACGAATATTAAAAAAAAAAACAAATTAAACTATCGATTAGAAATATGAAATTATTTGTGTATATAAATTTACTTATTTAACACCATAGTATAGCGGACATAATTTATCTGACTTAAAGTGGCAAAAAGTATTTATCTGTCATTGGATAATAAAAGCAATAAAAAAAGAAGTATTTGAACATTAGCTGCCATAAATTTTGTTGCTAAATAATTATTTTTGAATATACTGTAAAGTATTTTGTTCTGTCCTTTTGTATACTTTGTAGCTTTTCTATGTTATTCTCACATAAAAGGCTACGAATTTTCCAAAAGAAAAAAATTTGTTTTAAAAAAAATTAGAGCAAGCCTCCATAGATATAAAAAGATGGTCACAGAGGTGGGTTGGTTGTGAAAAGCGACACTCTCTTGACGGAAAAAATTGTCAGTTCAAATTCCGACTCAAGCCAAAGATCGATCGTATTTCTTAATGACAGTGAGGGCACTAAAATATGACTAAGTGTCAATGCCTTCCACGTGAAAACATACCTCTGATGTTATTCGGACAAAGGTTTCTACACTTTAAATTACGAAAAACCAACCCACTGAGTGCCGCATTGCACAATCAGTAACGATGTGCCTATGATTGATCAAATTTTTCCAGTGTCTAAAGAGAAACATTCATCAGTTTTTTTTAAATATATCGAATAACTCTAGTAATCATTACGTATTTCAACTGCAATTGTTGTCAATACTTAATATTGCAATCAGACTCAAAATTTTAAATTATGGTCAAGTTGTGACATCAAAACTGATCTTGCAACCACTACATTGTGCCATAACAGCAGAAAGAAGTTGATTCTTAAGGAACTCAGAATGGGGTGCGCTCTCTAAGAACGACGAGCAGGTAGAAGGATTTTCGAACACGTAGCCTTTAAGGCAACAGAGAGATCCTCATGAGTTGCCATAAGAACAATTAAATATTTTTGTATGGCTCCCGTCTTTTTTTTATTTTCTCCCTTATAACACTACAAGGGATGGAAGTGGTGACAACCAGTGGGTGTGCTATCAGTGAGTAACTGGAAGCAGGGAACCATGAAAAGGGTCTGCCACTTAATAAAGATATTATTTTACACGAATGAGAGACACATTGTGACCACGCTTTACTTTACGCGTCCCAGCTTTCATGAGAAGACATTATAGACTGGGATTCGACCTAAGAGAATGAACGCCATCAACAAAGTCACCGCGGGATCTTATTTAAGAAATTATTCCGTGGTGAACATAAGATTTCCATTTGAAAGAAGATCTTTCTACAGACCTGTTATGAATTCTTTCATTTCAAATATAATTTTATATGATATTTCTGTAAAATTATTTGTCATTGATGTAATTCCCGGATATACTAAACTTTCCGAGAAAGCGGGTGGGTCGCCTTCATTTAGAAAAAGAGAACTCCAAGGTACCTTGGGAATGCAATCAAATGACCCCACAGGTATCATTTGACACGAAGGTTATTTCAACCACGAGCTTTTTTACGTGCCTCAACAGCCATTAGCGAATGCAATGGATCATTGAGTAGATCGGGATTCAAAGGTGCCTTCTGATAACGAGCTCTCTAATAGTCTGGTGATAACGGTTTTACTATTAAATATACTACACCATACAAACGCGTTTTTGTTATAAAATTTAAAATAAGACTTTTCATATGTCCATAAATCGTTGGGAAAGTTCAAAATTCCGCCAAATTGTTTTTATGCCCGCTTCCTTTCTTGCTTTTTTCCTGTTACTAAAATCCGCACATTCAGAAAAGGGAAATAAGTACGCCTTGCTTCAAAAACTGGATCATCTATCGTTTTCTTCAGATGTACTGCTCCATTTTGTGGCAGTGTTTTTTCTTCTGCTTCCAATAAGTTGTAAATCTTTCTTTTCAAAGCGGTCTGCGTGAGGGTAGGAAAGAGGGGAGAGCAGACACCCACCATCTTAGGGGAAATCTCTTTGCGGCTGAAGAGAAATTACTTCCATATTCGATGACGACGGAAACCTTAAATTTCCGGCCTTCGGGATCGTACGGAAGGTTGGCTTTGTTTTTCTCGAGCGCTTTATGAAGAGGAACAATGAAAGAAAAGAATGAAAAAAATAATTTTTCCATGTTGCTCATCTGGCAGGTTTATTGAACTTTCTTTCGGCGATTTTCTAAGTACAAAATGAAAAATGCGGCCAATTTGGAGAATGCGTTCATATTTCTAAGGTAAAATACGTTTTTAAATGTAAGCAGAATGAATCCACATTAGCTTTCTGTTTTGTTTAAAAACTAAACTCATTTAGCGAAACCATAAAATATTAAAGAAAATATATTTTCAGTTTTAAGTATTCTTTATAAAGATTTATCTGCTTTTTCCAATAAATATTGAAACTATAATTGAATATTACATTTTGAAAAATACCATAATGTTGAATTTTCTTTGTATCTTACATATTATTTCATGGTTATTATAATATGTATTTTTTGAATTCCCTACGGGCTTTGACTCAATGCTATAAGAAAATTGAGTTTTAGAAGATAATTTATCTTAACTCAATGTTAAAAATATTGAATTGAGACAACAATATTGATCTCTGATACAATGATAGTAGAAATGAATTTGTGACTATTGACTTTTGATTCAGTGTCACATAAAATGGGTTTTCAAAGAAAGCGTTCACTGATTTCCTCATTCACGCCATCCGCTTTGTTAACTGTCGAGTCGATGTCAAGCAAGTCATTTGTGAGGGAGCGTTATACTTCCGGCGGATTTTAATCATCTTGTTTGTTTTTTATTTATTTTTTTATTTTTATTTTTTTATTTTTATGTTGCTCTTCGATATTTTTGAATAAAGTTATACATAAATTTGTTTTCGAGAAATTATTTTTGAAAAAAATCTATGAAAAATAACAAACATTTTCAGTATAAAAAAGTTATTGAAAACATTTTATTTATTAAAATATGGCTCTTTAGTACTAAATTCATACAGTGTTATTTGCTTTTTACAGTTTATTTTTTTTAAAAACAAATTTCGATAAAAATCTTATAAACTTAAAAAATTTAGTGATAAATAAACTTTCATTACGTGTTCATAGTTACGGGATAAACAATGGATTATCCATAATTTATAATATATAGGAAAAAGAGCTAATTCAAACAATACCATTTAATTTTAGAAAATATTTTATCGAAACTGCAAGCTGGCATCCCTTCACCAAACTTCACTCTAATTAACGAATGTATTTGGGATTCATCAAGGATCTTATTTACCTTAAACAATGAATAAAAACATAAAAAAAGAAATAGTTTGATCAGCCATTTATTATTAAAATTTCTTTTTAATTTTCCATATGAATTTTAACTCATTACATATATATAGCTTCAGCCAATGATGTTACAAATATATTGTTTCCCCATTAAAAAGTGAATCTATATATCGAGTTCCGATTTTCTTACATCACTATATTCTTACTCACTAAAATGACACAAGTGCCTTGAATGAAAGACGAATGTCTTTCATTCAAAGCACTTGCGTCATTTTAGTGAAGTTCACTTTTCTTCTGCGCCTTATCAAGATTTGTCTATCCTAAATGAATAGAAAAGCAACTCCTGATTATTTTGTATGATTTTGAAATTTCTGATTATTTTGTATGATTTACTTTTCTACTTCAGATTTTTTAAAATACGTCTCTGTGCACTGCATAAAAATATAATTTTTAGTTGTGTTGTGAACACTACTTTTCATAGCTGTAATGGTCAGGTTTTGGGGTGTTTTCTATTGTGACCTGGTCCATTGTATAAAATTAGGTTTGACTCCAGCTGTACAGTAATTTCTTTCTTCATCTTTTCTGTATTTCATAATATATATTATAGAAAAATGGTTGAATGTATAACATTAAATTAATTTGATAATTTGTAGAAAACATTATATTTAACGAATAAATGAGAAATATCCAGATGGACAAAGGAGTTACACCAGGCTGCCCGAATAACGCTCATCTGTCTCCACAACACATTTTCAACTGTCCAGAAACGCTACCCAAGAATTTTAACATCAGAATAGAGGATCCCATAGAGCTTCTTTTTACAGATAAACCTTTGGTTATCGCCAGGGCTGTCTTCGACAGCTTCGGGGACATCAAGGGATTTTGCACGTTTTCCATGAACGTGACATCATCATTAATTGAAATTGCTATCTTCATTATTCATGTAAATCTTTTCTTCTTTTTCTTCTTCTTAATTCCTCTTGATCTGAAATCAAATCACTTCCATGATGTCATCCACTTTTAATTTCAACACAGCTAAACCGAGTTTCTTTAGGAGATCTTCACGAAGTAAACCATTGCAGTCTAAAAAATGTTTCGGAATGGCCTCTTCAATGTGGCATATGGTGCAAGCACAGAAGTCCTTGGCACTATTGAAAAACTGAAGGGTTTTTAAATGTCCATTGCACAGTCGAGCCAAAGCAGTTTGGTCTCTCCTGTCGCCGGCGAAGCCAATCCATGTACTTGAACCTTTACTTATATACCATGGGTGTTCTGGTGGATGCCTCCAAGAGATGTTTTTTCAGGCCTTGCTTGATGAGTGCTGCTCAAAGTAAGCTGATGAAAACCCCTCAGTAAATGGCATGGTAATCCTCTCTTATTCCAATTCATCTGCCCTTTCATTGCATTTGAAGGTGACATGGGATTGTATCCATTGAAGATGTAAGTTAGTAAATGAGGAGAGAGTTCCGAGCAGCTTAATAATTCCATTCCTTTCCTGTTCTATTATCAGTCTCCAGTGTGAATCTCTTGATGGTAGGGACCTGTCTTCCAGCCACTTCATTCCATCTGTCAGAAGAAGCCGTGAGGAGGCATGAAGAGCATCTTCAAGAAATTCGTTGAAATGAGTTTTCGAAGGAAAATTGTCTGAAAGAAGTGATAGAGCAGATTTTGCACTTTTGCAGTGCTGATGAATGTAACATATATATATTGTGTACATACACAATGTATATATATATATATATATATATATATATATATATATATATATATATATATATATATATATATATATATATATATATATATATATATATATATATATATGACTGTGTTACATTCAATTATACTGTGTGTGTATATATATATACACACACACAGTATAATTGAATGTAACACAGTCATAATTTCAGAAAGAATCTCGTAGTCTAAATTTTAAGTTTGTTGGAATAAACATTTTGAAATAGCATCCATTCCATTGTGTACAGCAATACTTAATGTAGACTCTCGTAAAAATATAGTGGACATTGTAATAAAGATTTTATTTTTAGTAATTCTGAGAAAAGAGAATTTCTTCTTTCTAAATGAATAATTTTATATTTCCCAAAATAAGACCATGGTGACCTAGTTGCTTAGGGTATCATCCCCTTTGTTAAAAGATAGTAAGTTTAATTCTCAACCCAACCGAAAATCCACCATGTTCACTAATAGTATAAGTAAAATAGGAAATGGTCACAATAGCCTTCATGTGAAACAATATTTTTGGTGTGTTATTTAACATTAAATAATCCATGGAGAACAAAAATTATAATTTTAGTTTACCATGGTAGTTTTTGTCATAGTCGTTAATTCATTGTTCTCGTTATAGAAAGGCAGTGAGTTTGAATACTGACCTAAACAAAGATTCACCGTTGAATGAATCTAGATATCAAGGTCTCAATGACTTCCATAAGAAAGGATATCTGTATGGGACATGGAGCATGTCTGGGGTTATTTCGATGGGCCCCAACTATAAATGACGAGGAACCCACTTTCAATGCCACAATGATAAGCGAAATATTTGTTCTATCCTGTTAAAAAAGGGGCTTTATCACTTTTAATCCTTGTAGTGCTGGAATGAAGCTCCAGTGGCTCCACGCTTTTTTCTGTAAAGATCGACAAAGTGAAGCCTCATTTGCCACTGGCAGTAGTTGGAAGGGTGACTACATTCCCCCCTCCCCGCACTGGTATTCTGGAGCCCTGTTAGTTGGAACGCTTCTACAAACTCCTTCCAATTATGTGTAGCGAATTTGAAGAGGAGAGTGCCAGGTGGGAACGGACCTCGTCAACTGACACTCCTCAGGGGGTTTACCTTCTTTAGGTAAACAGGGGTGTCACAATCCCCAGGTACCCTAGAGATCTGTCTCTTCTTTTTTTTCTTCACTCCTCAACTCTTCTTATTTTTCTTCCTTTTCTCCCTCATTGTGGTTTCCTCGTAAGAGGTAGAGGGCTCCATTTAAGAGCATTCGGCACTCTGTTACTATTAGTTTCTCTTGGGAATTAAATCACCCACGTGTTTGAGATGCAGGAAAGGAGGGACTGGTAATTGAGGCCCCAAGAAACCAACACATTAATTTGGCCTCTGCTTCAAGTAAACGAGTGGTGTGTTGTGGTCCTCAGCATATCAATAGGATTTATGGATCAAGCGATTGGTGCATCTACTGGGTCACTCGTTAAGGGTAGAGGCACCTTCAGGGATGCACTGGGAGCGTATAGGACCTGGCTAGCACTGGTGCAGCTTGTCTGCATTCCTTTGTTGCACTTGGTGGTGCCATCAGGTCCTGAATTTTCCATTTCTAGTATGGAAGCAAGTACTTTTTCTTCTCTCCCACGGGAGCATACATTGACTTTACTAAAAACAAACTTCTATATTGTCAAACGGAAAGAGGGTATTTTTGATACAGTATAACCTTTCCTAACCCAAAAAACTATTTCTGGAAATATCAGTAATGTAAAGAGCATCCGAATACTTTGTTCTGGAGATCCAATGGTAGAAGTTGCTTCAGATGCACACGCAAATCTCATAAGCAGCATGAACATGCTTGATAATCTTGAGGTGTCCATCGAGCCTCATATTAATCTTAATTTTTCCCGTACTGTTCACACCAAGGATTTAATAAATACCCTTGCTGACGAGGTCTTAGAAAATCTCAAAGATCTAAAGATCCGTGCTGTAAAATGCATCACTGTCAAAAGGGATTGGCAGATTATTAATACGAATCATCTCGTACTGGCATGCATTTACGCAGTTTTAATATGCTACGACGACAGACCTACCGCAGCCTATTAAAGCTGCGTATATACATCTATCCTTTAAGCCGTTTATTCCGAATCCTTTGCGTTGTTTCCAGTACCAGAGATTTGGTCTCTCCTAAGTGACTTACGCTCGGCCACGACAGCACGTCTTTTACTGAAAAGAAGAGGTGTGTAAACTGTAAAGGTGACCACCCCTTATACGCTAAAAGTTGTCCTATATAGATACAGGAGAAAGAGATTAAAACCATTAAAGTTAAGAATAATTGTTCATATCCCGAGGCGAGACGTGCTGTTACAGCTCGTACACGTCAAGCAGGAGTTAGCTATGCAACAGTCGCACCAAAATCACCAGAACGGTTAGTACGCAAACGGATACTCTTTCACTTACAATAATTAAATTAACCCCCTAAAGAGCTTTTTAAACTAAGCAATAACTTCCTTTGTTTCTTAAAATTGCCGTGGTTTGCGTTCTCATCATGATGACGTCAAGTCTATAATTTCAGCCAACAACCCTGTATGTTTTGCATTTCATTGCACATTCCAGAAGTGCCACAATAGTTTATTCATGCATGGGCTTAAAATCTTTAGAGAAGACTGTGGTGACGAGAGTGCAGTGTCTGGAGTTGTTTGTATATTAATATCCTATAACTTTCCCAGCACTACTCAACCTTTCAATACTACACTACAGTCTGTTGCTAGATGAATTCAAACAACATGCTTGTTGACATTATTTAGCTTGTATTTGCCACCACATGATGTCATCCACCAAGAGGGTACTCGATGCATTAATAGATCAGCTGCCAACACCACTTCTGCTCTTTGGTGACATTAACGGCCCTAATTTTTATTGGGAAATGATGATATTATTTCTCGTGGTCGGCAAATAGAACGGTTTATTTCAGAAAAGTCATTGTCTGCTTAATACCGACGAGAAGTTTTATTTCCATGTGCCCACAAGAACATTTCACTCTCTTGATCTGGCCATTTGTTCACCATCCATTTTGCCATTGTTAAATTTAACTGTAGGAAATCATCTGCATAATAGCGATCATTTCCCTCTCGTCATCTCCCAGACTGGAGGTAGTAGTGCAGGACAAGTTCTACATATTTACGTGTACGGTCGGGCAGAGTGGACGTTATTTACACAATTGGCAGTTGTTGATAATGAAATGTTAGTTATCAATGATATTGATGCCGTATGAAAAGTCATAGAAACAATTATTAATGCAGCTGATGCCTCTATACCTAAAAGTTCTTCTATAGCCCACAGTCGTTGCAAGCATTGCTGGAACAAAGAAGGCCAAGAAACATATAAAATCAAATGAAGTTATGGAGGCTATTCAGGAGGTATCCCACAACGGAGAATCTTATTGCTTTCAAGAGAGTAAAAGCATTGGCTAACAGAGCAAGTCATCGAAGTAAGAAGAAATCCTGATTTCGCTTTCTGTCCTCAATTTACAACTTCCATATCCAGTAAACAGTTGTGGAAAAAAGTGAAAGCTGCCAATGAATATATAAGGAATTTCGCATTCCAATTTTAAAATCCGGAGTTGCTCTATACTCTTCTCCTGAGAACATTGCTAATGTCCCTGGTGAAACCTTTGCTAGCGTCTCAAACAATGACTTTTACAATCCTTCGTTTTTGAGGAAAAAGAGTCGTGTTGAGCGAACACCAATTCATTTCAACCATGGACAAGCTTTGCTTTAAAGCTGTGAATTTCGGATGTTGGAATTGAAGAGAGCATTATAGCAGGCCAATAATACCTGTCAAGGACCTGATGCAATCAGCTATGAAATGCTTCGTCATTTAAGTCCAAATTCCCTGTTTAACTTGTTGTTTTTGTTCAATAGGATATGGACTGAAAATAAATTTCCAGCACTCTGAAGCAAAGCAATAGTGATACCAGTCTTTACGGCTGATAAGGATACTTCTATTCCTACACATTATCGATCAATAGCTCTGACGAGTTGCTTGTGTAAGGCTCTCGAACGTATGGCCATATGTCTTAGAAATAAATAAATGCATTCATATCAATCAGAGTGGATTACGTAAAGGATGATCCACTCTTGATAATATCACATATTTGGAAACCCAAATCGGCAACACTTTTGTGCGGAGAAACCATCTGGTTTCCATTTTCTTCGACACAGAGAAGGCTTCGACAGTACGTGGCGTTAAGGAAGGATGTACGTAGGATGTACGATTTTGTCTTTCGGGGTAATTTGCCAATATTTATACAAAACTTTTCATGCTCCCGTGGCTTTAAAGTTCGTATTGTTACTGTTTTGTCCAATACTTTTAACCAAACTGAAGGTGTTCCTCAGGGTAGTATTTTAAGTGTCATTCTTTATAATCTTCATATCAGTAGCATTCTTCATCAGCTTTCACTTTCTGCGCATGGTACCTTGTACGTTGATGACCTGCGAATATCTTGTGAAGGGTCTAACTTACATTCAATTGAGAGACAATTACAAACATCTCTTAATAAAATTATTGCATGGTGGCTGAGAATGGCCATACCCTATCTCCTAGCAAGAGCAGTATTGTATTTATTTCTGCAGATAGACATGCCTACATAATGATCCTGTAATACATATTAACAACACACCAATACCATTAGTCAATCAGATAAAATTTCTTGGAGTGCTATTCGTCCGCAAACTAACCTTTCTTACGCATGTATTACATCTGCGGAAGAAGAGCGAGCGATCACTTAATATCCTCAAGGTGCTTTCAAATACACCTTGTGGTGCTGATTGCACATGACTCGTCCGAGTTTATCAATCATTCATTTTATCGCGTATTGACTATGGCTATGTTGTTTATGAATTGGCAAGACTTTCTGTACTGCAAAGATTGGACACTGTTCATTACTCAGCACTAAGAATATGTTCTGGGGCTTTCCGCACATCACCCATCCGGATCTATACGTCGTATGTCAACAATTGCCATTAGACCTGAGACAAATGCAGCAGCCTCTCAATTATTATATCATGATCATGTCGACCCCTAAATATCCGATACATTCTATGATTCCAAATACCTCTTGGATGAGATTATTGTAATGTTTGTTGTTTATTAAAGACAGATAATCAAGAGAATAAACATAACTTTTATTAGTTGCAACAACAATAGTAAGTTAATTCCATCAGATTGTTTAATTATATAGCACATTAAACAACTCCTAAAAGCATTCTTTCCTGTTGCCAGATACAGCTTAACTAATTATAATTTATTGAATACATTCTTTTTATATATTAAGTACATCACACCCCCTTTTAGCTTTTAAATCTATAATAATCCTTCATGCGCGATGAAAATTTTACAACACGTCCAGATCTTGAGAATTCAATATATTTCGTGAATTCTTAACAAGAGAATGATTTTTTGAGTTACAAGCTGAATTTTCATCATTAATATCACTCAATGGAAAACCTAAGTTAGCATAAATAGATTCAAAATCTCTTTTAACTTTTGATAATTTTAAATTATTTCTCGTAAGTACTCGTAGCACTTATAAATATTTGAAGCTTGCACATTTATAAGACCTTGGGTTTTTATTAAAACAGAAAGTATGGTTCCTGGTTCTTAAATTTTATTCTTAAAATTCCATATGCACACATTATCACCTACTTTTAAAGGCTTTAATATTTTAGTGTTTCTATCAAAATAAGACTTTTTTTTTCTTGACGTTGGTTTAATAATTTTGGTACTTCTACAAATATTTTCACATTTAGTAATTTATTACTAATGGGTAATTTTATCCTTAATCTCCCGCTAAACATTTGCTGTGCAGGAGACAAACCTAACCCAGAAATGGGAGAATTTCTATATTCTAACAAATCTATAAAATGACTTTTGCTATCCTCATAATCATTCTTAAAAATTGCTTTTATAGTTCCAAGAGCTTTCTCAACCATTCCATTGGATTGTGAATGATGTGACTAATAAATTGACATTCTATATCCCATTCTTTTAGAAATTTCTTAAACTCAAAACTGTTAAAGGGATTGTTATCACATACAATTATTTCAGGTACACTAAATCTAGCAAAAATTAGTTCTTTTTATGTGGAATTTATCATGCTTTCCACTGTTTTAGTAGTTGTCTACTTCAATCCATTTTGAGTAATAATCAATCACCACCAAGTAATTATTATTTCTCTAAAACATTATATTGATTCCAATTTTTTATATGGTCTGCTCGGTACATCATGAGGCATTAATGGTTCTTTAGTCTGAGCATTCCTAAATTTCTCACAAATAGCACATTTCTCCACTATATTTTCAATATCGTTACTAAGGCCAGGCCAATAAAATATTTCTCTTGCCCTATTTTTACATTTTTCTATACGAAGGTGAGATTCATGTATTAAATTTAGCATTTTTTTGCGCAATTTAATACAGGGACTACTAATTTATTGTTTAAAAATAGTAAATCATCAATTATAAACAAATCACTTTGCAATTTATAATAATTTCTAAGGCCTTCAGGAATTTTCTTTTTATTTGGCCATCCTTCCTTACAGTAAGTTAAAACAATTTTAAGTTCTTCATCAGTTTCTAATGCATTTTTAAACTGTTTGGTTTTGCGTTCACTCATGGGTAAATGTTTTACAATAGAATGAACTATATTTAACATTTCTGGGTCATCACTTACCTTATCTTTAATGTATGCCCTAGATAATGTATCTGCTAAATACATCTGACTTCCGTGTAAATATGAGACACTGTAATCATATTTTAGCAATTTTAAGAGCATTTTCTGCAAACGAGTTGAAATTTTATTAATTGGTTTTTGAACAATTGCCAATAATGGCTTATGATCTATTTAAATGAGAACCCTATGGCCGTATAATTATGGTATTTTTTAAAAGCAAAATTAATGGCTAAAATTTCCTTCTCAATCTGAGCATACCTCTTTTCATTGTCGGTGAGACTTCTAGAAGCAAATGATATTGGTTGATTATCCTGCATTAAACAAACACCTATTCCATCTTTTGAATTGTCACATTGTAGAACTGTTTTTTTTTACTATTAAATACTTTTAAAACAGTTGTTGAACTTAAAAGTACTTTAATATCGTTAAATGCTTTATCATGCTCATACGACCATTAAAAATCAACACCGTTTTTCAATAATTCTCTCAAAGGAGCTGTTATTATTGCTATATTTGGTAAAAATTTTGAAAGAAAATGAACCATACCTAGAAGTCTTTGAATATCCTTTTTATTTCTAGAATGAGTTAATTCCTTAATAGCCTTTAAATGATTTGAGTCAGCTTTTATACCTATTCTAGAAATTATTGATCCCATATATTTAACCTTATTTACTTTAAACTGAAATTTATCTGGATTAAATTTTACATTATTTAATTTTGCTCTGTTCATTACCTCAATTAATATTTCATTATGCTCTTCTTCACTAGTCCCAGAAATAATTATGTCATCAAAATACATTTCATCCCCTTTTAAATCCCCAAAAACCTTTTGATTACGCTATTGAAAAACTTCAGGTGTGGAAACAATTCCAAATGATAGACGATTGAACTTATATTTTCCAAAAAGAGAATTAAAAATACACAAATCAGAACTACTTTCATCTAATGGAATTCGCCAAAATCCTTCTCTTAAATCTAGCACTGAAAAATATTGTTTACCTTTCAACCTACTAATTATATCTTCCGAACAAGGAATCACGTGATGTTCTCGTTTAATTGCTCTATTTAAATTTCTTGGGTATAAACATATTCGTAATTTACCATTTGGTTTCTCAACTATCACAAGACTATTCACTCAATCTGTTGCTTTATTTACCTCTGAAATTATTCCCCTTTTCTTAAGATCTGATAATGTCAATTTTAATTCTTTATGTAATGCTAAAGGTACTCTCCTAGGAGGATTAATTACAGGTTTCATACTCTCTCCTTTAAAACTATATGGTAAGGCTCATCAGGAAAGTGACCTATACCGGAAAAAAGTACATGATATTTACTCGATATATATTGTTTATCATGAATTTTTATTTCGTCAATACGCTTAATCAAATTTATCTTTTTACAGGCCTCTAAGCCTAAAATTGGTTTCAATGAGACATCTACAATAGTAAATGCTAATTTCACAGAATAAAATTTATCCGTTCTGCACTCAAGATTTTTTTTACCTGTCCCTCAGGTTTCAAATTATGATTGCCGTATGATATCAACACAGTATTAGTTGGAACTAAATTGCACATTCTATATAGTCATAATATTCTAAAGCGATAACTATTCTAAAGAGATAAAAAGCAAAATATTGAAATGCGCTCCTGTATCAAGCTTAAAAAGTATGCCTTGATTGCAAACATATATGGTTTCATACCATGATTTTTTATTTGTTTCTCCATTTCCTACAGAATCAATATACAAACAAAGTGAACTTTCATTGTATTCATTTACCACTTCATCTACAATTTCATTTTTATTGGCCCTTTTTCTTCTTATATTGGATTTGCATATTGAAGCAAAATGCTTCTTTTGCTTACAATTATTGCAGGATTTATTGTAAGCAGGGCATTCTCGTACAGCATGATGTCTTCCACATCTACCACAATCAATTATCTCCATTTTCTTGATATGATTTCTACAAAGTCGGTTTGAATTTACAGAATCTTTATCAGCCAAAGTACTTTCTTGTTTTATGATGGGTTTAAGCTGCTCCTTGCTAACTTCAAAAGCTCGAATAAACTCTGCAGTTTTTTTGAGAGTTAATTGTGTTTCTCTCAGCAATCGTTCCTGTAAAGAAGAATCTCGAATCCCTAAAACAATTTTATCTCGAATCAGTGATTCTTCTTGATCGGCGAATTCCCATGATGAAGCTAGAGTTTTCAACAGTGTCAAATATGAATCCATACTTTGACCTTCTTGCTGGGAACAAGAAAAAGAACTTGTATCTTTCAAATACAACATTTTGACGTGGTATGCAATAGTTCTCAGAATTTATTAGAACGTTTTCATACTTCTCCGAAGAATGCCCCTCTTTATAATTAAATGTGTTAAATATTGCAACACCTTCATCACCTGAAAGATGCAGCACAATAGCGATCTTTATTGTATCAGGTTTCAAGTTCTTTTCAGTCGCCAACATATAGTTTTCGAATTTTTTCGCCAACGTTTCCAATTTTCAACTACATTTCCGGGGCAAAAGTTAAATTCACTTGGCTGTTTAAATATTTCCATTTCCTCTGACAAAAAATAACTTCCTGAGCAGATCGGTGACAATTATCAATTTCATACAGAAAACAAGAAACACTTCTCTTCCAATATTTCACATAGTATTTTCAATCAGCCATCTTAGCAATTAAAAAAAAAAAACTTTTTTTCTTTATACAATAATTTTTTTAATAATTCTTCTTTTTGAATTATTATTTTTTTTTAACTTCTGACACCATGTAATGTTTGTTGTTTATTAAAGACAGATAATCAAGAGATTAAACATATTTTTTATTAATTACAACAACAATTGTAAGTTAATTCCATAAGATCGTTTTTAATTCCCTAGCACATTAAACAACTCCTAAAAGCAGTCTCTCTTCTTGCCAGATACAGCTTAACTAATAATAATTTACTAAGTACGTTTTTTATATATTATGTACATCCCAATTATATGATGCTCGTCACATGAGCACCATACCGTTTCTCACAGGAGCCAAATTACATCTTCGGCTCACAGACTTTAGTGACATTCGGATAGAGAGAATTGACCCTTTTGCTCATCCACCTTCGTATGATCCAACAAATATTTTCATTAATATATTTAATCCTTACAGAAAATCAGACAACACCTATAGTTTTTCAACAGCCATATTCTTCTCATCGCTGTTAGTATCAATCATACAAACTTGTATTCACAGATGTTTCTAAATTTGCAGGGCATGGATGTGGAGTGCTTATCAATGATACATCTTTTAATTACAGCGTACATTCATCCTGCTCCAACTTTACTGCTGAAGCACCTGCCATCTGCTACGCGCTTCTGCATGAGAATATAGATGATTGTCATGAACTTTGTATTTACACTGGCATCATGTGTATTTTAGAGGCATTGAGAAATAATAGCGTTACCTGTCATCCAGTTGTGTCAAAAATTTTCAAAGCATTGGATTCCCTTGCTGGCAAGGGATATAAAATAGTATTTTTTTAGATACCAAGCCACGTAGGTATTGATGAAAATGAAAGAGTAGAAGCAGCTGCTAAGGCTCCTTCGGGACCAATTTTACTATCTGTTCCGCTCTCTGATGTGAGAAATAGTATAAAAATTTTATTTACTCATTTTGTCAGAAGTCATGGATCATGCAGGTCCCAAATAATTGCACAGTATATTTCCATCTCTCACCTCATTGTCAGTTTTATCATTACGAAGTGTTGATGTTAGATGTCGCCTTCGTATCGGACACATGCGTTTCACGCACAGACATTTTATTCTAAGTGAATTAAATCCATGGCTTGAGACGTATGATGAACCATACACTATTCCTCATATTTTCATATCATGTCATGTTTTTAACCAAGAACGTATACATTTTTTAAAACCAATTTTTTAACTCTTCTAGATTTAATAGGGAGTCCAACCCATAGAAAACTGTTTGCATTTTTGAGAGCAATAGTAATTTTACATTTTATTTAAATTGTTCTTTGAATTTTAAATTTATATGTATTTTGATTTTAATTTTAAAAGAATATATACCCTATTTTTTGATTTTTAAAGTTTTAGTGTTGCTTGGTTTAAAAAATAATATAGATAAAAATAAATAAATATTCTTTAAAAATATCACTCTTGGCGCAGCATGTACAATTTTGGACCTTGTGCCATAAAACCCAACCAACCAACCAGTCAACCTCGTCAATGCAATCGACTGTGATGTAAAGTTGCGAGACACTTGGAGAATTCAAAACTCATTAAACTTATCGGGGTTTTTCCTTCGCCAGCGAAGGACGCACTGAATGCTCTCTGTAGTATCTACTCACTCCTATTCACGCCGAAGCACGCTCAATCCTGTCGGGCGCCATTACTCCAAAACCAAGTTCTCATTGTTCTCTTAGGGGAAAAAAGCAGCTGTTCTCACTGCTAGCAATTCTTGCTTTTCTATAAAGCGCTTGCTCTTCGGAAACTGACCGGAACTGAAAATGGAATTGACAAAGAACACTGAAATAATCAAACCTGCAAAACTGCACGATATCATGCAGAAAGGCTACAAGGATGTCAGCGAGCTCCAGATCAAGAACCTACTTTAGACAAAAATGTCTCTTCTTGGGAGCAGGCCATGTACTTCGGTCACTAATCCTAATCAACATCTGATTGACAAGATTGATGATACAATTAGACACTCCAGATAAACTCTAAAGACATTTAGTACAGGTAGCTATATCTTTGATACTGTAATGGCATGTCCCCCTACACCTTCTAAAATAAATGACAATCAAGCTAATGTTGCTAGTAACAATAACGAAAAAATATTAAAAGAAAAATTAATGATGGTGAGGACACTTTTATGATCCCAAAGGAAAAAAAACCGTGATGGCCACGACTGATTGTGTCATACCGATCCCCATAGTAACTCAGAATGTGTTTAGTGGTTAACTCCTGAGGAGGAAAGCCAAGAACAAATGGATGCTGACCAGCGTGACTACCGATCCAGCACTGAAATTTCCCCCCATTATCGTTAGGTATGGCGAAAGCCACTGCCAATTCATGACTGGCCTAAGAACTGCCTTAAACAAGGAAGTAGATGCTAGAACGTCTGGTGAAAACCTGAAATTATTGCCCAAATGCCCAAAACAGCAAATGAGGACCGAGGAATCACCAAATTTCTTGAGGAAACTAAATATGAATATATACTCCTCCGATATAAAAATGTGAAACCAAGAAAATCAGTCATCATTGATCTCCCCTTGACAGCGAGAAGTGAGGAAATCGCTACAGATCTGGCCAATAATGACTTTATAATTCAGAACCAGCAGAATGATCAGCCAAAGAAATGGCAAATTCCTCCCCTTTTTTCTTGTTCAGGTGTTTAACAGTCCTGAAGTTTTAACATCTTCAAACTAAAAAACATTTTTCACATCTCCAACCCCACAATAAAGCACTATACAGGTGCAAAAATATCATTCAATGCTATGTAATTCAGCATTTTCACCACTCTAGTGAGTTGTGTTCCATATCCCGCCCCCCCCCCCCCCACTGAGTAAAATGTGTGGAGACGCAAAACACAAGGAAGTGTCCAAAAGATAAAAATGTAGAAGTGCCCATATGCTGCAATTGTGGTGGGAGCCACCCAGCAAGTTACAGGGGCTGCTAGAAGTTCCCTAAGTTAAAACCTAGAACCAACAAAACCAATTATGTTTGTAGTGAGCGTTCTTTTTCCAATGTAGTAGCTGGTCGAACTGAATGCCCCGCTCAATGAATACCTGCCACCCCAAACTCAAATCCCTCCAATTAACATACAATCTAGTTCCTCAGAAGGAGTATCAAATGAACGAAAATCTAATTCCAATGACTAATTCACGTTTTTACGCCAAATAAGAGAAGCCTTCAGACCCATAAATATGCAAGATGCTTTAAAAAGAATCAGAGTAATCAATTAAGCTCCTTTCATTCTGTGCAGAATCATTAAGTAAAAGCAGCACGGACAGATGTGTTTGATGCGATAGTTATTATATCAAAGCAATATATTTAGTTAAATAAAAATAAGTATCCTCACCGTTTAGATAACTACATTAAATTGCGGACATGCAAAAATAAATAAATAAAGCAATTATAGGCAAGTGGGCACTTTTCAAAAATGTGTACTTTATCGATTTAGGGACATAAACTTATTCTTAGTTCGTGAAGTGGCACACAAAAGGCGATAAAACTATGTACTCGCAGAGAGTAAATGTTAATTTTCCACCTAACCTCGTTCATAAAATTGCCCAGAAATAGCATTATTATTCTCTTAACATTTTCCAGATAAAGAAATTGCGCGAAAGCAGTAATTTATTGCCCTCATTAGGGCAATTATTGATTTTTATCGCGCGTTGATGTCTCTCTCCGCCTTCCTAGCCCAATGATCACCGTTTCTGTGCATTATTTTTCGAGGAAAAGTAATTTATAACATTTAGATGACTGGAAGAGAACTAATTTCATTTCATTGTGAGAGAGAGGCGCCTTTATATATACAAAATTAAGAGAAACATATAAAGCTGTCAAATAGGAGGCAATCAAACTGAAAGTTGGCTTTCCATCGGAATGCAAACGTATTCATATCTTGAGCAGAAATGTTGTACAATGAAACTTGATTTACCCGATTTCATTATTTTCAGCTATTAATTAGATTCTAACAATTATTTTTATTTACAGTTTTTTTAATAATTTAAAATTATTTCTTTTTTTTTTAATACTTGCAATCTTATAATTTGCTCACAAATTAAATTAAAATGCATTTAAATATAAGAGTTCTATCAAGAGAGAGTCTCCATTAAAAATAAAACATTTTCCTCTCTATATTATACATGTTATAAAGTTATTATTTCTCTAAATATTTTTATTTCTTTCCAGGGATAAAATTTAATTTCACATGAAAAATTAAAACTTTCATTAATTTGACATAGTTTTTTCAACTGAGACATCATTTTAAATTTAATGTCTTATAATGTGATTTAAGAAAATTTATAAAATCTTCAAATTAACCTAAAATCCGAAGTTAATATTTTTCACAAAATATATTAATTACGATATAAATAATTATAAAATATTTTAAGTAACATATTTGAAAACTGAGGGCAGTGAAAGATAGCAACTTCTTAAAATTTCTTTATTTTGAAAATTATTTTGCTTTTTTAAAATATTTATCCTTGTAAGTATATTTTAAACACTGAAATATTTTTTAATTAAAATGAGTTTGAAAAATAATTGAAAAGCTCTCTCTCTCTCGTGCTTTTCAGATTCTTTAATGTATACAAACGATAAAATATTTATGTATTGCTTACTCTGAAATATCAAACGAATCTATTAATATTAGACACGTTTTTATTATTTAACACAAAAATATTTCTAATCCATTTAGGTCAAAACAATATTATAAAGAGAGGGAGAGAATTTTTGAATAAAAAGTATTTGAATAAGAAAGGATTTTTCAACGAATAGCATTTGATTGGAAATATAGATATTTAATTTAAAAAAGAAATCACATAAACTTTTTTACATTTAATACCCAATATAATTTTTAATGTATTTTAAAAAAAATTTCTTGGGGTACATTATTTTATTTATAGCAATCGATCCTAAATCAGTATCTAAGTAATTAGTAATTTAAAGACATGAAAGTGTACAGAACAGAGCTTAAAATTAATGGCAAAACTTTTGTATTTGGAAGAAAAATAACAATTTCTCAGAAACATGAAGCAAATATAATCTCAACAAATTTATTTATTTTTAAATCTTTTGCTCCATAAAATGTAAAATAAAGTAAAAGTGATAAATTATGTTTTACAAAGTGCTTGTTTTTAAGACCATATAGTCTTTTCATGGTCTCGGTTGAGTCCTATTTTAACTTACCAAAAGCGAAATGCGGAGCCAAATCAGCTGATTACAATGCCAAAGTAGCTTCCTTAATACAATAAGTATTAAACTGAGATCTTATTATTCGTCATTAATTAGCGACTAATATCAAGAAGCATTTTTTAAATGAATACGCAGATGAAAAAACTTAATAATCTTTGAAATTAAATAGTTTTTTCGGAATTCTCAATAAAAAATAATAGTGTATTTTATATTCATGAGCCAAATATTTTAAAAATCAATAATAATTATAATTATGAGGTAACACAAGAGATTTAACAGCCGGCCCACCTGAAGGCACACAGTCAAAAAGAGTAGAAGTGGGTAGCAATCCCGCCCAGCACTAGTGCGGCCAGAACCCAGGGCGCACATCCAACATCAGGACAACGCAATGACATCAAGGACCCGAAAAGCGCGGAGGCACTCAGGGACAATGAACACGTCCAATCAACTCAGCAAAACAGAGCAGGTGCCAAATGTCCACAACCCAGAACCAACACCCCACGGTCCACTAAAACAGAAGAGAAGCCTTTACTAAACAGACGATATCATACAATAAATAATATTAAAAGGCGTCTAATCAATGACAATAGATTGCTTACAATGTGCCGACAACAAACAATATCTAAACTAAATTTTTATAATATTATATTTTTGATGCTTCTGATGACTAGAGCTTTGCACATTTTGTCTATAAAATTTTACGTTTTATTTATATAAAGGAATATATTTTATGTATAGTTTTCTTCCAAGTTTATATCATGTTGTAACAGTATTTGTATAATTTCTGCTGCTCCTACTTTGAAGCCATTATGCTTAACTAATGTTTTTAGAACTTGGTCTTTGTAATTAGTAGGGAAATGTTTCTTTCTTATATCTTGAAATTTTACACTGTGGTATACTACATGATGTATATTTTGTATTTCTTTATCAAATTGGCAAATGTTATATTTTCCATGGAATTTCCTGTGATAAATTCCAAGTCTTTATGTTCTGTTATTATTTGATAGAAATTTGCCATCAATATTCTTTTTGTTACTTCTAAATATATATTATATAGTTTCCTGGCTTTTGTTGAGTCATTCACTCCATATTAATATTTTGCCAAAGTTTGTATTCTACTTTCTTAAGTTGTGTTTTTATCTGTTCTTTTGTAAATATTTAGTTCCATAATTAGGGTCTTTTATCTGTGGGGCTAATTCCAGGTTATTCCTATGTGTGCTTTCACCCAGTGAAATCTAAATTAATCAGATTTTGTTTTAGTACATCGAAAATTTGCTTAATCTCATTGTTTTCTGACCTCCAGGATTTAATGGCTCCTAATTCTATTCTCAAGCACGAGAGAATATCCCATTTAGTTATTTGATTTCTAATACAATAATTCTCTGCGCAGAATATTGCCACTGCTTCAGCTTCAAATACCGAAGAGTTATCTGTTAGTCTGATTTTTATCATTTCTTGAGGGATATCTTCATTTTCTGCTACTCCTATTTTTTTCATTTATTTTAGACCCATCTAAAGCATAAGAAACCAGTCGATAGGATTTTTTCGTCCTATTGTATGAGAGGTTTTATTCATGGTGGTTTCTATATTGTTTTACGGACCCAACTGCTATTAACAATTTTGGTCTATTATGATTGGTTGATACTGATTCCAAAGCACGTGTTTTTGTTTTTGTGTACATATTTTAATGCTTACTGGATTACATCCTGTGAATATGGTGAGTGCATCCGTTGAAACTGTCTTGTAAGCTTTTGCTATTTTTAGCAGTGGGATTCTTTGAATCTGTTGAAGTTTCACTTTCACTGTATTAACACGTACCAGCTTTGACAACCAAACAATATTATTTTCTTTTGACCTGTAAATACAACTGTTTTAATATTATTGGTCTAAGGCCCCAAGTGGCTCTTGTAAGTCTTGTTAGTTTATTTGTTATGCTCAACACCTTTTCTTTTGTCTCATTTAAGTGTATCATGCTGTTTAATTTATTATCAAGAATGATTCTTGAGAATTTAATATTATCCGTATAGCTATAATATTTTCCCGGTTATATTTCGTTGTTGGTCTACTAGATATGCTTTTCCTTACCGTAAATATTGTGTAATTTGAATTTCTGTTCTCAGTTGTCAACTGTATTTGTTTGCCCATTCCTGGACATTAGCCATTGGTTTCTAAGATTTATCAGAGAATCGATAATATGCTTTACTTTCAATTAAGATAACAATATAGTCCGCAAATGCCTGCACATATGTATCGATGCCAAAGTTCATTTTTAACAACTAATTTATTATTATGTTATAAAGAAGTGGTCCCAAGCTGGACCCCTGTGGGACTCCTCTGTCATAAATTTGTTTTTTTCTGGTGTCCTTTATATAAGTTCTTTCTTGTAGAAAAGTTGCAATGCAGTTACATAGATTTCCTTTATTTCATGGATTCTGAGCAGATCCATGATATGATGCCAGTGTATTGAATGGAATGCATTTTTATGTCAATTGATATTAGGCCAGTGAACATCTTATTGGTTTTGTTTTCTTTTATATTTTTGTACAGTTGTATATAGTGCATCATCAGTACTTTTTTCTTTTGTGTGTGAATCCATATTGATTTTTACTAAGTCTATTATCTATATATATATCAGCCTTTTATTCAGTAGTTTGTCAAAAAATCCCCTCGAACAGGCAAAAGACATATAGGTGATCTTAATGATAGGTCTTTCCTATCTTTTGGTATCAATACAATTTCGGCAGTTTTCCAGTAATTTGGAAATACTCCCTCATTTAGACATCTGTTTAAAACTTCAAGGAACCATTCCTCTCCTATAATGCAGAGTTCATAATATACGTCCATTCAAATATTATTAAAGGCTGGAGTTTTATTTATGTTAAGATTCCTTAACTATCAATTCAAATATTCCCTTTCCACAGCTGAGTTATTTGTCTCTCGAATGACTGATTGATTATATTTTCAGATCAAGATCTCATTTATCACCTCTGCAGTTGTTTTTGTTAGATCATTATTTCCTATTTTTATCATACTATTTATTACAGTTCTTTTTTTAATTTTGTTTCTAATTTTGTTATAGGGATTTCCGAACATATCCTTATTAGTAATTGTCTCTAAGTATTCTTTAAATGCTGTCTGATTAGTCATCATTAAGTTTTTCTTATATTTCGCTGTATGTAGTTTAAATTCTATTTTATATTTTTCTCTTACAATTATCTTTTATATATATATATATATATATATATATATATATCTTCTAAGTGCTCCAGTTTTGTTTATTTGAGGTTTCGATTTCTGATTCCAGCAATAATTTATTTTGTTTCTTTTTATTGTTTTTTTTTTTGCAATATACCTTAAACAATCTGTTTTCTATTTCATACGTAAATTCTTAATACTTGTGTTTTTCTCAAATGAACTATTAATTTTTCTAATTTTGCTTATCAAGATTTGTTATATTCCAACTTAATGCAGCTTACTTTTGTACTTCTAGTTTTAAAGTGCATATCATAAAATTATGATCACTTTCAGAAAAATCATCAGTTATTTTCCAGTGTCCAATTATTTTCCAACTCCTACCCAGTACACTTTCATAAATAGGGTTACTGTTCGGGTCATTTTCCAGTATCAGGATATGGTTTGGTACAAGATCCAATACTGCTTATCCTCTTTTATCTGTAGCTCTTTTGCTTCACGCTATTGATTCAGCATTGAAGTCTCCCGTAATATAATCCATTGTTCCTTTTCTCTTATTGCAATATTGTTTTCAGATAATTCCAATAAGGTTTCTAAATCATTTGATGGCTTATAGTTTATATTAGTAACTATTATATTTTTGTTTTGCAATTCCAAATCAACTATAACTGATTCTGTATTAATGCCAATGGGGATAATCCTATATTTTGATTTTACTATTAGTGATGATTTCAGGTTTTTATCTAAGATTATTTTATATTGAAGTGGAATTCCTATAATTTCATTACTGTGTACATATGGATCATTGATTGATGTAAATCTATTTCTCTCTTTTTCTATTAAATCATTTTCTAATTGAAAGTTTGCTGATCTGAAATGCTTCATATTAATAGGAATGAGCTTTATTCCTTTTAATTGTGATTTATTATTTCTAATTAATTTTTTTATCAAGTTTTTAATCTCTTTATCATATATACTGATAATATTCTGCTTTTTGCTCCATGTTTTGTATCCTGTTGAGTTCCATGTTTTTGATTATGTTCGATGCAGTTGCAGCAATTGTGTTTTCACAAACTCTATTTGTATGTTCTTGTCTACACTTTTGACATCGCTGTTTATTTACACAAATTCTGACAAAATGTTTATATTTCTGACATTCAAAACACTTACTCTCAAGTACTCCCTGAAACGTACACTACTCCAACCTAAACGTACACAATCTTTTCCTGTCCTTAATATAATTATAAGCTGAACCATCTATTTCCAGAACCCAATTATCTTATTTCCCTTTAAACTTATATATTATTTTAATTTCTGCTTCTTTCAATCGATTTTGTGTTTTTAATTTGTTTACGATTTCCTTCCTACTGATTTCTAAGTCGGCGTCATATATTATTATCTTTGACTTTTTACAATCTGGCTTTCTTATAATTATATATGTTTTATTTTTTGCTTTATCATTCCTCATAAATTCACTGTTTAGTTTATCTGTATCATGTTCAATTTAGGTCTCATTTAGAATGCCACCTTTTCTGATTGGTCTTGCTCTGCTGATACTTAACCCTAGACTAGCTGGGTCTAATGTTGTTTTAACTACCGTCATTGTTTCTTCACTTGACATTTCAGTTGTTGGAAATATCGTAACTAAATTTGATTTTCTCTGTTTAGACCTCCCTCTTAAATTCTTAGTTCTGCTTCTCTCTGTTTCTCTAATTATTGGTTTTTTATGTAATGCTTCTGCATACGATTTGGTTGTTTTGATTTGTCCTTTTAGGAAAGTTATCGTTTGCATCTGTGTAATAACAATTTTCATAATGTCATTGACTCCGTCTCTCATATTTGCCTGTATTGGATTCGTTAGCTTGCTATTAGTTATCAATGCTTGAAAATCTTTTTTATTTGCAGTACTTTTTCTAAATTGTAACTTTCCATTTTAGGCTTGTTTGGTCAGTAATGCCGCCAAAAGACATCTGTCCTAGGTCCTCCTGTCCGGGAATTTGATCAGCTATAATTGAATTAGTATTATGTGCTAAGTACTCTAACTGTTGCTCCTCCACCTGCGCGTTTGTCCCAGTATTACTGGTGTTACCAGGGATCACCACTTAAAGGTCTGGTCGGATTGGATAATACAGTGATCGGAAACAATAAGGAACTAAGCCAGTGATTCTCAACCTGTGGGGCGGGCCCCCATAGGGGGCACGAGTATATCCAAGAGAAAATGTTATTTAAAAAAATTGATTAAGTGACTGAAAGGAAAGAACACACACATACAAAACAAAATACATTTCGACATATTTAATAATTAACTTAAATTAAAACAACTTACTAAATTAAAAAACAAATTTAATAATTATTAGTGACTTCATTGGGCTTGTCTTTCAGAACAAAGTATTTCAAAGGAGGGTATAATATTAGAAATAGATACTCTCAGTTCTTTTTTTTATATCTAGCTGAGATCTATATTTTGTCTTAAAATAAGCCACCACAGAAAATTCAGTTTCACAAAGTTAATGTGCGGTGGTTGCACTAATTACATACAAAAGAATTGTAAATAATGCATTTATTTTGCTGCCTGGTTTCGCAGCGCGGTTTTGCGTAAGAGTACAACATTAAGACTTACAAGAAAAAAAGTTGCCGTAAATGGCGTGATTACAGTATGCGCCAAGGATAGTGCAGCAATATGGTCAATCGCAATTACACGAAAATATATACTTAACATGCACATTCAGAATAGATTCAATAGCGATAGAAGGATCGACTCGGAAGAGATTGTCTGGAATTGGAATCGTGGAGCTTTCTCCTTCTCCCAATGAGAAAACATTTGTTCACATCTGCGCACGCTCCCAAATTGCTGACCAGACATATTCCAGACAAATCGAAACCTCTCGCGAAACCATGAGAATGCCTGACATGGCGGTAAAATTTTAAATTTAGGTTGTAGCGTAGGTTTAGCACCGAAATACTCAAAATACATTATTCTATGCGGTGGGGAGAGGGCAATGGAAATTATGGTAGAAAATTGAACCGTGAATACTAAAAGGTTGAGAAACACTGAACTAAGCACCATGTTTAAGCACACGCGATCAAATGCTGTAGCACAGAAATTTTTTTTAGGAAATGTGATGCCTCATCCCCGAATTGCCTCTGGGAACATGTTTGTAAATTGAAATTTTCTTAACTCTAACAATGATCACTGTGGGTTGGCCCCCAAAATTATAAGATAAAAAAAAACATTTCCCTATTAAACATGTTATAACAAGCAAATGATATTCATTCTAAGCGATTACTTTGAATAAAAATTTTTACAGGTTTACTATTACCTTGTGATTTCTCTATTAAAAGAAAATAAGAACAGTTGTGTTCTTTTTAAAAATAAGAATTTCACAATAAAGAAAAGTTTTCATGAATGGATACAAATGGAATGTTCAAATTATTAATTCTGACTTTAAAATTAAGTTGGAACATTAAGAACTATATTGTATAGTGTATGCTTCAAGTATTATAAGAACTGAATTTTTAAAATTGAATTGAAAAATGACGTTATTTATTTTATTGATTCAATTGCACTTCCCAATTAAAAGAAACGAAATATTATAAAAAACATATTTTTACGATCTGGAAAATTTAAGAGGTATTGTTCTTTTTTCCATGTTTTAATTTTTTATTATAATCTATATTCTCATAAATTGAACAATTAGAGTTAAAATAAAAAGAAATATTCAAAATCACGTGAAATCGCCTAATTTGGGTTGGCAAGAAAATGATTACCGATATTTTTTTCTATTTTCCCTAAACGCGGTTGATAAAATAGGATTTGATACTTAAGGTTTCTCTCAGTTAAGTAGCTTTAGACACTGTTCAGCAGAAAAGAAATGGAGAAAAATTTGAAATTTACAAACAAAGTCAACCGATTCTAACGTTAACTGATATCAACTAAGTATCGAAACTAACTTGAAATGCCTTTTTCTTCGTAATAACTCTTATATGAGATACACAAAACTATATTAAAAGTTGTTAGATTTCTTAACCACAGTAATTACTAAATAACGAATACGTGGTTTGAAGAAGCAACTCCTTTCTTTAGATTGGCAATCATCTGAGAAAGAATTCATATTTCAGTGGGAGTTATGACTGAGCGTGTTACCAAAGATGCGCACTATTCCTCGCAGAGTGATGCTGTCTCATAAACAATACGCCGAGCTGGCAGCAGAATGGTTAGCGCTCTTGCCTTCGGTTCAACAGTTCGTGGGTTTGAGTCCCATCTAGGGCATGGATGTTTGTAGTGGTTCGGAATCCACTTTAAACCGTAGGTCCCGGTCTAATTAGCCCTCGTGTGCAAAAAATGACCGTTGAGCGACAAACCAAACCAACCAACTCATAGACAATACTCTCATGTCGTATTTCGTTTCGCTTGTTAAATAAAATTTCCACCAGTTAAGAAATGTCTTAAATTATGCATTCATATTCCAATTATAAAAGCTTTTAAAATGTAACTTTGTATGTTTTTAAACTGACATATGACAGCCTCCGTTCAAGATACACGTGGATTATAATGTAGTCAGCAAAATAACAATGACTGAATGTTGATACAGATGTATGTCTTATTAAGTTTAATATTAATTACACATTAAGAGAAGAGAAACATGCTTTATGACCATTGGCATCGTATTAAAAAGAACCATTTTTTTGTCACTATTGCCAATTTTTTGATAGAAATTATAAAGCCACTATTTCTGTCGAGATCATTTAAGTTTATTTTAAGAATAATTCTCTTAATAGGGGGGAACACATTTAATTGATTTTTTAATATATTTTTATTAGATGAAATAATATTTAGATACTTTAGAATTTCGGTGCATTTTGACTTCTACAAAAACATTGCATTTCTGGGAAATATTTGAAAAATTAGTATGATGAAAGATTCATGTACATATAAAATTAAATTTAAACTACCAGATGAGCGTTAGGTAAAATAAACAAGATATTTCATAATAGATAAATACTGTGTTGCTTTAGATTTTTGTTTTCCGCTTATAACTTTAGAAATTTCTGACTGAATAGAAAAGCGAATGAAAGACCGATTCAGGCAGGCAGTGCAAAATGCTGCAGAAAAAGTAATCATGTATCGCTTCTCTTCTGCTTCAACTCTGCTGCAAAATTAGGAAGATTCTCAAACGGTTGCTTCCACTGAAATGGTACAGCTCAAATATTGGGCGTATTTCAGTGAACTTCAGTGAGCGTATCAAATGCAACAACTTGATCCTCTATGATGGCCAGAGTATTTTCTCCTCAGATCGACTAACAACGAATTCCTCCTTTTAACTGCAATTCTGATAACTTTTAGTTTCTTCAATTGAGGAGTCTTTGAACTTAACTGCACTGAAGCCTCCATGCGTCTCGCCCAGAGAACTTGCTTTTACACTTAACTGTCTTCACGTGGGCACGTGCCAGAGCTAGTAGAAGTCGCTTCAGGAAGGAAATCTGGGACCTTAAGCATTCAGATTAATTTGTTTGTGCGTTTTCAGTCCCTCAAATTTAACAATCTGCAACACCATTTCTTAATAATACATACATTTTTTTCTTTCTTCATAATCAAAAGCCGTGTTTCTCGGAAATAAATCAAAACAAATTGTATAAGGGTCTTTTGAGAGATAACATTGGGGTTTTTCTGGATAGAAAGTTATATCTTAGTAAAAACAAATCCATTTAAGACAGAGAGAGAGCTTTAGCTATAATATATTTATAATAGGTAGAATATTATCAATTTTGTTACTTATTCTCATCGGAAATAAATGTGTATTTTGTAACTATTTTAATTTTATTTTCCCCAATAAAACTATGTGATTTGGGGAGTAAATTTATATAATTCAGATAACCATATTGTTCAGGGATCGTGCAGCGTTATGTTTATTGTTTTTAGATGCACTCCTATAATTAAATAAATACATGTTTTCACAGACATCTGTATTAAAGTAATTAGTTACTGTATAAGAGAGTTGGTATTGAAACTTCCTGAGAGTTGGTATTGAAACTTCCTGAGAGTTGGTATTGAAACTTCCTGAGAGTTGGTATTGAAACTTCCTGAGAGTTGGTATTGAAACTTCCTGAGAGTTGGTATTGAAACTTCCTGAGAGTTGGTATTGAAACTTCCTGGAGAGTTGGTATTGAAACTTCCTGAGAGTTGGTATTGAAACTTCTTGAGAGTTGGTATTGAAACTTCCTGAGAGTTGGTATTGAAACTTCCTGAGAGTTGGTATTGAAACTTCCATTTTGTAAAACTTTATTTACAAGTCATTATATAATTAAAATGAAGATCTCTGTAGCCTAGTTGGTAAGAGCGTTTGTTATCGTAAAGTAAAAAGTTCGAATTGTGTTCACCCATTGTGACTGGTTGATACAACGTGTCCCTCAAGTGAAACTCTGTTGGTGGCAAAATCTGTGGATCATCTTTTGGGACCCAGTTTTTAAATGACGAAGGCACACCCACTGGGTGCTCCACTCTACGAAATGACATTACTTCTTTCTCCTATGGTGCTCAAAAGATTAGGCTTAGAAGCAACCGGACATAGGAAATACATATTATTTAAATGCATTTCCTCTAATAATGTATATTTAATGTAACATCGAATCCCAAGATGCAAATATACCATAACCACATTTATATTTCAAAAGTTTTTTTATATTAAATTAAAATTAACATCTTGTATTTTTATTTTTTGAAAAACTTTTTTAATTTCTTGATAAAAGAATTAGAATATGAATTAATGATTAAAATAATTTATAATTCTTTAAAATTTTGATGAAGATGTAAATTAACATCTCTTCATTTTTTAAAAAAATAAAATAAAAATTGCAATATTTGGACGTATTTTTTATGAGTATGGTCGACGGGGGTATTTTTGAGGAGTCGACGGGATAATGCTTAACTGCCTTGTGAGTTTAACCATTTCTCAGTAGTTTCGCACACACAAATAGGTCTATTAACGTTTGACCAAAACTACTAGAGCTTAATTTTGGACCCATGTGAAAATCATATTTTAGCTCACCACTTGGTGAAGATGTCGATAAACATTTTCTCTTTAATGGAAATTACACTATTTCACGTGATTTGGTGAAATCCGATTTTTAATGTGTTTTTTTATAAATTAATTTATTCCAGCTATGCTTTAAGATAAAATACTAGATTTTATTTTATTCAATTTATGAGAATATATGTATTATTTGCAATAAAATAAAACACAAGAGAATAATACATTTGTCAGATCATTTAAATGTATATAATCGTTTTCTGTAATAATTCAATTAATCAAGCATTTTAGCTAAATAAATAACAGAAAATAAATTATGTATTCAATTTTAAAAATTCCATTTTTTATCTTATGTAACATTATTTGAAACACACATTTACTAATAGAAACACATCTTAATTTTCTATGCTAATTTTAAACAAGGAATTAATATTTTGAACAACAAAATTACTTGCTTTATTTACTCTTTTCTCAATATCTTTACATTCCGCTCAATTTCATTCATAGAATCCTTTCAATCACTTAAACTCTTATTTTTGAGAAGACGCATAAACAAGTCTTAACGTAATTTCTAAACATTGTATTTACTTTCATGAGAAAAAATCTCTTAAATTCAAAGGCGCTTGTCATAAAATGCTTAGAAAGAAAACATCTCTTTTATCTCATTATTCTAACTATTTAACTATTTATAAATATTTGACCCATAAATATAAGCACACTATCATTTTAATGAAAATTACAAACATTATTTAATTTTCAACATTTTTTTCAAAAAAAATCATTTAAATTTTTTTGACAAAAATTTCCTTTTGTCTGGATGTATGCTTCCTGTTACTATTTGTCAAGCTCAATAAATATAAATTTTGAAGTTTTAAGGAGAGTTCTGCTGATTCGGATGGGCACCTGCTCTTAACGTGGGTTTAAACAGTTTTCAACCTTTTAAATGAAGCAAACATGATTCTGACTATACTATAATCACTTTATTAAATACATTTTGTAATAAATTAACATTTACTACATTTGTAATCAACACTACTCACTGCGAAAATATTTATTGATGTAAAAAATATAAGTTATAACATGAACTGTATTAAACAAAATTTACAACATATTCTTAGTTAAATAAATTAGCGAAATTTTATTAATTATTCCTATAAGGTACATGTTACTTTAAATCAATATATTTTTATTTTTTATACTAAATCTAAAAGATAGTTCGCATGAACTAATGAATCAACTCAGTAATTCAAAAAATATTTGTGAAATTTTTACCAAGTAATTAGCTTCTTTTAATAATATTTTAATCACTATTAAACTCCTAAGAGATTAAAATTTCTTTACTCTTTTAAAATATTTTTAAGTCCTAAAGTTCTTTGAAGCAGAAGCCTATCCTCTGTTTTTAAATATTTTTATTCTTTCAGAAGAAAATTATTCAGAAGAATTTATTTTTCTGAATTTTGATCCCATAAGATATTATTTTGAATGTTCTGATGAAAAGAAGAAATACTTAAAATGATGAAAAGAGAGTAGAAACTTAATTTCATGTGGTTGCAAAGATGAACTTCTTTCGATTCACTTGGGAATAAATTAAAGAATTAAGTGAAAAAAGTATATATATAAAAGGATTCTTTTCATTACTTTTCCATCTTTTTGTATACGAAACAAAGTATTTCAAATTTAATAAGAATTACAGGTTCACAAAAAGTTTATTCTTTATTATTTATGTCATTGAATTATTTTATTTCAGGATATTAAAAATTATTATTCAAATGGGTACCTTATTAATCATTGTATATAATAAGTAAACTAATATTTTACTTTAAAATTTTTTTCCATTAATAATTTGTCTTTGCTCTTGAATATAAATAAATAAAATTTCATATATTTAAATAATAAGTGTGAATGAATAGTAAAACAATTATTCAATTAATTTATATTTAAGAATGATCATGATTTCAATATGTGAATAATGTGAAGCACATATTGAATAATTTTATATTTCAGAATGATCATGAATCAAAGAATTTTCAAGATGTTTTTTAATATACTTTAGACTTCTGTACATTGTACCGTATTGAAATTTTACCGTACATTCTGTACCGTATTGAAATTTTAAATTAAGAGGTATTTCCGTAATTTATTTTATATTAGACGCCAGTTTAGTATTAATTTTCAGCTAAAAATAAAATTTCACAAGTGTAAAAGAAAAAAAATGTATGCGATTGATGCAACTTTTGTGAATAATAAAGCGTATTTACACATTAAACATACAGCAATATAACAGGGATGTTTTTTTACATGCTTATAATATCTTAAAAGATAAATACTAGGACTAACAAAATCTGTTATATCATAGCCATCATACAAGACATAGCAATAACAGTGAAAAATAAAGAGATTACACAGATTTCAACTATAGCAATTATTTTTTGTGCAAATTTTTATATTTTTATTTTTTGAACTCCAGTGATTCAGTAGCTTCCGATTAAGATCAGCAGAGGTAAGCATCCTTTGCCGCACTGTGTGCGGGGAGGATGACATCACGTACGCTCCCTCAATGATTTGTTGGAGTACAGTGTCCATGTTCTTCTGTGACGACCACAAGTGTGGAGTGGATGTGGAGAGGTCAGCTTAGATGTGACCGGTTCAAACAACGAAGCTTTTGGCTAGATGAGTTTTCCACGAGTTTGCGTTCGAGGCTCACGTGCACCGGCTCATCATGAATTTAATTTTTTACTTTTACGTGTAAGATTTTAACTATGCTGTGTAGGAGACATCAGCACATTAGCCCATAATAATTACGTTAATCTTTGTAATGTTTTATCTTTTTGAATAACTAGCGAAAGTTTAGAAGGATTGATTGATTTGTGGGGTTTAATGGCACAATTTCTGATTACGGACAAATTATATATACTAAATTATTATACAAAGTAGTATACTTTTACTTGATTAGAAAATCATTGGTAAAATATAAAATTTACTGAAAATTTAAGTGGAAATTTTAGAAGATAAATGCTTTATACTGTTTCAAAAACCCATGACAGGTAAAAAGGAAAATATATTAGAATTTAGATTCAAGCCAATTAAATTTTCCAAATTTATAGGCATAGAGTTAAAAAACAAAGAACGATAATCTTTAAAATCGAGACATTCTATTAAAATATGAGTGATGGAATATACAACATTACACTTTTTACAACGAGGTGGATGTTCTTTGTAAATCAAGTGTTCTTGTGTGTAAATCTTGTGTGACCTATCATGAGTTGAGTCAATTTGACTTCCAAATTTTTAAAACAGGAAATAATTTAATGGAAGATGTTATGAGGTGTAACTTATTATTTACTTGTGAATTTCAAGTCTCTTGTCAGTAAGAAAAGGTATATTTATAAACAGCTTTTTTAATATCTGTAAAGAGAACTTTGGGATCACAAATAATAAAAGCTGATTTTGCTGCTGTGTCCACCATTTCATTTCCAACAATTCCTATGTGACTGGGAATCCAGCAAAATATGATATTAAAACCTGTGCTGTGTAGTATGTTCAAGTGATATAATATAGTAGTCACAACAGGGTCACAATTACCATCTAGGTTACTTAACTGTTTTAGAACACTAATGCTATGGTATATATGCAAAAGTTACGATATGTGCTAGTTGCTAAAATTTGGAGGGTATATACGATAGCAGTAGCTTCAACCGTATAAATACAACAAGAAGTATGGAGACCATAGCTACAAGTGATATTATTTAGAATAACTTCACAACCAACATTATCTGTCTTTGAGCCATCCGTGAATAGTGGTAAGCATTTTGAGTATTAAAGGCTGTGGTGAACAAATATCTGCTGGTAAATTGCATGAGAAATGTTGCATTTAATTTAATTAGCAAATGGGTGTAGAATAATAATGTTAATGCTCTTCCAAGGAGAGAGCCCTAACAAGTCGGTATTTGCAGACTGTATATCTGTGAGGTTCGATTCTGAGAAAGAAGATTCGATCTTTTCTATAAAAGGAAGAGTATTATAAAGGAAGGAAGAGACAAGAAGTATATATATTAGTATATTATTATAAAGGAAGAGACAAGCAATGCTCAGCCTCTTCAGACTAAGAACAAGTTTAGTAGATCTCAGTGGATGATGGGGGGAGGGGAGTTGACATGATTTTAAAATAATAGTTAAATGAGAACTGTTTACGGCATAAGTGAAGTAGTGGCTGTTGACAAATTGTATAAGCTTTAAACGAGTGAAGTTCGGAATCCACTTGAGCAAATTCGAAGAGCCCGATGAGGAAAGCGAAGTTCTCCCACCGTCTAAATCGGAAACGGTAATACGTTGTGAAAGAATTTCTTTTTCGTAGGAAAAGAAGGAAAAGGAAGAAAGAATGCGATAACGTATGTCAGATGCAAATTTTTAATTTATTTTCTAAGAATCACATAACGAAATATATTAGAAATCAAATTTGGCTTGTGAAGCCAATAAATATATTCATATGAGACTGGCGTGTCAAATATTCAGAAGTGTTACACATAAAGTAAGCTTAAGAAGCCTAAACAAATAATTAATCATTAGTTTCGAGACTGATGTCTCTAATAGCAGCATTTGTTGACAAAACGACTTGAGAAGCCAAACCAATTGGTTATTTGGACAAAAGGAGACAAGCGTCTCTACAAGCATAATAATGCTATATCTAAATAGGCTTAGGGAGCCTAAAAAACAGCCATTTTCGTTACAAGGGAGGTCCTTTCTGTCCTGGACTCCCACAGCAATTCAACTCCATACTTAAACTAAAAAGAACTCCTTCGCCTCTGTTACCCTTCTCTCCGGTCGAAAAGCGTGGTGGGGTAGAAGAAGTAATACCCGGATGTTATCTCAAGAAGCTTCCGACTTTCACACGTCCACGCTATTCTATGGAACGCCTCATTAAATCCCAGAATAGGCTAATTTCATACACTTTAACTTATTTATCTGTTTATTTCACGAAATACTTAGTTATATGAGATCACAGATTTCACACACTTTGACAGTAACATACATATAACACGAATATTAATTAACCCTCAAAATGAAAACTAAATTGTTTTTCAACGATTGAGGCGCGTTTGGATGAGAGCAAATCGACACGATGAATAAATTTAAATTTTCATTTATACTTCAATGCGATTGATGAGGTCGTTAACTAGGTTATTATGGGGATAAATTAGATTAGATTTGTCTTTCAAAAAAATAACGACAGATAAAAAATTTCAGTAACTGTTAGAGATTCTTCTTTGTCGAATCGAATAATATTGACTTTCTGCTCCCCCCTCTTTTTCCTTGCTGGAATAATATTTCCCTAAAATGTGCTCCAACAAAGCCACTTTATTACTATGGGTAAATTTACTGAGTGGGAAAAAAGTTCTTTTCTTGTCGTCGGTCCTTTGTTGAATCTGTTTATTTTAAAGAAGAGGGGAAAAAAAGAAGAGGATTTACTAGAAGGGGAGAAAAAGAAAAATGGTCGCTGAAAATTTCTATTAAGAATTCCATTGGAGAAAGGTCTCTAAGAAACTTACTTTGAAAGAACATTTTACATATTATTGGATATACGGCTGCTGTTTCTGTAGTCATTCAAAAAACGCTTTTCTGTATGTACATGAAATCCTCCCCCAAAATGTTCTGTAGAAGTTTTATCCGTGACTATCGTGGGAATGACATAACAGAAAAAGGAATATGAAATCCGCATCAGGTCTCATCCATAATTTTAAAACGTGAGCTATTCTGCATTTTCGAATACACTTTTTTCATTAATTTAAAAACCAGTTACCATTGATTTAATTTGGAAATGCCAAAATAGAGAACTTTTCGGGACTTACTTCAAGACTGGATATTTGTGGCTTCTTCTCGTTTGAACTCTAAATTTGTTGTTGCACCTGCACACATCTTTACATCTAGCCTAGAGCTAGGATTTACCAGTTCTGTGACAGCAGCCTTCTTCATTTAGAAGAAGCGACCGAGCAGTTCTTTTAATACTTGGGCTCCACGATATATCATTTTACTCAGAAGATATTGCGATCATGGTCAATTTAACATGCCTTACCCATAATTTTTAGAACGTGAAGGATATTCGGAGTCAAACTCACTATTCTTCAATAACGAAGCTTGCATCAACCAGGCCACCATGGCCTTATACGCACCAGTGGTAAAAAATGCCCATAACATAGGATTCAGCTGTTGCAATTTATTATTAAAATAATGCGAACACCACAAAAAATTATAAAGAATCCTTTATTAGTGTAGGAACGTCTTTGGTTTGTAATAACGAATGTAATAATGGGATTTTCCTAAGAATCGGATTTTACAAGACGAAAATAGTGTTTAAAAGAATGTAGTACAAACCTTTATGGAGATTTTGTGGAAATTCTGGGAGAGATAGTGGTGCTGAATATTGATTTTGTATTGAACGCTCGAAAATAAACCACAGCAGTTATTGATATTGGTTGAAGGAGTGAGCTAAGATGTATCCATTCGTGTCTTTCAAACTATGATTGGACGAATCCCATTGCACGCATTGGCTCATCAACAAACATCCTTTTCTGTAAGAATCCCATTTTGAGTGATAAAATAAACCAGATCAGCTAAATTGTACTTCTCCCCAATCATTTACCCCTCTGGATTAAAATAATCCTGTAGAAAACTGTGACACATCACAATTTTCTTTAATAAAGAGTTTATAAAGTATTTATGTCGGAAATACTTTTTCATTAATGTAAAAATCAGTGACTTATAAGAGAAAGCGAAAATAATGTCTTTATAAGGAAAAATATATTATTCTGGAGATACATTAATTTTAACAGCGATACTATTTCGAAAATCGAAAGGGATAAAATTTTACGACTATATATTATTCAGTGTCCAGTGGGGGTTGTTCATCCAGTATCCAGTAGATTTCCCAATCTCTCTATCAAACTGTAAAACTTAATGAATAATCATTTTTATTGACACTAATAGTCGGAATTTTCTGCTGTCTAAAATAGAATTTTTTAGCTCTCCTCAAGTATAGCTCACTATACACGGTCTTCTTCGTAGATTATTTACAGTGAATTGCTTTTTTAGATTATGTTATTGATTCTGCTAATAATTTTTCAATTCAGGTGTTGGGAAATGTGTCCTCGCATAACAAATTCCATTTCCTGAAATAAATGGATACGTTTTCAAATAAAAAATACAGTTTACAAGCTGGCAAAATGCCCCCCCCCACACACACAGTGGTGGCCAAAATTGAGGACACTTGTGGAAATGTTTATGTTTTTGAATTTTGTATGCTTATAGAAAGCATTACGTTTCACAAAATGCAATCTTATATATATCATTTTAAAGAGAATTTATTACTGAATTTAATATAAAATACAAAATTCAATTATTTGCAATACAAAAATTTAAACGATAATAGTTATCGATATACATTAGATAGTGATGATTGCAGTGAGTTATCAGTACTTAGTAGAGTACCATTTATTTTTGATTACAGCTTCACATCAACGTTTCATTGCGCTGACAAGAGTTTTAATCTCTTCTTTCGTTATTACATAATGCCAGGAAACAATTATAGCCTCAATTAGTTCCCTTTTATTTAATGGGTGCCTCATTCGGACAAGAGTTTTCAAACGGTGCCACAAATTTTCGATAGAATAGAGCTCAGGATTGTTTCCTGGCCATGACAATAATTGAATGCTCTTTGTACGAAACCACTCTTTCGATATTTGGGCCGTGTTGCAAGGAGCAGAATCCTGCTGAAATATAAACGAAGCATTGTTGGGAAAGAGATCTCTGATGGAAGGTAGAAGTTTTGGTTCTAGAACAGTGTCAATGTATTTTCTGGCATTCAGTGTCCCATCGATGACATGAAGGCGACCAATACCATCTGCTGACAAGCATGACCAAATCAAAACAATAATTGGGTTCTTCACAGCTGCTTGAATGCTGTCAAGATGTAACTCTTCTCCTATTCTACGTCTTACATATTTTCGCCCATCACTATTAAATAAAGATATCTTAATTTTATCACTTCATATAACTTGTGACCACTGATTATCTGTCCAATTAATGTGTTACTTTGCCCACTGCAGTCTTTCTTTTCGTTGCTGAAAATTAAGATAAGGCTTTTTTCGATGAATTCTACCTCTCAGTCAAACATATGTTAATCATCTCCTGATAATTCTTTAACTGACAGAAACACCAGCAACATTCAGATCACTTCTGATGGCTGATGATGACATTTTTCTATCTTGGAGACATAGTCTTTTTATTCTTCTGTCATCAATAGATATGGTGCACCATTTTCGGCCTTTTCCTTCTTTGCTTTTTGTTGAATTTGTCTCCTGATATCGTGAACAAAACTTTCGGACTCCAGATTTAGTCCCTGAACCATTTACCTAACTTGCAGTTTCAGCATAGGTAAGAACACTTTCTTGTAACACAATAATATCACATTATCACATTTCTTTCTAGGTGTCCAATCTACTCTTGCTCTTGCCTTCGGTTCAACAGTTCGTGGGTTCAAGTCACACCTTGGGCATGGATGTTTGTACTGGTTCGGAATCCACTTTAAACCGTGGGTCCTGGTCTAATTAGTCCTCGTGTGCAAAAAATAACCATTGAGCGACAAACAAACAACAACATTAAACCAATCTACTCTTTCATTAAATGTCCTTACTCCTTGACTAAATATTAAAAAATTTTACAAAAATTCCTACTTGTAATTGTAGTATATAAGAAACAGGTTTAAGACCTCTTGTACGAATTTGGCGCCCATCAAATAAAAGAGAACTAATTGAGGCTTTAATTGTTTCCTGGCATCATGTAATAACGAAAGAAGAGCATAAAACTCTTGTAAGCTCAGTAAACGTCGATGTGAAGCTGTAATGAAAATAAATGGTACTTTACTAAGTACTGATAACTCACTGCAATCATCACTATTTAATGCATGTCGATAACTCTTATCGTTTAACTTTTTTGTATTGAAAATAATGGAATTTTGTGTTTTGTATTGAATTTAGTAATACATTCTCTTTAAAATGTTATATACAAGTTTGCATTTTGCGAAACGTAACATTTTCTTTAGAAATACAAATTTTAAAAACATACAAATTTCCAAAAAAAAGTGTCCACAATATTGGCCACCACTCAATATATATATATATATATATATATATATATATATATATATATATGATCAACTTCAATCAAAGGAAGCAAAATAAGCCAACTAATTGATAAAAAATAAAGAGGCACCTTTTTATATAAATTTTAAAAATTTCAAACGTAAGTAAGGTTGTAAAATTATTATTATTTTGTCTTATTCCTTTCAAATGTCTTACAGAATTTAGTGGAGGAGCAACCCAATAAGGTGAAAATGTAAAGATAAAGAATGAATATAAATATTCGTAGAGTTTTTTTCAAGAAACTTTAATAAAATCTTATAATGCCTGAGATGATCGCTATTCATATACTCTTGATGTCACAGAGAGCAGCAATCCAAATCCCTAACTGCAGTATGATGTAAGTACTTCGGCAATCAGTCCTGTCAAGTGAGCAAAGGAAAGCAAGCTATCCCTGCAGATCGAGATAGGGAACTGAAGACTCCAGTTGTACAAGATTCTGCGCATCTTACTTTCACGCTCCCCTACTAAACACGGATACTCTGGGATTTTTTTAATTCGCTATAAATGATTGTTCTGATATTACTCAGTGGTTGAAACTCGATAGATCCTGCCTGAACGTTTTAAATAACGTCACAATAGGTATTAGTCCATTTGGGTGCTATGGTTTCCCTAGACTCAAATAATTTCTTTCTTTCTAAAGGAATAAACTCATGTATTTTCATTATACCTTGAATTTGTATGTGCCGAAGCTGCAGCTTTTCAATTAATGATAAAAGCTTCAATGCATTCATTGCAATAGTTATTGCTACTCTCTGGCCGTCATAATACTTCCCAACAGGATAGCAAGTCCTGAAAGTACTTGAAAAGTGTTTAATAGCAATCTACATCTGCGTATCATTGCACACATTTGTCCAGAGGATATATTCAATGCATATTAATAAAAATATTAATTTCTAAGTCACCCTGTTTAGAAAATTTTTCACTAACAATCCAGCACAATGCAGGTAGCTCTCCAAAAGCACTTATTTCATGAGATTCCTGTTGGAGATTGTGTGAAAGAATATCGCAAGTGCTTTAAAGGGCAGCAGTTGAAAAGAAATATTTATGATTTCTCTAAACACAAATATTGATTGAATAATTGAGCCGAGAAGAAAGTGTTTCTATGCCGATACTAGTTTCTTGTAAATTACTCATGACAAACATTTTTGGAATAATAAATAAAAGAAAATGGTAGGAACGATATAAAAGGAGAAAATGAGAGAAGCTGACTTCCATTCTTTCTAACAAGTAGATGATTTTAAAAAGACTTTATTATGGCCAGGTTTGTGAATGCAGTCCAGTGACAATGAGATTTCCGGTTTCATAAAATTTCATTTCTAATAAACTAGTGATGATCGTGAGGTGGACTAGTTGGTTCGAACGTTCACTCTCTCTGTCGGAAGACTGTGAATTCAAATGCTGACCCAAGCGAAGATCAATGTGTTCACTCATGACGGTTGAAGGCATGTTAAATTGATCATAGTCGCTTTGTCCTTCTTCTCAAAGGGTACTTCAAGAGGGACCAAGGTTTTCTGCGTAATATTTGCTTCTAAATACGACGACCCTGTGGTAAGGATGGCATACACTGTGGGTGTCTGTCATTAAAAATAAATAAAACCAGCGAAAAACTGTTGTTTTTTCTCGAGTGTGCCTTGCTTTTAAGTGTACTTTTAAAAATCGATAAGAGTTCATTTCCTAAAACTGGTGCCTTGGCTCATAAAGTGCAAGAAATATTAAACTAAATTCCTAATTACTGTCGTCCTATGATTCCCTGAGTGCAAAGACTGAAATTTACCTTAGAATTTTGTAGTTATGAAAAAAAATATTAAGAAAGCCTTAAATAAGAAGTTAACAGAAATTATTACAGATTTATTTTTATCTAAAGAGAAAGGACGAAAGATGAATTTAATTTTAGAGATAATATTTAGATGTGTTATGAAATAAAAGTAGAGTGAAATTAAGCATTATGTATTTATATTTTTATGTGTAATTTCGTAAATTTATGCTTACCAAAAACTATTGTCAATTCCTTTACAGCGTCAGAGAACGTCTGAGTTGTTGATGTAACTCACTTTTTCACTAGCTTCTTCATTCATAATGATGAATATTTGCAAGAGAAGCGAATACGTTAACAACACGCATATCAGATTACCATTGGTAATTAACATGTTTTCATAAGGCAATTTAAAATTCATAACATTATATATCAGCAGAACAGTAAAGAAAATTAGTGACATTCAAATTATGAAAGGAGAAAAATTGTGGAAAGAAATTGAGCAACCCAATTTAATTAATGACTAAATTGCAAAAAATGATCTAACTGTTTTGAAAGATATTTTTGTGAAAAAATCGACACTTGTAATTTAACTTGGTCTGATAACACGTCTGCAGAAGTGTTATTATCATTTTAAGTATATCGAGGCAATGCTGCATGGCAGTCTGTCACTGCTTTTAGAACTGTATGTTGAGATCCATTTCGACATTACATCTGAAGCTTTTGGAAGCATTGGAGCTAACTCCCGCAGCCAAGCAAATTTTTACAGGTTGTGGCTGTATTTACGTGCCGCAAGAAAAGAAACACCGAAATCTCCCAAGTATACACCCCGACTTGATGTGCGTGGAGAAGGTTGAAGCACATCCCCTCTCCCACTATTCAACAGTTGCTGGAATAGAACTCGGGTCACTGTGCTACGAAGAGTACAGTCCTATTACTGGTCGATTTGATCCCTAAGCAAAACAGGTTTCTGAGAGTTAAGTTTCAGCTGTTGCCCTCATCAGCAGACAAAATTGGATTGATTTTCCTCTCCCTTTCAATATATTTAAAATGTTATCTTGGAAAAAGGACAGTTACAGATTTTCTAATTGAGCAAGAAGGTATTACAGCAAAAATTCTTTCCAAGTTCTCTTTAATTTCTTGAAATGAAATACCATTTATAAGAAAATGTCCCATCTGAGAGTCGAATAATTTTCAAAACTACAGAGCATGTAGCATCTAGTAAACGTCGATGCTGTAATGACAACAAATGAAATTTATTTTAAATAAGGCTACAATGTCCGGTCTTTCCCCACCCTTACAGTGTTTTGGGAGGTGGAAGATGTCTACCTGACAACTTAAAATCATTAAGTAGGTGGGCCATCTTAAGCCTTGAGAGAAGGATCTTCGTCAATTAGAAGCAGGGGACACCCAAACAAAGCTTACCTCTCCATGAATTACTTACTCACAAGCAGGACATTGCAATCACCACCTATTTTACCTGCTTCAGCCACCATGAGCAAAATTATCAGATTTTCGCTTGAGTTCGGATTCGAAATTACTGGCTTCCGATAACGAACACACATACTAATCAGGCTGAGATGTGTGTAGTCTATTTTTAATAACAATAATATATATATAATGAAACATAAAAGAAATCGAGTTTATATAATAAATTTATTTAGTAGCAGAAATTCTATTTATGGGAACAATGAAGAATTTATTCTCGGTCAACTTTCTTTTTCTCAAAAAATAAAAATAATAATTGTTTTAATTAATTCAAAATTTCCTCGTTAGCAATAGATTTGAAGTTGCATGAATTGTTGTAACTTATGAAAAATCATTAAAAATTATCTATTACATACACTGCTTTTATTTCTGATATAATGTGTAGTCAGGTGAAATATTCATGCATCATAAATAAGAAAACTCAGAAAATGTTTAGGCTGTACAATTATGCATCCATTTCTTTCAATCAGTAATCCATTTCTTTTATTATAAAATCTTTATTTTTGTTCTAAAAAATTAAAGCCTCCTTTGTTACACGTATGAATGGTCAAAAGTTTTACAAATTGTTACTAATGAGGCTAGGAAACAGAAAAATGTGCTTAATTAGTCATACAAATTATTTTAAATCAGGGGTACAAATGTTATGTATACTCACTATATTTTAAAATGTAGAGTATTTTTGAGTGTCCTTCAGCATTTAAAGATTGGAACGGAGTACAAAATATGAACAGGAATTTCTTGAAAAAATTTGATGTCCCTGTTAAAAAATTTAGGGTATATAAATTAAAATTATGTGTGTTGTCTATTCTTTCATCATGTTTTCTTTAATCTGAAATTAATTTTAGGCGTATACGTGTTAGCGTCTTCTCAGAAAATTTTGTATCAAGCCAAATTGACACCTCGAGAATCACGTCAAAATATCGAAAAAGAAAGTAATAACAAGAAAAGCTATTACTCACGCGTTTTCTTTGAAAAATATCAGTTAATTAGAAGTGGAAAATAAGTCTATATTGACTGTAAAGTATGCAAATCATTCTTTCTTTTTATGTTAATGCTGCAGACGTAAGAATGTCTCACTAATGTCATGTATTTAGCGCACACATCTGAGATTTCTTTTGTATAAGTACTGTTTGAAAGTGTGATGCTCTGACCACTGACAAAAATAGCATTTGCATTCTGGCTGATAGCAAAAGTGCTATTCAGTTTTTCCAAAATGGCCTAAAATATATGATGCACAGATCAAATTGCTTTTATGCTTTTTTGTGAGATTAGTTGGAAAACATCTATATTCCTACGGTGTATACCATTTGTTGGGTAAATGGAAATGAAATGGCGGACACACTTGACAAATATGGTGGTATTCTTGTGCCGAACTTATTCCCTCGGTAATTACTCTTTAAGCAAACAGAAACTGCTCCGTTACTGGTATGCTACAAACAGTGCAGGTCTGTCCTTATCTTGTAGTGGCCTCTTCAATTGGCATGGCTACATTTAGACTTGGCCACTTAAAAAGTTTATGATTCCTTAATGGGGAGGGAATTTTTCCTCCTGCTCCCTCTCTGCCAGCCCTGTTGTCTAGGCGCCTCTTGCAGGGACCTGATGTTGAGCACGACAAAACCGATGCGGAATTTGTGCGTCTAGGCCTTTTGAATCTGGTGTAAGCTTTCTACACCAGAAGGATAACTAACAGAAACAATTAGGAAGTGTAATATGTTGGCAAGATTGGCGTGGCACCAATTCCGTTTGGAGCAAAATTGGCTGCGGTACCTAATTTTGTGCTACATTTGTTGAGTATTTAGATACTTTTGATTATCAAAAGAAACTATTGGTTTCAAAAGTCATAAATTTTTAAATATGACAAATAATTTTTGTGGCAATGTTGAGTTTATTTTCATCAATTACTCTAAAATGTTACATTGAATTGGTCCTCCATTCTCATTAAGTTTTGAGTTAAATACTTTGTTGCAACAAGATTTCAAATATTTAATATTATAATGGGTTCTGTTTCAGAACAATCAAAACAGAATACTGTTTTCAAATTTATAATTTGAAACACCCAAAATTGTATGAATTAAAGGGTTGTTAATATGAGCAGAGCACGTGTATATTATTGAATGCTTCTTATATAATCTGCGGAGTACTTTTCTTTTATTCCATATCATAGATTTTTATATTTAGTAAAAAGTTCTAAGTATAGATTTTATATATGTGTTTTCCTTAATAGAAATTTATAGTAATATAGGAAGAAATGTATCATATCGAGTGTTACTTACACTTTAATATAATATCTTTAGATGCCGCGGTGGCCCAGTTGGCGAGAGCCTTGGTTTTCGCAATCAGAAGAAGTAACTTTAAATATTGTTACCATTAAAGATCCGTTGTAAATAGTACATGGCGGTTCGAACACGTTAAATATCGTGGTCACAATGTTATGAATAAATATCTCTGCTTCTTGCTGGCCAAGTCCCGGGCATTTCTGCCGAGATTTCATCTAGAGCTAGAGTTTTTGGTCAACAGTTCACGGGTTGGAATCTCACCTTGGGCATGGTTGTTTGCAAAGTTTTGGAATCCCCCTTAAACCATTTGTCGGGGTTTAATTAGCTTTCGCTTGCAAAAAAAGCCCCACTAGACAAAATCCCCTCAATCCCGACGAGACGCGGGTGCAGGCAGTGATAGGAAGCTATTGCAGCCGCGCATGTGCCTGCGTCTAATTTTGAGTGGGGTTCCACCAATCGGAAGTATCAGCAGGGAGGGATTTTTCGTCTTTTAGAAGCAGGGATCGAGCAGAAGACTTCTTAATACTTGAAGAACAATATGACATTGACCTCATGAGCATGCCCCAGCCTCAACATTAGCCAACAAAACATTTCTTTAGTTAATCTGGGATTCGAACTCCTTACCTTCCGATTAAAAGACTAAAGTCTGAACCAATAAAACCATGGGGCCCCTTAAGTGCCGTAGGGCAGAAATAATAGTAGTAGACGTGAATTAAAAATATCTTAAAATATCAAATATTTATGCAAAAGAGAATTTATGTATCAGAAATAATTTAGGGCAACGCGTTTAAATTTAGATGTGAAATTTCATTCAATGGATTATAAAAAATTAATTTTTTAATCTAATGTATGTGTTTCTTCTGTACATGTACATTATGTAAACATACAAGTTACAAAAAAAGTCATCTAAATCAAATTCTTTTCCGTTGAATATTTTCCCAGGAGGGAGCAAAAACAAATTGAAGGGTACAATACTTTAACATTGAAGAAATACGCGTATAAATTTTCTGTTAGACGATAAGAAGAAAGTGCCATACCTTGCTTTCTATTAATTTAAAGAAGCGAAACAAATCATTTGCACTTCTGAAGTGGATACACTGGGGAATATTCTTCTTCACATAAAGCCTTTCAAATAACTAGAAACAACGAAAAGCAGTTTGTTAACACATGTCAATGGAGGCATTTTCAGTTGATAATAATATGCTTTTTGTTATTATTTCGCAGGACAATTCTTGAAAAATTTTACTCTTTATGTTGTTTGAATATTTTTCTTTCATACACCATAAAGCAGATACATAAAATAAACACTGTACTTAAATAATCTCAGTAAATAAATTTTTACAAATTAAGTACTATGTTATTATTGGTATATTGAAAAATCCTATAATATTTTTAGCACATTTATTAAATCTGCTTTCAGAAATAAATGCAATTTAAAGTAAATATTATTGAAATATTGTTTTCATCTACTAAGTACAATTTTTGAATGCAAAATAATTCGTGTTGGAAGAAATATATGCTTTCAAAGCAAATTGGAACATAATTTACGAAATTATTAATAGAAAGTTATTTAATAAAAATATGATTCTATAAAAAAACATTTGCTCGGCTATTTAGTTTTACTTGATTTTTCATATTTCATCACATGACATATGTATTACTCCCGCCAATTATATTACATATGTATTGTTACCCAGCACAAACTACATTTATAAATCCAGTCCTTTGAAGTTTCTAGTTTAGTTTACTGATCTATATAATTTTTCTCTTATCACGATACTTATATTTCGTTTATAATACACTTCCCAATACTTTGGATTTTTTTTGGGGCCAACTTTGGGGTCTTTTGGGGTTAACTTTGAGTTTTTTTTGCTTTTTAGTGAAAAAGATCACTTGACCTTTCTTCAATGCTTTTGGAGAATAATTTATTTGTACACATTTATTAAAATAGTTAAACAAAAATTTTCTATTGGCTCTATGAACCAGCTTGAATATTATATTATCTAATCCATCGATACCTAGGGCATTAGAATTGTTAAGGTTTCTAATTATTAAACTAACTTCTCCTTGTGTGAAGGGTGGATCCTTTCGATTTGAAAGGATTAGTGGAGTTGACCTAATTGTTGTAGGGTACAGAGTGTCCTCTTCTTGGTTTTCTCTGGAAAAATTAGCTTCCATGAACTCTTTTAAGATTGATTTTATAACTTCATTTGTTGAGTTTTGGAGCGAAACAAACTTAGTTGGAGGAAATACTTTGCCACTTGCTATTTTTTGCAATATGTCGAATTCCTTGTACAAAATTTGGCCAAATTAGTCAATTTTTCTTTTAAAATTGCACTTTTGTTGCTCTTATAAGTTGCTCATTGATTGCTTTTTATTGCTTATTGATTAAATTTTGGTAACCATGAAATTTTCTGTTTCTGAAGTAGATGATTTAAATCTTCTCCCAAGTACCTTTGTTTTAGTTCCTTTAGTCCTGGTTTTCACCAGTGTATGTCAACATTTTTGCCTGCAGTTCTTTGCTTAGATGTTGCTTCTGCTGCTCTATGAACATTATTTAGTCCTGGTTTTCACCAGTGTATGTCAACATTTTTGCCTGCAGTTCTTTGCTTAGATGTTGCTTCTGCTGCTCTATGAACATTATTTAGTCCTGGTTTTCACCAGTGTATGTCAACATTTTTGCCTGCAGTTCTTTGCTTAGATGTTGCTTCTGCTGCTCTATGAACATTATTTAAAAATGGGTTGGTAAATTAATCCAAGTTCAAACATTTTTAATTTTATGCATTAGTTTATTTAAAGATTTTAGGATTAGTTTTACTGATTTTAAAAATTTTTTGTGATTACTTAACGTTTTAAATATTTTATTAAAATAATTATTGGTTCAGCTATAACACATGTTTATAGTTATGGTCTGAACATGTTTCCTCGTCACGCACTGTCCAGTCCTGAATCACTTGGAGCAGAGGGTCTGTGCATAGGGTTAAGTCCGACCAGAAAATACCCATTGGTCTTGTAAAAGTTGGGGGTTTTGAAAAAGTGTTTAGCAGGTTTTGCAGCTTAAAAATTCTTCTAGAATCAAACAGCGGTGATTGTTTGAAGGGTTTTCTTAAAGTAAATTTTAGGAATTAAAATCTCCCCAAACTAAAATTAGTGCTGATCTGTATTGGAGTAATAAATTTCTGAGGATTCCAAGAATTAATGTTAGATCTTCACCTGGGGAGGCATATAAAGAAATTAATATTAAGGATGTGGTTTGAAAGTCTATTTATATTGCAATTAGGTTTTATGAGAAAGAATGATTTTTGGATTAATATTTGCCTTGGATATAATTGCACACGGGGAGCTTCTTCTGTTGAATGATATTTTCTCCAAGACAAAGGTAATCCTTTAGTTTGGTTTTGTTGTAGATATTATTCCTGAATGCAGGCGATGTCTTGTTTATTACTATTGAAATAATGTGCAAATTGTGTTACTGCTGATCAATTTCTTTGTAAATTAATTTGAAGAATACCAATTTCTGGATTGTGAATTTTGTTAAAAAAAAAAGGCGGAAGCTTAATTGAAGAGATCATTTTTTATATTATTGATTGTTTAAATTTTTTAGGAAATTTTTTATTGTTGCACAACTTGGGTCATAGGTTGCGTGATTGGTAGAATAGTTTTTCCCCTTTTTTGTTTTCTTCATAGTAATTAATACAAAACACTGTTTCTTCTTGCACTGATTTGTGATGTGCTCTCCACCACATCTTCCACAGAATGTGGCATTTTTACAGTCCCTGCCAATTTGGTTCAGGTCCTGATAATTGTAGCAACGTTTAATGGTGAAAAATTAATCTAGTCTAAATCATCTACATCCAAGATGTATAGTTTTATTTTCTAATAGTTTGAAGCCAAGGGATCGAAGGAGTTCAAAGATACAATTCCATCCATTCTGGTTACTTATCGTTTTCCTTGTCTGCATTATTTTAAGTGGGGATGTTGAATTATTTAGGTTAAGATCTTCATTAATTGCTTCTATTATTGTTTTTCTGCTATGGCATCTGGAACACTTAATAGGATATGCCTTAATTTTGGTGGGTTTTTATGGTTTGCTTCTCAATTTTCTTTGGCCAGTAGTTGAATAATGATGTGTTTTACACTGTATTTCTATAAAGTTATTCCTATAAATAACTTTATAGGGTGTATATTTGTATCAGCTGATTGAATTTTTTGATGGATATCTGTTTCAGGGGATTTTTTTACAATAATTGTTAGGACTTTTGCAGGATTTCACTGTATAGTAGAGGAGTGGTTTATGAATCGTCTAATGTGTTTGAGGGTTGAGGATTTGGCTTGATAAGTTCGGTTTACCTTCTGTAAGCTTATTAGAGTTTATGTTAATCATTTTTAATATTTTTGCTGAGGATTCAAGGTGAGCATTTTGTAGTTCTGATAGGTCCTCTAATTTTTTATTTAAATTTTCTTGATAGTATTTAAGTCGTTGAGTTTTACTTGACAGTTGGTCTTGTAAGGTAAGATTTGGGATTGGGTTAAAAAGTTTAAGTTTTTTTAGCAACTTGTGGGCTTCGGTTCTTTTATTTTGTGGTAGATGACATTTTCTTCCTTTACCAGATTTAGAGTCAATAATAGTCTGAAGGGAAGAAAGGATTTCCAAGTACGATGGGAGACAATTTTCTGAGAGACTTATTGTTGCTCTTGTAAATATTACATTTGAATGTTCATCGATGGAGCTGTTGGAATCTGCTAACTGTATGGAGCCAAGTGATAGATTTCCTTGTTCCAGGCTTCTTAAGTCAGAAGTGTATTTTGATAATCTTAGGATTTATAGATGAGAATTAGTTCCTAATTCCAACTTTTTATCGTATTTAATGTAATATAGTTAAGAATGAGGAATTTTGTGGTTTTATACAGTAATAAAGGGGAATGACCCAGATGCCAGCAACATAACGCCCCGCACAAAAACCCACGCATTCGATGCACTGATCAAGAGGCAGATCCTTATAAAAAAAAAAGAGGGGAGGGAGACCAGACTGTTATTTTGGGTAAAGTAAGGAAAGTAAATTGGCAAATAAGTGTGGAGTGTCATTTGCTTTGCTTAGTGCCGAAACTCGCACGTCTGTAGTGTGATTAGGGGCTTATTATTGTAATTTAAAAATAATTAAGAAAATTATACTGTTAAAAATGTTAAAAATTTATTTAAGTGATTAGAATGAGTGAGGTACAGCTGAAGTTGTTAAGCTAAATGGAATACTTTCGGGTTTTTTTCCGATTTTAATTTAAATCGTAATTTTAAGATTTTTAATTACAAGAAAAATTTTAAAGCGTTAAAAATTTGAAAAAGTAATGAAAATGGCTCAAATTAGGAGGAATTGGCTTAGATGAAGTCAATTTTGTTTTTTTGGTTAAGATCGGGCTGTTATTATGAGAGCTTTGAATATTTTAAAATTGTGTTAATAATTTAAAATTTAAATATTTATTAAATGATTGATGCTATTGTTCTGCAATTTCTTTTGTTAAGGAGGATAAACAATCAAAATATATTTACATAAAGAGGGGGGAGGTCTTTTTGAGCAAATAGGGCCAGAGGTATTGTTAAGCATTTGAGGGACGTGGTCATTTAAATAGTTCGAAAAATGTTATGACCAACTTCCTAAATAATATTAAAAATTAACGAGATTATGGGGGATTATTCAGTTTAAATACCACGTCTTTAGAAATGTTATTACGTGAGTTATGAAATTACTATGGTGATGATGACTATGATTTAAAATTGATGGAATTGAATAATTTTAAAAATAGTAATGATTACAGAAATAAGCTTTAAAGGATTGTTTTACTAAGATTATTGGCTAATTGTTCTAATTAAGTTATAATTGATAAAAAATATTCTCTACAGTGATTCCCTGGTCGTACTCACCCATACGGTACACATTCACTGTATTATATGCTAATCCCTAAAATTGGGTAATGTGTTGCTTAGATGTAATTAAAATAGAATTGAACACACAATAACATTAAATTTTGATAAAAGTGTAAAAAAATATTGAAATCGAGTTGTTAGAAATAGTATATGAATAATAAACTTAAGAAATATATTAAATAGAATGCTCTAAGTAACTTGAGTAATATATCAGATTGAGTAAGGATCAAAATGAGAATTAAATGAAAATTTGGAATTAAATTATTTCAAAGTTCCTTGTAATAACGTAAAAAATATACACAAGACCTGTTGTCAATAATACCTTAAAAAGACTTACAAGCCTTAGTTAAGAAGACGAAAAAATTTAATCTCTATATTACAGACACTAAAAAAGATAATAATAATTAAATAAAAATAAAAAATAAAATAATAAAAAATAAGTAAAATAAAATAAAAACAAACTTTTACGGGAGGGGGAGGAATTGAAACTTTAACACTAAAAAGTTTAAGTCCAAGGGAGTATAACGAGAAATTTAAGTCCTAGATTTAGGCAGTGGAATTGAAAAAAGAATAAAATAAATAAATAAAATTATAAAAAAATATAAGAGAATAAACATTCCCTATCAACCATGAGGCAGGGGCAGGGTCTGCAAATGATTTCCAATTATATCCCAACATGTTCGATTGGTGAGAGATCTGGCTAGTACATTGGCCAGGGCAACAGCTATAAACGTGGCAGGACATGTTGACACAGACGAACAATGTGTGGTCGGGCGTCTTCTTTTTCTCCTTCTTTCTTATCCCCTGGTCTGAATCAGACCATGACATCCTTCGCCTTCAAAGAGTCGAGGACAGCTCCAAGCCTGTACAAAAGTTCTCGCTTTGAAAAGCCAATGCAGTTCAGTAAGTGTTCGGGACTGGCTTTGTTAGTATTGCACGAAGTGCAGGTGGGAAAGACTTGTTTTCCCTGGGAGAACCATAAAGTCCGAAAATGGCTGGATCTAAGCATGGACAAGGCAGTCTGATCACGTCTTTCACTGTTGAAACTCATTGATCTCCCAAGATCAGAGCCGGAGTACCAAGGATGAGACGGCGGCATTTTCCAAGATGAGTTAGCAAGAGCCCTAGAGAAGATTGATTGGAAAGTCAGCGGATCAGCAGAATCAAGAGGCAGCAATGATAAATCCTTAGTAAGACCATGGATGATATCGTTATGTTTAACATCGGCATGTGGTGGAATCCATTGAAAATGAATAATGGAGGACTCAGTTAATGTTTTAAGCTATTTGAAAACACAAATTTCCCTTTGGTCCACAATATTCCTAAAATTTTCAAAGTACTGAATAATGGTCGGACGTTATTCTGCTGATAAAGGACATTGGTCACTCCCTGAAATCAGGGGAGTGTCACAGGCCACAGCACATCATCCACGTAATGTTGATCTGTCATAGTGCCATGAATGCAAACTAGAGGATTCCTGGAATCCTACGCAATGGCACCCCAAAACATGATGCCACGTTGTCACTCAATGAGGGGTGTTTCACAATTGTTGCACAATTGGACCTGTCTTCATGTGGACTCCACACTTGTACACGGTGACTAACACTGAAGAAACAAAAGCGTGACTCATCTGAGAAGACGATCCTGAGTAACCGTCGTCCACATCACTCTAATCATCACCATTGCAGACTTTGATGTCTATGCTGTGGGATCAGTGATGCCAGGCCACTAGCAACCAGTTGACGACAAACAGTTCTGCTTGATACAAGAACTTCGAGAGTGTCTTACACATGCTGCAGAGTTTCAGTGAAAGCGCTTTGCGGAGAGGTCATTGCCTCTCATCGTGCGCGTCGATCCACGCGTGCTGACGTCACTGTGGCTGAATATGCATGTAGTAAATGGACTACAGTTCCTTATTCCAATCATCTTTGCTACAGCTGATACATTTTGGACGCGTCCATGTGTCCGTCAGCTGTGATTTTCCGTAAGGACCAACTTACCCTTCGCAGTCGAATCACCATGCCCCTCGTAAAATCGTCTGTCACTCCGTCAACGACAGCCTGTTATTGGACAGCCAATTTCAGGGAGTGACCAATGTCCTTTATTCTCTGCAATTACAGGAGTCCTTTGCGACAAGAATAAACTTACAATGGTTATTTTTCAAGGCGCAAATGCTGTCATCTCTGCCAGTTCTTCACCTTATATCTTATCGTACGTGCTCTTGAGAGCTGTGAGTTTCACCTCATTTGCATAACTTGATTATGTGCTTCTATCCTGAAATTTGCATTCTTTTCTGGGCAATCATTCTTCCAGTTACATTTTCATCATTTTGCAGTTATGGTCATTTTTATGGTTTGCCTTGCTGGAATATCGCTCTCTTAAATGTATTGGCATTATGTCTTGATGTCGCATCTCAAAAAAAAAAAAAAAAAAAAAAAAACAATTCCTGGTTATTTCTTACGGTACTGAATTATTTTCTACGTCAAATTTTTAAGAGCAGCAGGTATTTGTCGCTTTAAAATACTCTATGATACTATTTTAACAGCAGTAACAATTACGCTTTGATTGATTTCTTATGCGTTTTCTGTTATGCAGTTCCTTTTTCTTTATAAAAACAGGTGTTTTTAGAGTATTACGTATAAAAATATTTATCCACCCTTCCACAGCAAATCTCTCTCTTTTACTCGTACAATAAGTATTCATTTTCTAACACTCCGTATCAAACTAAGAGTTACCTGTCCCAGAATTCGTAGTATTGAAACCACTTTTTATACATTTTAGGTTTCATTTCTTAGTGATGGAATAAATTGTGCAATTAAAAAAACAAATGAAGAAAGAAAAACGTTTAAATTTCTTCAAATCATATTTCTTCTTGCGTCATATTTTATTTATTTTAGGAAAAATAAATTATTTAAGAAAAACTTATTTTTTACTCAAATAATTAATTAAAAACTTTAAATGTTTGAGAAAAAAAGAAACCCATCTTAAGAAAAAAGAAATGCATCTTCCAAATATTTATGCTAAGTCCAGTGTCTTTTTGAAAAGAAATCCTCAATATTTGTTGCTGTTATGAGATACGTATAAGATTTACCGTTTTGCTTATATGACATTTTCTTAAAAATGATAGTAAGAATTCTATTAAGTTTTTCTAATAATACAATGAATATTTCTTACATATAAGGTTTCAAATTCTTTCAAAATTTAATATCCAACTAATATTCTCAAAAATAATAATATATTATTACTAGAAATGTAAAAATAGTGTAAATTTATCTCCAAATGTTTTACATTTTTAATTAATTGTTTTAGTGTTTAGTTATTATTGTTTTATTTGGGTAATTATTGTTCTAGTTCTGGGAAAATTCTGATATTCAGAATTTTTAGAACGAAGAGATAAATCTATAAAATATAATTCAGGATATTTTTGGCAGGTTCGCAACATATTTGTGATAACTTTGGCATCAAAATATAAGAAAACATTCACACCTTTTTAATTTGATGGGAATAAAAGAAGCTGAGAAACCACAGACTAACTACAGGAAAAATTATAGAAACCTCCATAAAGGGGCAAGTTTCAGGAATTTCCTCAGTCAGGCAATTGAAGCATGAATTACCAGCTCTGAAAGTTGCTGTACTTAGTTTCTGTATTATAGATTTCTGTGTAGTTACCTCAGGCTGAAGTGATTGTAGTTATTGTGACTCTGAATAAAGTTTTTGCATTAAGAAGAAATAAACTGAGAACATCAAGCACTCAACGGAAACGAGAACTTCTGATTTCGTTGTTTGCCGATGTGAGAGACACGAGAGACTTGAGTCGTGTCGGAATGAGAGAAACGGTTGGTTGTTGTGATTATCAGGGAAAGTTGAATTCCTGCTCCTGGGGCGATGAAAAATAGATTTATCTTTGAATAATGTGGATAGATCTACCATTTATGTTTGTATTAATAATTAATGTTTGTGTATGTTAATGTGGAATAAATTGTCGTCAGAAATGCATGAAGATATATTGTATTATTGAATTATCTTCAAAACAACAAATTCATGACAACATCACACTAACCTTACTCGCTTTGTGCATCATCAGAATTCTCACCTTCATGAAGAATATGTAAAATTAATTTCATCTTACTTAAATCATAAAATATAAGAAGTACCCTTTCTCCTGGGGGATGATTTTAACATTTTTATCTTACACTTAAGACATTTAACTGATGCTTTTAAATGCATTTAATGATGCTTTAAATAAGTGAGCATTTAAATGATGTAACTCTGTATTTTTTCTATATACAGAGTGTTGGATATTGAATGGGAGAAAAAGAAACATGATTTTGAACGTTTTAATTAACTTATTTAGAAAATTCAAATTTACCTCAAAACTACAGTAATTCAAGTTTCTACAGGTGTTCAATATGTGACCCTCAGGTGACACGACAGATATCTTTAACGTATTCAAGCTCCAGCCACACTCGTGATAGCAGATCCCCTGTGATCGAATTCAACACAGCAGTTATACACTGCTTCAGTTCCTTTAAGTCCAGAAGAGGCACAAACACTTTGTCTTTAACGAAACCCCTTAGAAAAACCCACAGGGCCTTAGATCTAGAGATCTCGCTGGTCAATAAAGCAGTGTCAAATGATGTGACCCAGTAAGGCCAATATAGCGATGAGGTAGGTATTCGCTTAGGAATTCACGTACGTTGTTATTCCAAAGTTGGGAGAGCACCATCTTGCTGCAAAATGAAAGTAGAAACAGATTCCTCAAACTAGGAGCGCAACCACAGAGATCATGTCTTGGTAAATTTCCCCATTAATCGATTTTTCGCAAATACGATTTACCAAAAGCCCGACTGTTCATTAAAGCACAGAAAACATTCAGTTTGAGAGAATCACGCTGATGTTCTAATGTTACATGGGCATTTTCCGTGCCCCAAAATTGCAAATATGGGGATTGATTTTGTCACATAAATGAAAAATGGCTTCATCGGTAAACACCAGTCTGTTCTCGACTCCATTCACGTTGAGCATTTCTTGAAATTTCACACAGATGTCCTTATGCAAAAGTTTGTCAGTAAGTTTAAAGTTTGGACCTTTTGCTATCTGTGGGGCCTGAATTGGAGATGTTTCCGTAAAACACTCCACACCGTTATGTGACAGACATTCAGTTCTGCACATGGACATCGCGATGATTTTCAGGGACCCCGTAAAAACTATTCAGGAATTCTTACAACCACTTTGGGTTTTGTTGCTTTTTGTCCTGAACTTTTTTCTTGCATAAGGTATCCTGGAACTGCTTCACCCACCTGTCAATATTGTGACGATGTAGTGGTTCTTTACAAAATTTCCTGCGAAAATGTCTTTGCACGACAATAAAAGAAGAGGTTTTGGCATATTCGAAAACATAGTACGCTTTCTTCTGCAGGGAAACCAATTTGTTTAACAGTGCCTCTAGCGGCGAGTTCATCATTCGATATTTTTCCCTGTTGCCAAATAAAACTTGTGTAATTGTAATTACAAAATTAATTTGTTTCGGCTGAATAAATCCATTATGGCAGTCGCACTGCACTGTTCATTTTGTTCCATTCAATATGAAGCACACTGTATTTAAATATACGGTTAGATTTGAATGTGAACATATTGTTTAATATACAATTTTATATCGTTAACTTTCAGGCACTTTTACAAAAATATTAATTCTCCAGACAAACTTTTTTAATAAGGTCCGCATTACCTTAACTTCTGATTATGTTATTCAAATGAATAATACTCAGTCAACTTCCACAAGAGCTTGAAATGTCGCCTTCTTTGAAATGCACTCATTTACTTGTCTTCTAACCGTAATTAAAAGCGGATAATCATTGACTATTCTTGAAATTCTGCTACAACACTGCGGTGTAATCTTCCTGCACTTTCAACAGTAATTTAGAGGGTGCTTAGTACGCATTGGACTGTGAAACTTTAATTAAATGTTTGTTATTTATTTGTTGATTCATGATCTAACCGTAGACTGTACCAAGTTCGCTAACACATGAATCTTCAAAAAATCCTAAGCAAGAACAGGGCTTTCAAAAATCAATCCTGTTTATGCCTGTGTGTGTGAGAGAAAGAGAGAGAGCAACTTAACCATGTGAAATTTTCCTTCACTGAAATTTTCATCAACTGTTATTCATAACACATTATGATTCATAGTTCATGAAAACTTCAGTTCAATCACATGAAATGTTTAAAAAAGCAACTTTTATTTAAGATTAACTACGTTGTTTAGCTTTCAATTTCTGTGTTTGGTTACAAAGTTTCGGCTGATTACTGATAAGTTATATTTCGTTGTTTTTTTAGTTGCCCAACATTAAGAATTCACTTAATTAAACTAAGGTAATTTAAATACACATTTATAAAAGACGACTTCTGCCAATATGAATCTCTTCAAGCAGTCAACGTCTTCGAAAGTTAGTAAAATGATTACGCAACAAGGCCCAAAATCTAATTCGGCATATTTTGTTAAATGTGAGATAAATAATCCATAATCAAGGAAGGAATGCCAAATATGGTGATCAAAATCATCCCAAATTTGGTGATCATTTATATTCGACGTGATTTCCTTTTTGTTGTGGTTTTTGGATGAATGTTTCTTTAAGGCACACGTAGAGAATGAAGGCATGTTGGTCAATATTTTTTGTTCTTATTTCGTTATTATTTTAGTTATTTATAGAAACTTATTTAGCAAAATTGTTGATTCAATTTGAAACATCAATATAATAAAATTGCTTAAAACATACCGTTCGTTAACAAACAATTAAAATTTTATGAATTCCATATAAAGGAAATTTGAATGGTTTTTATGGAGATAATAATATGATTAATTTCATAATCTTTTTTTTATCAATTAACCGTTTTATATTTTTAATATAGAGCTACTTTTTCACATACTAGATTTGAGTTTTCACGAGACTGTCTGCAAAGCATTATGAGATCAGAATGTAAATTCCTACTGGAAATTTTGAGTGTTATTTACAAAATTTATTTTTAAATGAAAGATTTTTAGTTTTTTTACTTTTCAATGCAGATCAAAGAGTTTGTTTTTGGTATTTTTCCTATTGTATTGAATCATCTTTGATCACAATTTTAAATTCGGTGTCCATTTTCGTTTGTTGACAGGAATGTTCATGTCGCCAAATACAAGCAACTCAGAGCCAATGCATGCAAATAATATAAGATTAATCAAACAGCATTAGCAATTGGACAGTGGATTTCATTGAACTTTTAATTTCCATAAAGTATCTCAGCTCCATTATCTTGTGCAAAGTCAGGGGTCTAATCCACTGTCAATTGGACAGAAGAGTCTACTGGTTAAAAGCTCCTAGTGCTTTTTCAAGAGTAAAATTCCGACGTGTCAGTATACTGGCGTGATTTACATTGACAGTTACTAAAGATCCAATAATAAAGATGAGTTCATAATTGAATGACAAAAAATCGTTCTTGCTGATTTAAAATAATCATAAAGTTGATCTATTTTCTTTTCTCTTTCATTTTGCTTTTTCTTCCGCTCTGTTTTCAAAGCATTCAATTTTAGAGGCAATATCGCTATAGATTTCAAAATTTGAAAACTAATTATTTTGAACTACAGGAAATGTAGCTTTTTTCCATTCATAAAAACTAAGGTGGAAAACTTTTATAAACGAAAAAAATTGGAACTAAAAATACTTAAAGGTAAAAATCAAGAATGATTTCCTTTTCTCATCGTTGACGACACTCATACAGTGAGCTTGGATTTGTTTTAAAGGAGAGTTAGATTAATATCTCCTTTCATAGAAGAATAAGATTTAAAGGCAGGTAGCAAATTCGTCGACAAATCAGATTCAGACACCATCTCAATATGACGTGACATTGATGAAAAGTTATCTGACTTCAAAAATATTTTAAACATATTAGAATTGTAATGAAGTAGCGTAATCATGATCTCAACTGGAACGAAAGAAACAACCAATTATTGGTTTATAAAGAAACCAAATATTTACCAAGTAATAGTATATAGAATAAAGAAACTAGTATATAGGTTAATCTTAGTTAAATTGATAATATCGAGTTCCGCCTTGCAGTAGAACTTTTAAAGTTAAACTGAAACCACTGCTTAAGGAAAATAGATGGTTACTTTAGTTCCTACAAAGACGTTTATCAGTTGATATCTTTAAACTTTTCTGTGCCCTGTCTCCACCTATGAAGAGACTACGTTGACCTAATCTGTTAGGCCATTGTTCTCATTTTCGGAAGGTAGTGAGCTCGAATCCTGACTTAATCGAAGATCCATCATACTAACTGAAGGCGACTTCAGCTTGTTAAATAGGCCATAATCCCAAATTACTCCTTTTAAAATGTATCTTTGATGGTTGATTAGTGGGGGTCTTCCACTTCTGAATGACCCACCCTCCATTTAAATGACAGATGCCACTGGATTTCTTTCAGGGATGTATACTGGTTAAAAACACCGTAAATAGCTTTGAATGCATCAAAGCCAACAGCATGATCATTTGAAATGGGACAATTTAGGATGCTCAAAGTACTTTTGAATTGAATGTTTTTTTATTAAATTAAAATTTTCGAAAAAAAGTACTTCTATCTAAGACGCTTCTATCTGATAGAACCCAACTCAGGCTGGGTACATCGAAGCATGTTGGAGCAACAACTACTCATGAAAATCACTCATAAAATGCAAATAACGGAGAAATTTGAAACATTTTACGATGAATTAGACTTCTTGACGTTAAATGCTAACATGCTCTACATGCATAACGTTAAATGCTAATGTGCACGAGTAAAATGACCTTGCCTTTCTAGTTAAAAAGCTCTGATCGACCCCTTCAACACCGCATTAAATAGCGTGCGAAGGAATTGCTTCTTCTCATACAATACGAATACTTATCAAATTAGGTATATTTGAACCGGAAGAAAATAATTTCTCATGTAAATTTAACACCTTACAGCAGAAGTTGGTAGTTATGCCAACTATATCGGTCTTACCAAAAGCACTGATTAAAGGCTCGGTTTTATTAAAGGGTTTAATAAACTTTACCTTCATGGATTTGATTCCAAGAATCTGTTAAACTAAGGAGATGGATGTTGTTCTTCAACAAACTGAATGCTTATTTTCAAATATGAGTAATCGAGGGTTTTCTGGATATTTTTCATAGACACGAGGCCCATTTGTCAATAGAAACTTCAAATGGTTAAATAGCTCAATAGAAATCAGATTTTATTAATTATTTGGAATCGATAATCTATCAAAAGCTGTTTAAATGACAAGCATTATCTGTTGCTATTAACACATTTTTCAAAACTATTTAAAAGAACCATATCAATTATCATATCTTTGCATTCAGCTTCTTGTATTTTACTTTATTAATCTCTATTACATCCAAAATATAAAAGTATTACATAAAAAAGATTAAATTTAAATTTTTATATTCAATTTTATATTTTTACTGTGCTTTATTATTAATTAATTAATTGTTTTTAAATGTTAAATCTTGATAACAAATTATTCAGATATTAAATGTCCTTTTTCACGTTTTATATAATTCTCATTATATTCTTTCTTATATTCTTTGCTTCTATTAATCTTTAAATTTCCTGTTTAAATCTAAGTCTAAAAGAACATAAAGCTGTTTAGTATAAAAGAAAAAATTTAATAAGGAATGATTTTAAAGATATAAATTTTGATTTTTTTATTACTCTTTTAACCAGAAAACTATATTTATATTTCTTTTTATCTAAGATTACAGATTCTGTAAAAAAGTTATTCTTTCATCAATAAGCAAAATTTTATTTCTTTAAATGTATCCAAAAATTAACTAAGTAATTTTTACTTTTGAAAGGTTCAAATATCCTTTATTTTTCTTTTGGATTAATAGTTAGTTCTTGTTTTATTTAAGAAACTATTGTCACAAAAAAGCAATAATTAGCTAATTATTAAAATTACTTTAATCAGCAGACTTTATTTAAAACTGGGATTTATTGAAAGCTTGACAATCAGATAAATACGCATAAATTTGTTTATTTTTGTGGATACAAACATTTTTAAAAGCTTTTCAAATAAATTATAATAAAGATTTAGCATTTTTATTTTACTTACCTTTCCATAAACATTTAGAATTCCTTTCTTAAAAAGTTATACAGTCAAAATTCTTTAATATATTCACAGATATATTTTTAAAATTTTCATTAATAATAGTCAATGTTTGTAAAAATTTTCATATTTTATTTTAATCAAATTTCTGAAATGTTTATCAAACATCTTAAATATTAAAGAACATTTACTATATATATTGAGGTGGAACATTGAAAAATAAAATATTTCTAGCCAGTTTGTTAATGACAGGTCTTTAATTAAGATGTTAAAGTGATTTATAAAACAGAAGTCATACTAAATCCAACTCTATCGCTTTATTTAAAATTTTTAAGTACAAAGAAGAAGGCCCACGCAACATGGTATTTAACTGAGGTTTGGACTCTACAAAAAAGAGGTTGTGGATGCAGCAGAATACATTTCTCTGCACCTAGCCCAGAGTTGGGCACAACTAATTATTGGAAACATCTGGGTGGCAGTCTTCGTCATTCAGAGGCAGGGATTAGGCAGTAGACTTCCAATGCTTTATCTACAGCACTATAGATATTATTTCACTTTGAGGACACTGAGACCACAACTTATTGAAATTGCGACAGCTGTCTTTAATGAACATGACAGATCTTTGGCTTCACAATCTGTTTGTATTTGCATTTAGACAGTAGAGAATATGATATCTGATCAGAATTAGGGCCAAATGAACATATTTAGTTTAATTGTCCATGACAAAGGTGAAGACAATCGTGCTGAGAGGACTTTTCTGCGTCCATCTCGGCTATGTTAAACGTATTTTAGCAGTATAGTGTTAAGTACATTCCAAAAAACAATAGAATCCACATATCGTTGAAATCTATGCTCCTAAGAATATAGATTAATGTCGATTTGAAATCATAGGCGATGTCGCTTTGAGCAACGATGCCACCTTGTTGAGCAATATTCCTTCCTTGAATCGATTTGTCACGAGGTATCACCAAGATTCGCTCATGGTGCGTGTACTTTTTTAAGAAAAAAACTCAGTTATCTAAAAATTATATAGCATACCATTCCGAAGATTAAATGCCTGTATCTCGGCAACCCTGCTCACGAAGACATCTATGATTATGAAACAGTTGCAACTTTCCTAAAGATAACATGAAAAGCCTATCAACGAATCATAGCCCTGCTCGTAATACGTGCATCAAAAGTATTCGGCATCTTCTTTCAATGTCAACATGTCTGGTAGAGGAATTTAACAAATTAATTTGCTGATGAGTCGGCTTGCAACAGCATTTTGCCAACATTAGCTTGCATCTTGTTGTATTCATTTCTTTCAACATCAGCTGTTAAATTAACATGAGTAGGTTCTTGTCTTCCACAAAACAGTGCGCGAAGACAAATTGTTCTGGACTACTTGCCTATTGGTAGAATGGCCTGCCTGGCCTTCTGTTTAAAGCTTTAGCAAAGTGTTGAAGGAAATTATTCTGGCTGATGCTGTAATGCAGCTATTGTTAATTGAGTAAATTATTCATCATGTATCTGGTGCAAGGCACTCTGTGAAAGGTATGATTCTTCGAATAAGATTCTTTCGTCATAAGACCAATGACATTTGTGATATTTATTAGTTCCCGAACATAGAATTTAGGATATTTGTTTGCAACAAGTGACTTCTTCTGATGAATTTACTTTAATTCGCAAGATCTGCCGTAGCATTAATTGGACAAAGAAAGACAGATTTTTTTCTTCTGTTTTTTGCATTTTATTTTGCAAAATGGACAAAAAAGCAATATGCAAAATATTCTTAATTGTTTTGAATTGATCTCAGCTGTTGTTTGTGTGTGCGATATCCGTTACAGGAAAGAAAAAGGACGCTGGGGCACCTGTTTAAGACTTTTGGTGAAATCATGCTTTTGTACCAGAAAATTTCCTGTCCATTCCCAGCCAATCTTGTACAATTAGATCTTCTGCTCATTTTTTTTAGCATTCACATAATTTTTGATAAAAGGTTAGTTGTGTGTGTTGCTTTCCCATAAATTTATTCCTGTGAGAAAATTAGTCAGACATCTAGGACTCCACCTGTAATTCAAGAACTTTAGAAACTTCGTGGTTCGAAACTAGGAGCTGCGAAATTAACACGCAGAGGAAGGTAGTTGGAAATACATATCTCTGGAGTTTTATGAATTTTTCCTTCTAACGCAAGAATATTTTTATATAAAATTCTTGTAAGTCTAAGTAATGCATGTTATTTATATTATTCATTTTGTTATTTTTAATATAATATTTCAGCTGTTGATATTTATATTATTTCAGACCTGTGAAAAATTTATCTCTTAGGATCTGTCCTGAATGCAAGGAATTTTAATTTTTGTTGTTAATTAGAAACAATAATTTTTTTACACAATTATATATATATGTGTCAAGTATATGCATATCAAATGAGATAACGGCTGACAGATGTCACCAAGCACATATACGAACATTACGGAAGCCTGACACGTTGTTTTTTATAGTGTAACCTTTGATAATCCCACTTAGCTTACATTTGAACGAGTTTCAGGGAGCATTTTTTTTACTGCACTGAAAATGTCGAATTATATGCCTTCCGACCACGATTTGGGTACATTATTAATTTTTTTTTACCATCTGAAGAAAACTACTGCCGAATCGCATAAAATGCTAGTAGAAGGATAGGATGGCAATGTACTGTACCATGAGCAGCGCAACATGTGGTTTGAAAACATTTAAAATGGTAATTTTGATGTAAAAAACGAGGAGAGTGGCAGAACAGCAAAAAAAATGTAAAGATGCTCCATTGTAAGCATTACTCAATGAGGATGATGGCAACACGCAAGAACATACTGCAGAGAAACTGAATGTTGATCAGAGCACTGTTTCCCGTTGTCTAAAAGCAATGGACACGGTAATTAAGTTCAGTAGATAGGAACCACACGAGCTAATGGGCCATCAGCAGGAAATCTGAAAGACTGTGTGCGAAATGTTGCTTGCTCGCTACAAACGCAAATCATATCTCCATAGCATTGTGACTAGCGATGAAAAATTGATTTATTTTCAGAATCGCAAGCGAAGCGTAATCGATCATATGTTGATCCCAGACAGCTATCCAAATCGACTGCAATGCCTAATCGTTTCGGCCGAAAGATTATGCTGTGTATTTTCTGGGACCAGGAGGGGTCAGTCTATTATGAAATTCTCAAATCAGTGAAACCGTTAATACTGATTGCTACAGGCAACAATTACATTATTTAAACGATGCTATACTCGAATAACGCGAGCATTACAAGAAATGGCAGCACAAAAGGATTTTTCTTCATGACACTCTAGGCGAATCCAAGTTCCTCGAATATTTCCAGCTTTGTACGTCCACACACACACAGATATATATATATATATATATATATATATATATATATATATATATATATATATATATATATATATATATATATATATATATATATATATAATGATAAAAGAATACTCTGTAATTTCCGAGAATATATTATCTTCAATAAAAACTTAAGCATATTTCCTCACCTCACTCTGAGTGGAAATGTAGATGTAAAAACACAGAGTTTCTTACATTCCGCTATCATTACCAGGGAAAGAAACACCGCGTTATGGAGTGCCACCAGCTTATATTTCTATTTGTATTCCGAAGTAGGAGACAATAGGGAGGTGAACCAAGCAAAAACGGATGCTGAAATGCAGGGCGGGATGAGAGAAGAGCCCCTCTCGTGGCTTCATAATTTATGTAAACGATGTTTGTTTTCGGAGGAGAGAGACGATGTATCGCACCCCCGTGAGCGAAGCAAATTCTGCTGGAGTCAGGGAAAGCGGAAACAATATCTGTTTCCTGAACAGGAAAAAAGAAATCCCGCACATTTTTATTTGGTCTTTGTGTAAGAAACAGAAAACTTTTGCCTTCAGAATGTGGGGTTTTAGAATTCACTATTGAGTGGAGCAGTATAATGAAGCTTTTATAGTTATTAAAATTACACGCACTGAAAGATTAAAATTTATAAAGGAATTTAATTTAAATTTTTTCACAGCCTATGAAAGTGCCTTTTATTGTGGAAGTTAACAAGTATTTTACATTATTTCATCGAAGTATTTCCTATTCCCCTCAAAATAAAAGTGGAACTTGTATATAAATAATGAAATATACATTAAGATTTAACATAACATCGATAGTCTAAGAAAGAGGCGTGTTTCGTTGGAAAATAACCAGTGCATTACATTTGCGTATAATATATATGTGAAAGTAGACCTCTAAAATAAGAGAGGAATTTGAAATAGATTATGAGAAATTGTCTTTATTAAATTTTAAATAGATAACGAAACATCGATTAAGTTTTAACATCAAGTGTACATGAAAGTATCGAGTTTTCGTTGAAAACTTTTGAACATTATGCGTGTACATTGCTTCGTATTGAGCGAATGGGTGGACTGACCCTCAAAACAAATGGGAAACTTAAGCATGTGCAATGCATAAAAATTTTCCCTTTTACTGAGTTAAAGAGACTTAGTAATAGTCTACTGATTTACACTAAAGTGTGGATCATTATTTTAAGAGGATTGTGTTATTTTTTCATATTTAAAAATAATGATTGCACTTTTCTAATTCATTTATTTTTTGTAAAAAAGAAAATGAATAATTAAAATTACTAGTGATTAATATGTAGTTTTCAATTTTTTCATAATACCCAACTCCTAGATTTCTTTTCACATTTTCGGCACCAAAAAGGCGTCAATAAATTCCTCTAATGTAATGCGGCTACCAGGGCGCAGATCATCTGAATCTCCCTGAAAGTGGATAGATCTTCGGGATAAAGCGTTATTGTAACTCACTGCTTGGCAAATGTAAAGGAAATGGCGACAAAAATATTCTCCGTAACCTAAATAGTACAATTTACTGTGATTTTGAGTATTGCAAATACGAATATTTCTTTTTTTAAAATATGTAGCTGTGCTTCAACAAAAGAAAGAAGAAACGAAATGTATATTTTACTTATTTTATGAAAGTAAATATTAGGAAATATAAAAATAACACGTGATGAAACTTAACCACTTGGATTTTGTCACATTATTCAAACATGCATGTGTGATCGCTTTTGTAATATTACTTTTCAATTAATCTACCAATATAGATATATCAAAAACGTGATTCCTTAAAATCTTTCTTTTATTCTTATTTTCACTAAAACTTACTTACACACTAACAAAACAAATCTAATTTTTTTTCTACCTTAACTTCAAATTCAGAATTTCTACAATGAAAGTACTTAATTTATATTTTTCGATGTCCTTACCATTCCATTGGAATTTATTCATTGAATTGTTTAGCTCATTTTAATTCGTATTTTTTAAATTGTTATATTCTTTTTAAAGGTAAACCATAAAGGAATGTTGAAACATCGTAATCTATATTTTAAGTAACCGTTTAAAATAAAAATAGTTGTTTTTTATAATATGAGTGAAGTTCTCCCTCCTTCTAAATCGAAATAGTAATCAATATGTGAAAGCAGTTTTTTACTGCGTAGATCTTGGAGCAAAGAATCAAACACAAAGTTACTGATGCTAGTCTCAATTTATTTTCTAAGCATCACATATCAAAACACATTAAGAATCAAATATGGCTTTTAAAGCCCATAGATGTATTCATAAGAGACTGGCGTCTCAAATATTCTGAAGAATTGCATACAATGTCTCTAATAACATAGCACTTATTAATAAAATGGCTTCAGAAGCTTAACTAATCCGTTATTTAGACAAATGAAGACTGGCATCCCTAGAAGCATAAGAATGCTATATCTAAATAGGCTTACGAAGAATAAAAAACAGCCACTCTCGTTACAAAGCAAGGTCCTCTCTGTCCTGCACCCTCACCAGAATTCCACTTCAAACTAAACTTAAAAGAAAAAAATCCTTCGCCTTAGTGTTACTTTTTTTTCTATGATAGTAAAGGGTAGTGGAGTAGAGGAAGTAAAGCTCGGATGTTGTCTCAAGAAGCTTACAACTTTCCCACTTCCCTCCAAAAAATACATTCGTTGCCAAGGGACAATGTTGCAGCACCTAAAAAAAACAAGAAAAAAAAGACAAACACCAAAATTAAAGGTGGCGTGATAGTACAGGTAAGACCTCAAAATTGCATAACTCGCCAAAGAAACAATAATAATGAAACAATATATGAGCAATAAGTATATTATTTACATCCCTTATGAGAGAAAAATACACAAGTATCTATTTAGATAAAGTAATAATAATACTTCAAACCTTTTATAATACAACTCATGCATGAAACAAAAAGAATGTTAACGAAATGTGTTACCTAAATACATGATATTATTCCATAACTAGTCTGGACAATGCGACGGTGTTCATGTGCCTCGACCAATTAAGATATGTTACAGTCATATTATACCTCTGTAGAACCAGAGCCCATCTGTACAACTTAACTCCATGAATTTTACAGTTAGTGATGTACGCAAGTGAATTGTGATCGGAAATGATTTGCATTTGGGCTCCAAACACCCAAATGCCAAACCTTTTTAAGGCCTTTAGCGCACAAAAAAACTCCCATTTAACTGACCACTTTCTTTGGTATTTATTCAGGTTTTTACTGAAAAAATCAATAGGCATTTCTTTCCCTTCATTGTCATTTTGTGCCAAGAAATCACCAATGGCTGTCGCAGAAGCATCACTGTAGAGCTGAAAGAGCCCATTCATATTCGGTGTGTAAAGCGTTGGCATTTTCAGTAGTTCATTTTTAAGATTAATAAATGCATCTTCGGACATTTTATCCCATGAGGTATAGTTTGTGATATTTTGCTTGGTTAAATTCGTCAGAGTCGCACAATCTTAGAAAAATTAGGGATATAATCCCTATAATAAGTGGCAAGGCCTAGTAAGCTACAACTTCCTTTTTCGTGGTATGTCTCGTCAATTTTTGTAATGCCTCTATTTTTTGAAAATCTCAAGCATGCTTGCAAGATCCTATCATTCACTTGCCAGTCCTAAAAATTTCACACTTTTTTTTTCCGAAATCACATTTTTCTAGATAAACAGAGAGATCAATCTCTCTCAGTGTTTTTAAAGCTTCATTAATGTACTTCAAATGCTGGTCCCAAATTTTGGAAAAAAATAGCCACTTCATCAATGTAGGAGCGTGAATAATCTTTATGATGTTTAAGAATCTTGTCCGTAGATTTCTGAAAAATACTTCCCGCATTTTTCATACCAAATGGTAATACATTCCATTGGTAATTTTCAGAATGCGTAAAGAAATCAGTACATGGTTTTGCTTATTCCTTCATAGGAATCTGCCAATAGTTATTATTTAAATCAAGCAATGATATGCAATTAGCACTACCCACTTCAAACTGAAATTTTTTAGCAATTTTCATTGGATAGGGATCCGGAACAGTGAAGTTATTCAACAGTCGGTAGTCAATACAGAGTCTAAGGCTTCTATCCTTCTTTGCAACACAGACAACTGGGTGAGCCCAAACACTTTCACTCGGTTCAAATAAGTTTAAATCGAGTAATTCTGTAGTTTGTCAATCTACTTCGTTACGTAGCGCTACTGGAACACGATATAATCCTAGTTTCTTAGGAGCACATACTTCCGTAACCCGCACAGAATGGCCTTCAACATGTGCATCATTTATATTCTTTCAAAATTTCGAAAATTTGTTCTTTCTGTAAATCTAGTAAATTTCCCTTCGCCCTGTACAGTTCGCTTTTTATATCTGTGTGATCGACTTATTAATTAATTATAATTATTGGTGCATAATGTAGAACTCAAAAGTTTTAGTCTTGCTCAAATAGTAAACTAACATGGTTAATTATAGCAACATAGGGTCGAAGTTTGCTTACTTATATTTCTCTGCAAATTCAATTTTCTAGTTCAACTTTAGCTGAATTCGGACGAGTCAATTCAATAAACATAGCTGGATATATCCATATATTCAGAAGTTTATAGGACAATGATGGTAAAAAGTGAAGCACTATGTCTCCTACCTTAAATGATTTCTCACTAGCTCTTAAATTGTAATGAGAAATATAACTCTCTTGCGATTTCTTGGAATTTTCAGCAGCGATAACATGGGTTTTCCTCAGTTTTTCGATCAAATCTTTCAAGTAATCTTTAACAGAGCGAGAAGCAGTTAAGGGAATATGCCACTCTCTAGACCATATTACTTTTAGAAGCGACAATTTTGCATATGGGATACGTCCATACACCAACTAGAAAGGTGACTTTCCGGTTGTGGAGTGTAGAACTTTCTCGTAAGCAAATAACAAGTATGGAATAGGCAATTCCAGTTGGATCCATTTTCCTACATATTTTTATTTACAATTAGCTTCTTAACACATCTGAGAACAACAAAGAAATCTTTTATCAATTTATAATTTAATCTACTTTCAATTCAATTTTTTAATTGTAATATATAACACTTTATAAAATAATACAATACTATATAAAAATACAATACTAAATACCATAAAATATGAAAATGAGTCAATATGCACTTTTCTTTAACTCTTAATTAAAGCAAAACTGACTTTATATCCAAGTATATTAACAAATTATTATAGAAAATTAAAAATTCAATGCACCAAAATAAAAAAAATTAAAAGCAAATAAAATTATATATTATTTACTACATATAAACAACATAACATTTATAAAGAACAAAATTTTTAGTTTTATTTCCAGAAACAAACAAAAATATACATATATGTTCAATTATTTTCATATTGAACCGAGCTTCGGGGTTCGTGTGGATTGAGAGTTGAAGAAAGCAACTACTCGATGAACACAAGACTTTTATTCGTAAAAATTCCACTAGAAATACCAGCTGTAATAATCACAATTATACAGATACAATTCGTCAGATACGATAAGCAACAGCTTCCAATCACAGGTCTCAAACACCTCAGGCAGAGAACAGCTTCTCTAAACTAACAGTCACGACTAATCGTCTTCACAAAACTAACTGTGTATACAAAACTCTAACTAACTATGTCGGGCTGCGGTATTTATATCTGATTTGCCGCGGAAATCTACTAATTTCGCCAAGGTTCTGGAAGCTTCTAGGCTATCTCGCCAAATATTGGTCCTAGAGCTTAAGTGATGGATGTTTCGAGAAATATCCATTTCTCGCCAAGTCGCCAACTCGACAAGTTTCCTCGCCAAAACATCGCCAAGTCACCAAATCGTTAGAAAACCCGCTTTTAGCGTATAACACGTCTAAATACCACAATTTTTGCCCAAAATGTCAGTATTTCCGATCTGTCTGAGATATTTTAAGACATATACAATAATTATTTATAAATTTGTAACAATATATATTAACTATTCAAAAATAATAAACACTTCTTTGATCAAAATAATTATATATATAAATACAAAAATAACATTTTATAATAAGTATTCTAATAACAAAAATCAAACTTAATTCTTAGACTAAAATTAATTTTAACTAAGGAACTTCATTGAAGGGATTCTTATACCAAGTATAATTGATTGTACAATACAATACTTAAATAAGCATTTTCATTTCCAAATTTTTGTTCAACAATCAAGAGTATAATAATCATAAAAATAAAATTTAATGCAATGAATATTATTTTTGAATTTAAATTTCTACAAAAATAATACAATTTCTATTATGAAAGCAAATAATAACCAATGAAATAATTTGCATATCTTTCCGCAAAATAATAAAAATTGTCATTAATTCTTTTTTATATAATATTTTAACAATAGCAATATGATACCAGTAACAATAACAATTTATTATATTAATATTTAAACAAAATAGATATTAAACGTTATGCGTACTAAAATTAAATGAACATATTGTTTACATCATAAACTATAAATGAATAAGATAAATATTTACAATATACCAAACTGTCTTTATATGATAGTATGATTGACTAAAATCAACAGCAAAGTTTAATCACATGAAGAAAATTCAATTACAAAACTCTTAACACTCATTCCTTCATATAAATGTTAAAAAAGAAAAATCACTTATCAATACTTGCGGAGCATCTACATAAAATTTAAAGAGAGAGAGAGAGAAAAAATTTACCGTTTTAAGTTCTCCCTCCTTCTAAATCGAAATGGTAATCAAATCGTAAAACAAAAAAATTTTACTACGTGGATCTGGGAGGAAAGAATCAAACACAAAGTTACTGATGCTAGTTTTAATTTATTTTCGAAGCATAGCGCATATCAAAACACGTTAAGATTCAAATATGGCATGTGAAGCCCATAGATATATTCATAAGAGACGGACGTCTCAAATATTCTAAAGAAGCTGGCTTAAGTGGCCCACCGCAATGATCGAATACAATGGATCTTAACTTGATTTATTATCAAAATCACTACCTTCGTGTAGCGAGAACGATAATTTTCATTATTGGACACCCTTTTACAAAATTAATATATTTATTAAATATCAATACAAAATTCATTGCACTGCGTTTCATAACTACATGGAATATTAATATCTTGACTTGATACTTGGCAGACTTGATTCAATGACAACAAGCAATTGACTGAATGATTGTAATTAAGTTGGTTGAGAAGTATCTTACAATTTTAGAATATTATTAAAATGCTTTTTCACTTATAAAGATTATATATTTGTGACTGAAAATTGATTGATAGATATTTACTACAGTATAAATAATTAATAAATTTACCGCATTATAAATTAAGATAAATTTAATTCAGTTTTTCCTATTTGAAATTTTTATAAATTATTTTTTTAATTCTTTTTTCTTTGAATATAAAGAATATTTTTATGAATAAAGCATTCATATTAAAAACATGTAGAAATTTATTTGTCTGCACGGGACTCTATTCTGTCTTAAAATGTAGACTATTTCAATGATGTATTTTTCGCCTTATGCTTTTAAGAAACATAATGAAATAAACTGGAAAAATATATTTTGTTTCTGTAAAAAGAAAGTCATTTATTTTTATTTATGGATAAAGTTCATCCTTTTTTTATTCGATAAAATGTTTTGCTAACTCTTAATGTCAATATAGTGAAAATAATGTTCATTTTAGAAAAATAAACTTTTTCATCCTATTTAGGCAGTACTGCGAAATTATGTTTCACTGAAAAATATTTGGTGCAGTCCATTCTAATATTTTGAAATGTTAGTTACTTTTGAGAAAATAAATATATTTTTGTTTAGTTATCAATGTCCAATTATTTCCTGAGTTAACATGCGCACAGTCCACTCACAATAATGTGACCACCTGTCAAGATCCAGGATAACAACATTTCCCAGAGCCTGGAGTCGTACTGGAAGAGAGTCCATCATAATGGTACTCACTGTCGTATTGGGCTATGCCGACTCCTGTGCCGTCGTCAGCTGCGCTAGATTACGCGTTTGGCGCGAAAAATCCGGTCTATATGTTTCCACAGAATATCGATTGGGTTTGAATAAAATGAGTTCGCTGGTCAAAAGACAATAGCAAACTCATTTGGATACTCTTCGAAACAAGCACGAATACTACCATTGACATGCTGTCCCATTGGCATGCTGGGGCGACATTATACCGAGGAAAAACAATGCGGATATAAAAGTGGACATGGCTCGCAAAGACATATGCATACTATTACATATTCATCCTGTCTTTGACATGATGAGTGAACCCAGAGAATTTTAGGAAAACATTCCCTAGACCACAATGCTCACTTCTTCAGCTTGGAGTGTTCCAGCAATGGAATGATGGTAATTGTTTTCAGAGACTTCCCATCATATATAATAACGTTCATTTTTCCGATATAGCTTAATATGTGATTCATCGCAAAACGATACCTGTCGCCACTCCGTGAATGTACATTTGTAATACTCGCTTGCAAATTCTAGATTTCGTCTAAGAAGAACAGCAGTCAAAAAGGTGCATAAACTAGGTGTCTTCTTCGTAGGCCAAAATGCAGCAATTTTCGATGAACAGTTGTTTCGGATACTTTGCTGATATCTACTTGGTTCATTTCAGCGGTCAGTTGCATTCAGACAATAATATGTGGTACTGTTGAGCATCTTCTTAGACGCCGTTCATGTCTGTCATCTATTGCTCGTAGTGCACCATATTTGCTATATCGCATTGAACAGTCCCATTTAAACACAGTCAGTAAAATACCCATAAAATATATTTTTCATTTGTGTGGCGAAAACTATTTTTGATATCTGTATTAGTGAATTTTGTGAAATTTTTCTTTTATGCCGGCACTATCCACCGCACAAATACAGGTTTGAGTACACTCTAAAATCTGTATTTCAAAATAAAATCTGATGTTCAAGATGTTTGGCAGAAAAAAAGTTTTCGATAACTCTTGGATAAGGTTCCGATAGATGTTTATGTGCCTTAGTTATTATGTTTTACAAACAATCATAATCAAAGCAACCTATTAACCTAGAAATAAAGAGAAAGATCAGGGCTCCAATAGTAATTCATTTAAAAGACATTTCATTAAACATGCAACTTAGAAAGAATCAACAATTCTTTTTATATGCAGTTATACATGCAAAGTGTTAAATTCATAATTTAACCGTGGCTACAAGTAGAGCTATTATATCTAAGGTTAAAGCATTGTGATTACAATACTTGACTATGAAAATCATTTTATGAATTATAAATTTATCAATTACGGATTACTGCTTCAACCATTTCAGCGAAAAAATGTATGTTTGCAAAGATAGCAATTTAAATCCACATATTATTCTTTAAATCCATAACATTCAATAACGTATTCTCGTTTTTCAGTATATTAAAGTTCACATTGCATCCCTTTTAAATTTCGCTCTTAATGCCTTAATTTATGATTCGTAATTTCCAATATGAAGCGAAAATGAAAATTTTATCACTTTATTTCAAGAAAGATGTAAGTTAATTGTTTTTCCCCACAAAAAAGGATTATATAGTTTGCAATTATTAATAACATAATACATAAGAATCGAAAATTCTCTCTGATAACCAGTTTTAAAATACCTGTTATTTAAGAATATAGAAATAAAGTTAACAAATTAATTTTTATTTTTGTAACGTCTGCCAATGCTTCATTTGCTATATATCTCTGATTAAATGTGAGGATATTACTTTATTTTTACAATCCCATATCAAGGGAAGTCGCCAAGAACATTTCCAAACTAACATGAATAAAAGCATCATAACCACTCAGTAATTATTATTTCCTCATGAGGTACAAGCAGGCAATATTATTGTTGATGCCTACCTTTGGGTTTCAATGATTGAGTTCATTAGAACATTTATAGAACTGTCAAAAAGGTTTTGATGAAGAACCAAGTACATAATTAAATTGAGGAAATTTCTTTTTAATTAGTTACTGTATTTGGTAATAGACTATTTAACTCAAAAGCCTGAAACAAGAACGGTTATTAATTTATATTTAAATAACTTTGTTCACTTAAATCTGTATTTAGAGTCTGTATATAATATCAATGGCGTGCAGTAGGATTTCATGCAGGGTGTGCAGAGAACAGCAACATTAATAAAATCATAAAAATGTACATTTAGCATTTCTCTAACTTTTTATTATTCATTTGTACACAAAATCCATACGTCTATCCGTATTACTAACAAATTTCTCAATTACATGGCCCAAAGACTCTGGTTTTGACTGTAAAAAGTGTAACATTTCTTTTTCTATTGATATTAGTGATAAATTGTTTAATCTATCAAGGATCATTGTATTGCGCGCATAATTTTTTACTTTTTTCAATGCTGAAAATGATCTTTCCATTGAAGCAGTTTAAAATGGATTGTGCAAATTAAATGTGCCCATTTATTTACTTCGCTGAGAGCATCTGTCAAATCATTCAGCATAATAGGCTGAATAGGTTTCGATAAATTTATTTCGTAGTATGACTCACTACGATAAAAAATGCATAACTCATTGGTTAGCTTTACAAAATCGACGTGTTTTGCATAAGCGTTCTTTACGAATTCAGGCAGTCATGCAGGAATTTATTGATATTTCTTTAAAAAACTAAAATTCATTAGTTAAAAAATTTAAGGAAATTTAATTTTTTAAAGCGGATATCTAACTGATTATAAATAGTGTCCATTATTTCGTAATATATGTTTTTAAAATGTTGGTCTACACTTGAGTTTTGTAAATTCACATGAGGTTTTTTTTTTATTTGGGGGTTCCACTGCAGAAATAGTCTCTTCATAAACTTCATCAAATGCAACAGAAGTACGCATATTTTGAATTGCATCGTTTACTTCCTCTACTTTTTGACTAGTATATACTATATCTAAGTTAGTTTTTAGTAAAATATCAAATAAAACATTGGTATTATAATTAATACACTTTGGCAAAAATATTTACGAGAAAATTATTATTAAATTCTTCAAAAAACATGCAGTATCTCATTGCAGTTTTAATTATATCGTTATCCCATCCTTCTGGATTCTCAGTAATATTTTCAAATAAATCGGATAGGCCTTGAATTTTGCTTTTTATGGTATTTACCAAATGAGATGAATAATTACAACGAGTTGTTGCTAATTTTGGATATTTTTTTTAATAATTTTATTTAAAACATGATTTCTTTTGTAGATACCGAAAAAAATGAGATTATGCCAGAAATTGTTTGCAAAAAAGAATTTACTCTCTTTTATAAACAATACAGATTACGACAGAACTAAATTAAGTACATGTGCTCAACAATGCAAAAGGATAGCTTTTGGGAAAATGTCTTTTACTATTTCTGAGTCCCATTTCACGCTTCTGCCATAACTGCTGCCCCATCGTACGTTTGAGCAATCAGTTTGTTCTCACTGCCCCAACTCAAATTCGTTTCTTGCACAACATTACACAAAGCTTCCGCTGAACAATCACCACTAACATCCTTAAAAAACACAAAACTTTCCACTGGTGCACTACAATTATTAACATATCGGAGCACAACCGATAATTGTGATCTATGAGATATGTCTGATATTTCATCCAGCATACTTGCAACGAACGGTGTTACTTTTACTTCATTTCTAATTTCTGAAATTACAATATTTTTTATTGAAGCAATAATATCATTTTGTATTCTATTAAAGACTCCAGAAAGTACAGTTTCAATTCTTAATTCTTAAATGGGTTGCTAAAAAGTCATGTTTACCAAATAAATTTATTAATTCTATGTAATTTTCTCTATTAAGAGAATTTATTTTCTCATTGTGTCCACAAAATGGATCTTCTTGTTTTGCTTCGTAACAAACTAAATCTATTATATCTTAAGAATATTTCTATATATTTCTTGGTCCTATTTTATTGTGTTAAACAACACATCGAAGAAGCCTTTTTTTTTATCTAACATTAAATCTATGCTGTGTGTTTAATAGTATTAAGGCACTTATGTGAGATTGTGCTTTTTCATGTTTGTTTGCAGCTTCGTGCAGATGATTTAAATCACTGTAGCCTTGTTTTGTACACATATTTTTATCCTTTTCAATAAAAACAAAAAAAGTAAACATGGCCAACACACACACAGAACAAGTTATTCAATCCACTACAACTGGTTAACCATTTAAATTTTTCCTATAAATGTCTTGCACACTGCTGTCCTTTAATCTTAACGTTTTGCGATAGAATACCAGCCTCAGTATACTTAATTTAACTTTTTCGTTTTTTGTAGTAACGTCCCTTCTTAAAAATGGATTTTCCAATAAATCTTTTATTACTGAGACATTTAAATTCTCCATTCTGAAATAGGTTATTTATTATAAATATAAATTTAATGAATGCAATAAATAAAATGTTTATTTTCGAGTAGTCTAGGTATAACAAGGAAAACCGATAAACTTATGAGAATTCCACTAGCACTGAAGCAAAAAATCATGTCTTGTTGTTTGGTGTCATAATGGCGGCGAAGAAGCAATACTTCGGACTTCCACGAAAAGCTTATATTTTCAGCAAACATAGACAAAACAAAATACGCCGACCTCCGCTGCTGTGCTTATCAGGATGCTTATTGGTGCCGACAAACGAAACGACTATTCCACGTGCAGAGGATTTCTCTGCAGGGGTGCATAATAGAACGAACTGTTTCTTGTTTGGTCAGTGGATTAAATTATATTAATTAAATTAATAAATATAATTTAATCCCCACATCAACCATTAATAAAATTAATTTTTTTTAACATTTGGAAGTCATAGATTCGGCGACAAACATCTTGACAATTTTTAAAAACAAAATTAGGGATATGGTGTTACAGATATAACTTATATACTGCCTATAAGACATAATGAATGATCAATTATGGACTATTATGTTAAAATTCACTTCTTTTTTGTCTAACAAAACAAAATATTTTTTCAGCGAATTATTTCTATAAATATGATACACCATCCAAATTACTTCACCACGCTAAAAAAATTTCCCTTTATATTGATGAAATATTTTTTTTTATATTTCCATGAAAACAAAATCATACAATGCATAAATTTAAACATTAATATTCTGCCGAATCGTATGCTCAGTAAATCTGTTAAAAAATGAAAAGCGCTTCAGCAGGTAAGTCCCTCCTCTAATACAACGCTTAATAAACCGTATCTTCGGATGATTCTGAATGCCATTTGCAGGAAAAATAGTTGCACTTGCCTCAGTGCTATAGTATGCTGTGTTTTTCCAGCAACCCATACATATAACGCGTGAATTTTCTATTAGTGCGCAATGCGTACTCATCAAAACTTCCTATGTTCGTCTACTTTTGAGCGCGCTACCTGGTGTAGTACATAGTTCTGCACGCATTGCGGGAATGCTAGCAAGAAAATCAACAAACATTTGAATGTATTATAAATAATATTTATTATATACCATATAAAATAGATAGACAAAGGCGCAGAAAATTACTGTCGCTAATAATTTTGCCATGCTATGAAGTGCACACCCTGCACATATGGAGAGAACGCCACTAATATATATATATATATATATATAGATAGATAGATAGATAGATAGATAGATAGATAGATATAGATACAGATATAGATATATATATGCATGTATACATGTAATAATAATATGTAAACGAAAAAGTACTTGCCATTTTTAATGTCCCAAAAACCCATGACTAACAGAAAGTGTATCCTATAGTTAATCGTCGAAGTAATCACTATCGGCAACTAGCACCTTCGGATAAAATGTTTACAATTGTGTAATTAATTTGCTATATAACTCAAGGATTTTGGACACAAAAAAGTACTTGGAGTTGGAGCAAGTATGTTTTCTTGAAGTAGTATTTACCAAGAAGATGATTGTCTAAGGAATGCAAGAAGTAGCAATCTAATGGTGCAAGGTTAGGCATGTAAGTTACAGGGCACAAACACTCCCAACAAAGCCACTGTATGTTAATCCTGTCCTCCCGCGGAACATATGGCCTCACATTATCGGCCAAGAACAGCACTCCCTTGTGATTACCCATTCTTTTCATTTACTGTTCCCATATCTGTTGCACACGTTCCAACTGCTGCGATTATAGATCCGAAGTGAACGTACGTTTGGCCAGTTGTTACCAGCTCATAGTGAACCCCTTGGCGATTAGTCCACCGACTTCATCACAGAAAGACAATTCTCCCAACATGAATATAAGAAACCGAAACTTGCCGAGTGTTCTTGTCAGCATTATTCCCAAACGCTTGGCGTATTCGGCGACTTGATGCAGCAACACCAAGCACCCTCCTCCAACACGTCCATTTTTTGCTTCTGTATGAATTATGATTGATGAATGTGCGTGATGAACGTGTTTTGTAAATTGTATATTTATTTATTGATTGATTTGAGGCCATTTTATCCTGGTTGCTCTGGGTGACGGCTTCCGTTATCCGAAGGAAATGAGCCCCCATCTAACCATCGCATTCACGAATGGCGGCTAGATCTCATTGAATATTCCCTCATACCTTCCAAATGCCTCTGGGGTCTGCTTGGTTTCTACTTCTGAATGACAGAGATCTACCTTTTGCCTAGCGCCTCCTACATAGGGTGGTGTCACTCAGAGGTCTAAAAATGTAAAAATCATACTAGTCGTTAGTTATCATACAGATAGATGGATGTAACTTTACAATCTACTTTAAAATCTACTACATTGTTTTATTTTGCTTACAATCACCTGAGCAGTTTGTAATATACCAGAAATGCTTTTGTAATACTTAACATGCTCTATTATATTTAACTTTGGGTTGGGATTATATGTAAAACTCTGTTTTTGTATGTGATTTATTTCTCCATATTTTAAAAATAGAAGGTTTTTCTTACTTCGGACTACTTTCATTTTATTATTCCCTTATATGAATTTTTGAATTGATAAACATTGCGTTTTTTAGTTTATTACGTTATAAATATTTTACAATTTTGAAAAAGGAATCAGTAATAATTTTTCAATACAAATTTTATTGGTTTATTTTCTAAACTTTGTAAAGAATATTGTATATTATATTAATTGTATTTAAAGTTTATTTTAACTTGTGCTTTTCCAAATTCTAACAGGTTTTACGTGATGAAAAATCAGAAATTGTTAAGGTAAGATCTTTTTAATGTATCACCATCGTAAGAAATATAAAAATATTGGATGAAAACTCCCAGATAGAAAACATTTGAAAGTTTACACACTCACAACTGACCGCTTAAAAATATATTTCTGCTTCGTTTTTTTCGTTCTAAAGAATTCGAAGATTTGACGGGAAATCCCAGAACACGCTATAAATCTCGGCGAGAGAAAGAAAAATAAATCTTGATTTGCGCAGGATTCAGCTCAGACAAACTTTTAAAAAATGCGAAGGAAATTTTCCTTAGCGAATAAACCCATTCAACAAAGTGGATTACGGGGAGAATAGAAAAGTTTTTTTTTTCTCTTTTAAATAAATCCAACAAAAATTCTCCGCAGCGGGTGCTGGAGCAACATCAGCTCCACCTCAAACACGTAGAATGAATTTTTCATCGGGATGATTTGAGCAGACAAACTGAGCTATGTTCTTTTTCAAAGAAGAACGAGCTTTATTGAGACGGAACGAACCGCTCAGATTGAATCGGAGTCGAGCGAGTATGAGACAATCTAAAGTAAAGGAGGAATTCCTTGGAATGAGAATGGGCTTCCCCCAAAACATCGCTTATTGGCGCTCAAGCAGAATGGACCACGATTTTTGTGATTCTTTGACTACCGGTTTTGCAATGCTTCTGACTAGAAAACTCATTAAAATGCAGTGCTTTTTGTAATGTTTGAAGCATCGTCAATTCACTGTGAGCTAAGAAATATATTATTTAATGCTTGATTTGGAAAGCTGGAGAAAGCTGGTAATCTTAAGTAAAATTAATTTCTCGGAATGTATGTGTGGGAACGGGATTGTCTTAAAATATAATTTATTGGTACTCAATATAAATAAATTAAAATTCAAGCAATAGTGTGGTTCATTTGAATTCTTCATTTGAATATAATTTATTGACACTCAATATGAATAGATTAATATTCAAACAATAGTGTGGTTCATTTGAATGTAGTTTCTACAATGTAATGCAAAAAAACCTTTATTAATTTATTAAAATTCATTTGGTTAAACCTTTATTAGATTATTATATTAATTATTACATTACTATTTATTATATTAAAACCTTTATTAAAATTCATTTGGTTTATTATAATATTTTTTATTTTAAATATTGTAAAAAAAATTAAAATACTTAAAATAATTTGTTTAATGCTCACATTGATTCAGAAACAAGAAAATGCACTTAATCTAAAATTTTAAGTAAAAAGAATTCGTTAGAGTGAGTAGAATTTTCTTAGATTATAATTTATTTAAGCCTGAAGAAAAGAGAACTCGATTTCTACAACTTCGTAATTCTTTACTCTTAAAGAATAATTTTAGTCCAACAACTCTCATTGAAATAGAGTGTTCTAAACATTGAATATATATACTCTGTTTAAAATATAGTGCTTAGATTGATTCAAAAATAAAAAACAATCAGGGAATCTGAAGTAAAAAAATAAGAGAAGCTCTTTCATAAATTATTGGTGTTTGTGCAATAAATAGAATACGATTCCAACAATGCTTCCGCATCACAAAATGATTCTATGCTGAGAATTAAACAAAAAGATACCCTGAGTCATCATACGTTTTAGTGTTTTAAACATTGTAAAATTGCGATGTTTAAAATAGAGACAAAGCTCACATTGAATGGAAAACGACAAAAAAGCAGAGAATCGAGAGTAAAAATTATTCCCAGGAATATATTAAGGGCGTTTTCTTAAAATATAATTTAATAGTGTTTACAGAAAACAAAGATTAAGATTTAAACAGTATTTTGGTTCCTTACCACATTATGAAGATAATTTCAATGCGGAAAACTGCTATTAAAGAACAGCACTTTTGAGGTTTTAAACTCAGTAAATTTACAAGGTTTAAAAATGTAATATTCAATGCTTATCTTGAGTTGAAAACTTTTAAAAAGCAATCAGAAGCCTTCGAATGCGAGTGGACATTTCTTAAAACATAATTTATGGCTGATTACAGAAAATAGGGATAAAAACGAATTTGACACGGAAATGTCATATTAAAATACATAGTTATGCTAACTTAAAAATAAATTCAAAGATCATTAAGCGTGAACACACCGAAACATGCTTCAGTGAGGTAGAAAGGAACCGCATAAGAGAACACGGGTAAAAAATAACGTAAGACTTCACGGGTGTGGCTATAAAAATAGCTTTTGCAACACATTTAAAGAGAGATTTTGATGTGAGTATAAGAAGTGCATGAAGAAAAATATTCTGTAATAAATAGCTGAAAACTTTACAAAATAACTAGGAATTGTCTAGACGCGTAAGAGGCAAAGCAGACAAAAATTAACGTGATAAAAAATAACACAAAACCTTATATATTTTAAGTATATAGTTTTTTTAGTATGTAAATATATTTGAAGCAAAAGATAAATATAGTATTAACACATAAAATCTATGCACCAGTACTAGACGAGGATCTTAAATTCATTTAGTTTATTATAAAGTAGCGTGGTAACACTGCATAAGCATTACCTCAAGCAATGATTATTGCAATGGGATGAAATACATATGAAAAATGGAAAAGTCAAAATCATTGCACGAACCACTTCATTTTCATGAATACATTTCTTCAATTTTGTTCCAGTTTGTCTGAAAGTTTTATATATTGCCCAAAATAATTGTAATATAAGTAAAAATTAATCGCCCTTACATGTATATAAAAATAATTGCACAAATATAAAAATTTCCGCAAAAGATTAACCATCCAAGTGTACTTTTAAAGGGCATCGATATTAAATAGAGAGGAGGGGTGCCCAGTCTGAAATATTTGCGCCGAGTACAGTGTCCTAGATATTCGTAGGGACGTCCAATAAACCGGTATTAACCCTTCCCGTTGGATTCAGTTGCGTGCGGTTTCTGCCACAAGCTTCGGTTTACAGTCAACTAACTGCTCATTACCACTGACGTATTCTAATATCCTTATGATGATTTGCTGCTTATATAAATGATTACTGTTGTCATATATGTCTTGTAAGGTATGAATGGTTAGCGATCCTGCTTTCGGTTCAACAATTTGTGGGTTCGAATCCTATCTTGGGCATTGATGTTTGTAGTGGTTCGGAATCCACTTTAAACCGTAGTTCCCGGTCTAATTAGCCCTCGTGTTCAAAAAATGAGAGTTGAGCAACAAACAGACCAAGCCTTGTAAGGCATTCTGCAAATACATTTTAATATTTCTAAAGCGTTGAATTTGGGGCTTTTTTATTTCATAGAAATTCCAAGTCATTTCAAATCATCCAGATGACTCTTTTAGCGAATCAATTTCCTCATTGCTAATGAATAATGTTAATGTTAAAGAAGTAATAAGTATCCAAAAATTTTGAAATGTTTCTGAGATTTTTTTAAATGTTAAATTAAGTTCAGAATATCAATTTTACGTGTAGAAGCTATACAAAACTCTAATATTTAGTTAAAGTTTTTGTAGACTGATCTTTCTTTCGAAACAATCATGAGTGAATTCATTCGAAATGTATTTTAAAAGCCAAATTCTACTCCTCACCATGTAAAAGATGGTCTTAAAAAGACTAATTGTGATATGTTGCTGCAACAAATATTCTTGTTCTTTAACATGAATTTTGAACATTTTATTGTGATTCAACAATTCACTTTTTCGGATTGTCTATAATTTATTTGTATTATCTTTGGACACGATGAATATTTATGTATTTCTGCATCTTTTTTTTTTACTTCAGTATCACTGGCGTTTGAAAACATTGTGTTGAATTTAGATCTTTGTTTGAAATTGCAGCAGTTTCAGAATAACATGGAGGCATTTGATACTATGACAAACAACACATGAAATAAGTTCATCACTTGACTTCAGTGTATGTTAAAGTAAGAATCAGAAGTTATTTCGTTTTATGAAAGTCATTTTCTTCATAAAATACAGTACTGAAACCAAACACGTCTAAATACTGTAGAATTATTCAATATACACTGTTTATTTACATTTTTAATATTCAAATGATTAAATTACTTATTTATTTAATTCATAATAAATTTCTCATTTCATATATTTTTTCTAGGAATTAAAGTATTTAGATTCAAAGTTTCTTATTCAAATCTTAAATTAAAAAATTCTTTTTAACAATAAGTTGCTATTTTTCTTTTATTATTCCACATACCAAATTTAAAAGGGGTTCAATAATTATTATATATTTCCTAAATGTAAATGTATAAAGTTATAACTGTTAGGAACATTAAATAAAAATGTATACTTAAATTAATGTGCTATTTGGAACCACTTCTCATAAATTTATTTGTCAAGTGTAAGAATTACGTTTTATTACTCTTTATACATACATGGAAGTAAATTATTAAGAAATAAAAATTACATTTTTTTGCAGCCAAATATACATATTAAAATAAAATGATAACTAATAACAAATTTGTCATTAAAACATTGCTTGTGGGATTAAATAGAAAAATATAGCACTCGTTTTGCTTCTAAAATTGAATTTAATATAGAAAATAAATATGTGCTAGCCAGTTGGGCTTTAATCTTTATTTATTGTAAAGCAAACAATAACTGAAGCTCAATATAGTATTATTCACTAGAATGTATTTTATTCTTAAAGTCAACTTATATTTTAAATTTATGTACCGAAGTCATCCTGTTGTATTGAAGAGATTTTTCGTTTCAAAGCCACCTTAAATTTACAACTTTTACGTGTCTTTATAAGCTATAAATTCTTCGAATATCATAAATCCGCACAAGCTGCTTGTATATGGCAATAGGGTTGTTTTTTAAAACAAAAAATTCAGTCATTTGGAGTTTCATCCTCTTATGTATACTGACGTCACATTAAATTCAGTAATATTACATTCAAATCATACTTTGTATATCTATATCGGCAAATTAATCATTCTGTTTATCTATTGAATTTGTGCTACATCATTATACTGTCTTCTTTGTCCTCTTTGTCGGGTAGTTTTTTTTTTTTTTTTTTTTTTTTTTGCTAATAACATGATTTTTATGCAAACTATATGGCAGCTTGAAACAGAATGAACTTATATAAGCATGTAGCTCTCCGGCTAGCACAATATATGGAATATATTTTATTTCAAAATTTTAAATAGCTCAGATATAATTAAACCTAATTAGAATTTTCTTACTGCTCTAATAAGCACTTTTCCGAAAACGTGATTTCTTCAAAGATACAGTTTTTTTTTTCTCTTCTAAAAAATTGATATCTGCACACAAGCACAGGTGGATAGTAAAAATGGTATTCACGTAAGTCTGTAGCTACCTGATCAAAGTTTGCCTCCAGGACAAAAAAGTTTAAATTAGAATAGTTTTTATAAGTAAAGTCTAGTATGAAATTTGTTATCTCAATTTTTTCCCGAAGCATGAATTAGGCTAGATATGAACGAAGAGGCAGTCTTAATCCTTCATTTTGCAGATTCTCTCAGTATTTTTCAAGTATACGTGTGTAGTTGGATCTAAGAGGTAGTTTGATGATATGCATCTCTTCAGAGATCTTAAGCTTTATTTAAACAATCCGAATGTAAAGTGGTAAAATCCGAATGTAAGCATTCAACAATCCGAATGTAAAGTGGCTCTTTCCTCAACGTATTCGGCTGTCTTTGCCAACAGTGTATTTGTTTCTATATTTACGATAGTACGTCAAGGAATTAAGAATTTATAAAAAACGCGGGGCTTACAGAAACTATAAGCGGCTTTTTATTGCAATGATAATTTAACGACTCTTATTGTCGGTATATCGCAAAGGCCGCGAACATCTATAGATATTACGAAAATATTGGGTTGGAGCAAACGTTTTTGAACAACTTTTTTATAAAAAAAATAGAACCCATAAAAGTTCAACTCTAACATTTTGAATAATTAATCCGGAAGATGGACAGCATCTGCTTCCCCTTTGTTTGGAAAAAGTTTTGATTCCACGGGCAAAAAATGATGATTTCCCAATGAATGATACCGTTTCTGTCAAACCAAGAAGACTACATTGACTCTTTACCGTGCACATTGTTCATAATTCTTTTGGTGAAACCCTTGGTGAATCATAAGCAATCTTTTTAAGGTTTTGAAAAGAAATCATATCTTTCCAGATTTTTCAAGAGGACAAACAATAGGGGAGGAGTCAACATTAAAAGACAGCATTCTAGTTTTTCAGCTTTCGTCTGCCATAAGTTTCTCCGAAACCCCACAGTGCGACTCTTCCTGCCTTATCTTTCAATCTGGTGTCCCGAGATCGAAAAAGGGCAAAGTATTCACCGCGTCGCCTTCCGCTGACTCATCGAAAAGTTCATAGAGATTACGAAATCACTGCGCTACTTTCCCATCCTTTCTCTAAGTGGTAACAGAGACGAATATTACCGTCATTATCTATTGATTGAGCATGATATTTTTATAAAATATGTGGCAAAATATTTTCATAAATAAATTTATAAAAGGATGTAAATGTTTATTAAAATACAGTACGTCAAAGAGACGCCTGAAAATTTAGAATCAACCAAACACATGTATCATCACACATCTCACTTTTACCTATATTTTTTACACTCCTATGGCGTAACTGCTTATAAAAATATTGATATTAACTTTTTCTCTATGTTTGAGAAAAATATAATTAAGAGGGCTGGCAACAGAGCCCTGATGTATGCCCAGCATTTTTGTGTTTGCTTGGAACTAACTTTTATGTTATTAATAATTAGATTTCAGGGACACCTGTCTAGAGCCTTATTTTTTCAACTTTTATCTCTTTTAAATTTTAAATGAATCAACTAGTTAGCAACCAGTCTAGAGCCTTATTTTACAGTAACTAGTTTTTAACAATTCGATTGCAGAGCAGCCTATCTAGAGCTATATTTTTTTCAGTAACTAGCATTTAAGTTCTTGAGATATCTCTCAAATTCTGTACAGGTTCTTACGCATTTTTGTTGCATTAGTTATCATGTTTGTATTCCACAAAATTAATCATTCATCTTTTCACTTATATATAATTAACATATCTTTTTTAATCATCTTTTGAATTTAATGCTTGCGTCATTTTCTCCAAGCATTACTCTTGCCGATTGGTTCCCAAACTGAGTTTTGAGGTCATCCTTTCCCAAATAATTAGTTTCTTTTTGATGTCTTTGTGTTAAAATCAAGCTCTTTGACCAGTAGATGAATGTTACTTCATTCACAAAAAAAATTCTATTCACTTAAGGCTTCATTTCCATTGTCAGTTATTGTCATTTTGGCTATTATTAACTTCTGTAGTGCAAAAAAGTAAACTAGGTCAGGGAAAATAGCATTAACCTATGTCACTAGTTTACAAGTATTAGGCTAGGACCATTATATATATTATTATATTTTTACACAGTAAACTTGTTTTAATGTCGATCTTGGTGATACTAAGTTTGATAACATGCTTGCCAACTGCGATGATTTCTGTAATTTTATTGACATTTTTGACGGCGTTAAGTACGTGTGGGGAATATCCAAAATTCCTAAACGGAGTCAAAGAAACCAAAATTGCTTTAAACAGACAGTTATTGTATCAGAACCATACGTACTATCCACAATTTTAGTCACTTAGCACACATTTTAGGCTTTATCAAAGAAAAACTGTGTGAAATGTACCGAATTTTCCTTTGTAGATTTCAATTTTTAACATGCAACAAGCATAGTTGCTAGTTATAGAGTGTTAAAAAGGCAAACATCACCTAAAGAATTCTTAATTCCATATGCCACTTTTACCACGATAATGAATCTTAAATTCCTTGAACGATCACTTGTATACCAGCTATCTTGCGAGATATCGATTACTAGTATATCTTCCGAAAAAAATAATGAATTATTATTTCACCGAACTAATATTACCATGAATTACTAATTCTATTTCAATTATTCTTGTTTAAAAGATGGATACCAAAAATTAAGATACTAATAATTAAAAAATCGAAAAACACCCAACCTCTTATATTAGTTTTAGATTAAGATAATTACCCATTGCTGTCGAAGCGTAATACGGCCTAAATCTGTTTCTTGGTCGCTTCTCTTGAAGCCCTGGTAAAGGAACTAAGAATATTTTCCTGTCATCTGCTCTAACTGTGTGCAGAAATTTCCTGCAGGAAGCTCCAGGAGAAGCAGTAGCAGCAGTTCTAATTCCAATTCCCCATGGATACCGTTCCGTCGATGCATTGCATCTGCAGAAAGGAAGTTCATTTGACGAAAAAGAAAAAACTCTGACCGGAGAAGGCGGTGGGGAGGAGCAGCAAAAGAAATAATGGTCCCTAATGCGATTGGCTAATCGCTGCGAAACACTTCCATTTTCTATTCCGGACGTCAACGTGGAATAAATCCGCCAAAGGAAAAGAGCAGGAATAAGGCATTAATTTCGAGGAAGAACGGAGTCTTGATTTTTCTTTCTTATTTTGGTCGATTCGAATGGGAATAATCAGTGTTTTTCGTTGATATCTGGATTAAGGGATATTTTATTCCCCCAACGGGGAAGAGATTACAGGAGAGCACCATCAGCACCAACTTTCGCAGCAGGGGATGAGCGAGGGATTTTATTAGTGTTGGACTCGCTCTATCGAACGGCCGCTGTTTCTTTTCTTAAGAAGTTTCCAATCTGCTCTCACTTTCTGATTGCCTTATGCATTCCGTTCCCCATTAAACTACTGTCTCGATTCATGAGAACTTTTTTGCAGTCATCCCACACATTCTGAGTCCAGCTTCAGGGAAGCATGGATCCCAAAATCTTGCTAATTTAAAATACTGAACTGCATTGCATTCCACAGTTTTATCAGAATAAAACATTTTATTGGTAATTATAATGAATTTACAGTATTCTAAAAGTTTAAAGTAATAACGTATTTTTACAAGATTTTATTTATACACAGATAGTAGAGATTGTTTCATGTCCTGAAGTTTTACTGGAACACTCTTTGTGTCACATGAAGCTGCATTTTTATTTGATGGCGCAACGAAATTCACAGGAGCCTCGTCCATGCAACGTTTTAGCATTTTCTTGCAACCTTAACGAGTCAAAGAAAGTTAACACTTTTTCCCTGTGTCCATGATGTTAGACGTAGCTTGTATGTTAAGCTACAGCAATGCGGACTTTATTTTTTAGCTATAACTAACCAACAAGTATGTAAGAAAATTGAACCGTAGAAATTTCCCAGACTTAAAAGTCATTCACAAAAATTAGAAAGTTCAATCAAACACCTCAGTAATCATTGAACTGTAATCGTAACTGTAATATTTCTACACTCCGCAGGAAAACAAAAAAAAATCGCATTACGCGAAACAGAGGGAATTTTTAGAATTAAACGCAATCAAAAACTGAGAACTGTGGAACAATATTCCCAGACTTATTTTCAAAGAAAAATGATGCGTCCCATACATCTGCAAATACAAAAATTTAAATCTTATTTAAACTGATTTTGATTTTTTGGAAAATTCTTTATGACTTGATCAATCATGATTTTCTTACTTCAATATCGGAGGTATTGGATTTTTTCTTAATTTTTAATGCATAGCAGAGGAAAAAAATTATACATTGTATCAGATGAGCACAAAAATTATATATCGTATCGGATTTATATTCCCATATATCTTTTTAAATAAAACAAAGATAAGATTTATTTTGGATTTACAAATGAGTATTATTTTTGCCTATAGGAGGCAACGCATTTTTGCCTTTTCCAATACGTCTCTGATCAAAAATCCTTCAAATAACAATGAAAAGAGTCTCAAATGCAATATTTAATGACATCGTAACTGAAATAAATTCTCAAATATTCCACATCTCGTTTTAATTTTTTAAATTAATTAATGTTATACATTATTTCGTGATCAATATAATGTTTGAACGAAGCTAAATGAATAAGAAATGTATCTAGCAGTGATTTCAATCAATTTTTTAACTTCGCAAATTTTTTTCTGAAAAGTTTTCTATTTTTTTTTTTTTTAATGGCAGATTGTAGACAGTTGCAACTGCAACAGAGTCTATAAATCTATTGTTCCCTGATACCAAGGAACCGGCCAGACACAGCGACCTCTTAGCCGCCGAGGCGTTGCCCCGGGTGCATCACAGGGGGTGGCCAACATCGCACACTCACACATGCCATAGGGACCCGTTTATAGGGTAGGCATCATTCATACTTCATTCACACACAAGGAAAGAACAAAGTCAGGATAGAGAGAGAGAAATTATACCCATGCCTGAACCGGGATTCAAACCCAGGACCTTCCTATCCGTAGTCAGGCACACTGACCACTAGACAAGTTGGCCGGCAGTTTGCAAATTTTTATCTGAAAAATAAAGCATACAATTTTCACTGGAATTCTACATCCGCAAAATCTTGTGTACTTTACCATCTAGTTTATTACATACAGATGGACTGGATAACACAACTCGTAGTATCTGGGCAATCATTACGAACAGTATGGATTTTGCTGCAACTATTAGTTATTTTTCTCCTCTACTCTTAAAATTTGTAATTTGAATTTTTACCAACATCTCGTACTTCTTTTTAATCAAGAATAAACTCAAACCAATTTTTCTTCTCATGTGTGGTTTTTTTTTTTATATCTGTGATTTTTATGTGGGGCATATATATATATGAAAATTTCATTCAAACTGGAAAATAATTGGACAAAAATATCAATCCTGTTATTATTAGATTGTATAGGAAGTTTTTTTCCTTTTGATTTTTTATAAGTATTGAGTCACATTAAAAGTGTATTTTTAACCCACTGAAAACCCCATTTATTATAAGTACTTTCAATTTCTTGATCTATCTTTATAAAAAAATTTCTTAACGCCATATTGATCCTTCATATTAAATAGTTGAGCCATTTTAGCTAATTTCACGTTTTTGCTTTATCAGATATCGCTTTCGTATCGTTGTTGCCCTCCCTGAGTTGGCCTGTCCCATTTCATAAAAGCAGCCGGGGGGAGTCTACAACATTTAGAAGTAGGGATCAAGCAGAGGTAGCATTTCACTTGCAGAACATTGCGACCGCCCCATTAAACTTGCGGGAGCTTCCTTTAGAAAAATCCGATCAGCCTTTATGACAGGATTCGATGTCGTTACCTTCCGATAATGAAAACGACCCTCTCACCCACCAGACATGCAGTCACTCGCCCTGAATGTATTACCCACATTTCTATTTTTGGCTGATAAATCAATTCCTTACTATTTCCGCAAGATTTTGAGTTATTTTCCATGGGAGACATTTTTATGGGAATTGAAACCGCTCAAAAATTCCTTTTTTAAATATGTCACGAAAACCGAAAACTGTTTCTTATAATTGTATCAAAGTTTTGAGGAATTTTTTTTTTTCTAAATATAGTTTTTACCACACAGAGAGAATAGTAACTAAAGATTTTTTCATCAGTTGAAACAAATCGTATTAGATTTTAAAATAAATTCTTAATGTTTATAAAAAATAAATTTCTTCGCCACTTTCCACCATTTTGTCATGATGACGCAATATAAATAAATCCCTTCCTAGTTTATGCAAATTGTTTTAATAACAAATTATTTCTTATTCTATACCGTTTTTATAATTTTTATTCTTAAATACGGATCTAAAATTGTTGTTATTTTGTAATGTGAGTTACTTCATTTCAAATGTGTAACATCAAGTTTTGGTATATACTGCATGTGTATATAATTATCATAATCTTTAAAATGAATGTCGTGTCTTTCTAATATATTTTCCTACAGCGAAATTAACACTGCGTTTTTGCATACATCGAATAGAAATTATTAAGCTTACTTAATATATTTAAATTGATGATAGTAAGTTCTTACGCGTATATTGAAAGTATGTAAATAATAATAAACGAGAATGAAAATAATAATAGCGAGAAAGAGCAAACCCGTCCGCAGGAGATGGTAACGCTTGCCACGTCGAAGCTTTGATTCAAAGTGATCCTCGAATCAGTCTGAGCGCAATTTCAGAAGGGCTGAATATGCGCGCAGTATTCTGCATGATGTGTTGGGCTACAGGAAGAGATGCGCTCCTTGGATACCGAGACAACTCACATCCGAGCATAAAGTCACACGAATAGGTTTGTTTCCTGATCATCTAATGCTTATCATCGAAAAGGCATTATCTTCCAATATCGTGTCGTTACTGGTGAGGAACATGGGTGCATCAATTGACACCCGAAACGAAGCAAGCCTTAATGTTGTAGAAACATCCCTCATTCTCCCTTCGTAAGAAATGCAAAGTAGCGCATTCTGCAAGGAAAGTTATAACTACAGTTTTGGGGACTATCAAGCTATGCAACTGGTTGATGTCCTCACTCATGATATGAATGATGCCAGTTATTGAGCTACACTGAGTCAGTTGCGAGAGGTAATTCGTCGACAAAGAACGCGATTGTTCATGGCATGCGTCCTGTTATTATACGACAATGACCGATCACATTCAGCCACAGCTATGTAGTGGGAGATAATGAACCACTTTTCTTAAACCCCTGACTTCGCACCAAGCGTTTAAAATCTCTTTGAAGCTTTTAAAGAAATACTTGAGCGATCATCATTCCAGAATTGATGCTGAAGTTCGGGCAGCTGTCACACAACCTTGTCGCTGAGTTCTTCGATCCCATTTCAACGGTTTGGTATACGTAAGGAAAGAAATACGTACATCATAGTCATGGTGATAAGTAGAAAAGTAATATGCACATTGCACATGTACCTTCCTACATTGTGTGTGTGTGTGTGTATATATATATATATATAGAAGAAAATGCCAGAAAGTGACAAAATTCGGCAAACAGAAAGAGACAGCAATAAGCAATGAGGGATCTGTAGTTCGAAATGATAGCCATAATACAGAGCGAGAACAGGATCGTGTCAGTAGGTTGTAATACCATCGTGTACGGCGATACACGAAGCAACACATCTAGGCACAGACTCAATCAGAGTACGGATGGCGTCCTGAGGAATGTCTCTCCATTCCCTGTCAACCAGTGTTAGGGCCATCTAATGCTTCCAATCAAATCATAAACGAATTTGATTTGTGAGAGATCTGGTGAGCAAACTGGCGAGAGAAGCAGTTGTATATCTTGCATGGAATGTTGGCAAGCAATGTGCAGTCAGGTGTTATCCCGTTGCTAATGGGCATTGATCATCCCCTGAATATATAGGAGTGTCACTGGTCCCAGCTCATTAATCTCGTATTCTTGGGCTGTCATTAGTGCCATGAATACGAACAAGAGGTGACTTGGAATCCTATGTATTCGTTGCGCAAACCAAGATGCCGGGAGAGGAATTTCACAATTTCTGCAGGATTGAACCAATTTCAACTTCTACTGAACACTTGTGCGCGTGTGACTCATATGAGAAATTGATCACGTGCCACTCCATCATCCACATCGCTTTAATCTAGTACCATTCTAGTCGTTGGTAACTATGCTGTAAGGTCAGTGTCAGTCTTCCTAACAGATGCCGTGAGCACGGAACTCTTGTTGAACCAACCGACGGCAAAAAGTTCTGATCGATATGAGGGAATCCATGATGTCTTGCAAATGCTAAAGGCATTTCCGTAGACGTGCTTCAAGTGGTTACACCCACCTCTCGTCAAACACCCGCATATTGATTGCGGAAGTCACACATTCTGCACCAGCACCCTGCAAGTGTTTCACAGTTCTTGTTTTAACCACCTTCACCTCAGGTGTTCAGGTGTTCTGTCAGCTGCGATTTGCTGTAAAGACCAACCTGTCTTTCTCAGTCCAACCACCATGCTCTTCGCAGACTCGTCTGTCTGATGGAACTTACTCTGTCGACGATGGTCTGGCATTCTTTGCACTTTCAAGCGTCCTTTGCCACAAAGGCAAACTTTCAACCACTATTTTCGAAGCAATAATATGACGATGCAAATACTGCCCACTCTTCCGGTTCCTCACCTTATATTTTTCTAAATTACGCTTTAGAGTTGCGCATTTCGCATCACTTACATAAATCGATAAGGTTTGACAACCCTGGTATTTGCATAATTTTCTGGCTGTTGCTTCTTGGAGTTGCATCTTTAATGTCAGGCAGTGTGTGTAGAGCTCAAAACAATTTAATACCCTTTCCTACTAAAATTAGTAAAGTGAAGCCTCAGGTTCTACGTTCAGAGACTGGGCCTTTCTGCATCATTGCGTTACCAGAGATCCTGGGTCGGTGTCATATCTGCATTCATCATTAACTTCAAAAATTTGGAAAGTAGGTCTCGAGCTCAGGTATGCACTCGTCATATAACCATGGCTCAAAATGACAAGTCACTTGGTCATGGGCGTATTCTGAATTGCTAAATTTAAGATTTCAGTCGGATGGCCGGGCAAGGTGGATTCTGCTTTCCATCAATACCGCAGGTCGATAAACTGAGTACCAAGGAACTAAAGACTGAGAATTTGGTGTTAGGCAGACCACGTACATATATATATATATACTTTAGTGTAGTTAAATTTATAGATAGATAAATTTAGCTAGTTTTGTGTTATTTATTATTCATTTTTTTCCAAGATGCTTTTGTAAAAAATATTTTCAACTATGTATTAAAATGAATAAGTTTACTTTCTTTAATTCTAAAATATATTTATCAGATTAAATAATAAGCGTTATGATGAAACAATATCTGTATTTATGGAATCGCTAAGAAAACGACAAGAGAAAGGGACATGTGACTAAAAACAAAAGCTTCTTTCAGCTCGAAGTGATGCAAATGTCACAAAAATCTGTGCTTTAAATTTCCATTATTAAATTCAGTCATGTTCAAAAGAAAGATAATGTTTATATTCTATTTTCCTTTTTTTATTTTTCTGTCAAAAATTCTTTGCATTTTATTTATTTTCCCTAAAGAAACTTCTACACACAAGGGTTACTTTACATATTACCTAACTTTATAATATTGGTTCTCATGTAATAGAATTTCAGTTATGGAGTTAGGAATATTTTTTCTTCTTTAATAAAAGTTACAACCAAAGATATGAAAAAACCAATTATATATATATATATATATATATATATATATATATATATATATATATATATATATATATATATATATATATATATATATATATATTCTTATTCCTGTTTTTATCAATTTCTACATAAGCTTATTTCATTGGGTTCAAAAGAGCTTTGTTTCAAAAACTATGATTTTTCTAAAGCAATCTGTTCATCCCTAGCTGCAACTACTTATCATGTGACAAATATTTCGCAGATGAAGCAAAAACAGATGACTCTTCCACTACTTGTCATTTGACAAATATTTTAACTAGATTTGATCAAGTAGAGTTTGTATCAAGTAATGTATTTTCGTATATTTGAATTTTATAATAGTATCCAATTTAATTTTACCTGATGATGGGATAATTTTTTTTAACTTTCACAATGTCGAATTCAGAAATAACGCTAGATGTTATTTAGGCCGAACCAACCGAAGGTATACGGCAACAAATGATTGATCGCGGACAGCACTCGGCCCATGTGTGATCGATAGCCGGTGCTCCAGTCAGCGTTGGCCAAAGGGTTCATCACACCTTATACAGTCCGAGTATTGGCCACAGCCCAACCTCCACCAGCCTGTGGTACACCCAGTCCCGTGTCTGACGGAAGACTTAGCGTGCATCTTGCCTTTATTATATTATTAAAAACAGGGTTGTAATTTAAATACTGAGAATACAAACTTTGTAATTTAAACATTATATACAATTATAATTAAATCTCGGATATTATGTGTTAAACCTCTTAACATTTCTGCTAGAGCCTGAGTGAATATTTTATACATTATGTCCTTGATAGCATTTCAAAAAAATCCATATGTTTAAAAATATATATTTCGCTTATATTCATTCTTCTGTAATTCTTTGGATAATATTTATTTCTTAACTCTTCGAAGTGATCACATTCGTATATTAGGTGTTCGACATCTTGTGCCTTATTTTCGTATTTTTCAAAAACCTGCTTTATTGAAAAATCTATTTTGGTATGCGCCAAAAGCGCCATGTCCCGTTCTTTTCTGGTTTAACAGAAAGTCTGAGAGTAATCTGTTTTCAGTTACGTTAGGGCATATTTGATATAATCTTCTTGTTTTATTTGAGACATTCCATCTATCTAGCCACAATTGTATTGGATATTTTGTTGCTGTTGTTTTAATTTGTTATTTGGTATATGGTACTATTTGTTTTATTTCTATCTCTTTTGTTGCCTTTTTGGCTTCCACGTGTCAGCTAATTCATACCATAATGGGCTTTCACCCAATGTAATGTGATTTTATTTTTGTATTGATTTGTAAGCTTAATTATATTGATTATTGTATTGCTGTGATGTTTATTCGATTTTATGGTTTCTAAAACTGAACGAGAGTCAGAGTGTACGTGACAAATCTTAATATTGTACTTTATTGTGTATTCTATTGCAGTTAAAATTGCTTTCGCGCGCTTCGGCTTTATAAACCTTGGCTTCATAGTTCAATCTGAATCTAATAATATCAATTATGTTATTTTTGTGTCCAATTATTATTGCTACTCCAACTCTATCTCGTATTTTCGATCCATCTGTAAATGTGCAATAATCATTCATATTTATTTCTTCGGATCAATTTATCGTTTGTTTTCCTCATGGTTTGTGCCAGATTGTCGGTTTGATGCAAGAGTTGAGTTAGATAAATTCTTTATCACCCAATTGAACATTGGCTCCATGTGTACATAATAGATATTTTTGTTTTATTATGAAAGCCTGTAAGTCTATTGGAGGATATGCAGCTAAAATTTGTAAGGCTTCTGTTGATATTGCAATTTGTCGTCATCTTCACTTTATGTGAATGGACAGATAATAAAGCAGTTTACATGTATCACCGACAGATACCAAAATTTCCTCTAAAACAAACACGTAGCTCAAATTTAGGAGACATTTCATTTTGCTAGAATAATATTGTAAAAATTAGTTTCCCTAAAATGCTTATCACTGACAATTTTTTTTTTTTAAAAATTGAGCAACTTAGAAACTGGAGGTTAAAAATGGAGAGATGAATTTTAGGGTAGATTTGTTTCTAACCAAAAATAGATTTAAATTTAATAGAAATTAAGCCTTGAAAAACTATGAACATTAAAAAACTATGAAAAATTTCATCGAGTGTACGTGTTATCTGGACTTGTGATTACATGTCATAGAAAGTTAGTTAACTGTTTCCCGAGAAATGGTGGAAGATAGTGAAGAAGTTTATCAACGATCAACATGTTAAAATTTTTTGCCAAGATAAAAGTTATTTTACTTCGGCACAGAAATGGTTTTAAAAATTAATCTCACTAAATTATCAGTATCTAGTATCATGGATGATATCGGAGAATTAAAATAAGGCGCATTTGAACATGTCTGTAATAAACGCAAACATAATTTCTCTTGTATTCTGACATGAATTAAAGAAAGACTACGCAGAAGAAGGGCAAAATATTAATCGAAATATTAAAGTGAAAATTTGCTTGCATGCTATTCGATTAAATAAGAATTTATACGGCAAATGAATCGAACAAAAAAGATACAAAGGATTTCCGAGGCCTACTTAATCTGTGATTTTAACATTGCAGGAAGTGACGTTTTTAAGCATACCAATACGTGATAGCAAAACGAAAACCTGTTGATCAGGCTCCTCTATGTCAATATTTTACAATATTATATCTTGTTGTCATTTGCAATCTTTTAATATTAGTCACGAGATTAGTTTTCAACGTACCATTTTTTAATATCACTAGAGAATTCAAGGGTTTATAAAAATGACTTAAAAATAAATCATTTTTAAAACTGAGATAAATAGTCATGCACTCATGAAAATATATTTACTAAATGTGTGATTCACACGATGACTTTGATAACTTAAGAGTTTCGATCTATTTCTCACATTCCAAACTCGAAAAGTAATGCTATTTGTGTAATGCGCGACTATTAGGACCTCCTAGCACCACATGATGTAGAAGCGATGGCATGTCATAAAGGGGGCAACCCACGGACCTGCCATTGTGATCCCGGAATTTGAAAGTTCTTTGTAGTTTAGTAGAGTGAACCAAGCAGAAGATCAGCAGACTTGAGGTGCCACCTCCTGAGGCACCGCTTCACATAGAGGACAGTGCGATCATAACGCACTTCTCTTCAGTCCTATGCCATCATTAGCAAGCACACTAGTCTTCGGGAGTTAAACTCATTTTCTTGCTATCGAGTGCGAACGCCCTAACCAACCATTGAAACTTTTATGAAAAAAGATGCTCTTTGCGTGATATCAGATGTCTACAAAATAATTTAAATATTTCTTTTGCTCTTTTATTCATATGAAATTCTGATTAAAATTTATCTTCCTCGTTAATTTTGTATCATATGGGTCTTATCGAATACCAAATTACATAAATCATCATTTATTGTAGAAGCGGGGTGGAAGCTAATTTTATATTTGTCAGCCGGCTTTGAATATTAGAGCAACATATTATTTTATAATTTTGGTGATTACAAAATACAAGTTTACGTACTGCAGCGGTACGTACGAGTAAACTAGTCTCAGTTATTATATATAACGCCTTTCAAAGGTGGAACAACTGTGTGATTTTTAGTGACAAATATGCTTAACTAATCACATAATACTTTGAGTACTGGGGGAATCTCTACTGCCCACTGTAAATTTTTAGCTTCTCCTAGCTGCGTGAAGTGCTGAATGCCTAAAATTTTGCTTAGATTTACAGTCGTATCCATAAATTAAGCAAGATCAGGCAAAGAAAGAGACCGTAGCAAAATAAAAATGTCACTTATTTGAAAAGTCTAGTTATTTAATAAAAGGTAAATGAGCAAAACAGATGCTATGTGTTTGACATCATTAATAAAAATTGTGATTTCTACTCCCTTGAGCAAATTTTAAAAAAGAACTATTTATAAAAACCAATACAACATGGTCAACAAACCACTTAAAACATTCAAATATTTTAATTAATTTATACTTCTTATGTATGTATATATAATTGAAATCATTTGACCTTTGAATATAATCGGCGATTATTTTAATTTCTGTTGTTGTTATGTTTCTAATATCTAACTCCGTCAGATCAGATGGGTAAAATTAATGGTTTTATCGGACCTTGATTTTGCTATTTTATTGAGAATGGTTAAACAGTTGATTTTACCATTTTATTGAGAATGGTAAAATCAACGGTTTTATTGATCTGGTCTGACAGAATGAGACCAGATCAATAAAAGCGTTGATTTGAACGTCGATGCCAGAATTGGATAGTTGTGAACATCCTCCCACACCAGTGCAAGGCAGCTCAAGATGTGAGGAGGGGTGCCTGTCCTTGCTTGCATTGACAGCAAACCTCTCACTGTCGCCAGAATATGTGAAAATTTTTTATGCAGCCGTTGGCAAACTCAGGACAACTTGGCCAATCTGCCACAACGGAGAGACAAAAAAAAATCCTTTGTTTCGCCTTTGTAAGAGTTGTGAGGCAGAGGTGTTAACCATTTTTCCTTATTCTGTTGTTTTTTCTTGAAAATAACAGTCAGCTCTGAGGACGAAGGGACAGAATGGCCAAGTCTCTGCTGCCATGAGTGTTGGCCAATTCATTTCGACAAAGCAGCCATTGAAAATGCACTTTGCTCTGGTAAGTGATGAGCTTTATATTACATAGGACAGATAATATTGTCAATGTTTTGAGCAAAATTTTCAATGTTTCGAATTGAACAACGGCTGTCATTTAGTAGCTACTTTAGTGAAAACATTTATGAAGATCGCTGAAATTTTTACTGTAGATGAATGCAACTTTACATCATCTTTTCTTATATATGAAATCGTACAACTTTTTGTTACAGCTATTAGATACATTGAAAGAATATTTTGATTTTGCGAGTTATATATATTTAAGTATGAATAATAAAATTTATTCTAAAAACTGCATTAAAGCTATAAAAGTAACTTTACACTTATATGTTCTCATTTTTTTTTTCTGCATTTAACCATGAATTAAATTTGTGTTATATCTTTGTGTACATCAAGAAAATTCTTCGATCTTTTGAACTATCTTCAGTATTAAAGCTAACTGTAACTTAATTCTTATTAGCATTCATCATCTTTTTAATGTTAAAATAATTTACTGTATTTTGAATTCTAAAAGTGAACATCAGAATATTTTTTATTTGTGAAATTTGGAAAATTCTTGATTCTCTGTGATGTCATTCCCATAAACAATTTTTTTTAACGTTTAGGTATTGAAAAAACATTTAATTTAACTGCTTGGTTAAAAAAAAATATGCATAAAATCCCATATAATAAATATCATGATAAATTAAGCTTTTGAGTTTGAATTATGAAGAACAATTATGTTTTATTGTTATGATTCTAAAAAATTTTTGATATTTAAATATGTAAAGATTATGATTAAAATTAAGAAGATTTTAGCGCATTAAGTTTGATTACTTTCATTAAGCTTGATTGAAATATCACATAATTTAGTGTACACTGCATTCATTTAGATCGAAGAGAAAATAGTTACACTCATATATATTATTAGTATATACATACAAATACAGAATAAGAAACAATATTTTGTGCATAATTATCCATTTTGAATTACATTGTATCGAATAAATTAATTAGCAACCATTAAAAGCGTGAATAAGAGGCAAATTTATTAGAAATATTATTTAACAGAAGAACACAATCCTTAAGGCAAATCTGCAATGAATACAAATGCTATCTTGAAATTTGATTTTTACAAGAGAAATAGCATGAGTAGAGAGATTCAGCGTACATACATTATCATTTACATATATCAGTAAACTTTAGCAATATATATGCATACATACATGTAGATATACATATATAAAAGCGAAGAACATTAAATAAAAATTACATATATGTGTGTTAGATTTGAGTTTTTCTTGAAATTTAATAAAGGCTTTGTTTTAAACTTACCCTGTGTCTTAGGTTATAAGTTAGTACGAGGTTTCTCGCGAAAGAATTAGCAAAAGCATGATAAAAATTAAGCACTTCAAGTAACCTGTCTCCTTTGATAGATGCAGATCACAGTAAGTGAGAGCTCTGACGTTTGCACATGATTGACCAATGGAAGGCTCTTTCCAAAAGGAGTCTCCAAATACATCGCCTTTACCTATAAATATAGAAGACTTGTGATTAATTATGAGTCGACGTTTTTAACATCATGAAATGTTTTACTGTTGCAATTATTTTGAACCAATATTCTACCTATAGGAGGTTTGGAAAGAACATAATGGCAAAATAAGCGTCAGCTGCACGTTCTTCATTATTTATCTTAAAGAAAATATCTTTTGTATTTTCACTTTCTATATTTGTCACTTTTCGTCAAATCTCTCAAGGATAATGCATACCTGTGGGACGACATTTTTCTTTCTGATTATGAAAGGGTAGTACACTTTTTCTCGTAGAAAGGGGTAGATAAAAATTCCCCTACAAAACGCGGGCTCAGAGCTCCGAATCTCTACACTGCAAGGCAGTTGGTCAAACATCCACAAGCGATGGGTAGTCGTGGACAACATTGAAGGGGCGGGGAATCATGAACTCTCCCCCGTTTTGATTTCAAACGATTATCTTGCTCCTTTATAAAATTTATACGATTGAAATAGTTGGGTATTAATTTTTAAAATTTAAAATCTTGTCACTCATTTTCAAATATAATATTAAAATTTGATTCTTAAATGTAATTAACCCAAAATTAAGTTTTGGGAAATTCTTCTGACTATGATTGTTAAATGTTTCGAAACTTCTCCGCTGATAGAGTGAGAAGAAATACGGCAGCCGGAAACCTGGAGTGGGGGCGTTTAGAACTCTCGAGGTCTTTATCGATGTTTTTCTCTTTTTTTTATATATCGCTTTCTTTTCTGTTGGAAGACTCATTCTTTACTCTTTTCGCTGAATGAATGTTATGAAAAATTTCTTCTTGGTTCCCAGAGGGAATAATCTATTTTTTTTTTCTTTTCTCGGTTTTTGCAATTATGTTTTTCTTCACAGTTGCCATTTTTCTTTCGCCTCGTTACAGCATTTTTTTCTCTAACAGATGATCACTTTAGACATTATTTAGCCCTCACATGCCCAGGGACAAAATTTTTGTTGTTTATATTTCTATATTTCAGATTAAGAATTATTCTAATTTCACAGCTTCTATTTAACAATTATTAATTATTCTATATTTCATATATAAAATGATTTAGATATCTTAAGAATTATTCTATATTTTAAGTTATTAAAACTAATTTTAATAATTTTTATTTCGTTTCCAAGTAATAAAACATCTTAGGGCTTATAGTTACTATTTCTATATTTCAGATTATTAATTATTCTTCATGAATAACTTCAATTTAATTATTAATTATTCTATATTTCATAAAAGGTGTTATATATAATACTAATTATTCCGTATTTTAGATTAATAATTATTTATATATATTAGAAGAATAAGAATCAAAGGAAATGAAATAGCATGTTTCCGATCATTTTTTTTTTAAAAATATTTCTAATGATTTCAAGAAATGGAACAACTCAAAATTTATAATTATTATTAATATTTCTATATTTTAGATTAATGATTATTGTACATTTAATAAAATTATTCAATTATGCTACATGTTAATAGTTATTTTTGAATGACTAAACAGTAAGTATCCAAGGAAATGAAATTGCATTTTTTTTTATTTTGTTTAAAAATATCTAAGAAATAGAGCAATTCAGGATTCATAGTTATTATTATTAAATTCCAATGTTCTTGTGCGTGTGATAAATTGAAAATAAAAGAAAATGTTAAAATAATATAAACTAAGTTCAATGAGAATAACAAGCGAAGTAAAAAGAAAAAAAATAATGACTAAACAGTAATGTAATCAAAATGCAAATCAGTATATCCAAGAACAACTCAACTATTGATAAATCCATTAAAATTTGTTTTATATTAACAATTTCTCTTTTTTCTGGTGAAAAAATTGGGAAAATAATTTTGAGTCATATCATAATTGTTGTAATTATCATAAAATCACATTTTAGGAAGAAAACTTTAAAGTATACTGTAATAAACTTCACATTCAACTTCGTTGCTTAAAAAGCACATCAAAAAGGAGAAAAATACAGAATATTTTTTCTGGAAGAGAAGTGAAGAAAAAGACATTGGTTAATTTATTTAAATTTTTTGACAAATGAGATTTAAATTAAAAAAATGAGTAAATTAATATTCTTCGTCAAGTTTATGCTTTATTGACATTTATTCAAATATTTTCTTGGCATTCTCATTTCTGCTACACGACGATAAACATGCGTGAAGCTTTTGAATCAAGAGCTTCGAGCTCTTATACAAGTGGTAAAAGCAACCTTTCTTTTAAATTAAAAAGAAATACATTGAGTAATAGCAAAAAATTATCAACACACAGGTGAGCGTTTAATATAAATCTTTTTGTATTTACAATAATTTATATATTATACTCCTTTTCCAGCAAAAGATGCTGACTGCGTATTTAACTTCTCGCAAGGAATTGAACTGAGAAATCACTCAAACACCAATACCGACACATGTGCACACAGAAGGCGCAACATCCATCTCGAACCAATCCACAATGGCAGGGATCGTAGCCGAGACTTATGCTCCGAAGAGGAGTGTCCTACCACCAGTCTGACGATGATTACTATACAACGCGTAGTGTTTGGCCTAAAGTCATTATAAGGCCTTCTTTAATATCCAACACCTTCTTTTAAATTTCCTTTCGGAAGGACTTTCCACACACAATGGAATACCATGTAGCAAGGGAGCAAATGCATAGAACTTCAATGTACATACTCCGAGAAGCCTACGAAGTCAGGAAAATCGTGTCTTATCTATATTTCAGAGAACTTAAGGACAGTGTTTTGTACCATCTGAGATATGCTGTCTTTCGTTAAATTAATGAATACATATTGCAGTTAGTGTTTTGGACTTCTTCGATATTATTTGTAACCTGGCCTGAAGAGACTCCAGAACTCTTACCAATTAAAAACATCTGGTTGCTCAGAGACTGGATCGTGACCCTTTGCAGCCACTGTTGTTAATGAAGCGTGTCGTAGACTTGAAACATCATGGATTGAGTCTAAAGCCATACAAAGCATTTCTGCCATCCAAAGCCGGTCCAACCTCATATTTAATTGGGCAAAGGTGTTTTAACTCCCAGAGTAACAAATATTTCTACAAACGTTACGCCCCTATAAAACCTAAAATTGATTTTAAATTGAATCATTTTGTTTTCATACAATATTGGCTACCTACAATGAAGTGATTTTTACTAGAAACAAAATATTAAGAAATGAGAGGTTCCAAAATACTGTAAAAGTACAAAGCCTGTGCTTGTGACAGTTAACAATCATATTTTTGAAAAATCAGGAAAATATATCTTCACATGAATGACAATGAACAAAAAGTATCAATAACTAGATGACCCGTTATGAAACCATACCTGAATATTACTCATTGAAGGAATTTAAATTAAGTTGGGAAAAACCACGGTAGCTTGGTTTTTTTTGGGCATTCGTTACAGAATGATAGTGAGTTCAGTCGAAAATCTACCGTGTTAGCTCATGGCGGCTGGGCCAAGTTCAGTATGTCGCGGTCGCAATGTCCTTCAAGTGAAAGGATACCTCTTGGGGTGGCAAGCCATCTCTGAGACTCTTTTGGTAGTTCCTTGTTTCTTTATGACGAAAACTAACCTTCGAAACCGCAGGGTGACCACTCTGTATGGTACAGTTGCTTCGCCCCTTGCAGTGCTGAAAGCTGAAAATCCCAGCAGCAGCCGGCAACCTGCAATCGTTTCTGATATTTAATCGTCATTCTTGATGATGGTTCATGCTTGCGAAGTGAGCCTTTATCTCCAAAAAAAAGAGAGCGTAATGGAATCGACGAAACCAAAATTGCACATAACTGTCTGCTACAGCATCAGAATCATAAACTGGATGCCCCTGGCGTTCATTTTCACGTTTATCAAAGAAAAATTGTCACCGAATTTTCTCTTTGTTGTCTTTTAACATCCTGTGATTTACAACTGTAGGGACCAACCATGAAACAGCAAAAGAATTTTACAAGTGTGAAATATCACTAGTCGTAAATCCGAAATTGTTTGATTGGTACCGTAGGATATATTGATCATCAATCATCCACTGAAAAGTAATGAATTAATTTTCCTCCAACATAATGATATTCAAATAATGTGATTTGAATTTTAGTTTTCTATAACACCCTTTGAAACAACCTTTATTATCAAAAAGGGAATATTCATAACATACTGAATAATCGCTACCAATATTTTCATTATAAAAATACCATCATTAGAATTAATTTTCCTCATACAAATATTATTAAACGAAAGATCAACAAGCTTTTTTTGGTGAAGAAATCTGAAAGATTACACCATGTAAAATGTTAAAATAACTATTAAAATATTTATTAGAATATTTTTTGACAATGACAATATGTCAATGGAAAGTGAGTAAAAATAAGCAAAGTCTGCCACATTTTTCTCATGGATTGAATAAAATGCATCACAGTTACTCTCTGGTTAACGCAATCAAATCGGTGTTTTGGTGAGGGATTGCATAAACACGAATATAGCTATAAAAATAATTAGAATATGGCTATAAATTGTATATATATATATATATATTTAGTTTATTACGGAGTAACAGTACTCACATGTAATGTAAATAGCTGATGAAATATTGATCGAATATGAAAGATCGAAGAATGAAGTGACCTATAAAACAATTCTATTTATTTATTTATTTTTGATAGCTTCGCAGATTTTAAACTGATTTGTGCGGTAGAGGGGGGGGGATATTCAGTGGAAATATTCTTATATCGCACAAATGAAAAACCGTACATAAAATGACAGCACAAAAACTGGTTGAAGTCACCTCATTTTGATATTTTGAATCGAGCATTTGTATAACAAATTTAAACATTAATTAATACTAATTTGAGCTCACTGTTGGATTGCTGATTGTGAAATAATGAAATGAATGAATTGGAACTCTGTTCTTCCACAGATAAAATTTCACGGTTCTTTCTTTTGCCCTCCTTTTAAGGCCTCTGATTGCAAATGGATTGGAATGTGGGTGAAAACGGAGTCCGGAATGCCCTATTTAACAAGTTTTTAGCTAAATCGGACATTTTAAAATTCCATTCGATTTTTTTTTTGTCTGTTCTATACTTTATTTTCTGGAGCTATGCAGTAATCTAAAAGATAAGCGAATAAATCATATAAAGGTAGTAAATAGATTTTTCCTGGACATCAGTTTTTCCTCAAGATATTAATAACCGTTCTGCATAATTTGGAAACGTCACTCTTAAGAACTGGTTGTCATTGATAACTTGTCTGACGTAACATTGTAAAAAAAGTTTAAAAGTAACAAATGAAGAATAAAACGCTTTTGTGCAACAGAATGTTATTTTATATTTTAAATGTACAGAGTTTCAGTCTCCAATGCTCACATCGGTGGCATGATGTTGACAGATCACATGCTCCTACTTGAAGAAAGGACGGGTACACATTTTTTTCACTCCTTAATAGATGCTGAATTGTGCGCTGATATGTTCAAACTTTTGGCGAAATTTGAGAATGAAATGACAGGGATAAATGACGATTTATAAAACCATGACAATCGATTTTAAGGATTCAACTGAATTTCATCAAGTTTGTTTTTCTCAATAATACACCAGATGGAAAAGCCACTACCGCAAGCTTAACTAAATTATTTGCCACTCCTTAAGCCTTAATATAACGCACCTTACAATTTATCCCTTCCACTTATTCAAGAATTTCTATCATTCTGCACCCACACTTCCTTCTTTTCATCTTATCCAGAAGAAATCGAAAGAAATCTTTAAATGGTTTTCTGTGAAGGAGAAAATTTGAATTTGAAACATCTTGTTATTAAAGAAAATTTCCGAAGAACCCTTGTCTGCTCGCATTTATTTTCCAGTTTCTCCTCTTTTAACTCTAATGGGAAGAAAATAAAAATAAAAGAAAGTTACCGAATAATTAAGTTTCCTCCCGAAATAGAGATTGGTAGGGTGCAGTAAAAATAATGATGAAAATGCACTTTTGAAAACTTTATCAAAAACTGAATATTCAAATGTGTAAGGCACCGAGGATTTCATGAGGCAATTAATTGTTCGGCAGAAATTGTTTGACCACTTTTTTTTTTTACTTATTTTCTCTATTTCTAAAGTCAAATTATCGTTTGGAAACAAAATGGAATGTATTTTGAGTTATAATTTTTAGCCATGTAAGAGAAAAAGGAAAAAAGCAATTCGAATGCAAAAAAGTAAAAAGAGTTGCTGTTGTTTGCTTTAGAAAGAAGTTCAAAACCATTCCAATCATTTCCAAGTAATTATTTCCTACAAGTTTCCATGATTCCTCTGTCCACTGAATATTATCATTTAACAGTAGTCATTTTTAAATAATATATAAAAGAAAAGCTTATATAATACTCCTATTTTCTTTAAATATGTAAAATGTTAATTCATTCTTGTTGATTTTTATAGTCATGTAAGTTTTGTTTCCAAAAAGAGAAATGAAATATAATAAAATATAAATTTGTTTATTTTTACTGAATTATTTTATTGTTGAAATTATATCAATATATGTATATATATATATATATATATATATATATATATATATATATATATATATATATATATATATATATATATATATATATATATATATGAATAAAATATATTAGATATTTCATACAATAACTGTAGGGGCATTTATTGAAATAATTAATTGATAAACCGTTAAAATAAAATCTTTAAAAGTTGTTTAATAAATTGGGACTACATAAATCGCTTCTGTTTCTCGTTTGTTGTTCGTCGCTCAACGGTCATTTTTTGCACACGAAGGCCAATTAGACCAGGACCTATTGTATAAAGTGGATTCCAAACCACTACAAACATCCTTACCTAAGGTGAGATTCGAATCCCCAAACTGTTGAACCGAAGGCAAGAGCGCTAACCATTCGGTTGCCAGCTCGGCTTCAGTCTCTCTAAAATATCGTTATTTCCATTGCGGTCGGTTAGAAGATAAGCAATAAAGAAGCCGGGCGTATTTATCATTGCTCATAAATACACTGTTTACGTCTACGATCACGGTAAGGAAGCATAGACGAGAGAGAGAGTGATACAGAAGTATTGAAATTATCAGAATCGCTTTCAGAATTTTTGAAAAATAAATGAAACTTAGGAATAGCAGAAAAACAAGAAAAAGGAAAATGTTTTTAAAAATGAAAAGGTACGAGAAGGGAATACGTAAGAATAAAACGTGTCACTTGAAAAATTCAAAAAGACGCTCAAAGAGAACGTCTTCCTGTTTGTTTAGATGTTTGTGCTGAAGATATAGGAAAATGAACTGTTGGAATCAGGCCCTAGATTTTAAATTACAAGCGATGGTCAACTTATTGAAAGTATCGAGGAAAGATGTCCTAAAGTTTGAGTAGGCAAGGGAGTTTTCATCTAGCTCTGTGTGAGCATATTCTCACCGACAGGCGCCCCTCGGCTTCCCGATGAAGCCAGAGCTCACTCTGAGCGTGATGTGCAGCAACCAGTGACTTTCATTTACTTCATACACTATGCAGACATACGGCATTAAATGTGAGCGAAGTTCACGCTTAACATGAAAAAGTGTTGCGTCTTCATTTATTTAATTAAAAGTTCTTTTTCTTTAAATTTTATACAGAGCTTTTTTCTCCTGTTTTGAAGTGCGGTAACTAATTAAAATAACTGCTTTTTTCTAAAAGTCCAATTATTCGAATGGGGTAATGTCATAATTTATTCGAATAACTGAAGCTCTGCTGTAATCTAGTAAACCCAGTATTTTTAACCTAGTAAATTATAACAAAGAAACTGCATTCGGTGGACAAGAATTCTGAAGCAACAATAATTTGTAAAAATACTATTTAAAAAATTGTGTAAAACACCGGTATATGTATTTAATATAGATGTGTGATTCACCATGGCTCGGAATAGGCTTTTCATGTCGTGCGTATTGAGCTTCATAAAGAAGACGCTACAAGATTGTTCATAACGTCTCAGACAGAACATCGGAGATGATTTTATACCAGCAATTAAGTACGGTAGTTGAAAGATGGTGTATTAGTAAAACGTTATTAAATAGGATGCATTTAAGAAAAATTTTGTTATTAATTTTGGTATGTATATACATATAGTTTTTTTTTTTTTTTTGTATCATGTACCTCGTGCTTATTTTATTGTACATGTAACCCCATTTAACGAATGCGCGAGTTATACTATTCCTGTTAAAATTTTAAAATATATCTGTCACTATGAGGCTAAGGAATTTCGAATTGACCCATGATCTCATTACTGTTCTCAACGAATGAGTGACTGCACCTTTCTGAAGAATTCTCGGGGCTTTTGTTCTTGAGCTCTCCTACCATGGCACGGTTGTCATTGTTGGATCATCTTCAGCATAATAATTAAATTTTGATTTTGAAAATCAGCCTCTTTATTAACGCCTCTTAATAACCCTTTCACCAAGACAAGGAAGTAGTTACGCCACACAAGAGCCTGGAACTGGTAGGAAAGGAAACATCCACTTGAGATGTTGCAAAGGACTCTAAGAGCATCGCTGGGCGGCGCCTGTACTGTAGCGCACTAGTTCAGGCGCCGCGCCAGCGAATAAGAATTTGAGATCAATTATTATAATAATTGCCTGCTTTTGAATATTTTAGTATGAAAAATTTAAAAAATTGTTTTTGCACATATTTTCATGCTTCTATCATGTAAAATTTAGCTTCCAGTTTTTTACTACTCCAGTAAATATATTCGTCGAAATATTTATTTTCCTTTTCTTTAGAGGAAGGCTAGAGAATAGTAATATTTAATAATATAAGCAGAAGGATTTATTAAGCTATCTTAATTCTTACAGCTATAAAACTGTTTGGATGTACAAATGTCTCTTTTAATATGGTTTTATATAATTTTAGTAGATGACTCTTATTTTTGATTTTATTGAATTTTAGTAGAAATTATCTGAAATAATGTAGTCTTTCATTACTGGATAAAAATGAGGGTAGCATTTCTAAGAAAATTCGGTCCTTTCCTTCAGAAATTCACCTTTCCAACAAAATACTTTTAGACCTATCATCCATTTGTGATGTGGATTTAATACGCAGAATAAGCATTTCTATTTCTTAAAAAGATTTACGTGAACAAAAGCATTCATTTTAAATACATATTGTTTTATATATAAGTATTTTAACTTTAGATATTATTGTAAAATTATCATTATTTAAGAATTAACTGTTATTTTTATATATCATTCTAACAGAGAATTTTATCATATAATTTTCCCCAAACTCAATTATTTTATTTAAATATATAATTATTATTATTTTCATATGTACTCTAAAATAATGAGTTAGTTTAGTTTGCAGTTAACTTTAGTTTGTGGTTTCATTAAAAAGTTTTACTGCCAAAGTTCAATCCCAATTTTCAGTATTAATCGTAAATGAATGAAAAACATATTATTAACAGATAAACATATATTAAAACACATTATATAAACAAGATAATTATTTATTTAAATAATATCCACCTACTATGTGTCCTCCCAGATTGAAGAGAAGGGCTGCGCGGAATACATTTCAGAATATAATACATTTGTATCTTTTACAAAGAAATTATATGTAGCATTTTTACATGGATTGTTCTTATCTCTATTTTAATGTTTAATTTCTCTATATTCAAAAAGATTTCAATATAATTATTATAATAATAATTGGTATCACTCAAAACATAAATTTTGTTCATTTATTTAGGATAAAAAATTTTAAATCCTGCACCAAGTTCTTTCGTTTTTGATAAATTCTCATTTAATTTTTCTATTGTAAAATTTTTAGATTTTTCTACTATAATAAGAATAGTTTTTTCTATTAAATCAGAAAAGAAACCTCTTCATTCTATTTTCTTACTCTTTCTGTACAATCTGTGTTAAATCATTTATTTAGCAATAAATCTATACTGCACTTGTTGTCTATTTAAATTGATTAATAAACCTCGATGATTTGTAATTTTCATTCTATGTATGAAATCAGATTTAACTGGAAAAAATATAGGTTTTTTAAATTCCTTAGAATATAAACTTCCAGGAGGATTTGTAGCTGTAAATCTCTGAAAATCTCTCTCTCTCACACACACACACATCAGATTGAAAGTGATTTATATAAGCACCATTTACTATATCACAATGAATATAAATATTATCATTTCCATTAGCTATATATCTGCTATATACTTAACTTCTTGTTCTGCATCTTCATATATTTTTGCTTCATATCCTAAAATTTTGTACAATTCGCTTTTGGATAAATCAACTTTATAATGATTTTTCAATTTAATTGCAAATATTTGTCTTTCTTCTATAATTCCAAATAATATTGGAGGATCGTTTCCAAAGTATTTAACCATGTAACGATTTAAACCTTTTATACTCTAATAACCATTTGGAATTGTAAAATCTATCCATTTCTTACCATCAAAATATGAAAATTTATTATTTTTGTCTGTATTATTATTCCAAGAAATATACATAGAAAATGACTAAAGAGCTATTTCCTTAAAATTAAAAGGGTTTGAATATTCAATTGTAAAATATTCTGCTTCACTAGCATTTTTAGAATCTTTACCTTTACCTTTATTTCTTTCAGTTATATATTTCATACAATAAAAACCACATTTTACACATGTAGGTTGTTGTAAAAAGCAAGAATTATAACGAATTTCTTTTCTTCGAGATTTTAAATAATTGACTATATTTTAGGATGAAAATCATTTTTTATTTTTTTATTTTCAAATTCATATTTTCCAAAGGGATCAAAATATTCTGCAAAATCATATATTGGATCATTATAATAACAAACCCAGTGAGTTCCACTACCTGTAGATACATCTAAATTAATAATTCCGTTTTCAAATTTTCTTATATTTTTAGGTAGCATATCTTTATTAAATGTACCTCTAAATCCTTTTCCATATTTTCTTCTATTATTTTGTTCCAAGAAAAGATAAACCTCCTTTCCACAACGTTTTTTTTTAATCCCGGATCCTGAAATTTTATCTAATATTTTTTTACTACCCCATTCTGTTGCACCACTAGCAGCTCCAAGTCCTAATGATATTAGAATAGGAATCAGGAATGGTAAAAATCGTCTACTTTTTTGTAACTGAGTTTTACTAATCGTAATTCTTTTACCTTTTAGAATTTCATTGATTTGTGTACTGGTAAGATGTAAATCATAATTAAGAGATTTACTTTGATCTATTTGCAATGAAACTTTTTCTCCTTTTTTATATCCAGATTTTAATTTCGAAATTTGATTTTATCACTTAAATAAACATTTTTTGTTACATACATTTATTTAAAGTAAGATTTTTATATTCTTTTACATAACCATTTGTTAATGTTCCTTCTTTTAAAAGTTTATCTAGAATAACAATTATTTGATTATATATTTTTTTAGACTTAGAGCCTTTGCATATTTTATTTGTTAATTCATCTAATTTGCTTATACCACTGCCTACATATTCATTTCCTGCTTTAAGAGTATTCAATGCTTTTATATATTTTTTTAATCCATTCACGTTAGAATCGGCTTCATTTATTTAATCTTTTATATTTCGTTTTTTCTTCTCACTAGTCTCATAATTTCTGTTTTTAGTTAAATTTCCTTTAAGTCTTTTATAATCATCTCATTTAGATTTTCCTAAACTAATTATTTCATCTAACTCTTCATCTGTTTTATTTAATAGCTTAGAAGGCAATTCTAATCCTTCATGTTTTAGTAAATCAAAATCTAAATCTTTATTAAAATTCAACCTTATTATTCTTTTAGCTTTACCTATTAATTTTCCAGAATCTGAGTAATAGTTTAATTTCAAATGTTTAAATTATTCATGTTGAGGTAAAAAAGACATGTTATCTGTTAAATCTTTTATAGCATATTAAATACTTTCAAGATTTTGTTTTCTTGATATTTTCTGGTCTTGTATTTTTTTTAATTACTGGTTTATGAATTTCTCTTAATGATTTTTCAATACTTAAATTGAATTCAAGCTTAACTTCATTACTTTTTATTTTTTCAGATTGTAATTTTATTAATTCTAACTCATTTCTAATCTGTTGTTTTAATTTTTTATTTCTTTCACGATCAATAATATTATCACGATCATTAATATATATCTTTCACGATCAATAATTTATCAGTAAATAATTTTCTACTTCGAAAAAATTATTTTCTACGAAGAGTAGATTATTTTTTTCTCCGAGTATATTAATTTTTACTCCGAGTAGATATTTTAAAAATAAATAAATGATGAAAAATAAAAGATTATTCGGAACATGAAGAATATACAGATGAAAATTAAAATCCTTCATTACCAAAAGATCCTTTTAGACTTCTAATCGTAGGCAGTTCAGGATCAGGAAAAACTAAATTTGCTTGTTAATTTAATACATGATTATTTGAAATTTGATGGTTTCTTTGTATGTGCTAAAGATATTTATGAACCAAAAATATATTACACTGCAAGAAAACTTTACAGATAATTAGAGAAATTAATGGAAATCTTACTAACGAAGAATTTAAAAAATTGTACAAGAACTCAATTCAAAAACGTTTTGATTTCTTTACGTTGGATTTAGTAAATGTAAATATGATAAATCGAAGAAATTTTGAGCGTTTATAAATGGAAGAATATTTGGAAAAGAGAGTTTTTATCTATCGAAAGTCTTATCAATTGATGAATAAATTGAGTGATTCGTTATCAGTAACATTTTATTCAGTGCATCTGCTTTATCTGGATTCATTTTTCTTCCTTTATCAGCATTGAGTAAAATAGCAGGCGTCAATGAAATAATTCATATGTCTTTAAATATCCCTGCTAAAAAGAGTGAATACAAAGAAGCTTATAAATTTTATAAACAGTTATTATATTTATTGAAATCAAAGAGTTTTACTAAACAACAAGTGTATATGAGAGAAGAAGAATATATTCAAAATTTAAAATATTTTCCTATAAAAAAATATGTAAAGAAAACTCAATTAAATGGCTATAAATATGTTGATAAATAATTTTATATCTGAATAAATGTGTAATAAAAAGAAATGCGAACGTAAAACAGATGGAAAAGGTGTTATTAATAAATCTATTAATAACTTACCATTTGAAATGCATCTACCTGGATATTCATTTACGGGACCTAGAACTCAATTACAACACGGTAAAACAAGATTAAATCCAGATTTATCGTACAAAGAATAGAGCAAACCAATTAACAGAGTTGATGAAACTGCATATAGACATGATATTTGTTATTTAAAAAATGAAGATACTAAAACAAGAAATGAAATATGTGATACAAATATTTTAAAAGAATTAAATGAAATTCCAAATCCTGAAAGATTAGAAAGAGGAATTGTTAAACCAATCATTAAAGCAAAAAAGACATTTGGAATGGGTTCACTCATTTACTGCTTAAAATGTAAAACTCATACAAATAGTAAAGACGTTATAACTACTTCATCCAAAAATGGTAAACATATGATGAAAGGAATTTGTGTCAATTATAATTCAAAGAAAAGTGTTTTTTTTTTAAAAAAAAACAAATGATACCTTAAAAGATGTATATTATGATTATTAAAAAGGATATTGTGGCATCAATGAGTTAAAAAGAAAAACGGAATTTGCTCAAAAAGATATTACTGATTTTCTTTATACTCAATATGTTTATACAAGATATAAACCAATTAATAGAAAATCTAAAAGAAGAAGGATTTATGTATCTCACATTGATTATAAATGGAAAGCAGATTTATTATTCATAAAACCATTTAGTAAATATAATCATGGCATCAATTACATATTAACTGTTATATATATAATTAGTATATATGCATGGGCTGTTCCAATTAAAAGAAAAACATGTGAAGGGGTATCAAATGCTTTTAATAAATATTTAAAGAGAGAAAACCATTAAATATTCAATCTGATTATGGTTTGGAGTTCTTATCTTCTTTAACACAAAAATTGTTTTCAGAAAATAATATTCAGTGGTTTGGTACTAATAATACAGAAATTAAATGCTCAGTAGTTGAACGATTCAATAGAACTTTAAATGTAAAAATAAGAAAATATTTAGCAGCTAATAATACACAAGAAGATATATAGATGTATTAGATAAATTAGTTTGCAATTATATAATAACTCTTATCATAGATCTATTAAAATGACACCAACAGAAGCAAGTAAAAAAGAAAATGAAAATATTTTATATAATAATTTGTATGTTAAAAAGATAAAACCAAATTTAAAAAAATGTGATAAAGTAAGAATTTTAAAATGTAAAGAAACGTTTACAAGAAGTTATCATCCTACATTTGCAGATGAAATTTTTTAATATCTGAAGTATTAAAAACAGATCCAATTAGTTATAGAATAAGAGATTTAAATAACGTAGAAATTAAAAGCACTTGTTATGAGAATGAATTAGTTTAATATGATAAAAATGATAATGTATATAAATTTGAAAAAAATAAAAAAAAGGAAGGAAACAAGTTATTTGTAAAGTGGTTAAATTATCCAGAAGAATATATAATAGTTGGATAGATAAAAAAGATTTAATTCAAAAGTAAGAGTTGTGTAAATCACCCACCCCTTTAAAAATGATAATTTAGGGTATTCTCATCCCCCAAAAATTTGTTATTAAAAGAAAAATATCAGATAATTATTGGTATGGATTGTTTGGAAATTTTAAATTCATAATAGATAAAAAAAAATACTGGTTATTTTAATGCTACTAAACTTTGTAAATCTGGAGGTAAAAGATTTCATAAATGGATAGAAAATAAACAATCTAAAGAGTTAATTGCATACTTAATTAAAATTCTAGAACAACCGAATTCGGTTGTTGAGAATTCTGATAAAATTTTATATAAAGTGCATGGTAGTAAAGAGGGAGGCGTTTTGTATCCTCCATTTAAAATTTACTATTTTGCCTTTTTCTATTAAATTTTTAAGAGGACACTATTTTATATTTAAATAAATATGTTTGAAAAATATTACAAAAGTATTACTACTTAATATCAATCTATTTACATTTAGAATAGAATTAGAATATGATAATTTAAGACATAGAAATCATCACATAGTTGCATTTTTTTAAAGGCTAGATTTTAAATTAGAAAGTTATGATAATATATGAGGATAATGGAATTACATATAAAAAGAATATTAAAAATTACATAATTCCAAGCGATTAATATTTAAAGATATATTTGAAGAATTGTATTAATATTTAAAGATATATTTGAAGATAATTGTGATTTGTTAGATGTTTGGGTTTATAGATTAAGAGAAACTTTACGAATTAAGAAAATTATAAGAAAAGAAAATGATTTTATATTTATATTTTAATTGCTGTGAAAAATATTTAATGAGTATATTAATAATTTAAAATTAGTTACTTGAAAAATATATTTAGTAAATAAACATTAATATATTTAGAAAAAATATCAAAGCGGCCCTTTTAGTGTGGTGAATTTTAACTTTAATTTATAACAATTATTTTGGGGGGTGCCAGCACCCTCCAGAGAGCAATACAATCCACCACACTTTTTACAACTGGGTCGCCTTTTTTTCATTTCCTGGTTCTAATTTAAGAGCCCTATCTTAATTGTATCAACTCATTATAACATTTTTCTAGTAGAGCGAGCAGGGCTCGAACTCAGGACTAATTCATGGTATTCTGTTACTCTAACCATTACACTAACAGGACATGTGAGACTTAATTTTTTTTTTTTTTTTTTTTGGTTTAACAACTTTATCTAATAAACTTTGTTCTCACAACTGATAACAGTCTTTCAATAAATAGTGCTTCCATCTATATTTTAAAATTAGAAAATACATAAATGGATGATTTTATTCGAGATGAAAAAATATATTATTCTAGAGATGAAGAAAATAATATTTCTGTACCAAATCATTATTTAAAAGTTTCGAAAAATATTCAAAGTAAAGATATTACTTATGACATTTCAGAAGATGAAAATTATTATAATATAAATATTCAATCATTGTTGAAACAGAGATATGTAAGTAGGATACATTTTTTCAAACAATTAAAAAGAAAACATAATTTAAATTTTACATTGCAAGCTGATGAAATGTTTTACAAATATTTAGATTTTAAGTATTACAAAAAATTTTAAAATATTTGTTATGTCCTGGAAAAGATTTATGAACATTTTGGAATTGAAAATAATTTAAAAGTTAAAGAAAATAAAAATAATTGGAATAAGATTTTAGCATATTTAAATAATTAGGAATTTTTTATTTTATAGATAGCCCCGAACTAGGGCTACTTAAAAATGATTCAAAACATAATTAATATAAATATTTCTACTTAAAAATCACTTAAGAAGAAATGACATAACATTAATTTTAGGGATGCGTGAAATGTGGCGTCATTAAAATTAATAATTTTAATATCATTAAAATTAATGTTATTATCAGAATTGCAATTTCCATTTAAAAAAATAAACCATAATAAATGGATATGATTTGTAGAGGTTGTAAGATAAAAAAGAATGAAGAATCTTATATGCACATAAAGAAAAGAATGAATGACTCGTTGTCTTTCATGTACTAAAGCGGAATATTCGCAACGTGTGTTGTGTGAATGTGGAGTGTATTGTACTAAATGGCATAAAGCTAGACATCGAAAATCAAATAAGCATAAAAGATTGTTAGCAGCTGTTATAGCTACTAACGAAGTTTTAAATGTTAAATTTTAATGTCCTTAAAATTATTCATCTTTTTCAGAAGCCTTTATAAAAATTCTTTCTAAATAAATTGATAGCTCTAGTTGTCAATTTTTTAAAAGTCTATTTTTAAAATCCCTTTATAAAAATCACTTTCTAATAAATAGAAATAAAAACTCTTCCTTTTTTATTTCTATTGAATTATGGCTTTTGTTCATATTGAAAATGCTTTGAATATTTTGAGTATTCAAAAGTTGAAAAGTGTTATAAAAGATTTAAAAATAAAAAGCAAAAATAGATCTAAGAATGATATTATTAAATCTATAATATCTTATATTATAAAAACTGGAAAGTATAAACAAGTATTAACAAATATATTTTATTTAGATACTTCTGATTATTTAGATCGTAAAAAGAATATATTTATTAAATATCCAAAGAGAAGATAAAATATTAAAAAAATTATTTGATTCAAATAATTTAAAATTTAATAAAGATACTATAAAGATTTTGAACCTGTGAAAAATAAAAAAAATCAAACGGGAAGTAAAACTGAATAAGTTATTTAAACCTGATTATGTGATTATTGAATCTAGTGGTGAATACATTAAAAAATATAAAGTATATAGAAAGCAATATAGAGTTACAAGACCTAAAATTGTACCTGAAAATTATTATGATATTTTAAGGAAAATATTTAAGACAGCTATTGGAAATGTAAATGGTAAAGTTGATATAATTGTTTATAATCCTAAATTAAGTGCTCCTTTTCATCCAGTAATAATGAGTACTAAAGATGCTTATGATGTATATTTAGAAACATTAAATAGTAAAATTGAATACAAAAAGTTAGATATAACTGAATGCATTTTTGATTTTAATGTCATTGAATTACCTCAAGGTGATAGATATTTAAAATTATATTCTGAAACTGATCCAGTTAAAAAGAAAAGTATTTTACAAATTAAAAATAATAAAATTTATGCTTAGTTAGATCAATAGTAGTAGCTTCAGCCATTCAAAATCCTGAATTTTTAAGCGAGAAATTAGATATTGAAATGTTAACAAATAACGAAATTTTGTATATTAAAAAAGGTCGTGTATTACAAAAAAATCTAGCTGTAAAATTACACAAACTATGTAATATACCATTAGAAATTTGTACCCTAGGAGAGGTTAAAATATTTGAAAAAATTTTAGGTATTCTTAAATCAATGTAGTATGTAGAGAGAATGGTAATCAGTTTAAATATAGTGCTAAATAGATACGAAAATGTACGTGTATCTTCATTTATAATCATAAGAATCATTTCAATGTAATTACATCAATGACAGCATTTTTAGGGAAGGATAATTAATGCGATTATTGTAAAATTGGATATGCAAAAACAAATAAACATAAGTGTCCCTTAACATGTTACAGTTGTTTTGTTAGTGAATCTGATTATAAAGGGGATGATATATTTTGTAAAGATTGCTTTAGAAAATTTAAAGGAAAAAATTGTTTTGATAATCATAAACAAATGAATAATAAAGGATTGAGTGTTTGTAATGTAATTCGAAAATGTTTAAAATGTAAGTGTATATTAAAAACATACGAAAGAAAATTAAAGGATCCCAAATGTGGTGAATATGAATGAAAAACTGTTGGAAACGTGTTAACAAATATCACAAATGTTTTATGAAGAAAAAAAGATTATAAAGGTGGTGTGTGTAAAGATAATTGTGTGTTAAAAATATAAAAAATAAAAAGGATTGGTGTATCCAATGTAAACATGATTATACGAAAAAATACATATTTTTGGATGTTGAAACAACACAAGATTCAGGAACTCAAAGTTAACTTAGTTATATATCATGATTTTGATGGTAATGAAAAAATATACAATAACGAATATGATTTTTATGAATGGTTATTTAATAAATATCATTATGAATATACAGTTGTAGCTCATTATGGAAAAGATTTTGATTTCCAATTTTTAGCGAAATATTGTTTCGAAAATAATATCAAAGTATATACAATTTATCAAGGTAATAAGCTTAATTTTATGAATGCTGAAGATTACAAAATAAAATTTGTAGATTCAATTAATTATACAATGTGTGCGCTTAAAAATTTCCTAAAACTTTTGGATTAACTGAATTAGCAAGAGGTCATTTTCCTCATCTTTTTAACACTGAAAATAATCAAAATTATGTAGATAAATAGTCTAAAAAATATTACTATGGATATGATAATATGATTAAAGAAAGGAAAAAATTAATAAATGGTATGATTCAGTAAAACATGAAACATTTGATTTTAAAAAAGAATTAATTAAATAGTGTAGATATTTATATCAGATGTAGATATTTTGAGAAAAGGAAGTTTAGAAATAAGATTATTATTAGAAAATATGAATGTTGATCCTTTTAAATATGTAACTTTAGATGGTTTATGTATGGCAATTTATAGAGATAAACTCCTGAAAGAGAATACAATTGCTGTTGATGAAGATGTAATTCAAAATTATCAGCACAGTAAAAAATCAATTGCTTGGTTAGAAAATACCACAAAATGAAAATATTAATATACAACATGCTTTGAATGGTAAAGAGAAAGAATTAAAATTAGGTAAAAATATTATAAAGTTGATGGATTTTATGATATTAGTGTTCCAATTTCAAGGATGCTTTTGCCATGGATGTCCTAAATGTTTCACAAAAACACAAATAAATACTCTGATTCAAATGCTTATGAATGATTTATATAAAAAAACCAAAAAGTTGAACAAAATATAATTAAAGCAAGATATGGATTAGTTAATATTTGGGAATGTGATTTTGTTAATAATAAGGATATAAAGAAATATATGAAAAAAGAATGGAAAAGAGATTTTATTGAACCCTTAAATCCAAGAGATGCTTTTTGTGGAGGAAGATGTGAACCAACTAAATTAAAATGTGAAATGAAAGATAATATGAAAGTCAGATATATTGATGTATGTTCTTTATATCCAACAGTTAATTACTTTGATTATTATCCAGTTAGTCATCCCGATAAAATATTTAACCCTGAAAATATAATAAAAAGTGGTATGGATTAATCAAATGTAAAGTGCTTCCACCTCTAGAAAATTATATCATCCAGTATTACCTTATAAAGCTGAAAAGTTAATATTTTCTTTGTGTAAAAAATGTTCAGTAACAATAAAATGTAACCATTTCAAAACACTTTTAGAAAACAGAAAATGTGAAATCTGTTACAAGATAAGGAATTCTGAATGTAAACACGATGATAAGGAAAGATGTATAGTTGGAATTTGGACAACTGATGAGATAAAATTAGCTGTCAAAAAAGGATGTAGAATACTGAATATTTATTAAGCGTAGCAATTTGAAAATAAAACCAAATAATTATAGAGTATGTTAAGACATTTTTAAAAATAAAATTAAAGACATGTAATAAATCGAAAAACAATTTCAACAATGAAAAAAATATAGGCAAGTCATTAAAGAAAAATTAGGTTTCAAATTAGATAAAATCAAAGAAAATTCTTGCTTGAGATTTATAGTTAAGATATGTTTGAATTCCTTATGGGGTAAATTTGGTCAAAGAATTAATATGAAACAAGCTGAATATGTGATGGAAATGGAAGATTTTTATAGAATCCTTTTAGATGATACTATTAAAGATTTAAATATGAAGTTTTTTAACTATGACTGTGTTGAAATGTCATACAAATATAAAGATAAATTTGAAAAGAATATCTTCAATGCCAATGTATATATATAGCAGCTTTTATAACTAGTTCTGCTAGAATTCGATTATATAAAATGTTATCTAAGTTACAAGATAAAGTGATTTACCATGATAAGGATAGTATTCTTTATATAGATGATGGAACTAACAAAATTGAAACTGGATGAATGTTGGGAGAATGGAATGATGAATTGGGAAATGATAAATTCATAAAATCTTGGATAGCTGGAGCAAGTAAAGATTCTGGATATAAATTAAATAATGGTGATATATGTGGTAAAGTTAAACGATTTAAAATGTCGTATCAAAGTGAAAAGATATTAAATTTCGATAATAGAATGAAAATAATTACTGCTGAAACAGATTATTTAGATGTAGAAATCAATCAATTTAAAATCGAAAAAGATAGAAATATTTCTAGTAAAAAAACAAATAAAAGATATACATTTGGATTTGATAAACGTAGAATCTTGGATGATTATAACACAGTTCTTTTTCGATATTAATATCTTTCATATTTTACATCTTCAATGTTTTATGTCTTTCGTGGTTTCTATCCTTAATGATTTTTATTCATAATTTTTTACATCTTTCGTATTTTATATCTTTTTAAAATTATTTATATATCTTCAAAATTTTATATCTTTAATATTTTACATATTTAATAATTTTTATTTTCAAGTTTTTAAATTATTAAAAAAGCTTTATAAAAATGCATTTAAAATAAAATGACTGATACATCATTGATATTCAATATTCAAGCATTTATCCTTTCATATAATAAAATTATCAGAGAAATTAGTTGGACACATTTTACAGAACCAATTGCTGCAACAATTCAAGTATTTACACCCAATTGTGAATTAACAGAACAAGAAATGAAAATTGTTCGTAAATGCACTCATGAAATTCACGGTCTTAGATTTAAAAGATATCCAGATGATAAAAATTTATGGATTAGTAATGAAAATGTTAAAAATTATATTCAATATTTATATGATGAATATGGTGGTAGATTTGCTTATAAAGGAGGAACTATTGAAAAAGAAATAGTTGAAAAATTAAATATACCAGCTGTTGATACTGATGTACCTAAATGTCCTAGGGTATTAGGTCCTATGTGCACTATATAAATGTTGTGAGTATAAGAAATCCATTCAAGAAAATAGTTTGTTATAAATGGAAGAAATAAAATACTTAGATATTAGTGAAGAAATAATACAGAATTCAAAACTAATTAACGAGCTAATTGAAATCAATAAAATACATAATAGATATGGAATTGGTGATTTAATAATGAAATATATTAATCAAATGAAAGAATTAATTTTAAAGGTTTAAAATAAGGATATAAGAGAAAAGGCACTTGTTCTAATAGATGAAACATCTTATTATATTATAAATAAATATCTTCAGAAAATATATTTAAAAACATAAAATCATTTAATTAAATGTAATATCATAAATGGAATAATTCAACAACATGAAAAAGAATATATATCCTGAAATTTTTAAATTGAGAGATTTAAAAGTTGGAAAATATAATTTGATATCTTTGAAAAAAATCAAAACAAAATTTGAATCTTCATTAATTGCAAAACTAGAAATAAACGATAATGAAAAAGAATTTTACTTTTGTCATGCTGATTTATTTGAAAAAGCAATTAAAAAATAAATAAAAATAATTATATATTCAATTATAAAGGTAAAATAAATGATGAATATTATGATTACGAGTTGGAAGAAGTTTAAATCTTTATCTTTTTTAAAAAACACATAAAATGGCTTATACCTTATCTTTTAAAAAACTTACAAAAATTTTTATTGTTTTAATATGGTTTGTTTTTATTTTTAAAATCGTGTATTTGAATAACTACATTTTTATTAGCATTATTTGACTTAAAAATAGCACTTTTTTTAATTAAAAAAGTAAAAAAATAATTGAATTTAAAAAATATGTGAACATTGAAAGATGAAAAATGATGCAAATTTTTAAATAAAAAGTTTACATTTTGAGGTATATGCATGCAAAAATGCTAAAACATTGCTTCTTTAGGGCGGAAAATTGTGTGCCCTGAAGACCGGATATATACTACTAACGCATGTGACTTATTCTCTTTGTATAATTACAAGAATATAACTATATATATATATATATATATATATATATATATATATATATATATAGTTATATTCTTGTAATTATCATCCTCTCTCATTAAAACCTACACCAAGTTCTACAGATTCTGCAAAAAAGCAGTAGTCTTTAGTCAAACATAATATGCAACTTTATTTGATCAAGGAACCACGAGAACTAAAAATAGACCAAACATCAAGTTAAGTCTTCTTTATTTAGAAGCAAGGACCAAATAGAAGACCAACAAATGTGACCTGACACTTTTAAAAGTATCATTTTTTATAATCCTATTAAATGTTTTCCAACCTTCATGAGCGAAAACGATGGATGTTTGGTTGGATTGGGAATCGAACGCACCACATTTTATTCGCAATATAATGTGATATATATTTATATTATCGAATATAATTTTCTTGTACATATGCATATAAGTACTTTGTATTCACTTTAATAAGTGACGTTCTAAGTCTTTCCGAACTGTTCAGAGTTCACTTTCCTGATTCCAACGAAATAAATGGAACTCCTAATTTTAAACTCTTTACATCAAATTTTGGTAGGAGTAAATGGGATGTTGCCAAAAAAATCATAACTCATGTTCGAACAAAATGGGCAATAATGTCCTTTAAACCTTTTAAATCACTAGGGAATGGATGGAATTGTACCGGGTCTGCTTATTGAGTGAGTCCAGTGCATTGCTCCAATTGTCTGCAGAATTTTTAGGACAAGTATAGACTTTGGGCATATACCTATTGCTTGGAGGCATACAAAAGTAATTTTTATTCCTAAAATACGAAAATATAATTACTATGAAGCTAAATCTTTTAGATCTATCAGCTTAACCTCTTTTTTTCTAAAGGCAATTGAAAAGCTGATAGACTGATATATTAGAGAAGTCTATTTAGTAGAAATACCATTTTCTGACTTTCAATATGCATATCAAACTGATAGATCTACTGGCAGTGCCATCTACAACCTATCCTTCATTTTGGAGAAGAACTTTAAGGCTAAGGAACTTGCTTTAGCTGTTTTCTTAGATACTGAAGGTGCCTTTGATAAGGTACCCATTGAAACTATTTTACAATCTCTTGTTATAAAGGGAGTTAATGACACAATCTGTTCTTGGATAGAAAATTTGCTTATTAACAGATTTGTCAGTGCCTCATTTTTAGATTAAAACATGATGATGCAAGCCAAAGTTGGTTGTCCACAGGGGGGGGAGTTCTTTCACCCATCTTATGGTGCTTAGTTGTAGATTCATTTTTAGAGGTGTTAAAAAAACCAGGTATAACCACCATTGGATATACAGATGATTTAGTTATAATCGTTAGAGGTAAGTTTGGTGAAACAATCTCTATCATCATGTCCAACACCCTCAAGCATGTTGAAACTTGGTGTAAAAAAGAAGGCTTTTCTGTAAATCCTCAAAAAACCACTATGGTAGCCTTTACAAAGAAAAATTATCTTAATCTGAAAAAGATAACTTTTTTTAGTCAAGAGTTAACTTGCTCCAAAGAAGTTAAATTCTTAGGAGTACTTTTTGATATGAACTTAAGTTGGAACAAGCACTATAAATTTTGTATTGAAAGAGCACAAAATGCTTTCTGGTCATGTAGAAATGCATTAGGAAAAACTTGAGGCTTAAATGCCAAAGTTATTCATTGTTTTTTACTACGATCATTTGTCCCATTATTACCTATGGCTCAGTAGTCTGGTGGCACAAAATCCAAAATGAAACTGCTAAACTGCTTTGAGTAGCTATCTCTGGGTGTATTCGAACAACTCCCACAACTACACTGGAGCTACTGCTTGGTATGCTTCCTCTTTATATGCGTATTGAAGCAGAAACAATACTTAGCATGAAAAGGCTTAAAAATACAGGTCAGTGGAAGGAGTACTCTAGATTTTTATCCCGGAGAAATCTCAATGTTGACGTAATTAGTCATCCTTTTATAAGTATGCCTACTGATTACACGATTTTTAAGTATGCTTTTGATAAGTCTTATACAATCAAATTTCCTTTGAGAGAAGACTGGAATAATGTTGCCATCAGTGAAAGCTGTATTTATTGGTATACTGATGGGTAAAAAATGATTTCCAACACTAGGGCTGGTATTTGCTGTCCTGATGAGGGCACAAAGCTATCATTCCCTTTGGGTAAATATACAACTGTATTCCAAGCAGAAGTTTTTGCCATTCTCATGTGCAGTAGAATATGCTTGGACCGAAACTATTCTTGTAAAAGAATAATTATCTGCTCTGACAGAGAGAGAGAGAGTCAAGCTGCATTACTAGCTTTACAGAAGTCTACTGTATTTCTGTTCTTGTCTGGGAATGTTATCTCACTCTGTGTAAATTAGCTAATAATAATCCCATCACTTTAATGTGGGTGCCTGGGGAATCTCTGGTGTTCCTGGCAATGAATTAGCTCGCATGGACTGGATCAACAACTGACTTTTTTGGTCCTGAACCACTGCTATGTATTTCTAAAGAAATGATCAGAAAGAATGTCTTTCTTATCTTCAGAAAAGAACAGTTTATGAACTGGTACACTGCTATGATCAAAGACAAGCAAGGCTATTAAATAGTACGTGCCCTAGTAAAAGGCAAAAAGAATTATTGAAGCTCAATAGAAACAGTCTAAGGAAAGCAGTGGGACTACTTACAGGACACTGCTACCTTAAAAGACATCTCACCATAATGGGAGTTTCAGATGATCCCACTAGTAGAGGTTGTCATTATATGGAAGAAACTTCAATACACATCTTATGTAAATGTGAAATCTTTTCTGCACATAGGTTTGAACACCTGGGTCAGCACTTGATTGAACCTTTAATGCTGCAGGAAATTCCTGCAAAATGTCGGCTGAATTTTGCTTCAGCCACTGGTCTCTTCAAATAGGGCTTTCTGAGGGGTATAGTAGAATAGACCTATGGTCGTGGGGCTAGGTTCTTTTGGAAGCACCCTATCTTAAATCTAAATCTAAAGTCTTTCCTCTAGTGTAGCGTGGATATGGAGGGGGCTGTACGAACGCTTTGTGAACTCGTCACCTGACGGTGGTTCAAAATTATGAGGCACTTGATGATGGGTGAATATTCCAAACTCGTTAACCTAACGGTACAGCTCGGGGCTCACCTGCACCGCTATCTGTGTATGTACATATCTCATATTATAACTTTGTAATTTGAGAAAAAATTTTAACTTTTATTTTTATAAAACTATTTTTGGATTAACAGCAAACGAAGTTTTGGTCATCTGAGTGCACCAGTGATCAAATACACAGAATAGCTCTCTCGAACGTAGGATTAAGTTTATATTTCATTATTTAACAACTCCCAGTATAACTGAAATTCTCAAATTTTATCGCTGTATGTTTTAACTAATCCATACGAGATATCTTATTAAAAGAGAATTTGAATAACGCTATGTAAATAGTAAATATCGTTGTTTAGGACAATTCTTTTTTCGCGAAAGCTAAGAACACTTTTTCCAATAGATGTTGCTGTCACTGAAGAGCAAGGATTTTTGGTTAGCTTTGCAACGCCAATTTCCTTAAACCGAGTTTCACCAAGAGAAATTATTTCATGGCCCCATTTATTCCTCACATTCATGTGTTTATCTTTTATTTCACCCACAATGCATAGCAATGACGTATCTTAGTGTATTCTGCTTATTAATGTATTTTTTGTTTGTCATCGAAATGTCCAGTTCTATTCAACTCCTCCAAAATTGGTCTCTTATTCGTGACAAAGCTTCTATCTCTACTCTAAACCTGATGCAGAGGCTCTCATATCGCCATGACGTGCATCCACCGTGGAACCCTTAACTCTTTGACCTCAGTGGAAATGAAGTGGCTGACACATTGGCAAAGGATGGAGCTTCAAAGGCCTAACATCTTTTAAGATCTGCTCAAAAGCCAAATCTACCACTGCTTCATCCAGTGTTCTCCCCGGACTCGTGACTGGGATGGTGTCAGGCAACCCGGAGATGTGCTATCACTTTCCATTGTAGTCGTGTACAGCAGACGACTCAGAAACTGATAAGTCTTAGAAATGACAAAGGAAACAAGATCTCCCATTTTATGCATGATTATCTGCTTTCAAGCTAGAACTTGAAAAAGAAGACTTATTTCGAGATACTCTTCTTGTTTTCAACTTTTTATCAGTGCATGGTTTCAAGGATCTGGTTTAGACTGATGCATAACCAGATAGGACAAGAAACAACAGCACATGTAAAAAAAGTCTGACTAACTAGCAATACTTGCAATTAATAGGCTTCGATTTTTGTTGATGGGAACTAATAAACGAAAGACATGCTATTTTTATGAGAATTTTACTATTAAAATTTAGTAGTTGTGATTTAAATTTGAATTTGTCACAGAAAATTTTCGTTCTGCTTCTAATTGATCAGAATCAGTTCAAGTAAAGTTAATAATTTTTAAAATAAAAAGGGAAAACAGCAAACAATTTTTTGAACTGTTAATTGAAAAATAAATGTTGTTAAATGTGGTGACAAAATGAAGTTAATTTTAAAAAAATATAACATCTCATAATAAATAAAACATTCCACATAATTATTCCCATTTTTGTAGTGTTTACAGTTTTAAAAGACACATCAATAACTCTCTAGAAAAGGCAGGGAAATATCGCATGTAGGAAAAGACACCAGGAAACTCCCTCCCTGCTCCCGGGCACGAGAACAGTTCTCTAACTGTTACTCGCGTATATCGGGGAAAGAAAATTTTAATTTTGGTGATTTCCTCGGCTTTCTAACAGCAGTGCGGTCTGAAAGCTCACCCCTCGCCTGTTCAGAGGGAGAGTTTGGATACAGCGCGTGCCTCCTCTTCCTTAATAACCACTGAGAGTTTCAGTAAAAACTGCAAAAATTCAGTATTCAAATTAGTCGTGCTTTGCCTTTTTTCTCGATGCAACATAAATAAACTTAAAAGATGCAAAATAAAATTAATCAGTACATGCAATGTCCATTTATTGTGTTTTGCACTTTAAATTCACCTTTCATCAATTAAAAATGCAAAATACAGTTAATATCTTAAATTTATTTCCATATGGCAAGTGTACTAGAAAACGCGATAAATTATTTTAAATATAAAATATTTAATCTCATTATTTTTTGTGTTAAGAGAAAAAAGGTATAAAATATAATATATTCCTACATTAGCCATGCACTGCACTCCCATTTTGATTCTGGATATAATATCTAAAATAGACGAATTTTCAACTTTTTCCAAAATACATTCAAGTTAATATAAATTTTCAACGATAAGCATTTCAAGCATAAGTTTTTAGCTAAGAAATAATGTGAGCAAATTAAATAAGGAAACTATAAGAAATATTCTCCTTGCATGTTGTCTTAATAAAGCTTAAAATACTCTAAAGAATAAAAGTCCAGATTTTTGTTAAAAAAAATTTATTGATTATTAAACTTTTATCATCATTTTCCGATTTTAAAATATACACAGATAATTCTTTGGGAGAAGGGGAAAATATTTCATTATCATGGGCATTATGAAAAGAAGCAATAAACTCAGTCATATCTGGCCAGAGAGAAGTTATAGTAAATAAGATTTATAACTCGAAAACACAGAACAAAAATAAAAGCTATAACTTATTTTTAAGAATTTTTTTCTCTTTTTTAGAAGGTTTGAAAGGAAGGCAGAAAGGCTCTCGAAACTCCTCATCATTGGAGGAGATGCTTGTTTCATAAATATGTTTATCAAGACTCAACGTCTGAACTTCTGACGCAACATCTTCGAAGGATGACAAGCATAGCTCTTGAAATTCCGAGTTGACCGTCAGAAAATTAATTATGAAATAAGCACAACTTCGTAATTCATAATGCTGAAAAGAATAAATCATTTTTTATTTTATTAAACTACACAGATACTAGAATAATTACTAAAATTAATGCATACGGTGCATTACATTTCAAAGCGTTTTCGATATATTCTTTGTAGATAAACAAAATATATATATATACCATGAAAAAAAATATCATTTTAAATAACGGCTTCACACAGCAGTTTTCATTTCTGCTCTTTCAAATTTCTCACTTTAACAGTAACACAGACATACAAGCGTATGAATGTATGTGTTACGGTTAAAGTGAGAAATTCATTAATTTTTCGAATAACTGGTACTTATTCAACAGCATTATACACTTTATCTAACTTGTCTAATAATGAAATAATTAGACAAGTCAGATAAAGTGTATAATGCTGTTGAGCTCTACAATTTAATTAGGTATCCTGCAGAATAACGGCTGTTTGATGTGATTTAAGTACTTCAATCATCAAATAACCATTGAAATTGCTCTAGTTCTTTTAGACAGTTCTAAACTACAACTGCTCGACAATGTCGTATGTTTCATTCCGTTTCCCTCAGACGTAGTCATGTAACTAATATTAGCAATAAAATAAATTATAACATCTATTTTTCCTTATTTGTTTTCAATTAATCATCCATAATAACAATAGAATGTTTTTTTTGGGGGAGATTTTGCTTTTATTGATTAATTAATTTAACAAATAGCTTCGAAATTATTTATGTTCCATTTTAACGATCTACTATTAATTACTTTATAAAATTTTATAATGTGATGTTTGTTAGAATAACTAGGTAAAGAACAAAATTTTCTTCTGTGGTACACTTTAACTGACTTCTCTGATTAATTTATGAAATACCTAATTATTCAGAACTTAATTTGCAAAATAAATAAATAAATAAAATAAACAGAATATTAAGTAAAAGGATTATTTTGAAAGAAACATAGCAATTTCCTTAAAATATTATATTACATTTTTATATGGTACAGGTAACAATATTTCCTGTTCTCATGCATCGATATGGTTGCCAAAAAATAAAATAATTCAATCTGCTGAAATTGCTCTATTGCAAATTTAGAAAATTCATCATTTTTATGTAAAATATAAAAGAATAGTAAAAGAGTATAAGAAGCTAGCAGCATATTTATTTATAGATGTTGTCTGCAAGCGTCCATGAAATATTTTCGCAACTTTTCAATGGTGTTTATGTTTGCCAACCGATGTGCTTCTACGTCTCCAAGACGATTGACGTGAGGTTTCTTGACTTACTCCTTTCATTCGTGCTCCTCTTTTTCCAATTTTTCAGATTTCTTAAAATATCCAAAATATTTGTTCAATGAATGAAACTCTTCCCTCAAAATTTTTGGCATCCATTGTTTCGTAAATGAATATTTATGCGAGTATTTTCAAAAAAGTTTAGCATCGTATCAGCATCCTTACAGATTCCCTCCAGGGTTAAAATTATCATAAGAGATCACTAAATTGCTATTATATGTAAGCAATTTAGCCGACCACCATGAGTTGGACTTGGCATTGCAGTGGCCGAGGAAAAGACGGTGTCAGTGATTTCAGTGTAAAAAAATGTTACTTTGTACCCATTGAAGGGTTCTATTCAATATTCTAAATCTTTCAGAGCCAATTTAAAACAATGCCTTCAATACGCCAATTTTATTTACTCATACTTCAATAACATCATGTTCATCATGGCATCATATTTTTTTCTTGACACAAAGTGATAAGAGTCCAGAGAACAACAAGGCATCATAGAAAATTATTTATTCCAAGATACGAAAATTATTGTCTTGAGCGAAATTTTAAAATAAATTGCTCTCAAAACATTATGAAACCTAATCTGAAACTGTTGGACTTGTTTCCTCAAGGGATGATAATCCCTTGAACCATGCAGGTCCATGAACGCCTAGGTGAATCATCATGTAAAGAGGCTAGTACAATCCTCAAACGTGTATTTTATTGAAAAATCATTGGAATACTAAAGAAGTGCTATACTAAATAAGTACGTTTCATATCTCCAATTATTTTCACAGACTAATAAAATACGCTATAACAAAAATGGTACTCAATGGAATCAATTCATCTCCAATTTTAAATTTATTACTTATCTGATGAATAATAAATGTAAATTGTTTGCATTATATATTTATGTAAAGTCGTATTTGAATTTTGCAAATCTATTGAATTTAATTTTAAACAGAAACACTTGATACAATTTAATACTTTTAAAATTTTACAAGTTACATTTAATAATAAGTAAATTATGCTACCTATGCAATAAAATTTCATCCAGTAGACGTCGATATGACATCATCAGGTGGATCATCACGTACTCTAATCCACTAGACGTCTTATGTTGGTCCAGTTTGGATCCATGACACGGTAAATATCCACCCAATTTTACCTCCATTATATGTCTGCAAGATGTCGTCATTGGAAGAATCATGTACGAAATTTGGGTGTATTCATACGCACTGCTCTATACTAAAGAGTTTTTTTATGGATGTTTTCTCTAGTAGCTCAGCTTTTATCCACCAGATAAAGTGAAAAATTAGTTTTTAATTATATTTTTTATAAGGGGTTAAATTTTCCTTCATTTGTTATGAAGTGGCTCAAATCTTTGTCGGCTAGAAAGTTTACTTATTTATTTATATGTTATATTAAATATTATAGAAGTTTCTCATTTTAATTAAATTAACACTTTTTAATTCATATTATTTATTTATTTAGTTATTTATTTATTTTTTTGAAATTTGTGTTTTATATTGTTTAAAATAAAACTAAACTTTTCTCTTTCTTTGAAAAATATTAAAATTCACTCCAAGAAATTTTATTAGAAAGAAAATAAGATTTAATAATAAACTATGAGGAGTGAAATTGGGTTTATATAAATGTAAAATAATACATAGTTTTGCAATATAGGTATGTTTTTGGAGTATACAGTTTAATTTATTTATACATTAATAAGCTTATAGATTTTCACATTTTTTTATTCTTTCACACGAACACCTTCCTTCATCATTAGAGTCAATTCTCTATTACATAAATCACTTCTTAGGGCACACTGCTCGTATTCTGTGGAAAGCCTCTAATAATAAATTTTAAATAAATTATCAAAAACTATACTTACAAATCAGCAATCTAAAAAATAGTAAAAATAATTTTTAAAACATAGAAAACAATTTTCAGCAATACTATAATTACATTAATTCACCATTGTGTAGAACTCATTAGCGTAAATTTCATTATCTATAAAAAAAAATTCAGAATGAACTTTGCAAAAAAACTCACAAATTTTCTTTATACATTACTTAACTTTCAGCAATTTCATAATACAAATTTTAGAAATGATTATCTTTTTAATTACATGTATGCCAAACCTAAGAGACAAATTTTTGGGAAAAATATACTATTTCATCTTTTACTCTTTGGAATTGATTAAATAACTTAAATGAAAAAAAAGTTTTAAATTTGTAAGGAATCTTTAAATTAGCAAAAAAAAAAACAAGAGTTAGATTAACAGGTAAAATTTAACATTACCATTAAAAGAACAGAACTTAAATAATCAAATAGAGAATTGAATTTACACATAAATGCTCAATATAAACAGAAATGTTATTTACTAAGGGATATATTAAATGTTTTGATTAAACTTTTTTATCATTTTTACAACAGTAAACTCTTAATAAAATTTAATACATGAAATATTTATTTACAATTTGCATTCAATAGAAACAAATTACCATGTTTTTAATCCTTTAAAGGATTATTTTCTCTTGCTCTACATAAGTTCCAAATGAGCTTAAATAATACAGAAAAATTTAAATTTTGAAGAATGTAAAAACATAATAAATAAAAACGTTTCTTTTTCTGTTGGTATTAAATCAAATTTATTTAATTTGCTTATTTTAAGTTTAATCTCAAAATCAGTTATATAAATTTGTTGTTCTCATCTAAATGAAAAGGAAAACAAAATTTAGAATGGATAAATGAGGTACTTTTTTATCTCTTAAAATTTAACTAATTCAACTTTATCAACCAAAGTAATTAAAGTGTAACACAATAAAAATATTTTAAATTATAAATATAAAAAGCAAACTATTTATAAAACAAGTAATTTTTTTCAACTTATTTGAAACTAGGTTTAGCTAATCATAAGCAATTTTTTATGCATGGCAGAACAGAATATGAAACACTTACTGAATTTCCTATCAACATTTAATAATAAATAAATGATATTTACTGTGATGAAATTTACTTTAATGATATTTACATTTTTAATAATATTCAAATTAGATCAATGAAGAAGACATATTTAATAAAACTAAAAATCAGGTTATTGTGTGAAACGTAAATGCCATTCGGTTTATTTTTGCATGTAAAGTCTTTAAAGTCTGTAGGAAAGTGAATTCTATAAAAACAACTTTAAAGGATTATAATGAAAAATAGAAGAATATTGATATTTCTGTTTAAAACTAAATCAGGGAATAATTTATCAAATCAATTTAATCATCAAAATTTGAATGGAAATACACATATAATATTCATTCCAGAAACTTTGTTTGTTGTTCTGCTTACATAGGCATATTGTTTTTAATTTCACTGAGAGCATGCTTTTTAACTTCCTTTCAGGGTATACACATACAATCAAATGGTTTGAATTTCAGAAATTTCAGTTACTAATTACATTTTTACAATGAACTAAATTTTTCTCATATAAAAGGTTTTAACTAACTATATTGATTTAAAAATATCTTTAGTAGAAACGAAATCAATGTATTAAGATTTTCATTTGTTATTATAATTTATGATTTTTTCCTGAAAACGAGCATTTTTATATTAATATACTTAGAAATATAAAGTGTAACTAAAAAATAATTTGTTTTGAAGGTATTATGATCAGATGGATTTTGTAAGAGTATTAAACACAAAATAATAATAATACGAAATCAGAATATATATAATATCCAGCATTACAAGTATCATGAAAATTTTGCTTCCTAATTAAGAGAACAAAGATATCTTATAGAAAATCACATTCACGGATCACACACACTGATATTCAAAAAGCTAAATCTCTGAAGATGTAAATAATTCATACTAAATAATTTTATATAATCTTATATATATTTTTTCATTAAAATAAAAAATGCTTATCAAAAATCAATATTTCAAATTCTAGAGTCTTTAGTAAACAACAAATTGAAAATTTAAATCTTCTAGAAGATTCTCTAGGAAAGTAAGAATTCCTAATCTGGTATAGGAAATAAACATATTTTTCACTAAACTACAAAATATAAAAATTAATTTTCAATTATACTTTTTAATAGCTCTTTATTTGAAATGTAAGTCCAGCATGCATTAAAATAATTGGATAATATAACTTTTTCTTGCAAGGAAGCAAACTCTTGAATTATGGATTCAAAATTTGATATTCAATAAAAAAACACTCAGATTTTTAATTCAACAGTAAAAAGTATATAAATTAAACATCAAATATTAGAATTAAGACTATCCTAAAAATTTTTATAAATTTGAATCAAATCCTAGGATTAATAATTTATCTTGTTTAAATCAAGAGATAAATACACATTACTTGTTTGACAAAATAAAAATAAATAAAAGTAACACTTTGGGGAGAGAAAAATATTTTGAAGTTCAGGACATAGAAGTGGTTTTTATTTAAGAAATATATTTTGTGGTATAATAAATTTTCCTCCAGCAATTTTCATTCTATTCTCAATGTTAGCATTTTTTCAGCCTAAACATAACTGGAAAATTTAAAAAAATTATTACATTCTGCTATCAATTTATAAATAAAAGCCATTTTATAAATAAAAGCAAAAGCTTTTAACGTTAATTTAAAAATTGTTACAAATGTAATTTTTGAAAGTAAAATTACACTTAAACATGGTTGGTTTTCTAACCTTAAGTAACATTATTCAGTTTTTAAACCTTATTTCTACCATGACTTCTTTGAAATAAGAATAAGTTTTTTAAAAATGCTAAAATATGAATCGATAAAAGGAAAGAAATAAACAAAAATAATTACAATTGCTGTTAATTACCTACTTTTAATGTATATCCAGATAACATCCATTATGAATGTCTTAAGTACATCAACCATGGACATCCAAATTACATCTATCATGGACATATAAATTACGTCTATTACAGATCCAAATGCTCCGTCTATTACTCCAAAACTCATCTATCGTGGATGTCAATCAAACGTTCATATGTAGTCAACAGAAGACCATCCAGTTCATATCTTACCATGGATGTCTTTATGACATCCAAAAGATATCCACAGGACGTCTTTTGGATTCTATGGATATTTCAAAGATGTCTAATATAGACGTGTGGGGTAGTATGGGTGATATTTTATACTTTTTTAAAATTATTCCCTGTTTTAATGAATAACTTTCTCAAATAAATAAAAACAAGAGGGCTCTGAAGAAATAAAGTAGCTTTATTGTGGAAAGAAATTTTTATCAGAATTGTTTTATGTGAAATGATAGAAGACAGTGAATCAATTTACATTGTATCATCCACTTATTCCAATTTTTTTGCCAGAATAGGGTGAGTAAAATGGTGACAAGATTTGAAATTAGATTTTCCCATAACCTTACTCTACCAAAGGAACTTTTAAAAAAATATCTTTTCTGAAATAGCAACATTGATGACAGATAGGAGGCAATTACCAAAGAATAATATATTAAATCCCACGATAACATTTATTTTCCAGAATAACATTTTAATTTACCATTTTTTGTAAATACCAAAATAAAATTTTATAAAATTATTTTCACTGAAATGTATATCATGGACAACATTAGAGACAAAATGACAACAAATTGGAGTAAAATGGACAAAATGAACAAAAGAATATCTTTATTTCTTTTTCTTTTAATTATAATTTGAATTTTCTGTGCAGGCATCTGATAAATTACAAGCACAAAACTTCTTCTAGCCTATGACATTCATATTTAATAGAATTCATGTGACAAGCGCATTGAATGGCCGAGTGTACAAGACGTATGACTTCGACACTAAAAGAAATGAATCAATTTTAAAAATCATGGTCGGTCATTTCACAGAAAATACTGGTCAAATTTTTTAACGTAACAGAACAAATAGAATCACATGTGCAAATAATGCCTTTTAACTTTTTTTTAAATAATCAAATGCTTCGCAATTTCTTAATTCATGAAAACTTTATATTATTTTATTTTTTATAACTACAATTGTCAGGAAAAGTCTGCGTACCAACACATGGTAATCATTCTACAGAGAGATTAAAAGTATATTATATTGTCAACATGAATTCAACTTTTATATAAATCTTTTCTTCACCAATTCTTTAAATAACATTAGCAAATTTAGAAAGATAATTCATATTATCTTAAAATAATAATAAAAATAATTAAAAATTATGCAAAAAGGTTATCAGGAAAAGTTTGCGTACAGATACAAATTACAAAAATATTTGCTAATTAATCTGCATTTTTCAGCCTTCGTGAGCTGGTATGAAATAAAACATCGTCTGCATTTATTTTCTACTTCTTATCCATTTTAACTTTGGATACAATACAGCAAATAGGATAAAAAAAACTTATTTTTTTGAAATTATACATTACTTGTAAACTTAAAATGGATTCTAAATAAAAAGAGATTGTTCCGTACGAAAGGAAAAGTCATCTTAAGACTAAAGAATGAAAGTGAAACTTTTTGAGCAATCGGTGAGATAGATGGAAGAAATCATTCTTCTAATCGAACTGCACATAAATAATTACAAATCATCCCAATATCTATTGTCTCAAAGCATCAGTTTAGACATCCAGCTAAGCTGAATTTGCGACAAAAGCTATGTATCAAGAAGTCCATATAAATCCAAACATTACTTCATCTCAAATACACAGCTGGCCACCGTAAATGCAATACCCTGAAGGAATCATGCAAATAACATGAAGTTGACATGAATTAGCGGAGGAGAGGTATGCAAATGATTCGAGTTTCAGAGCAGACGCACATCACGCTCGTTGGTGGCACCACTTCAAAACACTATTTAAGGCTTAGAGATTTTAACAATTTCAAGTTTAACAAAATTGTGTTTTACTTGTGGTATTTTCAAAAAATGATCAATTATTCCTCGTAAAAACAGCGATTATTTTTTGATCAAGTATCCGTGTTCAACAGAGGAAGGATAGTGTTCTACCGAGAGTATGGATTACCTTTCAGGGAAATTGGTAGTAATGTTGGATGAGACTAAACAACTTTGATACGGATATGTGATCGTTGAATGCAGGAGGGCACGACAGACCGAAGTGTTCGATCTCATGGAGGTCAGTGCACTGCTTCACGTGATGACAGGCAAATTGTGCGCATGACATTAATAGATATCTCAGCCACATCTCGAGCCCTAGTACAGCACATTCAGTCTGTAACGCATTGTCCAGCATCTACACATTCGACGCCGTGTACAGCAGAGTAGTCTGTCCCCAAGACATCCATTACTTCGCCTGCCCTTAACGCAACACCATAGGCGTCTCTGCCACCGGTGAACGAAGAACGTGGACGTCGAAAAGAATGAAATTATCTTTACGGACGTGTCATGCTTCAGTCAGCAATACCACAATGGTCACATTCAAGTCTGGAGACACTGTGGCGAGAGGATGCTGAATATATGTGTTATATATATGCACCTTCATGCTTGTCTCACATCAAGTATTATGGATCGGTATAACATGGCACTCTCATACTCGTCTAGTACTTTACACAGCCAGCATTACATCTCCGAGGTGTTGCTGCCAGTTTTCGTTCCTTCCCTTCAGGGTCTGCCCGCAGCGATATTTAAACAGTATAATGCACAACCACAAATTTCACGTCTTTTTAAAAGAGTTCTTCAGCAATCGTCAGATTGAATTGCTTCCGTTGCCGGCTCATTCATAGATCTTTCACTGATAGAAAACATGTTGTCCACGATTGCTCAAATATTGACCAAGACTACATCAGCAGCTTCCATATCAGATCATATTTGGAAACGTGTGGATGATACTTGATCTGCTCTACTCCAAAAACACATCCAAAATCTCTTTGAGTAAATGCTGAAGCGTGTAGCAGTGGGGATCTCCAACAATGGCAGCTACTCTAACTACTGATTTTGGCAGGAACCACTCTTCACAGAAATCAATAAATTTAATCATTTGATACTTGATCAACATGTTAACTACAAAATAAATATTTTATGAAATTTCTTATCATCTGATGTTGCAATTTGGGTGGCCAGCAGTGTAGTAATTGATAAAAGAGAATGGTTAAAAAACTCTTCATGAAGATACTATACAGAAAATTCTAAAAGAATGTGGCGATCATGTCCGTGTAACTCGTAAAATGTCCTACACTTCAACTACCAATAAGCAAAAACGTTTAAATTTTGAAAGTGAGTATGTTAATAAACATTCTGAGTTAGAAGAAAAATAACCTTCTCTGATAAAAGCAAAGTTTGTATTTCAGATATCAAATGGTGTAAAACGGTGTGCAAAAAATAAGGTACAGCTTTTGAGAAGCAAAATCTTATACCTTTAGTTAAACATGGTTGGAGGTTGAATAAAGATTTGGAGGTACATGATTGCCAGTGGATTAGGTCGATTAACTTTTACACACTTCACATTAGATCATATAGGATAGCTAAATATGTTAAAGGAAAATTTGAAGCAGAAAGCACAAGATTTGAACCTTTGGGATGACTTTTGGTTTCAACAAGATGATCATTCAAAACACATTGCTCACAACGTAATGTTCTGGCCGTTATACAATATCAAATATCAGTTGGATATTACATCACAATCATCCGATTTTAACCCCATCAAATATTTAGGAGACTTATTAGAAAATTCGGCAACATAATATAGCATCGAAAGAAATGCTAAAAGGAGTAATTATGATGGAATATTTCATCTGTAGAAACCGCTATCTAGTTCACTGTATGCCTAAGCAATTGGAGAAGATTCTTATGTATAAAGGTTTTCCAACTAGATATTAAAATTTAATTAACAGTCCATGAAAACTATTTTTTAAAGACTCTTCTGAACTGTACGCAAATTTTTTCTGCTTTTGTGTAATTTTTAATTATTATTATTTTGAAATATTGTGAATTATCTTTCTGAAATTGTTACTGATATTTAAGGAATTGCTACAGAAATGCTTTATACAAAAATTGTGTGAAATAATGTCGACAAAATAAAGTACTTTTATTCTCTTTAGAATGTTTACTGTGCGTTTATACGCAAACTTTTTCTAGCAAGTGTATTTGTCTTGCTTCATATGTGGACGTCTTTTATTCCTTACCAGCCTTATTTCACTTAAATAGTCATTATTTACCCAAATTTCAATCAGATAATATCTTAATTTCACTTGTCAATTTATCACTTCTAAAGATTACTACCACTTATTAGAGTCAAGCAAATCGAATGCATTTTGGCGTATCTGAATTTCTCATGAAAAATATTATTATAATGTCCAGCTGATGGATCCACAATTCTTCCACCTGTACTGCCCTACAAGAGACGATACTCCATCCGGTGGTGCAGCCAGTGGTTTCCTCAAAAATGAGTGAATCCTCGTCATTTAAAAGCAAGGACCCAGTACAAGAACCCCAGCATTTGTCTGCCACCTCTACCGATATCATTTCATATAAAAAAAACATTGCGACAGCGACGATTTCAACGCCCCTTAGCTATCATGAACAAACCTGATGGATCTTTGATTAGCTCGGGCCTGGAACTCACTACCATACGATAACTAGAATGACCAGGACATCCTAATCTATTTTACAAATTCTATCATACATGACGTATAAATACCTTATAAACTCTATTAGACACATGTGTTTTATGATGGAATTTTTATGTGAGAGCCTTGTTAGGTGCGAGTTATTCAACGCTTTCAAAAAAGTGTACGATAGATTGTCTTGATAGATATTCACATCGATTTTTTTGGAAAATGTGTAAAAGCACTTTGATTTGCTGATAATTAACTAAATATAATTCTTTATTTTGAATCCTGGTCTTGAATTTTACATATATATTACTATAAAAAATGCTATTACATAATTTGTACACAACATTTTCGCATTTAAGTTGATTACAATCCTTTAATTAAAAAAGGAAATGCTATTCAGTTTTCGTTTACCTTGTATCAGATTATTGCCAGTCTTTTGTTGCTCTTCCAAAATACAGGCATGACCACGAGTTAATTTTAAAGTGAACTAAGTGAAAGTGTTTAGGTATAAGCACTTCATAATATTTGATTTAATAATATATTTGCCAGTTTACTTTGTATCACAAATTTTAAGAAAGTTTTCATTAAAAAATTAGTAGTAAATTAGAATGAAATTTTTTACTTCCTGTAAGATTATAAATTGCGTTAGGATGTCACATTTCAAAAGCTGAATAAAGCGAGTGAAGAGTACACTCGAACCTATTTTTATGCGGTGGATAGAGACCGCATAAAAGAAAGAACTTAAAGCATTTTACCATACTTGATGAGTACAGCGATAAAGTTTTCGAAAAATTATTTTTATCTGGGGAACAAAGACCGCGGAAAAAATTTTTCAAATCTTATGAAATAACTAGGAATCAGTTTTATTACACGAAATTAAAAAACGAAACTTGGCCATTTAGCGGTGAGATCAGCCAGAAAGTGAATTTTACGAAAAGCCTTAAGTATTTTACGAGAGGAAAATGACATAGACCATTACTATACCAAAAACTTAAAAGCATTGGGTATATAAATCAGATTTGTAATGGGGTAACACTATATGTGTAATACAATTTTCTGAAACAACAATAATTCAATGAAATGCTCATGAAAAATTTAAAATATAATAGCCGATCAAACTATTCCATTTTTTATTACTAATTTATTTAAAGGTATTCCAATTCACTTGAAATTTTCATAAATTGCACAAAAATAATTGCACAGATAAAAAATCACACAGAAACAGGATTGAGTGTGCTGAATATGTTTCCAAATTCTCTACAACGAAACAATCCGAGTTATAATAAATGAACCTTTCTGGTTCAGCTTTCCAATAAGTGTAAAAAGGATTTGAATTTTACCTACTCTCACTTGCTTTGCCCTTTAAATAATGGCAATAATATTCCCTTTCTTCTCGACACGCTTAGCTAATTTTTTTTTAACTTTGTTGACACTTGGTTAAATAAACATACATTAAGTGCGCATCAAACCTATATCAAAACACCCATTCCTCATCGCATCCAGTCATTGGGAAGTCATTCAGCGTCTTTTTCTCAACTTTTTTCTTCAGCGGTGTTTCCCCAAAAGCAACAGTTTTTGAAGCTTCAATCGTTAAAAATGGCCATTTCTCTCTTGAAACCTTTATTCGGGGAACGTGTTTCGGAAGACATCACAGTTAATCAAATTTGGTTGCGATTTTTTTTTTTTTTTTATATAATAGGCTGAAGAACAGAAATTAGGTGAAAAGCATCAAATGCTTTCTTCAAAGAGGACACCTTTTGGTCGTTTTAATTAAAGTGTGTTGCTATGCCAGTTTGTAACGACGTTTTATTATTTTTATTTGTCCATACTAACTTAAGATGAGTAGTTTGTGTTTTGAAAGCCTCATTGTAAATGTCCCTCATTACACATAGTTTTTTCAGGATGAATTTTCTGGTTCTTGCTAAGATCTTAATGGAAAGGATTTTCATTTTAACTGTAATGCTCCAGTTTCGCAGATCTTCCAATCAGTTTTAACATTTTGGTTTTTTAATCACTTCCAGTTTTTCAATTGAATTAAAAACAATTAAATACAGTTATTATATATACAGTTTATAAAGAAACCCGGCATTTATAATAAGAATTTTTTAAATATTTGTCATCATTATGGAAGTTTATGTTCCTACGCGTTAAATTATTTCCCCTTAAATTTAAAAATTAAAAAAGATGCCGACATATATTTTGTGTCTGTTTCCTTAAACTGTTATTAAAAAAATTCAACTAGAGAAGGCTATTTTTATATAGAATCAATGCTAATTTTATAAGGAATCAATGCTAATTTTATAAGGAATCAATGCTAATTTTATAAGGAATCAATGCTAATTTTATAAGGAATTAAATTCTTGAAGTTTCAGTAAAAAAAGCAAATTATGAATTTTTAAAAAGCTATTTATTTATAATATATATTGGGTTGGGTAAAAAAGTCATTCTCTCATTATTTTTTGGAAATTGGGTGTAGTAATCAATATCTCGTAATCCAGATCAAATTCATGTTGGAAAGATGGCCTTTCGTACAAAAGTCAACACTGAGAAATTTCAGTACAGTTTTGCCAAAATTAAACAGGATAAAATTATGGATGGGGTCCATGATCCCTACACTATAGCAGCCAATTACTGGCAATTTTGGTTTCATCGACAAATACACTTTACACAGGTGCACAGTTTTTGAAAATGTCGATAAAATCGAAGCTGGCAGCCACACAGGAACAAAAGACTGAACTTAAAACTTTATTGAATTTTTTCCACCAAATGAGCCCGAAACATGTTCAATAAAATCATTAATTTCACTTAAAAATTACGAATCTCTTTTTCCACCATCTGATATTGTTTGATATTATTCTTTATCATTTTATTTGCATTGTAGTTCACATTTCTTACTAATTAATTATGTTTCCTATTTTTAATTTTTAAATCTTAGTTGTTACTTTTTCTCAAAAAGTCTGTGCATTTAATATTTGGCATCTTTAAAAGTAAATTTTATCCAAATAGTATTTCATGGTTTAGAAGTAATGAGTATACTTTTAAATTGAAAATTAGATCAACGTACAATTATATTCTGCATTATTAACAAACTGATCATAAAATTTGCATTTCAATCATTTTTTAAGAGAATGTGTAATTGGCCAAAAAGAATGCGCATTCATTTTTAAGCAAGTTTTGATAAACATTCCTAATATTGAAGTTGATAAATGAGCTCATATATTTGGGTATGTACTTTATATATATTCGTATAGAACAAATGAAAATATTATATTAGAAAAATTACAATTAATTAATACTTCTCCTGTACTCCTAGATTTAAAAGTATATAAAACAAAAACTTATATTTATAATTTATTTTTGAGGCATTCAAAATCAAGCAAACACCTAAATAGCAAACAAAAACCCTATTTCAAATGAATGCAATTTAGTTCAATATTTAAAATTTATAAATATAAAATTTAAAACGAATAATAATTTCTTTAATAGTATTTTAAAAGAAATTTTCAAAAAGGGTGCAATAATCCGTTTTCGCAAAACTTTTAAAAGGTGCGTTTTTGACCATAATTAGAAGCACAATTCCTTTTTTAAAAAAATTGCATTATAATTTGAATTAATTGAACGTTGGTGTTGAAAATAAGGAGAATTTGCGCATTTTTTAAAGAATTTCTTGAGAAGAATTGAAAAAAAAAAAAAAACTAACTGTATAAACACTACTTCCAGACAATGATGCAAATTTTATGGACTTCAAATATGTAAACATACACATATGTGTGGGTAGATCCAGAAAAGAAACGGTCTTTATAAATACAAATTACAAAACACGCTTTTATCTTTCTACCATTCGCAGAATTTCTAATCACTTAGCATATCAATCGATTCAATTCAAACTGTAACAATAACAATGAGTCATCACCACCATGTTTGCAAGAAAACCTGTGATTTGTATCTCACTCACTTCTACGCACAGAAGATCCTTAGTGTGGTGCATAGAGATTGGTGTATGGATCAATGGGTAGACATCCTCTTCACTGATTAGTTTCGATTCAGCCTAACCTCTCATTCCTACCGTACGCTCCTGTAAAGAACACGCTACTTACCCTCCGATATCCAAAGAAACCAACCCTTACAGCGCCGGGTATTTAATGGTGTGGTCAAGCTTGATGTTAAATATGGTGTCTTTGACCCACCGTGTCTTTGAAAGCCAGTATTACTGCAATACATTTAAAAATTACCTTTTCATGAGTTACATAGGGGCAATGTCACATGGAAGTAACTTCTAATTACCCTTTGAAACCAAATCAAGACAAGGGTGCAAGTATCACCACGCAAGGCGTGAATGTGAACTGAACGAAAATAATGCTCAATGAATGCAGAGATAAGAAAAATTACATACTTCAGTACTAAATTAGGAAATTGAAAAGACAGTGTAAGTGTGTAATGTAATTAGAAGGAGAAGCGAAATACTCATGTGTTGTGACGGATGCATTTAATGTATATAAAATAAATAAATATGTATATAAAAAATGGTAAAAAACTAAATGGCCAACCAGATCATTTGATTTTTTGCTGATAATTTCGGTAATTGTTTTCTTATCGGATTGAATGTTCGAGACCTAAAACAAACTATTCTTACACCAATATTAAAAATTCTTTGTCATATAAGGCCTAAAATTTTAAAATTATTTGCAATTTTAATTTTTCGCAATATTGATGAAATACTTAAAATGATTAACTAAAATAAATAAATAAATAATAAATTAATTGTTATTAAAATTAATCTTTAAATTCGGAATTTTTCGATGTATATTTTTTCTATTAACTCGCTATAATTAATTTTACTTATATCCATGATAAAACAACTATTGGCACACAGAAACGACACGTCCGTTCTTTTGAGATTTTATTGCTTGACTGACAAAAAACGATTATTGAGTTAGCGCCATCTGGTGCGCAGAGAAATTAAATTTATACATTGAGTATACAGGGTCGGAACATGCCGCCCACCTTGAAATATTATTTCAAAGAAACAGAATATGTAACATACAAAAAATTAGATATACAAATATACTTTACAAATAAAGATTAGATATACAAATAAATGAACATAAATGAAAAATATAAAACAAACACATAAATAAAAAAGTTTTATATGTTAAAATGCAATGGAAGTATAAAATTGTACATATATAAGAAATAAAATTTTATTTAAATTTAACCATGAATTTGGCATTACACAGGAAGTTGGCATAATTTTGTTATGTTTCTTTTGTATACACCATCTGATGTTTTAAGAGTAACTACTCCTAACATTATTGTCAAGTCCAGGGTGCAATTGAATTATTCTACCCATTTTCCATTTTGTTGGGGGTAAATTGTCTCTTTTAAAAGACATAGATCATTAATTTGATAATTTTTAGTCGGCAGTAGCCATTTTGGCCTTTGCTGCAACCGTGTGAGATATTCCTTATGCCAACGTTTCCAAAACTGTTGCACCATTTTTGAATATGCTGCCATTTTGAAAGAAAAGAAATGTTTGTATCAACGTAATTTGGTTCAGGAAGGCTTGTTAATGCCCTACAAATAATAAAATGGCCAGGTGTTAAGGCTGACAAGTCATTTGGATCGGTAGATACTGCAGTTAAAGGTCTAGAATTAAGACAAAGCTCTCTATTTGAGTTAACAATGTTTCAAATTCTTCATAAGTTAGTTTTGTCTCCCTATAACGCGTTTTTAAATGAAATTTGGTAGACTTTATGCCAGCTTCCCATAGTCCACCCATGTGAGGTGCACCTGGAACATTTATATGCCAATTAATACCATTTTCAGACATAAAATTGTTTACATTTTGATTATAATTTTTGGAGTTTCTAAGTTTCTCAATTTCCATGAGTTTGCGCTTTGCACCAATAAAGTTGGTACCACAATCACTGTATATATCACTACATTTACCTCTGCGTGAAATAAATCTCTTAAGAGATGCAATGAACGCATCTGCAGATAAGTCGGTAACTAATTCTAGGTGTATAGCTCTTGTAGTAAAGCAAACAAAAAGTGCTATATACCTTTGTATGATTTGGAGCCTCTACCTTTACATGCTTTAATTTGAAAAGGACCAGCATAATCCACTCCACATCGCAAGAATGCAGGAGCAGGAGAAATGCGAGAAGATGGTAAATCGCTCATCATCTGATTGGTTACAGAAGCTCGTATTCTACAACATTTTACACATTTTCTGATTAAATCCTAATTACATTTCTAACACCTATAATCCAATACTGTTCTGCAATACATGATTGAACAAGTTGTGAACCAGCATGCAAAAGATTTTCATGAAAATGTTTAACAATGAGATCAGTTAATCTATGCCTTGTTGGCAACAAAATAGGATGTTTCTGATTGTATACTATATTTGCATGTCTCAAACGACCACCTACTCTTAGAATGCCTGAATTATCAAGAAATGGATTTAGAGATAAAATTTTACTATTACACGATATTGTTTTATTTTTCTGTAATGCATTGATCTCATTATTAAACTCATTAGTTTGAACTATTTTTATTAACACATGCATTGCATTAGTTAATTCACAAGTTTGCAAAAATCCTGTTAATTTGTTCATAGGATTTCTGCAATTGTTCATAAATCTTAAACACAAAGCTGTTATACGTTTAAGTTTAGAAAAGGATGAATATTTAAAAAAAATATCAAAGTCAGTACAGTGGGGTTTGTTTTCAGTGGTTGATTGTAAGTACAATACCTTTCTTTCTGGAACAGGATCACTAACTGGTAGTTCAGGCTGCTTTATCTGAAAAGAAAGTGAATTATAAAGAAATTTTGGACCATTTAACCATAATGAAGAAAGTAGTTCAGAAGATGATGTGCCACGAGTAGCAAGATCAGCAGGATTAATGTTTCCACTAACATGATGCCACTGGGTAGGGGAAGAAAGAGTTTGTATTTTTGCCACTCTATTGGCTGACAAAAGCATTTCCATCGGCTGGCAGAAGAACCAATCCAGGATAGAACGATGGTAGAATCAGTATAAAATTGAGCTTGGGAAATGGATGTGTTCATAGCCTTGCAAGTGAAGTCCATCAATTTAGTTAACAGCAGAGCACCACATAGTTCCAATCTCGAAGTGAAACAGTTTTAAGTGAGCAACTTTTGTCTTAGCAATTACTAGATGAACTTTAATTTCACCAGTACTTGAGACTGAGCGACAGTAAATTGCTGCTGCATATGCTCTTTTCCGAGGCATCACTGAAGCCATGTAACTGAAATTTGTTATTTGAATCCCAAAATAAGAATCTGGGAATTTGAACGTCTTTCACGAACAAGGGTTTTTCTGAAAGCTGCTTCCATTCATATGCTATGGTTGAAGGAATAGTATCGTCCCACTGCAATTGATTTTTCCAGAGTTTTTGAATTATTAATTTGTAATTAATGGTAATTGGAGATAACCATCCAAGAGGATCAAATATTTTTGAAATTGTTGATAGTAATGTCCGCTTAGTTAAGTTATCTACAAGAAATGATTGATTAGTTTTGAAAAGAATATATCCAACTCGGGTTGCCAAAGTAGTCCCAATGTTTTCACAGTTTCATCATTGTCTAAGCTTAAAGAAGTGTTTGATAACTGCGTAAATTTGGATCAATTGAGTTCAAAATTCTTTAGAATTTGAAGCCCATTTTTCTCAAAGGAAATTTGGCACTTGACAACATTTGCATTAATTGTTGGTGCAGTTCCATGGCTTGGGAAATTGAATTGCTCCAGACATGAGATCATCAACATAAAAGTCTTCGAGAACTGCCTTAGAAGCCAATGGATATTTCTCTGCTTCTTCTTCTGCTAATTTTTGTAGACATTTTACAGCCAGGTATGGTGCTGAGGCAGTGCCATAAGCCAGTCTTATTAATCTGTAATCCTTCACTGCATCATATTTTGATTTGCGCCAGACGATTCTTTGGAAGTCTGGCTCTTGTAACGTTATTTGTCTCATACATTTTTCAATGTCTGCAGCAACCGCTATTTTATGCATCCTAAATTTAATAAGCAATGTAGTTAAATCAGTCTGTATTTGCGGTCCCACCATGAGTATATCATTAAGAGAAACACCATTAGATGATTTAGCAGATCCATCAAACACTACCCGGAACTTGTCACCACTTTTGTTGGGAACTGGATGGTGTGGAAGGTAAAAGCTAGATTTGGCTGGAATATTAACTTCACTTTCAGGAACTAATTCCATGTGCCCCAGTTTTATGTATTCGTCCATGAATTTATGATATTGTTCAAGTAGAGATTGATTTTTAGAAAAGCGACGTTCAATTTGTTGAAGATTTGGCGCAATGCAATGTCTCTAGATGATCCAAGTTCATTGTGTGAGTCATTGAATGGAAATTTGACATTGAATCTGCCAGTAGAATCACGAAAGAATGTTTTTTCGAAGTGATTTTCACATGCACTTCCTCCTTTGAATAAGGTTTAGTTTCAGAAACTTCTTCTAGTTGCCAAAATTTATCAAGTTGATACTCGATTGCGGTACAACTAGCGTGATTTGTAATTATTGTTTTTGAGATATTGTTTGTTTTGCCTAAAACAACCCATCCGAAAATTGTTTCTAGTGCAGTTAACGAATGTCCAGGATTTTATGGAGCACTATTTCTCCAAACACATCTGCACCTAAGAGAATGTCTATAGGACCAGGCTGCAAGCAAGTAACATCGGCCAGTTGTATATTTTTGAATGAATTTAATGCTGAAGCATCAATTTTGAATTGAGGAAGGTCACAAGTGATTTTGGGTATAATTAATGCATCTACAGTGATATGTGTGTTTTTATAAAATAGAGATGATATTTGCAATGATACCGAACCTGAGAGCTTACCTACATTTCGAGAACTAAGCCCATCAACATTTATGTTAATTCTATTACGTTTAAGTTGCAATAAATTTACACAACTTTCTAATAAATGAGCCTTGGCTTGCTGAATCGATAAGAATTCTGCATTTATGTAATGTACCATTAATGTCCTAACATTAACAATTGCTGTTGGCAATAAAACTGTTTTTGTTACAGGTACAACTACATTATTACTACTAATAGTAGAATGTTCATCTGTTGTTTGTGTTTCGATTTTGTATCATGTGTATTTTTTCGAACACAATAATGTATTATGCAATTTTGAACATAATTTACACATGCCTGAGCGACATTTAGAAATAGGATGAGTTTTATTATCTTTTAAACAATTAGCGCATAAATGATGTTTTTAATTACATTCCATTTTTTTTCCTTTACTGGAAGATCTAAGAAACTATCACAACTATGTAATCGCGAATGAGAATCATTTCGACAATAAATGCATAAATTAGAAACAATCTGAGATGAAAAAGAATATTTGTTTTGTTTTTGATTTGCAAACCGTTTTCCCATCAAATTGACCTACTTTCTCTTTTTGGCACTTCGCTAAAGACGAAAGCGCACACGATCTATTCAGTATGAATGTTTTGAATTCCGCGAAAGAAGAAGCTTTTTGTTCGATTGCTCTAACGTCCACACTCTCAGTGTTTCGTTATCAAGCTTACCCTTTGAAAGAAAAAATAATACAATGGTATCCCAATGCTCAACAGGCTGTTTCAAAATTTTTAATGTATCAAGACATTGCTGTGTTGTATCAATTAATTTCCTCAAACCCGCTGCTGATTCATGTTTAAGAATAGGCTGAGAAATTAATTTATTTAATGCTGCATTTATGATTTCTGTTTCGTTTTCAAAGCGCTCAGTAAGCATATCCCAAGCTAATTTGAAATTCTCATCTGTAATTTGAATAGACTGTAATAATGTATATGTTTCTCCCTTAACAGAAAGTTTAAGATATTGCAATTTTTGACTATTACTTAAACTATCATTATTACTAACACTCGATAAAAAATAAATCACGAAAAAGAAATCCAATCTATGTAATTAGAAGTGAACACTGGTAATTCTATTCTAGGAAGTTTAACATTGTTGACATTAGTTACTTCTTTTATGACAATCATTTTTGAAAGTTTTCTTGATTCGTCTTTAAGAATGATTTTTAAATTACTTATTTTAGAAAACAGTTCATGCATTTCACTTTCAAATGTATCGAATTCTGAATCAGAACATGCATAAAGAATATCATTATTTAGTTTGTTTATTTCATTGTCTAAAGAATTTACGTTATTTTCATACACTTCAATAATAGAAAGAGAATTTGCTTGATTTTGTAAGCTATTGACTTGCGAAATTAAACGAGTTAGCTTACCTTTTATTATCTTTTTGGTTTTAAGAAGGGTATCCATTTTGGTTTTGTGACCTTCACTCAATCACTGGTTTTGTTGTTGTTTTTTGATTCAACAGTCGTTGGCCGCTTCTATGCATCACCAAAATAATTTTTTGCTAGTTTCGTTCATCGGCTCGACGGACCATAATATTGGCACACAGAAACGACACGTCCGTTCTTTTGAGATTTTATTGCTTGACTGACAAAAAACGATTATTGAGTTAGCGCCATCTGGTGCGCAGAGAAATTAAATTTATACATTGAGTATACAGGGTCGGAACAACAACTGAATCTAATTTTAAAGTTATTAAACTAATAAACTAAACAGTTGAAGAAAAATTTTACAAATAGTTTTCTATAAATTGGTCAGAATATATAACTGACAATAGTTTAAGAAATTTCTTGAAATCCTCTGTGTTACTCTTTTAAGCAATAACACATGAATGGGTTTCCACAAAAATATATTTATTATACAATTATAAGTTTAACGGTTATTAATTGTTAACATATAAAAATTTGTATCAATAATAAAACAGCAAATTCTGTGTAACATAACCTTACTATATTCTTTATTAAATAATTTCTATTTGTTTTACTATGTAAAATTCTTAAATAACTATTCATCGTAGCTCAGAAATATACTGGCAAGTTAATCATTTATCCTTCACAGCAAAAATAAATGGAAATATTAGTAGTTTCTTCTTTTAGTCTTTATATTAAATATTATTTAATTTACATCAATAATCATAAATGCCTAGCCACATGAATTCTGAAACAGTAGTAAACACTACTTAATAACTTGCAATATATGACTAAACATTAAGTATTAAAATATGCTAAAAGTAAAGGAAATGATAAAAATTAATAAAAATCATTAAACCATACGCGATTCTTGATGTGTAATTTTAGTAAAAAGTTTTGGTGTACTTATATCATAATGTTATATTTCAAAAATTTAACCTTATAAATACTTCAACTTATTTCAAATAATTGGAACATTCACATGCAGATTATTCCTTCTCTTCAATGGATGTTTTTAAAGTATATATATATATATATATATATATATATATATATATATATATATATATATATATATATATATATATATATATATATATATATATATATATATATATATATATATATATATATATGTCAATTTCCATCTGTAGAATATGACGTCAAACTGTATTCTTTAGTCTGATGAGATTTTTGAGCTGATGTTTTTGGTTGTGATTCTATGACAACTAGTACCATGTAACATTCTTAAAAATAATAGGCAGAAAGAAAAACATTCTATCAAAATTCATTAAAACGATATTTTCAGGGAAAATAATTTATGCCTGTTGAAAAGGAAATATTTTCTCAGAAATTTTAATAAAAAATAGTAGTATCCAATTATTTATCGCCCAAATATTTTAAAATTAAATTAATTAATTAGAATTGAGAGATATACCTTCTTCTTAATTTGTTATAAAAAGGAACCGATTTTTATTCTAAGCCATTGACTAGATTAAAAATCAGTGTCATGTTTAAACTGTGTTATTGTTGAAAAAAAGATCAAAACACTAGTTTCTTATATTTTATGAAAATTCTTATTGTTTTTATTGTACGATACTCCAACACCATGAGTAAATACATACGTTATTGAATGCTAGATGTAAGAAAAGTATGATTGAAAGCTGTATCAGTGTGAATTCAATTTCTTAACCGTATGAATATGAAACATGTAGTGAGAACATAAGTTAGAATGAGCCACAGGAATCTATGGATAGATTCAAATGGAAATGTCGCAAAAGAAAAAGGATATGCATTGCATATTATTAAACTAAAAAAATAGCCTTGGGGAATACATGTGGAGTAGAACCAGTGCCCCATTGCATGGATAACGAAATATTTTAGATGTTTCAATGATTTATGTATCAAAATATATGGAGATTAAGAAAAATAAATAAAGAGTAAGTAATTTTTTTTAAATAAAAATTATAAATTATAAAAAATGTTGGAAAACTAAAATTTTTTGTGTTTGCAAATTTGAAGTGTTATAGAGCATATGTATAAAAAAAATATAATTAATTTTCAAAACTGAATTTGTAAATGTTACGCACCTAAAGTCTTAGATTTGTTGACCGTTTGTTAACCACTGTTCAAGAGCATTTCTAAAGGTACTTTTTTTAAGGTCTCTGACTGTTGAAATAAATACTAAGTTATTCCCGATACCATACATGTTATACGTATCTTTGTATAGTTCGATTAAATTAAAATATTAAAAATATAAAATAATTTCACGCATTTTTTATTTTTTAACTCATATAAACGGCATTGTTTTTTAAAAATTTATTTTTTCTCATTTTACATACATATTCTCATTAACTAGATAAAATTACCACATCATGCAAAATGGTAAAAATAATATGTCAAAAACTATTCGAAACTAGAAAGGTCAAAATTGCATTATTTTGTAAATAATAAGAAATATTCAAAATTATGATCTTAAAAATATGAAATTAATGAATATTGCTTAAAAATGCACATAAAACCAAGTAAGTAGTTATTCGAAAACGTGGCACAGGGGCCGTATAATCCAGGATGCCAAATTCTGAGTTTGGTAATTTTTTTGGAGGATTTTCTTATGTACCTGGTTTTTATTACGTCATAGACATGGAGACCTATAAGAATTATGGAGAAAATTCAATTTTGTTAACCCTAGTATTTACGCCATCGCGCACGTCACAATGCGTTATCTTGGCAACATTTTTTATCGTCAAAAGTTTTCAGAATTTAGCATCCTGGACTGAGCACAATCTGTGCCAAAAACGCGATATTCAAATTTCTATAAAAACGCATAAATATGTTAACGAAAAGTAATTCGAAATCGCAATTTTCAAAATGCGTACTCAAGTGACACAGAATCATTTTAGTTGCTAACAAATGCAAAGTTAATATTAACGTGTTGAATGGGTTCTAGGAAAGGAGACACACTACTGTACTAATATATACACATTTATAAGTATACTTAATGAAAATAATTTTTACAAACTAACACATACACTTATCCCAATTAACTGAAATACTATAGTATGCATGCCTAAATTTCATTTATTTAAATTTATTTGTTTATAAAAGGTACACATTTTTTAATTATAAATTTTTGAAATTCTCCGAAAAAAGGAATTTAGTAACTTAAGAATCTATATTAAAATGCATTAAAAATACATAAATTACAGCAAATAATTATCTCCAATTTGTTGGTCGAACACAGCTGCCAACTGATCCTTAAGTAATATTCCTAATAAATGCTTAGCAATGAACGGTGGTCCACTCAATAAACTCTCCCAATTTGTTTGCTTTTATGTATAATGCGATTGTAAACAGCGTCTCTTGCAATTTTAACTAAGCCCACAGCGAGGTAATACCAGGCGCCCATCTATATTCATAGCTTTTACTATATCAGTAACCGAACATTATTTGGCATCCTGTTTTAAGTCCTTTGATTTAGCTATTATTTATAAGGTATTCACCAATGGGCCTTTTAAGCGAATTACGAGCCCTTGCCAAAATCTTTCTGCATGTAAGTAAGTAACAAATTCCGAAAATTAATCATGTGTCTCAAAATTGTTGAAATCTTTCCCAGACCAGGATGTTAATTTTTGAGGAGTTAAATAAATTCATAAGCATTTAATACATATTAAGATTCAAAAGCCAAACTAAGCTTCTTTTTACTAACCACTCAAATTATGAAATGATTTATTTTAAAATTAGAGCCTTTATTTTCAGAAGATTGAAATCATATGTCTACAAATTTCAACATTTAAATTAATCTAGTCTGTCTAATCACATTAATGTGAAGATCACGTACTTTAAACTTTTACGTTAAATAATGATTCACTGAAGACAGATTTTTTACGTTTTATGGTGACACAAACCTCCCCATTCCTAGATGGGGATGAGATTTACAAGTTTCGGTTGAGATTGCTGGTTAATTTATTTGAAATTATTTTATAATTACAATAAGGGGCTCGTAAGGTCTTCTAAGCAAAAATAAACAAAACGAAAAAAATTAGATAAGGCAAATTGAAATGTTTACATCAGGTATGAAAGATAAAAGTAACTGGTAAGTTAGTTGTTTCAAACCAAGTGAAGAGTTGCTCATGTTTAATTAAAAATTCCATTAGCCTGTTGAGCCTTTGCCTGGAATGTCGAGTTTCCAAGACTTTCTTTTTTAAAATTTTTTCCAATTGATCTGTTGGAGCCACCAAATACCAAAATGCTGTAAATGGGCAAGTGGTCATGTAGTGAAGAGGCTTTCCCTCGTCCCCACATGAGCAGTAGTAGATTGAAGCTATGTTAAAACATTTAAGATAAGTAGGGAAAGGCTCATTACAGGAGAAGAAAAGTATTTCTTTATTAGACCAACGTAGGGAATCCATTGAAAGATTGACTGAAGACAGGTAGTAGCACAGAGCAAATAAGAGCGTATGAAGTGTACGTGAAAGCTCTCAAAAGCTTCGAAATCATTGGCGTAATTCAGAAGTCCTTTAACCGGCTTAAAAAAGGGCATGATTATTGGCTTTCGAATCAAGGGTAGATGCACACCTGAAACGACTGAGTTCGTGATAAAAGTATACCGTAAACAACAGCAGGAACTGATTGTACCTATCCTTTACAGATTTTTACCAGTTTGGGTGGAATTCAATGGAGAGAAAAGAAATCACTACCGACGAAAGAGCAAGGCCGCAACAAAGTAGATCCCAACACTACAGTTCAACAGGCGATTGTGGAGCAGTTTCCAAGCTGTTGTTCTGATCTAACCCCCTTTAGACAAGTTTATTGAAAGAATTTAAATAAATTAATTATACAACTGATTGGTTGTTTAGCTTTGTGAAACAAAGTGATGTTTCACATTGTGAAACAAAAGCAACATAATTGTTTAATATGAGATGGGGAAAACAATATAATTCAAGAGATGAACTTAAACATGAGTAAGGCAGATATAAAATGACGAACAATAGATATGAGTATGTTGCAGTAAGAAAATGCGGAACACAATCTACACAGATAGAAAGACACGATAGGAATACAGGAGAATTATATACTGAAGGCAACTGAAAATACTTTTTGAAATACATAAATAGCAAAATGGCACTACCAAATTCAATGTCCACATTTTCCACAAGTGTGGCGCACCATGGGCAATAGATGGCAGAGGTAAACGATAGCGTTGGAAATGCATTTAAACGAATGGACTTACTATTATTGAACAACTGATCATCCAAATGAACCAAGGGGTTACCAACAATATCATCCTTAACTTATGTTCAGCAAACGTTGTTGCATCAGGGCCTCTGGTTCATGCAGCTATGTTTACTAATGTTCATCGGCGATGAAAGCTGGAATTTCCTCGTGAGTGACGCAACTGGACGGTGACTAAGGGGCGACAGGAAGCGTTTTCCGAAGAATTACGTTTCATGCTCCTTTGCACAGAAGGAGTTTGGCGTATACGACAAGAAACCTCTGTAATGATACGTCCTGCAACTATGTATAGAACGGTCCAGGCTGGAGCTTTCTGGTCTAAGGAATGTTTTAATGGCAGTCTTTGGTTTCACTCAACATTGTGGAAAACACTGGATCAATGCAAGTATGCATCTGTCCTTATGGATCGTGTCACTGCTATATGCGCATTATTTTTTCTCAGGATGACCTCCTCTACCAAATAACACTGAAAGGTGTTATACAGCTGGCAGTGCACATGCACGGTTTGAAGAGCAGCAAGAGAGTTTACCGTTCTTTCCTGGCCAATAAACTCAACAGACTCAAACCCAATTGAAAATATGAGGTCGAATATATTGGGTTGTTCGTGGTATGGATATTGACATGCGTAGCTGACCACGCACTGGAGTCGCTATGGCTATACATGCCAGTAAACACCTTCAGGAACCTAATTAACTCTCTTCCTGTATGACTCGAAGCAGTCTGGTCTGTGAAAAGTGGTTATTCTGGCTTTTGATATGGTGTCTTACTGTGAATATTTTTCGAGTTTATAAATCTGAATTTTATTAAATATCCATTTTGTTACATTCGCATTTACGGTAGAATGTCGATTATTTTAAAGTATGTTATATGGTTTGATGTACTCGTTCCCTTTTATAATGTGTAGTTGGAATTTAAACTGTCAGACTAAAGTCACACAATTACTAATAAATTTTTTCTACCCTTTTACATTTTACATAAGCATACAAATTGTGATTTTTTAATTTTTGATATTAATGTAGTTATATCTCATGGGAGTTGTGAAAAAGATAGACAAGATATTGAGGGAAAGTATTGAACATTTATGATAGATATTGTAAAGATTGAAATATTTCTGGTGCTTAACAGATGGGGTGAATACTGGAAATGTAGGTAATCGAAAATGGTACATAAACATTCAGGTTTTCACTGGAAAGGGAAAAAGTTATGTTTATTCAAATGATGATAAGTTGTTTCCTGTTTTGTGTGTGTTACAAAAACGCCGTTAATAAAACACGTGCAGGTAAATAGTTCCACACTGCTGAGTAATTAGAACATTACTTTGAATTCTAATACTAATAATTGAAACGACATTAAGACATGTCAACAGCTGATGGTATTTGAGAGGAGGAGCGCTTGGCTGAGCGGCTACTGCCAAGCAGCTTCCATATGTTGCCAAAGTTTATCTGGTGTGGCAGCTGGGAATGCAATCTGGGTCCATCGTTGAGTAGTCATGGACCACATGTTTTCTATCAGCGAAAGACCCGGAGACTGAGCTGGTTAGGGAAGAAATTCAATCTGGTGATTTACGGAGAACTTTTTTACAATGCGTGCTACGCACGGTCGCCCATTGTCCAGTTGAAATATGAATTGTGCAAGCCCTGAAGCTAAGGTAGGACAACTAATTGCAACAGCTCGGAGATATAAAGATAGATGTTTAAAGTATTGACAATGTGTACTGGAGGAGTGCGAGAGTAATATCCAATACCGCCTTTTACCATAAAACCTTTTGCTGGACCAGTGTGGCGGTGCGTAATTCTCTCTCCAAATTGTCTCCTGACTCAAATGCAACCATTTTGGTGTCGTAGACAGAAGCGTCTCTCGTCAGTAAAGACATTTTTACTTCTTTCTACCACCCAAATCCTTCTTTCGTCACACCATTGGCAGCGGAGACGTCTGTGGTTCAGCGTCAAGGGTAGACGAAGCCAATGGACGTCTTGCGGCCGAACACTCAGATGTAAACAGCGTCAAATGGTAGGCGCAGATACTGTATGATGCGTTACAGACTGAATAGTGCTATGGTTTGTGAGAACCATAGCATAACACATTCAGGGATCCATCATTGTTATTCCCGCAATTTATTATCAAGTGAAGTTGTGCACTGAGATGGATGCGATTGAACACGTCGGTTCGTCGTATCCTGCCGATTCATCTAACAGATAAATCAAAATCTCGGTATACCACTATTCTTCCTCTGTCCAACCCGAATACTTGATCAAAAATAATCCATGTTTCCTACAAAACATAATTGATTTGTTTATTTATTTTATTTATTTATTTTGAAGGGAGAAAAAAAACAAGAGAAACACAATTGCCGAACTTGAAGTCGTTGAAATCTCAAAGCTTTAAATAGTGCTTTGAAGTGGATCTACATTCGTGCGTGATGAGCGTCTGTGCTAAAATTCTAATCATTTACATATCTCACATCCACTAAGGCATGCTGTAAATTTCAAGTTGTTTTCATGCATTCTTCAGGGTATTGCATTTACGGAGGCCAGCAGTTTATTACCGACACCCCCAATTATGTGCCAAGCCAAATCAGCTTCCCGGAAATAACGCCAAAATATGATAACAAAACGAAGTATTGGTGAATGAAGCAATGAAATATCTACTCATATTTGTCGCTTGAAATTCTGTGCGCTTAAAAATATCGTCTGTGTATCTCTCTTTTATCTTAATTATAATATTACTATATTATAAATGAAAATAAAATTAACTAATTGGTATTAGAGAGAGAGAGAGGTAATAAAGAAACAGCTTATATTCGTTACACAAATATAGGAATAACTAATTTTTAAAATTTTGGTGATCAATTGCATTTGTTTAGGTACTGTTCCACTTCCATTATATGTTTTTCTGTACTCAAACCAGAGTGGCTGGACTCTTCACCATTTAGAAGCAAGGACTAAGCAGGAGACTTGATCTTCCACTCCATGAGGTATTATTTCGCTTGGAGGTTATTGCCATCACGACGTATTTAACATAACTTAGTCACCTTTCGTAAATTCGACGGATCAGTGGTTCGATTGGGATTCAAACTCGGTACCTTCCAAAATTGAGAAAAGCGCTCTTCCCACAACAGCCTTAATAACCTTCTGAATCTTTCAAATTATTTAACTGTGGAATTGGCATGTAAAACAACGCATTGTTTTTATTTTTAAAATATATTTTTAACATGTAAAATTATACATTTATTCAGAAAAATTCTAAATATTTTGAAGAAATACATTAAAAAATTAATTTTGATTCTTTAAATATCATTACGAATTTAAATAATTTTTTTAAAATTTATAAAGTGAAGGAGATATTGGGCTACATTTTTCAAATTAGACTTACTAATTTTGAAAATATTTGTTTAATTTTTGAGACACTAGACAATTGTAATACAAAATAAAAAAATAAAATACAGAGTAAATATTTTTTGTATAATGAGAAAAAAAATCAAAGAAATCTTGTCAACGCGTTTAAATATTACTCATATAGTTGTGTGTATGAAAACTCCTTTTTGTCTTAATAACTAAAAAGTAAAATATTCCTTATGATAAAATTTTTATTGAAAAACATTGTATATGAAATTTATTAATTAGAGATGTAACTAAGTACTTTAATTTTTTTTTAATTGAAAGTCACTTTACAAAATTTGCATGAAATAAAATTCAAATTATTAACACTCGTTACGAATGCCTAAATTTATATACATTTCATTATTCGACACTCACTTTATTTTATTATATTTTTTAATTATAAAATTCTTGTTTGATAAGTATTAAAATTATGGGGAATAGAATACTATTCGCTTGAAAATAAATTATATATTTCCATTATTAGGTTTTCAAGAAATAACAAGAGAACTTAATTAAAGTACAAAACAGAGGAAAAACAGTTTCATACTATATGTATTTATTCCACGAGATGTAATGTTAGGCGAAACAAAGTTATTTTATAAATTATTGATTATATTATATCTCGAAGAGTATGTTTTTTCTCTTTTTCAGAAGTCATTATTTAAAAATAGATTGTAAACACATTTCTTAATAATTCAAATGTAAATCACCAACATAAATACGTCATCTAAATTCGAAATCTAAAGCAACGGAATGAAGTACACGCGAATACCAAAGCCGATAAACGATTTAAAACTGACTAAAAGTAGCTGAAAACGCTTTAAAACCTTCAAATGCATGCTTTATCGATCTTTACTCTGTGCAGCCCTAATTATATCCTAGAATTTGATACATTTATATGCTTACTTTCTACTCATTTCATGAAAAGGATTCAGTAAAAGTAAGAATTAAACGGTGACATGTAAGAACTTTATCCAACCAGAAATCAGTCATTTTTTATATTGAAATAAATATGAAATACTTGCAGAACAAGCAAACTCAGTCAGTTCTTTAATAGTAAAATTCAATATTTGCCATCTGTAGTCATATTCTATCGCGACTAAGGAAGATACCTCAAAAGCAAGAATAAATTAATTACTTAAAATAATTGTTTACAAAATGAATATTTTCGTTTTTTTAAAGAGTTTGATCAAATAGCTTTTTATAAGTCTGGATTAGAATGTAATTTATATTTTAAAAAAATTAAAAATTTCTTTAAAATTATCATATTCATTTTTTTATTTTTTTTTTTATTTTTATTTATTTTTATTTTTTTTTGAAAAAGGAAAAAAAAGGCCTTTTAGAATTATATATCAGAGATAGATTAAATAATTTCATTTTGACAGTTAAAACTAACACTGAATATAATCTAAGTACCTGATATTGGAAACGTATATTATATCAAATAAATATATATATGGATAAAAATATTTTCAGAGAGATTTATCCAGTTTTTTTCTTAAAATATATGGAATTGAGTTGCATTTATCGAATTATTTCAGAATAAACTTTCTCGACAATAAATAAGTAAATTGATTTTTATTTCCCTACTTGAAAGCAAATCGGTCGTGAAAAAAGAATAGTTTGAAAAATAATTGCTAGGAGTCTATCTAAAATAGATATTATGCGGCAGTATTTCGTTCCCTTATTCAATAGTCTGTTTTCTTTTATTTATTAATTTATTTATTTTTTAAGTAGCTATTGTGTGGTCAGAGTATCATTTTCGTTAAGCATTTTGTTTTATGTATTGACACTTTCACTTATGCATTCATAATAGTTTAAACTCATACTGCATTTCATAATACTTACTAATTACTTGAATTTTGTAAATAATTTTAAAGATGAATTCCATACTAACAATAGAACATTTTTAATACCTTTTTTAATAAAAATATAGTTAATAAAAATATTTTTATTTTATCAAAAGTCAAATAACTATATTGCTGTTTAATTTCCTTTGCTACTAACAGTACAGAATAAGTAGAAAGTATTTATCAAAGGAAAAGCAGAAATTATTTAAGGAAATAATTCAACTAGAGAAAAATAAAAACTTTGGGAAAAGATGAAAAATGCCTATATATCTTAAACTACCTTGTGAAAAACAGTTAATTATCCTTCAATTTAAAGAAACCATTGTTCAATCTCTATTCTGAATCTGCAGTATTTTATCTCAATAAAGATGATTAAAGTTACAAATTGTCTGTACATATGTAATGTTTAAAGTATATATTACAGTTATTTCATAGAATAACTAGGTATCTTATGAAATAATTACGCATAGATATTAAGATATATAATAAATGAATAATTTCATATATTTCATATATAGTTATTGTATAAAATAACTAATAATAAACCATTAAAACAAAAAATAAATAATTTGTATAAAAATAATCAAATTTATTCTGCATGTTGTGTGTGTGTGTGATTGATCACAAACAATTAAAATATCTCTCAAATTACCGTTATTCTTATATCAGATGTGATTAGTGGATAAATAATAAGGACTGTCAGGTGAGAAAAATTTTTGTTTCCTCACCGTCAGAATTCTACGTCTAAAATGAAGCCTACATGTAAAAGAAATCCGAGGCCCAACGAGTTTCCATTTTCTCACTTTAGCAATCGCAGAAGATACTGCATAAGAGCTCATTCAATTGTACTGTTCCATAATTCTACATACTTTAATTGACTTATCCAGTTATTTCGTAAAATTCCTAGTTATTCTAACAATAACTGATTCCACATTTGAATGATAAGACAGCTGTAGAAAAACTGTACATTATTTATATAATATCTAATTTCTAACTTGTTTCATGAATATAAAATGTTTCATGAATAATTTTAACTTTTTTCAGAAATATAAAATCCTTGTTCAAAGTCAATAAAAAACTTTTTTTATAATGAACATTTTATAATATTTTTAAAATGAATAATTAATATAACTTGTGAATTATAAGAAAGAATATATTATCTATATTTTCAGAAATAAATATTCATTTATTAACGAATTAAGAAAAATCAGAAATTGCAGTTTAAATAAGTGCTTATCAATGATTGTTTATTAAAATATTTCTACATTAAAACAATGCATAAGAAATATTTTAAGTTCTGCCTTCTTTTCATAAATCAACTTTTATTTGAAATTGTGCAGTAAAAGGAAATTGAATTCAATGGCATAAATCTCGATGACTCTCAGAACATAATTAACGAGGCGCAAAAAAGAGTATGCTGAAAATTTTCTCTTCAACTTATAAACGAACTCTTTGAAATAATGCAATTAACTGCAAATACAAGTTGGAAATCGAATTCGTCTCGATGTCTTGTGGTGCTGTGAATGAGATGCAATAAAAACAATTTTAAAAAATATAATAAAGCTATTTATTACAAAATATTTTACAAAATAAGATTATTATAAAAGTCTTTTTTTATTTCAAAGTAATATTTGGTGGGAAATCTTAGATACTGAAAACAATTTCAGAAAATAGCCGATACAAGCCGTAATGAGATGATGCAAGCTTCATTGTTTGCAGTGTCAGTAAAAAAGAGGGGGAGCAAATATCAACACTGCGTTTCCAACAAGTACCAGTGTCATGAACGCAGTTCAATAAAAGCACATGCTGAGTTGATTTTAAAAACAAATTGGTAGTTCGATCAAATGCGGGAAATTTCACTGAAATGAAACATGCTTAGAAGGATGTTTCACACATGGTTGGCATACATTAAATCTCTCAAAGTATGCTCAGCTGATTCAGGAATGCAACTGTCAACTATTTATCATTAATATTAAATGAATTGATATTTACAAGCTGCGTTCATTATTTAATAGGTCATATTACATTTTGCAATTCAATTTACAAAGTACACCAACTCACAAGAAAATGAAAAATATTTGGAACACCTAGAATGAAATTATTTAATTTATATCAACAATAGAGTTTTATAGATTAACTAAAGTTTCCATCTATGTGTACTTGTTGTCTGGTGAAAGGTTTTCTTCTCACACAAACTTAATTACTTCTCTAAAAATTAAATTTCAAATATAACCGATTTTATTGTTTCTGCCATGGAACATTACACTACGTTGCATAATGATAGAACCACCTTGTATTTTAAGCCTAGCATACAATAATTGGAATAAATGATTGAAATAAATGTTGTTATTGAAAATATACAAACAAGAATGACAATAACAAAATAAAAGCATTACTCATATTTATATTTTTATGTTATAGAATACAAACTTTATGTTGCAAAATGATAATATCACCCATACTTTTTAGTGGAATAATCGATCCCAGAAAGCATGCGCAGTTGAGTTTCAACAAACAGGTATATAAAAGCTTCGTTTGATCAACTAACTTAATTTTACTTGCATTTATTGTGAGCACGCATAGTTTATTGATTTGAAAAGGTGTTACTAAGCATGAGTAAGAATAATCCTTTATCTGATTTTGAAAAACATATTACGGCTTTTAACCAAGCAGGATTGTCTTCACAGAATATAGCAAGACATATTGAGTGTTCACCATACATGGTCAATAATTTTCTACATCTTGGATCCAAGTATGGGGAAAAGAAATCCACTGGAAGACCCCGAAAGCTAACAAAGCGGCAAGAAAAGTTACTTGTGAAGAATTTAAGAGCTGGTGTAACATTTAACAGACAATCACGAGATCCCATCATCAAAGTTCACAAGTCAACCTATCCAGAATAGCTCGGTGGAACTAACATCTTGAGTACACGAAAATGAAAACGCAACCCAGAATTACAGATCTTCACAAATGAAATAAGATGCAATGGACTTGGAAGAAAATGTGTTGCCTTTTGGAGAAGAAATTGGAGGTCCATTTTGGAAGTTCCAACAGGATAATGTTGCAAACTCCTCTTGGGAATGATTCGTAGGCAACGGAGTGCGGGTAATGGAATGGCCTGCTTCTTCTCCTGACATGAACCCCATGGAAAACGTCTGGGGTATTCTATTTAACTTGATAGCCATCAATTGCTTTAACATAAAATACAGTAGATTGTCGTAAAAAAATTAGACAAAAATTTTTATCTACAATTTTTTTCTCACTTTTCTCTACTGGTTAAATGAAGACTTAAACTCGTTGTCAAGATTTATTACTGGTATTCTCCCTGATTTTTTATCTATCAAGAATCCCCTGAAAAAGTGTACAGATGATCTGACAGCAGCCATCCACGAACAGGAGGAAACAGTATGTAGAATGGAGTTAAATTAGCCTCCTCTTTTAAATATCTTTCCTTGTACTGGGTTGTCATCTGTTTTTTTTTTCCCCTAATCTTTTCCGTCGATTTGTCTAGATCCGACTTTATGAAGAATTGTAACACCTCATTCTCTCCGAATAGTATCCAGCATGGTCTCTTGATTTGATGCTATGAACACAAGGTAAATCCTTAGCATTTAAGAACTATCATACTTGTTCAACCTCCTCTCTTTTTTAAGCCATTAATTTATCTCCTGAAACATGTATTAGATACAATGGAATTTTTTTTTTTTTTTTTTTTTGAAACATACCCCTTTTCTACCAGTGACCATTTTCTGTCCTATGACCTGTAACAACCTTTTAGGCCTAACTCATATCTTATCAATCTTATCCCTTGTTATAACAAAATATTTTCTAGAATTATCATCACTGTCATATTCAATTCCATATATTGTATTATTCTTTATTGCAAACTCTTATTTAATTGTAATGTTGTCAGCATTTTTCTTTTGTTGTTAAAAAATAAATTGTAACTACTTTTTGCGGACTATGAAAAGTGTCTCTCCTTTAACTTATGTACATTTCTCATGCACGCAACTATAGGTCAAAATACTGGAATTGTGGTGGGAGAAATTTGTTGTCAGATATAGTTTTATGTGAAATGATAGAAGATGGCGACGCATTTATGTGTGGCAGTTTTTAACTCTTTTGCCAAAATAACAACATGACTGTAATGCGGTCGTCATTTTACTATGCCAGAGGAAAATATTAAGAAATGAATTCCATTGACATCCTTATTTAGGACAACACTGGGAAAAAAAGGGTAAAATGTTGACAAAATGACGAAATAATTTTCAGCGGATAACTACTTGCAGCCTAATAGACTCAAATTTAACTGAGTTTAATCTGCGGAAGCTCTTTAATCAAAAACTTTTTCTGTGTATCTCCATGTGCGACTTTGCTGTCATAGGGAGGTAAGTCAATTCAATAACAAACTAGAACTGAATGATGCAATAGCAATATTTATAATGAATTTACGTTTATTGTCTCGAAATCCTGATTGCAGTCTTACATTTGAGAAAATATTTATTTAAGTTTTCCTTTGCAAATACCAAAAAGAATCAGATTTCAGGGATTGAAATAAACTAGTTTTTTAAGATTTTTTTTTTCTAAAACATAGACTACTTTTGTTTTTTAATAAAAAAATTTTTCTTTTCAAAAGTTTCTCAATTTTTGATTATCATTACATGTTAGTAAAAAATATATTAGCATCACATTATTATTATTAGCGTCACAAAAGCCAATTTTGCGCCAAGCCTAATTAGCGCCTCGAAAATCGCCCCAAAATATCATGAAAATGAAAGAAAATAATAACAAGAAAAAATTCTTAATGGTGTGTTTTATTTTAAAAATCAATCAATTATTGGTAGGAAATATGTCGATTCACAATTTAAAAGAGAATCGAACAAATAAGATTCCAAATGATATCGCTATGTACCTTCAAGTGTCTTATTCCTCCATATTTAAAACATTTCTAAAATACATTTCTCTACTAATATTGACACCAGATAAAGAAACTATAATCATTGGCACTATTGTTACGTAAGCAGATTAGATTCTTTTACATGTGCGCTATTTGACATTTTGAATCATTTTCCGTGGAGCTAAACCGGTTTGCCGAAAAATTGTCAGTACCAAGTTGCTTTTTTAAACTCATCCGCCGTGTCCCTAACATATTTCACGTGTACATTTTATGGAGTTAAATGAACTTTCCCTGAGAATCATCCTTTCCTACCCTTTTCAAATTCCTCAAATGAAAAAAATAAAAAGTTCCTTCTTTGTCCATCCCATTATCTGACACCTTTTTTTGAAAATTGAGAAATAAAGCAGCAATGAATTCTTGAAGTTATAACAGCGAGTGAATTACACATTCTTTAAATACTTTCAATTGCAATATGTAGTAATGAGAAAAAAAAATAGGATTTTTTCACCTGCATGAAAACTGAAATTCCTTCATTAAAAACAATAAACAAAAAGTATTTTAATTATAATTTTTCCTAACATTTATGCGTTTTTATGGGAAATGTAATCCGTAAAATGTGTCCCATTTTGAAGAGGGATTTAAAACTTGTTTCTCATTAATTTATATAAATTAATGTCGGCTTTTTCCCCTTGTGTCCCTTTTTATCTATATTTTTTATATATAAATCTTCTCACATGAGTAAAAGCAGTATTTCTAAGAAATACTTTTAAGCGGCTCTGATTCATGGGAAATTTTTTTACAGATAAAGTAAATTAACATTTCTTTCGATAATTTATTTTATCTTTCATAAAATACTTTAGCCAACTTTATATTTTGATGCTTTTGCTAGTTAATTTTAGAAGATTTATATTTACCCCTGAATAACTCTCAAACACTAAAACAGAATGGTTAGCACTCTTACCTTCAGTTCGATTCCACCTTAGGTGTCGATGCTTGTAGCGGTTCCGAAACCACTTTAAGTTGTAAGCATCGATCTGATTAGTTCACGTGAGCAAAAATTGATCTTTGAGTGACAAATCAAATCAAACTAACACCTAAATATACCAGTGAAAATAAGGATATTGCTTACTAAATTTGTGTGCTTCAATAATTTAATTTTTAGCCCTATCTTGATTTCATATTTATTGTAATGTTTTTATGAATGCGAATTTTATTATTACGGTTTTGCTTTTGCCATATTTAAGAAAATGGAAAAGTTCCTTCCTGCTTAAAAATCTCAGCGTACTCTCCACATAAAAAATTGTCCATTCAATTTGAAAGAATTACTATTTGTAGTAATTAAATTTATGCTTATTATTCCTAAGATAATTATGGAAAAGATGAGAATTTACCATAAATTTCGTTGGAGAAATGAGCGTAAAAGGAATATGCTTTAAATTATGCTACACTCTTCTATGTGATTTGCCTACAAGAAGTTCCTTTTGTTGCAGGAAAACAACCAGAAACGTTGTATACAACAAATAATGGAAAAACGTAAAGAAAAATTGTTCTAGTAGTAAAAATACTGAAGTCGTATTTAGGTGTTTTACCTTTCTATGATCGAAATTCTGGATCAAGTACTCTTATTTTGCACATTATGCAAAAAATTTTTTGTCTTATTTTAGAATCGGATAATATTTCCTCTGTCTAAATAACAAGTATTATATGGAGAATTCATTATCATAAAAATCACGACTAATTTTTGTAATATTTATTTATCATTTAAATTTCTGTATAAAAACTGGTTTCATCGCTTAAATTCTTTCTTTCTCTTAATAAAAATAACTTTTTTCTAATGACTGGGGAGGCACTTAGGTAACTACTCCGTCGCCCCACAACAAGGTCGTCCTATTCATTTCTCCTCACCCGGTGGGCACCTGTGAACCAAACTACGGTGGCGAGCAGTATTGCCCACACCATACCACCACACTCTCGTTGATAGGAAATGCCACAGTCAGGAAAAAGAAACATCCATGTACGAACTGGGATTTGAACCTGGGACAAACAGCTTAGGAGTCAGAAGAGCTAAATATTCAGCTACAGATTAGTTCATTAATAAACAGGGTATTACTTAATCTTACGTGAATAACCATTTTTTCCTGTTAAATTTATACCAATTATTGTATTCCCCAAATTTTATCTTGCTATTTTAAGATGCCACAATTTTTGCGATATTCTATTTTAAAAAAACATTTGTAGAGAAAATTTTGAACTGCATTGTTTTCTTAGAGAGATAAATTTTGATTGTATTGTACTCAATTCTAAACATGTTTTTTTGTGTTCCTGATTGTGCATAGATACTCAGATTGCATATCCAATCATTTTTAATTTTTTTGAGTTTTACTAAATGAACCATGCAACCAAAAACATTAAGTCTATTAATCTCGTGTCAATCCAAGAAATAGTTGAACAAGAAAATAGTAATTTTTTTTTTGTTGAAGGTATTATCTCTAACGGGATGAGAAAACTCGCTTGTTCTTAGTAAATATCTGAGTAAAATTTCTTGATTTACACTTGATTATTCGTGGATATGTTAAGCTCTTTTCTTATCAAACGTTGGCACAGTTTCGTATAACCTCTAATAACAAAGATAATTATATTATTTAGTACACAAGGGCCTCGGTCATAAAAGATTTAACAAAGAGCATTATATTGCATTCAATACTAATTAACATGGTTTCCCAACCTTTTCATATATTAAACATTAATTACTTATATCATATATTAATAATAATAAATATTAATAATATTAAAAATAATTTAAATATATTCTACAAATTTAGAGCAGAAAAATTCCCAAATTTAGACTTACTTTCACCGTGACCTAGAAGTAGGACAGTACTCTTTGGAGCATAATATCCTGGGTTTGATCCTACTCTTTGTTGAACAATGAGAGATAAATGTCTCTGTCTTTTGCATGTACTTCCATAGTGATGAGTGCTCTTCTTTACGATTAGGATTTTCTTCTTTACGATGACAACTGTGCACGGAGCTTACTCTCGAAAAATGGTTCACTCGGTGAACTGACAGCGGATTTCGGTCATCAAACTGTCAACTGTGAGTGGTCGTAAAATTTAGACTTCACTAAAATAAGGTTAATTTTTAACAAGTGATTTCTTGTTTCATATTTTAATAATCGTGATACTTCATTATGAAAATTACAATATTTTAACTTTACTTTCTATTCGTTTGTATGCTTATTTCTTAAGGCAATATGAATTATCAGTAAACAAAATAGAAATATCAATGCTATTTTTATTCATTTGAGAATTGTTTTTCTATGCAAAGGCATAACTCCAAAGGAAACCATATTTATGGAGTAACGATCTCTTCCAAACTATCCAATGCAAACCAAAAGCGTTTAACCATATGAATCCGGAGTATTAGGGGGCCCAAGTTTACCGCATTAATGACAGCACGGGTTTAACAATACAGTCTATCAATTGAGACAAGTTACATAAAAACGACTGAACACATTAAAAATTGTATTTTGAGCTCTAGAGGATGAAATATGCATAAGAGAATTTTTCTTTATCCTAAACCGGTCCTCGGCATCTCTACCATTAATCCACAAGCGTATTAATAAAAAAGATGAACAAATATAAAAACAAGAGTAAAGTCTTTTAGTAGCCTCAAAAGAGTTGTCAGTCATAAACTTTAAAACTTCAGGACAGTTCTTGAGGTGAGCGGCATCCATATCACCATGATTGCACAATGGACAAGGAGCAGAGTTCATTACACCTATTCGATTCAGATCCTTTTGCAGGTAGTCATGTCCAGTTGTCACCTGGAACAGCTGAAGGTAAGGATCCCGGTATTTTATTGTTCCCATCAAGAAGAGTTTTCATAACCCTATTACATAAACGGAAACACTAATATCCTTTATTTTACAGAAGATTACACTTTTGACGTTACGCAAAGGCAAAGGGTGATTGCGTAAGAGAAAATGAAATATAGTATATACATACATTATTGGGTTCATACAATTAACTCAGATGAAACTCCACTTTGAACATGATGGCCCGGGCTCTTGGACGAGCTGACTCATTAGAAGAAACTACTGGCCTTTCCTATGATCTTTGCTTGAACAATGTCAGTGGGACGGAAATGTCTCAGAAGTTCAGATTGTCTCCTTCATTGCTGCTGTCTTCAATGTATTGTGTCACAAAATTTAACTGTCACATTTAATCTCACCAAGTTTTGGTTTTGCGTTCTTCGTCCCTTTCAGAACTCTCTGCTGTGGTCGACAGTCTCCTCCACAGTTAAATTATGATAGTCTGGATCACCTTCATCTGTACTGAACTACGACTCTATGCAATGATTCAGTATGTACACCTAAATGGCTGTCCAGATTAAGCAATGTCACGGGGTACAGATCAATGCGGCTTCACTATGCATCGTAAGCACTGGCTGTATGAGAGAGTTAGAGATTAAAATGAATCCAAGATTGGCTTACATACCGAAAGATTTATTATTTGCTACCAATTCCATTTATAATATTTTCAATTACATGATTAGGAGTATTTTATGTAATGGAGTCTTTTCCGGATGATTCTTGATTCAGTTTCAGAATACTTTTTTATATCATATCATAAAAGTGAGTAATTTTAGGAACTTTCCCTTTTTTCCTTCTGTAAAATTTCACGAAACCTTTTTTCTCCCAATCTGTGCTTTATCTGATTTATTTCCTTCTTGATGAAAGCTAAAAGGAATAATTACACTAAAAGTATCTGGAAGTAATTGGGATGAATAACTTGTTTCGTTGAAAGCCTTATAAAAGAATACACAAAGATGAGGTTAATATTTCCTTTCTATTATTGGCCAATCTTGTTTTGAAGAATAACATTCGCTATTTTTGAAAGCATTACACGAACGAGTCTTCAGTTACATGCAATTACTTTAATATCACGTTCCCTTTTCTCAGTAAAGGAGTAATGCAGTATACATTTTCTTTTTATGAGTGAAATTCGAATCATTTTATGTAACCATTTATAGTCCCCTCAATATCTTCTGACTTCTTAGCAACTTTGAACGTAAATATAAATTTTCTTTTTTAAATAAAAAAAAGATTTGATTCGTGACTGAAATTCCATGACCTACTATCGAGCTTAGCGTTTTCAGTTCAATCCTCGGGATGATAAAGGATGACTCAGCCTTTAGTAAGTTGATAAACAGAGCAACAATCATGTACGGGGATAAAACTTTAAAAGTTTTGCATTAGGCTGAAAACCTAACCGGGACGAATAAATCAAATATGGTCAGTGTAGGCCTAGCCAAAGGGGAGTTACATATCACTGACTTTCGCCTCATTTAAATTATGCTTAATGTTTTGGGATAAAATAATATATATTAATGTGCTGTATTAAGGTTTAAACTTAAACATTATTTGCAAAACACACATATGTATACATATGGAACACCACAAAAGGCTCCAGTCAGGATTTCCTTAATTCAGCCTTTATGGTATGGAGAGTGACTTCAAATTAACGTAATTAAAATAAAGAGTAAATTTCTTGCAGCAATATTGCAGAGTAAAAAGTGGCCGTAAAAATCATCAAAATTATTGAATAAGATAATTTGCCATTTTTATCCTCTACGGTGCGATGGGAAGTTAGTTCACTAAATTTGAATCAGAGCTACTGTATGAGATTTATTTACTATCTCATACTATCCTTTGAAAAAATTACACTTATTTTTGAATTTTGAAATTTAGAAACGTCTAGTTGACGTTATAATATTATAATTTGTCGTAAACATTGTTTCAATGGAATTTTAGCCTGTTATGTGTTATGTTAATACTTTGTTATGTGCTTAGTTATTATAGAAATATTAAACATGTGAAAGTGAAGTAAACCACAGTTAGATGATAAATAGTTCAATATTTAGAGTCCATGCCTCAGGGGAACAGCTACCGTATTTTCGCTTTGGATAATATTTATAATTGACAAAGAATGCAATCTTAGCTTATTCTGATATCAACTCGCACATCTGAATAATAAAATTTAACCTGGATTGTAGTGAAGAGCATAAATGTATTTTTTAATATCAAGATTTCTTAAAAAAATAAGAATATTAATTTTATAAAACACAAGATTAAATGTTTTGAAAATGTAAATAAAGATTTTACTATTAACCTTTTAGAAAATTCTACCAAGTTAAAATAAAACTTATATCTAAAAATAAATGATATAAAAAAAATTTTTTTTGTCATACAAAATGGATGAAATAAAATTTAAATTTTAAGAATTCAAAAATTTAACTAAAATATTCGAGTTTAATATATTTGACAATTATTTAAAAATATTAATATATTAGGATAATATATAAGCTCTAATCTCCTTTATGTGCGGTGGATAGGCACCACTTAAAAGAAAACGTATAAAAAATTGCACACACGAGTACAACTATAAAAAACTCTTTTCGCCACACAGTTAAAATATTTTTATGACGTGAATAAGTATTGTATGAGTTGTGAATAGGGCAGTCTTGCTTAGAAAGTAACTCAAAACTTTACTAAATGCGCTGATTTTTGAAATGAGATGAACACACGAGGCATTCGCCTTTTCCCAACAAGAAGAGAATCCAACTTCCGAAAAGTAACGTAAGTAATTCAAATGAGAAAGATAAACAAATCTAGTACTAAACTATAAATTTGAAAATCAGTAGATATATCGCTTTACTAGTTTACACTGCGATAACAATACACATCTAATGTAATTGAAGAACACAATACTTGATATGTGAAGTGATGAAATATATATATGAAAAATAGAAAAAACTAAATGGTCCATCAAGCAATTATTTATAGATAAATACCATCAACTTTTCAAAAATATGATTGAAATTTTCATATACCCCTAAAATATCTATCTCATAGATAAAAAATTGCACATAAAGGGCCGCTGAAAACCAGGTTTGAGTAAAATTTCCATTTAGGTGGAAGATTTTTTATTATTGCTTCTATAATTGTATTTACAGTATTATTTTCTTCCGCTTATCCATATTCAAGCTAGAAAATATACGTTTGCATAAATTCATGTAATGAACAACAAATTCCGATAGAAATAATATTTCTAATGTTATTTATATATAACTTAAACGGATAACAAAGTGGAATAGCCTAAAGGTAAAGAATATTTTGGTTAAGCGTAAAGTAAATAAATAATCCATCAGTTGGGAGATGCAACCGCGAGCTTCATTCTGTTGGGCGAACAAAGCTGCCAATTGATCCCCAACTGATATTCCTAATAAATGTGTCCTCTCGATAAGCTCTCGCGATGTTTATGCATCTATGTGTAATGCGATTGTAAACAGCGTCGCTTGAAATTTTAACTAAGCCCGCAGCGGGGTAATCAGGGGCGCCCATCTATATTCATAGCTTTCACCGGGTGTACCGGAAACTATTTGGAGTCCTGTTTCGAGTGCTTCGACTCAGCTATTATTCACGAGGTATTCGCCAACGAGCGCTTTAAACGAATTAGAGCTTTCGCCAACGAGCCTCTGCAAATAATAAATGCGAAAAATTAATCAGGAACTATGGATTCGCTGTTTTATAATGTTACAAATTTAAACAGAAATAGTTAAGCATTTCTAAAATTGGATTTATCTCTAAATATATAGTATTTAAAAAGTTTCCTTTTTATATTAAGCCTGGCTAATTTTGTGTTGCCCGTAAAATGATTTAATTCATTGGTTAATATTTGAAGAATTTCTAATAATATTTTTAATTTGCCTTATTTTAAGTAATTAAAGAATAATTTGAAATCCGTTTTATAAAATTCATGTTATTAAATAGTTCAGAATTTCATTTAAATGAGCCATGTTTTCGTATTATGGTTATCGAGAGGTGAAGCTCTTTATGACTCTAATTTTATTTTTTTATTAAATGTTAAGTAGTATATGGGGGGGGGCTAGAGGACACTCAAAAAATGCAATATTTTTTGCAAAATAAGACCTATTTTGCAAGTTTTATAGCTGTTTTTTGATAAAAATTTGCAAAAATAGAGCATTTTTGATTTTTAAAACTTAAACAAAAAAGTGTGTTTTTCACTAAAAAATGACGTCTTTTTCACTAAAATATGCAGTATTTTTAGTGTTTTTAAGCTGTTTTTGATGAAAAATTGAGCTTTTTTTCACTTTCAAAATTTCAACAAAAAAATTTGACCTTCCATCGAAAAAATGATCACTAAAAAATGCATTATTTTTATGTTTTTAAGCTGTTTTTTTGATAAAAATTGAGTTTTTTAAGCTGTTTTATTATAAAAATTTGTATTTTTTTGGATATTTAAACAAATGTTTTTTTATAAGAAATGCAAGGTTTTTTGAAAATATAAGATAAAAGCCGTTGTATGTGTTTTTTTAAAGATAATCTATTTTTTCTATATGCAAGAAAGGTTTTAATTTATTTGATTCTCCATCACTACCAATTAATAATTTAACACGATCGTTTCTTTTACCATATGCAAAACATGTAACCGATTCGGTATCAGTTGTTAAAGGTCTAGTAAATATAAATTCTTCTCCAATTTGTAATTGCATTAAAGGACTATGTGTACGATTTTCAGATTTCAAAAAAATTGTAATTTTCATATGCATATTAGTTACTAGTTTTAAATCAGGTTCTAGTAGTTTAGAGCTCATTAAATTGAATTCTACAGGTCTAAAACCTCCTGTATGATATGTTGCATATTTCTCTTTAATAGTAGCATAGAAATTTTGAGAATCGACATATTCTTTTGTTGCGGCATCTTTATTTATAACAGGATTTGCAACGCTTGAAAGTCTTACATTTCCAAAATTATACACACCATTTTTAATTAAAGAAGGTACATATAATCCATCATTATCTCTAATTAATATATTATCACTCTTTTTATTATTGATGAGTGTTTTTCTGTCTACATAATATTTATTACACACATCGTATTTATCAGTAGGAGTTGGAATATTAATTATTTTTTGTTATTAGCATCGAAAGCATTTTCTTTCAAAACTAAAGCATTGTTTTCAAAGTAACGTTTATTAACAGCATTTTTGTCATTTACAGGATCTTTTACATTGCTAATTATTTTATCTTTAGCATCAAAACTACCTTGAGCTGAATGTATTAAACTTTTCTGTTCTAATTCTTTTACAATTTTATTCACATAATTCATATTAGCTGTATCATGTAAATCTATTGGATCTGACACATTTGAAATTCTTTTATGTTTTGCATTATAGTTTTCATTTTGTAAATGAATAAGAGAAGCATCTGATAAATTTCTAACATCATTTTTAAAATGTTCACGAATTCTATCCACATAAGATTTTGTAGCTGAATCATTCAATAATTTTGGTTCATTTACATTACTTAATTCTTTTTTTTTCTATATCGTAATTTCCATCGTTTATTAATTTAAACCCTACACCTGGAGCACCTGGAGGTCCTTCTTTTATTTCATCATCAAAAAAAAGGATAATATGATGTCATTTATTAATGTAAAAAACTCATTATGCTTTCAATGTTTTAATCATAGTTATTTCTTCAGATTTCATATTCATGGAGCATTTGTTCCTTTCTTTCAAAATGAAGTAGAAAAAGTAATTTTTGGTTGTATTATTTTTCAACCTCCAATTGAATTCGATCATTAAATTATTCAGGTTTGTGTAATTTTCATGATTCTCTAGATTGAAACAAATTATAGGATATTTACTAAAATTTGAATAATCTATCATGCAACCTGTTTCTGCATTTATATTGTTCATTCCTGCTTCTAAAAGAGCTGCATATATTCGATTATAATGTTTTTTATTGAAATCCATGAAATAACTTACTGTTGGAACTTTTATGTTATTAATCATTAACCAGCATTCTGTCATATCCAAGTTATCAAACATCATGTTGTTTTGGTTCATATTTTCATTTCTTTCATCATATTGAGGAATGACGTATAAACTTAAAACTTCATCAGATGTTGCAGGAATATTATAAGATCCACTAGCATTTTTATTAAATAAATTTGATTTGATAATATTATAATGATCCCAATTTATTTCTATTGGAGTATCAGATAATTTTAGTTGATTGAATTTTACAGCAGCTGAATTTTTGAATCTAACATATGGTAACCAGAGAGAGAGGTCTTCAACAACTGCTTTGAAATCAGGATTTTGAATATCTGTATATAACATATTTTTACTATCATTTCTTTGAATTTCTATTTTAATTTGAAATCCTGTAAGTACTTTTCTATATTCCCTGAAAAAATCAAATATATATTTTAATGGTATCCATATTCTTACAGTTTGACTACCTTTAGTGAATTTCCATCTCTTTGCAAATCCATCATTAAATTTTTCATTCATTTTGAAGTTATTATAAAAATCAGTAATTTTAGTTGCATCAACCAAAGTTCCATTATATTTGAAATTATCTCTGTCAGCATATTCAGAAGTATCCATATAGAAAAACATATTAGTAGCTTCCGATGTTGAATAATCAGGTGTGAAATTTATCAATCCTAAAACTTGATTCATGATTGCTTTATAATTAATAGTAGATTCAATTTCAGTATTTCCTATTGTTAATCTGCTCGAATTAATTAAACCACCACCATTTACAAAAGTAATATTTTCATTATTTATATTGCTTCCATCACCTTTTACAATTTTAATTTCTTGTTGCAGATAACCTTCAGAATATAATATATTAGCATTTGTATCATTTATAAAGAAATTATATGTAGCATTTTCATATGGATTGTTTTTATCTCTATTCTCATGTTTAATTTCTCTATATTCAAAGCTTTCAATTTCGTTATTATAATAATAACTGGTATCACTCAAATCATAAATTTTGTTCATTTATTTAGGATAAAAAATTTTCAATCCTGCATCATGTTTTTTTCTTTTTTGATAAAATCTCATTTAATTTTTCTATTATGAAATCTTTAGATTTTTCTTCTATAATAGGTTTAGCATTTTCTATTAAATCAGAAAAGAAACCTCTTCCTTCTATTTTCTTACTCTTTCTGTACAATCTGTGTTTATTCATTTATTTAGCTATAAATCTATACTGTACTTCTTGTCTATTTAAATCAATTAGTTCACCTCGATGATTTGTAATTTTCATTCTAATTCTATGTATTGAATCAGATTTAACTGGAAAAAATATAGGTTTCTCAAATTCTTTAGAATATTAACTTCCTGGAGGATTTGTGGTTGTAAATGAGTAAATCACATCAGATTGAAAGTGATTTATATAAGCACCATTTACTATATCACAATGAATGTAAATATTATCATTTCCATTTGCTATATCTGCTATATATTTACCTTCTTGTTCTGCATCTTCATATATTTTTGCTTCAAATCCTAAAATTTTGTACAATTCACTTTTGGATAAATCAATTTTATAATGATCTTTCAATTTAATTGCAAATCTTTGTCTTTCTTCTATAATTCCAAATAATATTGGAGGATCATTTCCAAAGTATTTAACCATGTAACGATTCAAACCTTTTATACTGTAATGACCATTTGGAATAGTGAAATCTATCCATTTCTTACCATCAAAATATGAAAATTTATTATTTTTGTCAGTAAAATTATTACAAGAAATGTACATATAAAATGACTGAAGAGCTATTTCCTTAAAATTAAAAGGGTTGGAATATTCAATTGTAAAATCTTCTGATTTACTAGCATTTTTAGAATCTAAAATGAGGTACTTCATTTATTTATAAGTAACAATTTTCTCATTAGAAATACTAGGTTCTTGAGTAAATGAATATAATACATCAATAGGGGATTTACCTTTATTTCTTTCCGTTATATATTTCATACAATATAAACCACATTTTACAGATGTAGGTTGTTGTAAAAAACTAGAATTATAACGAATTTCTTTTCCTGAAGATTTTAAATAATTGACTATATTTTAAGGAAGAAATTCATTTTTTATTTTTATTTTTTCATATTTATATTCTCCAAAGGGATCAAAATATTCTACAAAATCGTATATTGGATCATTATAATAACAAACCCAGTGAGTTCCACTACCTGTAGATACATCTAAATTAATAATTCCGTTTTCAAATTTTCTTATATTTTTAGGTAGCATATCTATAGTAAATGTACCTCTAAATCCTTTTTCGTTTTTCATATTTTCTTCTATTATTTTGTTGGATATTCCGAGGGAAGATAAACCCCTTTCCACAACGTTTTTTTAATTCCAGATCCTGAAATTTTATCTAATATTTTTTAGTACCCCATCCTGCTGCACCACTAGCAGCTCCAAGACCTAAAGATGTTAGAATAGAATCAGGAATGGTAAAAATCCTCCAGTATTTTGTAACTGAGTTTTTCTAATTGTAATTCTTTTACCTTTTGCAATTTTATTGATTTGTGTTTTGGTAAGATGTAAATCATAATTAGGAGTTTTACTTTTATCTATTTGCAAGGAAACTTCCTCTCCTTTTATATCCAGATTTTAATTTTGAAATTTGATTATCACTCAAATAAACTTTTTGTTACATACATTTATTTAAAGTAAAAAATTTTTAATATTCTTTACATAATCATTTGTTAATGTTCCTTCTTTTAAAAGTTTATCTAGAATAATAACTATTTGATTATATAATTTTTTAGATTTAGAGCCTTTGCATATTTTATTTGTTAATTCATCTAATTTGTTTATACCACTGCCTATACATTCATTTCCTGCTTTAAGAGTATTCAATGCTTTTATATACAGTTTTAATCCATTCATGTTAGCATCGGCTTCTATTATTTTATCTTGTATTTTTTGTTTTTTCTTCTCATTAGTTTCATAATTTCTGTTTTTAGTTAAATTTCCTTTAAGTCTTTTATAATCATCTCGTTTGGATTTTGCTATACTAATTATTTCATCTAACTCTTCATCTGTTTTATTTAATAGCTCAGAAGGCAATTCTAATCCTTCATTTTTAAGTAAATCAAAATCTAAATCTTTATTAAAATTCAATTTTATTATTCCCTCAGCTTTATCCATTAAATTTCCAGCATCTGAAGAATAGTCCAAATGTTTAGATGATTCATGTTGAGGTAAAAAAGACATATTATCTGTTAAATCTTTTATAGCATATTGAATACTTTCAAGATTTTGTTTTCTTGAAATTTCTTGGTCTTGTAATTTTTTAATTACTGGTTTATGAAATTCACTTAATGATTTTTCAATACCTAAATCGGATTCAAGTTTAACTTCATTATTTTTTCTTTTTTCAGATTGTAATTTTATTAATTCTAACTCATTTCTAATCTGTTGTTTTAATTTTTTATTTCTTTCACGTTCAATAATATCCATTTATTTATCAGTTAAATAATTTTCTACTCCGAGTAGATTATTTTTTACAACGAGTAGATTATTTTTTACAACGAGTAGATATTTTAAAAATAAATAAATGATAAAAATAAAAGATTATACAGAACCTGAAGAATTTACAGATGAAAATCAAAATCCTTCATTACCAAAACATCCTTTTAGACTTTTAATTGTAGGCAGTTCAGGATCTGGAAAAACTAATTTGCTTGTTAATTTAATATATGATTATTTGAAATTTGATGGTTTGTTTGTATGTGCAAAAGATATTTATGAACCAAAATATATTACACTGCAAGAAAATTTTACAATGTTTGATGACATAGAAAGAGAAGATATTGTAAATTGTAAAAACATAAAGAGAAAAGAATTATTGTTGGAATTGTTTAATAAATATAAAAAAGAACAAGTATTATTTTCTTCTGATTCCAAAGAATTCATAAAAGTAGATGATTTACATCCATGTATGATGAAAATCTAGTAATTTTTGATGATTGTATAACTGAAAAGATCAAAGCGATATAGCTGAATTGTTTATCAGAGGAAGAAAGAAAATGCATCCATTATTTATCTGAGTCAATCATATTATTCTACTCCTATTAATATAAGAAAGAATTGTAATTATTTTATTTTCTTTAGCTTACAACCAAGAGAAATCCAACAGATAATTAGAGAAATTGATGGAAATCTTACTAATGAAGAATTTAAAAAATTATACAGGAAAGCAATTCAAAAACGTTTTGATTTCTTTATGTTGGATTTAGTAAATATAAATATGAGATATCGAAGAAATTTTGAGCCTTTATAAATGGAAGAATATTTGGAAAAGAGAGTTTATATCTATCGAATGTCTTATCAATTGATGAATAAATTGAGTGTTTCGTTATCAGTTAGTAAGTTTTTATTCAGCGCATCTGGTTTATCTGGATTCGTTTTTCTTCCCTTATCAGCATTGAGTGTAACAGCGGGTGTCATTGAAATAATTGATAAGTCTTTAAATATCTCTGCTAAAAAGAGTGAATACAAACAAGCTTATAAATTTTATAAGCAATTATTAAATTTATTGAAATCAAATAGTTTGACTGAACAAGAAGTGTATATGAGAGAAGATGAATATATTCAAAATTTACAATATTTTCCTATAGAAAAATATATAAAGAAAACTCAATTAAACGGTTATAAGTATGTTGATAAATAATTTTATATCTAAATAAATGTGTAATAAAAAGAATTGCAAATGTAAAAATGGAAAAGGTGTTATTAATAAATCTATTAATAATTTACCATTTGAAATGCATCTACCTGGACATTCATTTACGGGACCTGGAACTCAATTACTACATGGAAAAACAAGATTAAATCCAGATTTATCATACAAAGAATGGAGCAAACCAATTAACAGAGTTGATGAAACTGCTTATAGACATGATATTTGTTATTTAAACAATAAAGATACTAAAACAAGAAATGAAATATGTCATACAAATATGTTAAAAGAATTACATGAAATTCCAAATCCAACAATTCGAGAAAGATTAGAAAGAGGAATCGTTAAACCAATCATTAAAGCAAAAAAACATTTGGAATGGGTTCACTCATTTATTGTTTAAAATGTAAAACTCATACAGATAGTAAAGACGTTATAACTACTACATCCAAAAATGGAAAACCTATGATGAAAGGAATTTGTGTCAATTGTAATTCAAAGAAAAGTGTTTTTTTAAAAAAACAAATGACAATTTAAAAGATGTATATTATGATCCTTTAAAAGGTTATTGTGGTATCAATGAGTTAAAAAGAAAAACTAAATTTACTCAAAAAGATATTACTGATTTTCTTCATACTCAAGATGTATATACAAGATATAAACCAATTAATAGAAAATTTAAAAGAAGAAGGATTTATGTATCTCATATTGATGATCAATGGCAAGCAGATTTATTATTCATAAAACCATTTAGTAAATATAATGATGGTATCAATTACATATTAACTGTTATAGATATATTTAGTAAATATGCATGGGCTGTTCCAATTAAAAGAAAAACAGGTGAAGAGGTATCAAATGCTTTTAAAAAGATATTCAAAGAGAGAAAACCGTTAAATATTCAATCTGATTATGGTTTGGAGTTCTTATCTTCTTTAACGCAGAAATTGTTTTCAGAAAATAATATTCAGTGGTTTGGTACTAATAATACAGAAATTAAATGCTCAGTAGTTGAACAATTCAATAGAACTTTAAATTTAAAAATAAGAAAATATTTAGCAGCTAATAATACAAGAAGATATATAGATGTATTAGATAAATTAGTTTACAATTATAATAACTCTTATCATAGATCTATTAAAATGACACCAACAGAAGCAAGTAAAAAAGAAAATGAAAATATTGTATATAATAATTTGTATGTTAAAAAGATAATCAAAAAACAAAAATTTAAAGAAGATGATAGAGTAAGAATATCAAAATATAAAGAAACGTTTACAAGAGGTTATCATCCTACATTTACAGATGAAATTTTTATAATATCTGATGTGTTAAAAACAGATCCAATTATCTATAGAATAATAGATTTAAACAACGAAGAAATCAAAGGCACTTATTATGAAAATGAATTAGTTAAATATGATAAAAAAGATAATGTATATAAAATTGAAAAAATAATAAAAAAGAAAGGAAACAAGTTATTTGTAAAGTGGTTAAATTATCCAGAAGAATATAATAGTTGGATAGATAAAAAGATTTAATTCAAGGTGAGTAAATCACCCTTTAAAATGATAATTTTGGGTAGGGAGAATTCTCACCCCCAAGAATTGTTAGTAAAAGGGGGACGTTTTGTATCCCCTTTAAAATTTATTATTTTGTATTTTTATTATTAATTTTTAAGAGGACGCTATTTTATATTTAAATAAATATGTTTGAAAAAATATTACAAAAGTATTACTATTGAATATCAATCTATTTACATTTAGAATAGAGAATATGATAATTTAAGACATAGAAATCATCACATAGTTGTATTTTTTGGAAGACCAGATTTTAAATTAGATAGTTATGATAATATGAGGATAATGGAATTACATATAAAAAGAATATTAAAATTACATTATTTCAAGCGATTAATATTTAAAGATATATTTGAAGAATTTGAAGATAATTGTGATTTGTTAGATGTTTGGGTTTATAGATTAAGAGAAACTTTAAGAATTAAAAAAATTATAAGAAAAGAAAAAGATTTATATATATTTATATTTTAATTACTTCAAAAATTATTTAATGAGTATATTAATAATTTAAAATTAATTACTTGAAAAATATTAAATAAAAATTAATATTAATTATATTAATAAAAATAAATATGTTTAATAATAAATTTAGAAAAAAATAGCAAAACGGCCCTTTTCAGTGTGGTGGACTTTAACTTGAAATTATAACATTTACTTCGGGGGTTGCAGCACCCCCTAGAGGGCCATACAGTCCACCACACTTTTAAATCTCGGTCCTAGCATTTTTTCTATATCCTGGTTCTATGTTAAGAGCCGCATCTTAATTGCTTCAACTCATTCTAACTTTTTTTTTTTCTAGAAGAGCGAGCAGGGCTCGAACTCAGGATTAATTCATGCTATTCAGTTACTCTAACCACTATACTAACTGGGACCTGTGAGACTTACTTTTTTTTGGGTTTATCTAATAACTTTATCCAATAAATTTTGTTCTCACAACTGATAACAGTCTTTCAATGAATAGTGCTTCCATCTATATTTTTAAATTAGAAAATATATAAATGAATGATTTTATTCAAGCTGAAAAAATATATTATTCTAGTGATGAAGAAAATAATATTTCTGTACCAAATGAATATTTAAAAGTTTTTAAAAATATTCAAAAGAAAGATATTACTTATGACAGTTCAGAAGATGAAAATTATTATAATATAAATATTCAATCATTTTTGAAACAGAGATATGTAAGTAGGATAAATTTTTTCAAACAATTAAAAAGAAAACATAATTTAAATTTTACGTTGCAAGCTGATGAAATGTTTTACAAATATTTAGATTTTAATTATTACAAAAAAACTATAAAATATTTGTATGTCATGAAAAAGATTTGTGAATATTTTGGAATAGAAAATAATTTAAAAGTTAAAGAAAATAAAAATGAGTGGAATGAGTTTTTAGCATTTTTAAATAATTAGAAATTTTTGATTTTATAGATAGCTACTTAAAAATTATTCAAAACATAAATAATATAAAGTATTTCTCCTTAAGTAGAAAAAATGAAATAATAATTTTAAAATTAATGTAATTATCAGAATTACAATTTCCGTTTAAAAAAATAAACCATAATAAATGGATATGATTTGTAGAGATTGTAAAATAAAAAAGAATGAAGAAGAATTTTATATGCATATTAAGAAAAGAATGACTCGTTGTATCCAATGTACCAAAGCTATTTATTCTCAATCTGAGCGCTGTATTTGTGGCAGGTACTACACCTTATGGCATCGCGCCAGACATGAGAAAAGCAAAATACACAAAAAATTGTTAGCAGATATAATTTCTGCTAATGAAATCTTAAATATTAAATATTAACATCTTTTAAAATATTTTATTTTTTCAAAAGCCTTTATAAAAATACTTTCGAATAAATTGAAAATAAAAAATTCTATGTTTGAAATCCCTTGATAAAAGTCCTTTCTATTAAATAGAAAATAAAAATTCTATTTTTGAAATCCCTTTATAAAATTACTTTCTAATAAATAGAAATAAAAATTTCTTGTTTTTATTTCAATACAAGTATGGCTTTTGTTCACATTGAAAATGCTTTGAATACTTTAAGTATTCAAAAGTTGAAAAATGTTATAAAAGATTTAAAAATAAAAGTAAAAGTAAATCTAAGAATGATATTATTAAATCTATAATATCATATATTAGAAAAACTGGAAATTATAAACAAGTGTTAACAGATATATTAGATTTAGATACTTCTGATTATTTAGATCGTAAAAAGAAAATATTTATTAAATATCCAAAGAGAAGAGAAAATATTAAAAGACTATTTGATTCATATAATTTAAAATTTAATAAAAATACTACAGATTTTGAACTTGTAAAAAATAAAAAAAAAATATATATATATAAAAGAGAAGTAAAACTGAATGAGTTATTTAAACCTGATTATGAAATTGTAGAAATTAAAGGTAAATATATAAAGAAATATATGACTCATAGAAAATCTTATAAGATTGTAGAGATTAATAAAATTAAACCTGTACAATATTTTAATATCTTATCAGATTTATTTAGAAAAGCTATAAGAAATATAAACGGTAAAGTTGATATAATTGTGCATAATCCAAAATTAAGTGCTCCTTTTCATCCTAAAATGATGTCTACTAAAGATGCTTACGAAGTATATTTAGAAACATTAAATAATAAGATTGAATATAAGGAACTTGATATAACTGAATGTATTTTTGATTTTCATGTAATTGAACTACCAGAAGGAGGTAGACATAAATCATTAAGAATGTATTCAGAAACAGATCCTTCAAAGAAGAGAAGTATTTGTCAAATAAAAAATAATGATAATATATGCTTAGCTAGATCTATTGTCACTGCTCTAGCTGTTCAAAATCCAAAATTATTATGTGATAAATTAAATCATCAAAAACTAACAGAAAATGATATAACATATATTAGAAAAGGCCGTTTATTACAAAAACCTTAGCTGAAAAACTACATAATTTATGTAATATTCCTTTAGAAATATGCAGCTTAGAAGAGGTTAAAATATTTGAACAATTCTTAGATATTCAAATTAATATTTACTGTAGAGAAAACTGTAATCAAAGTTTATATTCTGGAGAATATAAATCTACATGTATTTACATATACAAGATTCAAAATCATTTTAATGTCATTACTTCTATTACAGGATTTTTAGGTAAAGATCATTATTGCAATTACTGTAAAATAGGATATAAGAAAACTAATCGTCACAAATGTCCTTTGAAATGTAATAGATGTTTTGTTCAAAATTCTGATTGTAAAGGAGATGAAATATTTTGCAATAAATGCAATAGAAAATTTACAGGTAAAGAATGTTTTGAAAATCACAAAACGAAAGATGATAAAGGTTATAGTGTTTGTAAAATATTATGGAAATGTTTAAAGTGTAAAAGAAATATAAGTAGCTTAGAAAGAAAACGTAAGGATCATAAATGTGGTGAACTGAGATGTAAAAATTGTTGGAGATGGGTAATGAATGATCATAAATGCTTTATGAAACAAAAGAGTTCAAAAGGAGGTATGTGTAAACAGAAGTGTCCTACTTTCATACGAGATCAAAAAGATTGGTGTGAAAAATGTAAATTTGATTACACTGAAAAATATATATTCTTTGATCTTGAAACAGTTCAAGAAACTGGAATTCATGAAGTTAATCTATTAATATGTCATGATTATGAAGGTAAAGAGAAAATATTCAAAGATGAAAATGAATTTTGTAGTTGGTTATTTAAAGATAATCATTATGGATATACCTGTTTAGCTCATTATGGAAAAGGATTTGATTTTCAATTTTTAGCTAAATATTGCTTCAAAAATAACATCAAAGTATTTACTATATACCAAGGTAATAAATTAACTTATATGCATTCGCCTGCTTACAATATAAGATTTATTGATTCCATAAATTTCACAATGATACCACTTAAAAATTTCCAAAAACGTTTGGATTAACTGAATTAGCTAAGGGATACTTTCCACATCTTTTTAATACCAAAAGTAATCAAAATTATGTTGGTAAATATCCTGATAAATATTACTATGGATATGATACAATGGTTACTAATGAAGGAAATAATTTTAATAAATGGTATAACTCTGTTAAAAATGAAACATTTGATTTTCAAAAAGAATTTATAAAATATTGTAGATCAGATGTAGATATTTTGAGAAAAGGATGCTTGGAATTGAGAAGATTATTTTTAGAAACTGTTAATGTAGATCCCTTTAAATATGTAACGTTAGCTGGTGTGTGCATGGGTATTTACAGAGATAAATTCTTGAAAAAAGATACTATAGCTATAGATAATGATACAATTCATAAAGATCAATACAGTAAAAAATCAATTGCTTGGTTAGATTATATTTCAAAAAGGAAAATATTAATATTCAACATGCTTTGAATGGAGGAGAGAAAAAATTGAAATTAGGAAATAAAACTTATAAAGTTGATGGATTTCATGAAAATACAGTTTTTCAATTCCATGGCTGTTATTGGCATGGATGTAAAAATTGTTTTTCTGGTACACAAATAAATCTTAAAAATCAAATGTTGATGCAAGATTTATATGAAAGAACTAAAAAGATTAATAAGAAAATAATGAAAGAAGGATATGAATTAATAACTATATGGGAATGTGCTTTTGACAATAATAAAGATATGAAAAATACATGAAAAATAATGGAAAAGAGAATTCATCGAACCTCTAAATCCTAGAGATGCTTTTTATGGTGGTAGATGTGAACCCACTAAATTAAAATATGAATTTAAAACGAATGAAAAAGGAAGATACCTAGATGTAACTTCTTTATATCCAACAGTTAATTACTTTGATTATTATCCAGTTGGTCATCCTAATAAAATATTTAACCCTGAAAAATATAGTAAAAATTGGTATGGTTTAATAAAATGTAAAGTACTACCTCCTCGGAAATTATATAATCCTGTACTACCTTATAAAGGAGAAAAACTGTTGTTTTCACTATGTAGATCATGTTCTGAAACCCTTCATTGTAAGCACTTCAAATCGTCTCTTGATAAGAAGAAATGTAAAGATTGTTACGTTATCAGAAATTCAGAATGTAAACACAGCGATAACGAAAGATGTTTTATAGGTACTTGGACTACAGATGAAATGAAATTAGCTATTAAAAAGGATATAAAATAATGAATATTTATGAAGTTTGGAACTTTGAAAATAAATCAAATGAATTATTCAAAGAGTACGTAAAATTGTTTTTAAAAATTAAACTTGAAACATGTGATAAATGGAAAAATAATTTTAAAAATGAAAAGGAATATAAGAAGGTAGTTAAAGAGAAATTATTTATAAAATTGTAAAACATAGTAGAAAATCCAGGTTTGAAATTTATAGCTAATATATGTTTGAACTCCTTATGGGGAAAGTTTGGACAGCGAAAAATATGAAACAAACTGAATACGTAATGGAGATTGAAGATTTCTATAGAATTATACTAGATGATACAATAAAAGATTTAAACATGGTATTTATGAATGATGATTGCGTAGAAATGAGTTACAAAATGAAAGAACAATATGAGATAAATAACTTTAACACAAATATTTATATAGCAGCATTTACAACCAGTTCTGCTAGAATACGATTATACAAAATGTTAAATAAATTAAAAGAAAAAGTTATATATTACGATACAGATAGCGTTGTTTATATAGATGATGGAACCAAAGATATTGAAACAGGATGTATGTTAGGAGATTGGACAGATGAACTTGGAAATGATAAATATATGAAATATTGGATATCTGGAGCTAGTAAAGATTATGGATATATACTTAATGATGGATCTGCACATGGAAAAGTGAAAGGATTTAAAATGTCTTATCAGAGTGAAACAATGTTAGATTTTGATAACCGAATGAAAATAATTACAGGTGAAACTGATTGTATAGATGTTGAAATTAACCAATTTAAAATACAAAAAATAGAGACATTTCAAGTACTAAATCAAATAAGAGATATATGTTTGGATTTGATAAACGTAGAATCTTGGATGATTATAACACAGTTCCCTTTGGATATTAATATCTTCAATATTTTATATCTTCAGTATTTTATATCTTCAATATTTTAAATCTTCAGTATTTTATATCTTTAATATTTTATATTTTCAGAACTTTATATCTTTAATATTTTTATTCTCAATTTTTAAAATTATTTATAAAAATGCATTTAAAATAAAATTACTGATATATCATTGATATTCAATATTCAAGGATTTATCCTTCCAGATAAAAAATCATCAGAGAAATTAGTTGGACACATTTAACAGAACCAATTGCTGAAACAATTCAAGTATTTACACCCAATTGTGAATTAACAGAACAAGAAATGAAAATTGTTCGTAAATGCACTCATGAAATTCACGGTCTAAGATTTAAAAGATATTCAGACGATAAAAGTTTATGGATTAGTAATGAAAATGTTAAAAATTATATACAATATTTATATGATGAATATGGTGGTAGATTTGCTTATAAAGGAGGAACAATTGAAAAAGAAATATTTGAAGAATTAAATATACCAGCTGTTGATATTGATGTACCTAAATGTCCTAGAATATTAGGTCCTATGTGCAGTCTATATAAATGTTGTCAGTATAAGAAATCCATTCAAAAAAATAGTTTGTAATAAATGGAAGAAATAAAACACTTAGATATTAGTGAGGAAATAATAGAGAATTCAAAATTAATTAACGAGCTAATTGAAATCAATAAAATATATGACAGATATGGACTTGATGATTTAATAATGAAATATATTGATCAAATAAGAGAATTAATTTTAAAAGTTGAAAATAAGGATATAAGAGAAAAGCACTTGATCTAGTAGATGAAACATCTTATTACGTTATAAATAAATATCTTCAGAAAATGTTTTTGAAAACGTAAAATCATTTAATAAAATGAAATATCATAAATGGAAGAATTCAACAACATCAAAAAGAATATATATCCTGAAACTTTTAAATTGAGAGATTTAGAAGTTGGAAAATACAATTTGATATCTTTGAAAAAAATCAAAACAAAATTTGGATCTTCATTAATTGCAAAACTAGAAGTAAACGATAATGAAAAGAATTTTACTTAAGTTCTTGCCATGCTGATTTATCTGAAAGAGCAATTAAAAAAATAAATAAAAATAAATATCTGTTTAATTACAAAGGTAAAATAAATGATAAATATTATGATTACGAGTTGGAAGAAGTTTAAATCTTTATCTTTTTAAAAAAACACATACAATGGCTTTTATCTTATATTTTCAAAAACCTTGCATTTCTTATAAAAAACATTTGTTTAAATATCCAAAAAACACAAATTTTTATAATAAAACAGCTTAAAAACTCAATTTTTATCGAAAACAGCTTAAAAACATAAAAATAATGCATTTTAGTGATCATTTTTTCGATGGAAGGTCAAATTTTTTGTTGAAATTTTGAAAGTGAAAAAGCTCGATTTTTCATCAAAACAGCTTAAAAACACTAAAAATACTGCATATTTTAGTGAAAAAGACGTCATTTTTAGTGAAAAACACACTTTTTGTTTAAGTTTTAAAAATCAAAATGCTCTATTTTTGCAAATTTTTATCAAAAACAGCTATAAAACTTGCAAAATAGGTCTTATTTTGCAAAAATATTGCATTTTTGAGTGTCCTCTAGCCCCCATATACTACTATGTTATCTTTAATAAAGTTTTAATCTTTCCTGAAATAAAATCTATCCTTTTTTTTATTAAGTTCGAATATTTTACGTTATTCCCTTATTTAACAGAAGTTTTACATTAAGCTGAAAACCTAACCGGGACGAATAAATCAAATATGGTCAGTGTAGGCCATCTTCCTAGGAGAGTTATATACCACTGAAAGTGTTCTTAGAATATTTGCAAAATTATTTTTTATTATTTTAATTTTTTAAAAATAATAAAATAATGAACTGAAATTCATTAAGTGTGAAAGATTCTTTTAAAAAATCTTTTATGTTATTAAATATTGTTAAATTTAATGAAGATAAATGATATATATTGGCATTATGATAGATTAAAAAAGTAGACTCTTTAATATTATGTATTATTATGAATGCAGTCTATTCACATTTTATAAAGTCTAACTTTATGTTACGTTGATTCTAAACTACATTCTTCACTCGTGTAAGCACGACAAATTTTATTTTAAAAATTAAAAACCTGCTAAAGTTATTTAAAAAGAATATATTTGTTTTATTTTAAATTGTTGCGTTGTTTATATAGATGATGGAACCAAAGATATTGAAACAGGATGTATGTTAGGAGATTGGACAGATGAACTTGGAAATGATAAATATATGAAATATTGGATATCTGGAGCTAGTAAAGATTATGGATATATACTTAATGATGGATCTGCACATGGAAAAGTGAAAGGATTTAAAATGTCTTATCAGAGTGAAACAATGTTAGATTTTGATAACCGAATGAAAATAATTACAGGTGAAACTGATTGTATAGATGTTGAAATTAACCAATTTAAAATACAAAAAAATAGAGACATTTCAAGTACTAAATCAAATAAGAGATATATGTTTGGATTTGATAAACGTAGAATCTTGGATGATTATAACACAGTTCCCTTTGGATATTAATATCTTCAATATTTTATATCTTCAGTATTTTATATCTTCAATATTTTAAATCTTCAGTATTTTATATCTTTAATATTTTATATTTTCAGAACTTTATATCTTTAATATTTTTTATTCTCAATTTTTAAAATTATTTATAAAAATGCATTTAAAATAAAATGACTGATATATCATTGATATTCAATATTCAAGGATTTATCCTTCCAGATAAAAAATCATCAGAGAAATTAGTTGGACACATTTAACAGAACCAATTGCTGAAACAATTCAAGTATTTACACCCAATTGTGAATTAACAGAACAAGAAATGAAAATTGTTCGTAAATGCACTCATGAAATTCACGGTCTAAGATTTAAAAGATATTCAGACGATAAAAGTTTATGGATTAGTAATGAAAATGTTAAAAATTATATACAATATTTATATGATGAATATGGTGGTAGATTTGCTTATAAAGGAGGACCAATTGAAAAGAAATATTTGAAGAATTAAATATACCAGCTGTTGATATTGATGTACCTAAATGTCCTAGAATATTAGGTCCTATGTGCAGTCTATATAAATGTTGTCAGTATAAGAAATCCATTCAAAAAAATAGTTTGTAATAAATGGAAGAAATAAAACACTTAGATATTAGTGAGGAAATAATAGAGAATTCAAAATTAATTAACGAGCTAATTGAAATCAATAAAATATATGACAGATATGGACTTGATGATTTAATAATGAAATATATTGATCAAATAAGAGAATTAATTTTAAAAGTTGAAAATAAGGATATAAGAGAAAAAGCACTTGATCTAGTAGATGAAACATCTTATTACGTTATAAATAAATATCTTCAGAAAATGTTTTTGAAAACGTAAAATCATTTAATAAAATGAAATATCATAAATGGAAGAATTCAACAACATCAAAAAGAATATATATCCTGAAACTTTTAAATTGAGAGATTTAGAAGTTGGAAAATACAATTTGATATCTTTGAAAAAATCAAAACAAAATTTGGATCTTCATTAATTGCAAAACTAGAAGTAAACGATAATGAAAAAGAATTTTACTTAAGTTCTTGCCATGCTGATTTATCTGAAAGAGCAATTAAAAAAATAAATAAAAATAAATATCTGTTTAATTACAAAGGTAAAATAAATGATAAATATTATGATTACGAGTTGGAAGAAGTTTAAATCTTTATCTTTTAAAAACACATACAATGGCTTTTATCTTATATTTTCAAAAACCTTGCATTTCTTATAAAAAAACATTTGTTTAAATATCCAAAAAAACACAAATTTTTATAATAAAACAGCTTAAAAAACTCAATTTTTATCGAAAAAACAGCTTAAAAACATAAAAATAATGCATTTTTTAGTGATCATTTTTTCGATGGAAGGTCAAATTTTTTTGTTGAAATTTTGAAAGTGAAAAAAAGCTCGATTTTTCATCAAAAACAGCTTAAAAACACTAAAAATACTGCATATTTTAGTGAAAAAGACGTCATTTTTTAGTGAAAAACACACTTTTTTGTTTAAGTTTTAAAAATCAAAAATGCTCTATTTTTGCAAATTTTTATCAAAAAACAGCTATAAAACTTGCAAAATAGGTCTTATTTTGCAAAAAATATTGCATTTTTTGAGTGTCCTCTAGCCCCCCCCCCCATATACTACTATGTTATCTTTAATAAAGTTTTAATCTTTCCTGAAATAAAATCTATGCTTTTTTTTATTAAGTTCGAATATTTTACGTTATTCCCTTATTTAACAGAAGTTTTACATTAAGCTGAAAACCTAACCGGGACGAATAAATCAAATATGGTCAGTGTAGGCCATCTTCCTAGGAGAGTTATATACCACTGAAAGTGTTCTTAGAATATTTGCAAAATTATTTTTTATTATTTTAATTTTTTAAAAATAATAAAATAATGAACTGAAATTCATTAAGTGTGAAAGATTCTTTTAAAAAATCTTTTATGTTATTAAATATTGTTAAATTTAATGAAGATAAATGATATATATTGGCATTATGATAGATTAAAAAAGTAGACTCTTTAATATTATGTATTATTATGAATGCAGTCTATTCACATTTTATAAAGTCTAACTTTATGTTACGTTGATTCTAAACTACATTCTTCACTCGTGTAAGCACGACAAATTTTATTTTAAAAATTAAAAACCTGCTAAAGTTATTTAAAAAGAATATATTTGTTTTATTTTAAATTACAAAACAATGAATTGATATTCATTGAAAATTTTTTTTATAAAATATCAATATTATTATATTTCCTTGAAATTCATTCAGGTAAAATAGTTAACTTATGCGGCTCTTTTATTTCATATTACTACAATTTTATAAACATTAATTTTATACGTTTTTAAATACCTTAGATAGGTTGAAAATACTCAAATTTTAGTCAAAAAGTGTGCATTCTGGTGTGCAAAATTAAATATGTGTAAAGCTCATACTTAGATAAGGAAAGAGTAGAAAAATTATGTCCGTATGGCCCATCCACGACTCACGATTACAACTTGAATATTGAAATTATTAGTTGATGGAAGGACTCCTGGCGGTGATAAATGCTTGCACACGTCTCGATAAAAGGTCGTAAAGGCTCTTACGATTTATTCTGCCGGGTGTTCACTAATTGTTGTTTCAGGTCGTGATATTGTGCGGTGTTTGTTTCTGGCATTCTACCCATACATGTTCAATTGGGGGAAAATGTGCTGACATTGCAAGACAAGGAAGAGCATTAACTGTACGAAAGCAGTAAAAATACTTGCGAGTAGTATGTGCTCTGCCATTATCTTGTTAGAAATTGTCTCTCTAATGACATGCCAAGAAAGTTAACACAACCAGCCGCAGGATGGTATCAACACACTTGTTGCGCAAACCATACAAAGATGTATGGAAAATGACTGGAAATGACCGATTGTCATATGAGATTGAACCCCCACACCGTCATCACATGTGTTATAATTATATAGCTTCATAAAACAAAAACTGATTAAGATCATTGGCCTCTTTAGGCACAAAAACAATGATTATCTGCTTCAAGAATAAAACGAGATTCATCGTTGAACACTATGTGACACCAGTAAGATGGCAACATGATGGTCGGCTGCAATACCAATTTGTAGGTATAGGTATTTAAATCTATTTTACGTTTCATCTCCTTTGAAATATTGTATGTAAGGATATAGAGACTGTTGCATTTAAGAGAACTGAAAAACTGCTTGGGGTCAAAAGATACCCAGTCGAGTAATAATACTTGAATTAATTTTGCTAATTTTTATCATTAGCTTAGAACCAATTTGTAGGTACAGGTATTTAAATCTATTTTACGTTTCATCTCCTATGATATATTGTATGTATGGCTATAGCGACTGTTGCATTTAAGAGAATTGAAAAAGAATGTAGTATGTAGTCTTTATGACCATTAAATTATGTAAATATTATTCCATAAGCATTTAGTTAGATAAATAATATCTATTATTAAGTGTAGATAATTACGAGATGGACTGAAAGTGCTGCATTTAAACATGTTTTTGCGCGATGGATGAAGACTGCATAAAAGAAAACTTATAAAAAATCGCACAGAACACACTTCACGAGTAGAATGATATAAAAATAGTTTTCGCAACAGAATTAAAAAGTATTTTTTGTGCGGTGAATAGAGATTGCACAAAATAATCTCTCATAAAAAAACTGTGGAAGCTTACGAAATAACTAGGAATTGGTTTTTGGATCGGAATCAAAGTACTAGGCTAATGCATTCAGGATTCTGCAAATTAAAGCAGGAAAGCGAACTTAACAAAAGTAAAAAAGCAAGAGAAAAAATTATCTTAAGCCAAAGATAAATGAATACAGTGAAAAGGACAGAGCAATGCTAAACTAGGAACTTGAAAGCTCGGAATTTATAAACGTGGTTTACAATGGTAACAATTCTGTGTAATGTAATTGGTAGGCGCAATTCTTATGCAATGTTAAGATGCATGTGAAAAATCTAAAAATAAAATGGTTGATTACATTATTTCAATTCTTTATTTATAACATTGTCATTAGTGTTTCAACTGATTGAAATTTTCACATACCTAATAAATATGTATAATCACCCGAAATTACCACACAAAAAATTATCACACAGAAGCAGGTTTATTTGTATACACAGTATTAAATAAAATGACTAGCATATATAAATAAGGCTATTTTTTATCAAGCAGAAGGAAACTGTATCCGTGCTTCTTGGTGCACAGATAAATAAACCATAGGTCTGCTGTGTTGACAAGTGTCCCGCAACTGCTGTCCCCGGTCATGTGATGAATTCAATGTTTCCACTGTCCTTTCCAAACTTTCTGATCAGACAGCAGCAATTAATGAAAATTAAACAAAAAGAAGCTGCTTTGGAATTCATTTAGGAGCTTTTCAAGGTAAATACAGGACTCATACACTCACACATTAATGCACGCAGTTATACATCCTGAAAACAGATATTTTAACAGTGAAGCTAATTTCCTATATTTATTTCAATGTTCTCTGAAAAAACGTTGGTCTGGTTAGTTATAACAATAATTCTCTTGTATGAAGGTAGTGAGTTTTAATCCCGATGCACCTGAAGATGTCCTCCACGTGAAAGGATCTCTATATGGTGGCAGGAAAAGTCTGAAGATAATCTGCCGAGTTATTTCTTTTAAAACTACCCACTTTCGGGCAACGATGGCACCTTCACTGGGTAAAGAGCCCCCATTTCCTTCCCTTGCAGTACTGATAAAGATGAAGACCCTGGTAGGCAGCCGTTTTCTACAAACTATTTCAATGTTTTTTAGTGATCAAAAAAATTTGTTTACGTTTGCATATTTAAGTTTTAATAAAATACGCCTATTTGTGTAATAAACATAAAGAATGGGATATCGTTAACTATAGTTACATTTTTTATACTATTATTTGATTTTAGAAACTAATTCACTAATTTTGATTTATATATTTTATTGGTATAATCGTGCTTGTATTACGTGTTTGAAATTAAGTCGTTGCTGATGATAAACCTTACATTATATATGGGATGACGCATATTTTATTCAATTTCGTTGTAGACAATCCCACTGGTTGGTTTGTGTTACACCAGATATATGAGACTATAAACCTCAATCCTAAAATTGAGGATATTGTACTTTTTCGCACCAAATGATGTGGGGTATCGTAAATTAGAAAACTACCTTGGTTCTAAGTAATATGTCTTTATAATTAGGAACCAAGTATATCCCTAGATTTAGCCATTCGCGCCTCACAAAAGAATAGTTTTTACTTAAGGGACATTGCGACTTCGACTTCATTTTTGGTGTTGCAACGTGTAGCCACTCTGCCATTTCTAAATATGATTCAAAACAGTAAAATAAACAGGAAACATTTTTAAACATTTAGCCAGTTACTTCTAAAGATTACAGATCCTAACCGGTGTTGCTATAGAACCCGCTTCACATGGGTAAAATTCCTTTTCTAACCAGATCATCGTGATTTAGGAAATGTATGAAGAAAAAGGTATTTTATATAAACTTACGAAGAAAAAAAAACATTTTTCTTAACAAAGAATGATATTTTTAGGCAAATTTTTGTTTTAAACGTTTATTTTGCAGTGAAAAAGGAAAACTTTTGCCGTGTTTCTCTTAAAAGTTAAATAAGTGACGCAATCAATCATCACCCAAGAGATTACTAATCCAAGGTATTTCAGAGATTTAATTTGATAAACACCCGAGATTTGATGTAATAACTAATAAATTAAAACTCAGTAAAAAACAAAATAAAATTGTTTTGATTTTAAATTTAGAGTAGTTGACTATTTTAACAAACGTATTGATGAATCTTTATTTGTCTCAATTTTAATAAGATGCAGGCAAATATTTCGTTTTAAGCAGATTTGTCATTTTAATCTCACCATGGCATAGTTGCAGGACGGCGTTATTTAGAGATATTGCTGCAAACAAGGATGGCCAGGAACCTGTTTTGGCTTCTGCAAGCGATAAAAGGAATATTAGGTCAGCACGCGTGGAGTTTGCCGTAACAAGAAACTAGACTATGAACGGTACCAGCAGATGTTCTGTTGATAATCAAGATGGCATGGTGAGAATTCGGACCGGGTCATTTTATATATTTTTCAGGGGGTCATTGCAGCACTCCACGGAACAAAAGAGATGGAGGTATTCGTGAGAATGGTATTGAAAAAAAAAGATATCCAGAGAAAAACATATTTAGATATTAGATATAGCTATGAGGTATACTATTTAATTAATCAAAATTATTTTTTCTATATTTGCCAAAAACTTTAATAAGGGAAATAAAAAAACAACGTATTATTTTAAATGTAGGAAAATGCAGAATATGACGAACAAAACATAAATTTACGAAAAATTAAAATCTGTACAACTGAATAATGTGACACTTTGTAAAGCTAATGGTATTGACCTTCCAGTGAATCAATGTTTGAAAGTTTATGTTTGAGATCTTCGTTTTTGAAGTTCAGGATAAGCTTGAAACGCATGAAGAGTTATTATTGAAAAAATTGTCAAAGCTTTCTATGATTTCAGTTTAATTAAGAGAGTGGTCGTTTCTATAAAAACTACTCTGGAAGAAAGCTAAAATAATTACTGTTTTTTCAATAAAATTAAAATTATTTTTGGGCAAAACACTGCAATTATCATGTTAATTGAAATTTTTAATTAAAGTTCACAGCACATAAAGTAGACCAAATATACAATTGTATTTTTTAAATATTTGGTACTTACATATTAACGTCATCGCGGCTTTTTAAGCAGAATGAAAATAAAAAAAAATTCCTATAATTAAAACATTACTTTTTAGAATTATAAGTCAATTTTCAAAAGTGAAAAAATGTTCAAATTATAGGTTACGCACTAATTCTACTTAAGTTTTGGAGCAAAATTAGTTGCGGTGACGCTAATACATAAGTACCAAAGATTTTACTAGCATTTTCTCTTTAAATAAGATAATGCAGATAAAAATGTAAAAAAAATCAGCCTTATGAAATAAACTAAGACTGTATGTATAAACATGCAGTTAATCATAATGTATGCATATATATTACAAATGCAATAATAAAATTTTATATATATTTATCCAACAAAAATATGAAATCTTAAGAAAAATTATTTTCTTAATGTCAGAGGAAACATTATGTAGATACTAAAATATACGATAAGCACATATAGATATTACTAGATATAATATTCAATTATAATATATTTTGATATGCGATATAAAAAACAATAAAGTATTTTATAAATTCGTGGACCTGCAAATTTTGAGGAAAAATAATTAAATAAAATTACTAAATATAAAATCTATAAGATTAAATTTTGATGTACCTAAGCGATGTATAGGTCATTCTTAAGACTTTTCATAATTCCACATCAGAATATACAGAATTGAGGGAATTTATTTCATCTCAAGAGTATCTCATTTACGTGGTTTCTACAGAATTCCTGCTTCCGTGAGCACTTGAAATAAGGACGTCGGCTATTAATAAGTGCAACACACACACACATATATAGATAGATAGATATGCATTTCTCAGTAAATTCCCAATCAATTCTATTTCTGTTAAAAGATTTTAAAAAGTTCATAGATGAAAACAATTTTTCACTCGAATATTAGCACAAGCACCGTTAAACAGCATTAATTAATTTCTTCATTTTCATGAAATTTTTTGGTAACGCCTGAATTCCATGTGTATAATAGAATACCTTTGATTTTTTACTGCAATGTATCAATATCATCTGCATTACTTTCACACTATTTTATTTCGATTTCAGAAATCAAGTCTTAAAATTTTGTTTTCCACAATACTTGAGCCTGAATATTTGGCTGCAATATTAGAGGGGCCCTTCAATTCAAACTGAAAGTCAAAATAATCAAAAGGAAAAGTCAAACCATTTAAAATCAATTTTTTGGAAAATAATTAATTAATTTTAACAAACTAAAAAATATTTAAAGGACAAGAAAAAGGGAAAATGGAACAAATTTTGAAAATTAAAAACCAAGTAAATCCAAAAGTCAGAAAAATTAAAATAAGTAAATGTGAATTCAAAGTACACTGCTGACCACCATAAATGCAACACCCTGAAAGAAGCATGCAAATAACATGATATTTATTTCATTTATTAGCGGGGTTGTGAGATATAGAAATGATAAAATTTTAACAGATACGCAAATCACGCGCGTCTGTGGCGCCACTTCAAAGCCCTATTTAATACTTAGAGATTTAGATTGCCTGTCTGTCTGTGTTTCAAAAAAAAATATTATCAATTATGCTTCGTAAAAAGTGATCATTTTTTGATAACTTATCCGAGTTCAACAGACAAAGGATAGTAGCCTATCGACATTGTAGATTATCTTTCAGGGAAATCGGTAGTCGTGTTGGATGAAACTAAAGAACTCTAAAGCAGATATGTGATCACTGGATGCAGTTAAAACAGATCGAAGTGTTCCATCGCATTCACCTCAGCGCACCACTTCACGTAATGACAGGCAAATTGTGCTCATGGCTGTGATGGATCGCTCATCCACATCACGAACCAAAGCACAGCACATTGAATCTGTAACGCATCATAAAATGTCAACGGGTACAACTCAACACCATTTATACCACAATGATCTGTCCGTAAGAAATCCATTGCTTTGTCTACCTATGACGCAGAAGCAAAAATGTCTCCACCACCATTGGTACGATGAAAGAAAGATGTGGACGGCAGAATGGAATGAAATTGTCTTTACTGACGAGTCATGCTTATGTCTGCTACACCACGATGGTAACAAGCGACTCTGAAGATACTGTGGAGAGAGGATCCTGAAAAGCTGCACTAAGCACCACCACACATGTTTTGCACCGGATATTATGGCATGGGGTCGTATTGGATGTTACTCTCGCACTCCTCTTATACGCATTGCCTGTACTTCAAATAGCCAGCGCAACAACTCCGAGTGTTGGAGCCAGTTGTCCTTTAACTTCATTGTTTGCCAACAGCCCTATTTCAACAGGATAATGCACGACCACACTTGGCAAGCATTGTCCAAGAGTTCTTAATTGCCAGATTGAATTGCTTCCCTGGCCAGCTTGCTCTCTGGATCTTTTTCCGATAGAAAACATGTGGTCCATGATTGCTCAACGATTGACCCAGCTGCCACACCAGATTAACTTTGGCAGCGTGTGGAAGCTTATTCGTCTGCTGTACCATAAGAACACATTCAAAGTCTCTTTGAATCAATGCGGAGTCATGTTGCAGCGGTGATCTCCAATAATGGCGACTCTTTCTACTGATTTTGGTAGGAACCACACTTTATAGAAATCTAAAAATTTAATACGATCTTCAGATTTCAAAAAAATTGTAATTTTCATATGCATATTAGTTACAAGTTTTAAATCAGATTCTAAAAGTTTAGAGCTCATTAAATTGAATTCTACAGGTCTAAAACCTCCTGTATGATATGTTGCATATTTCTCTTAAAAAGTATAAAAATTTTGAGAATCGACATATTTTTTTGTTGAGACATCTTTATTATAACAGAATTTGTAGCATTTGTTAATCTTACATTTCCAAAATTATGCATACCATTTTTAATTAAAGAAGCTACATACATTCCATCATTATCTCTTATTAATATATTATCACACTTTTTATTATTAATGAGTGTTTTTCTGTCTACATACTATTTATTACACACGTCCTATTTATGTGTTGGAGATGGAATATTAATTATTTTTTGTAATTATCATCAAAAGCATTTTCTTTCAAAACTAAAGCATTGTTTTTAAAGTAATATTTATTAACATTTTTTTTTTCATTTACAGGATCTTTTATATTGCCTATTATTTTATCTATAGCATTAAAACTACCTTAAGCTGAATGTATTAAACATTTCTGTTCTAATTCTTGTACAATTTTATTCACATAATTCATATTAGCTGTATCCTGTAAATCTTTTGGATATGAAACGTATGTGATTCTTTTATGATTAGCATTATAGTAATCAGATTCACATAATTAATAAGATAAATTTATAACGTCTTGCTTAAAATGTTGATGAATTCTATCCACACAAAATTTTGTAGCAGAATCAGTTAATTCAAAAGGTTCATTTACATGTCTTAAATTTTTTTTCTATATCGTAATTTCCATTGTTTGTTAATTTATATCATACATCTTGAGGACTTGGAGGTCCTGCTATTTCCTCATCAAACAAAGAATAATAAGCTGCCATTTGTTAATGTAATAAACTCATTATGCTTTCAATGCTTTAATTATAGTAATTTCTTCAGATTTCTTATTCATAGAGAATCCCAATTTATGATCCCATTTTATTCCTATAGGAGTATCAGATAATTTTAGTTGATGGAATTGAATTAGCAGCAGCAGAATTTTTAAATCTAACATATGGTAACCAGAGAGAAAGGTCTACAACAACTGCTTTGAAATTAGGATTTTAAATATCTGTAAACAACATATTTTTACAATCATTTCTTTGAATTTCAATTTCGATTTGAAATCCTGTAAGTACTTTCTCATATTATCTGAAAAAATCAAATATATATTTTAATGGTATCCATATTCTTACAGTTTGACTACGCTTAGTGAATTTCCATCTTTTTGCAAATCCATCATTATATTTTTCATTCATTTTGAAGTTATTATAAAAATTAGTAATTTTAATTGTATCGACCAATGTTCCATTATATTTGAAATTGTCTCTGTCAGCATATTCAGAAGTATCCATATAGAAAAACATATTTGTAGCTTCCGATGTTGAATAATCAGGTGTGAAATTTATCAGTCCTAATATTTGATTCATGATTGCTTTATAATTAATAGTAGGTTCAATTTCAGTATTTCCTATTGTTAATGTGCTCGAATTAATTAAACCACCACCATTTACAAAAGTAATATTTTCATTATTTATATTGCTTCCATCACCTTTTAAAATTTTAATTTCTTGTTGTAAATAACCTTCAGAAAATAATACATTTGTATCATTTATAAAGAAATTATATTTTGCATTTTCATATGGATCGTTTTTATCTCTATTCTCATGTTTAATTTCTCTATATTCAAAGCTTTCAATTTCGTTATTATAATAATAACTGGTATCACTAAAATCATAATTTTTTTTCATTTTTGAAATATTTTGAAATTTTTTTTTATCCCAAATAGGATAAAAAATTTCAATCCTGCACCAAGTTTTTTCTTTTTTGATAAAATCTCATTTAATTTTCCTATTGTGAAATCTTTAGACTTTTCTGCTATAATAGGTTTAGCTTTTTCTATTAAATCAGAAAAGAAACTTCTTCTTTCTATTTTCTTTTTCTTTCTGTACAATCCGTTTATTCATTTATTTAACTATAAATCTATACTGTACTTCTTGTCTATTTAAATCAATTAGTTAAATAAAAAAATCAATTATGCTTTTCACAAAGCATAATTGATATTTTTTTTTTGAAAACACACACACAGACACCAGATTGAAAGTGATTTATATAAGCATTATTTACTATATCACAATGAATATAAATATTATCATTTCCATTAGCTATATATCTGCTATATATTTAATTTCTTATTCTGCATCTTCATATATTTTTGCTTCAAATCCTAAAATTTTGTACAATTCACTTCTGGATAAATCAATTTTATAATGATCTTTCAATTTAATTGCAAATCTTTGTCTTCCTTCTATAATTCAAAATATTGGAGGATCATTTCCAAAGCATTTAACCATGTAACGATTCAAACCTTTTATACTCTAATGACCATTTGGAATAGTAAAATCTATCCATTTCTTACCATCAAAATATGAAAATTTATTATTTTTGTCTGTAATATTATTCCAAGAAATGTACACAGAAAATGACTGAAGAGCTATTTCCTTAAAACTAAAAAGGTTGGAATATTCAATTGTAAAATCTTCTGATTTACTAGCATTTTTAGAATCTAAAATGGGGTACTTCAGTTATTTGTAAGTAAGAAATTTCTCATTAGAAATATTAGGTTCTTGAGTAAAGGAATATAAAATATAAATTGGGGATTTACCCTTATTTCTTCCAGTTATATATTTCATACAATATAAATCACATTTTACAGGTGTAGGTTGTTGTAAAAAACTAGAATTATAACGAATTTCTTTTCCTGACGATTTTATGTAATTGACTATATTTTTAGGAAAATTATAATTTTTTATTTTTTTAAATTCATATTCTCCAAAGGGATCAAAATATTCTAAAAAATCATGTATTGTGTGTGTGGATCATTATAATAACAAACCCAGTGAGCTCCACTACCTGTAGATACATCTAAATTAATCCCGTTTTCAAATTTTCTCATATTTTTAGGTAGCATATCTATAGTAAATGTACCTCTAAATCCTTTTTCATTTTTCATATTTTCTTCTATTATTTTGTTGGATATTCCGAAGGAAGATAAACCCCTTTTCAAGAAGTTTTTTTTTAATCCCAGATTCTGAAATTTTATCTAATATTGTTTTACTACCCCATTATGTTGCACCACTAGCAGCTCCAAGTCCTAATGACGTTAGAATAGCAATCAGGAATGGTAAAAATCGTCTACTTTTTGTAACTGAGTTTTACTAATCGTAATTCTTTTACCTTTTGCAATTTGATTGATTTGTGTAATGGTATAAGATGTAAATCATAATTAAGAGATTTACTTTTATCTATTTACAAGGAAACCTCTTCTCCTTTTTTTTATATCCCGATTTTAATTTTGAAATTTGATTATCACTCAAATAAACTTTTTTGTTACATACATTTATTTGAAGTAAAGATTTTTTATAATATTCTTTTACATAATCATTTGTTAATGTACCTTCTTTTAAAAGTTTATCTAGAATAACAATTACTTGATTATATATTTTTTTAGACTTACAGCCTTTGCATATTTTATTTGTTATTTCATCTAATTTGCTTATACCACTGCCTACATATTCATTTCCTGCTTTAAGAGTATTCAATGCTTTTATATATTTTTTTAATCCATTCACGTTAGAATCGGCTTCATTAATTTTATCTTTTATATTTCGTTTTTTCTTCTCACTAGTCTCATAATTTCTTTTTTTAGTTAAATTTCCTTTAAGTCTTTTATAATCATCTCATTTAGATTTTGCTAAACTAATTATTTCATCTAACTCTTCATCTGTTTTATTTAATAGCTTAGAAGGCAATTCTAATCCTTCATGTTTTAGTAAATCAAAATCTAAATCTGTATTAAAATTCAACCTTATTATTCTTTTAGCTTTACCTATTAATTTTCCAGCATCTGAGTAATAGTTTAATTCCAAATGTTTAAGATTATTCATGTTGAGGTGAAAAAGACATGATATCTGTTAAATCTTTATTTATATAGAATATTAAATGCATTCAAGATTTTATTTCCTTGAAATTTCCTGGTCTTGTAATTTCTTAATTACTGATTTAGGAAATTCTCTTAAAGATATTTCAAAACCTAAATCAGATTGAAGTTTAACTTCATTATTTTTTCCTTTTTCAGATTGTAATTTTATTATGTCTAACTCATTTCTAATCTGTTGTTTTAATTTTTTACTTCTTTCACGTTCAATAATATCCATATATTTATAAATAATTTTCTACTTCGAGTAGATTATTTTTACTCCAAATAGTTATTTTAAAAATAAATAAATGATAAAAAAAATAAAAGTTCATACGAACCTGAAAAATTTACAGATGAGAATCAAAATCCTACTTTACGTGTGAAAAATGTCAAAAAGATACGTGTGAAAAATGTAAATTTGATTACACTGAAAAATATTTATTCTTTGATCTTGAAACAATTCAAGAAACTGAAATTCTTGAAGTTGAACTATTAATATGTCATGATTATGAAGGGAAAGAGAAAATGTTTAAAGATGAAAATGAATTTTGTAGTCGGTTACTTAAAGATAATCAGTATGGATATACCTGTTTAGATCATTATGAAAAAGGATTCGATTTTCAATATTTAACTAAATATTGTTTCAAAAATAACACGCATCAGATTATTTACTATATACCAAGGTAATACATTAACTTTTATGCATTTTCCTGCATTATAAGAGTTATTGATTCTATAAATTTCACAATGATGCCACTTAAAAAAATTTTAAAAAATTTGAGTAACCTGAATTACCAAAAAATACTTTCCACATCTTTTTATAACAAAATTATGTTGGTAAATATCCTGATAAATATTACTATGGATATTATACAATGGTTACTAATAAAAAGATATATTTTAATAAATGATATGACTCTGTTAAAAATGAAGCATTTGAATTTCAAAAAAAATTTATAAAATATTGTACATCACATGTAGATATTTTAAGAAAAGGATGCTTGGAATTGAGAAGATTATTTTTAGTAACTGTTAATGTAGATACTTTTAAGTACGTAACATTAGCAGTTATATGCATGGGGTATTTTCAGAGATAAATTCTTGAAAAAAAAAAGTTACTATAGTTATTGATAATGATGCAATTCATAAAGATCAATATAGTAAAAAATCAATTGCTTGGTTAGATTATATTTCAAAAAAGGAAAATATTAATATTCAGCATGCTTTGAATAGAAGAGAGAAAAAATTGATATTAGGAAATAAAACTTATAAAGTTGATGGATTTCATGAAAATACAGTTTTTCAATTCCATGGCTGTTATTGGCATGGATATAAAAATTGATTTTCTGGTACACAAATAAATCTTAATTATCAAATATGTTCATGAAAGATTTATATGAAAGAATTAAAAAGATTAATAAGAAAATAAAGAAAGAAGGATATGAATTAATAACTATATGTGAATGTACTTTTGACAGTAATAAAGATATGAAAAAAAGAATGGGAAAGAGGTTTCATCTAACCTTTGAATCTTAGAGATGTTTTTTGTGGTGGTAGATGTGAACCTACTGAATTAAAATATGAATTTAAAATTAATGAAAAAGAAAGATTCCTAGAGTAACTTTATACACAACAGTTGATTACTTTGATTATTATCCAGTTGGTCCATCCTGATAAAATATTTAGCTCTGAAAAATATAAAATACTATTACCTTGAAAATTATATAAAATTATATAAAATAAGGACTACCACCTTGAAAATTATATAATCCAGTACTACCTTATAAAGGAGAAAAGCTGTTGTTTTCACTATGAAGATCATGTTCTGAAACCATTCATTTTAAACACTTTAAATCGTCTCTTGATAAAAAAAATTTAAAGATTGTTACTTTATCAGAAATTCAGAATGTAAACAACGTGATAACGAAAGATGTTTTATGGGTACTTGGACTACAGATGAAATGAAATTAATCTTTTAAAACAGGATACAAAATAATGAATATTTATGAAGTTTGGAACAGTGAAAATAAATCAAATAAATTATTCAAAGAGTACGTAAAACTCTTTTTAAAAATTAAACTCCAAACATGTGATAAAAAAAATAGTTTTAAAAATTAAAAAGAATATAAGACGGCAGTTAAAGAGAAATTAGATATGAAATTGAAAAACATAGAAGAAAATCCAGGTTTGAAATGTATAGCTAAAATATGTTTCTCTTTATGGGGCAAGTTTCGATAGCGAAAAAAATATGAAACAAACTGAATACGTAATGGAGATTGAAGATTTCTATAGAATTATAGTAGATGATACAATAAAAGATATAAACATGGTATTTTTGAATGATGATTGCGTTGAAATGAGTTACAAAATGAAAGAACAATATGAGAAAAATAACTTTAACACAAATATTTATATAGCTGCATTTACAACCAGTTCTACTAGAATACGATTATATAAAATGTTAAATAAATTAAAAGAAAAAACTATATATTATGATACAGATAGCGTTGTTTATATAGATGATGGAACCAAAGATATTGAAACAGGATGTATGTTAGGAGATTGGACAGATGAACCTGGAAATGATGAATGCTATAGATATCAAATATTTCATATTTGATATCTGGAGCTAGTAAAGATTATGGATATATAATAAATGTTAATTCCGTGCATGGAAAAGTAAAAGTATTTAAAATATCTATGAAACAAAGTTAGATTTTGATAATCGAATGAAAATAATTACAGGTGAAGCTGGTTGTATAGATGTAGAAAGTAACCAGCTTAAAATACAAAAAAGTAGAGATATTTCAAGTATTAAATCAACTAAGAGAGATATGTTTGGATTTGATGATTGTAGAATCTTGGATGATTATAACACAGTACCTTTTGGATATTAATATCATTTTGTATCAAATATTTTATATCTTCAATGTTTTATATTGATAATATTTTATATCTTCAGTACTTTTTATATCTTCAATATTTTATATTGTTATTTTATATTGATTATAACACAGTACCTTTTGGATATTAATATCATTTTGTATCAAATATTTTATATCTTTAATGTTTTATATTGATAATATTTTATATCTTCAGTACTTTTTATATCTTCAATATTTTATATGGTTAATATTCTATATCTTCAGTATTTTATATCTTCAAAATTTTTTATCTTTAATATTTTACATCTTTAATATTTTTTATTTTCAATTTTTTAAATTATTAAAAAAGCTTTATAAAAATGCATTTAAAATAAAATGACTGATTTAACATTGATATTCAATATTCAAGGATTTATTCTAAAAAATTATCAGAGAAATTAGTCGGACACATTTAACAGAACCAACTGCTGGAACAGTTGAAGTACTTACACCTAATTGTGAATTAACAGACCAAGAAATTAATATCGTTCGTAAATGTACTCATGAAATTCACGGTTTAAGATTTAAAAAATATTCAGATGATAAAATGTTTATGGATTAGTAATGAAAATGTTAAAAATTATACTCAGTTTTTATATGATGTATATTGTGGTACATTTTCTTATAAAGGAGATAAAATTGAAAAAGAAATCTTTGAGGAATTAAATATATTTACTGTTGACATTGATGTACCTAAATGTCCCAGAATATTAGGCCCTACGTGCACTCGATATAAATGTTGTCACTATAAGAAACCCATTCAAAAAAATAACTTGTAATAAATGGAAGAAATAAAATACTTAGATGTTAGTGAAGAAATAATAGAGAATTCAAAATTAATTAACGAGCGCTAATTGAAATCAATAAAATACATAACAGATATGGAATTGATGATTTAAAAATGAAATATATTGATCAAATAAAAGAATTAATTTTAAAAGTTGAAAATAAAGATGTAAGAGAAAAAACACTTGATCTAGTAGATAAAACATCTTATTATAAATAATTATCTTCAGAAAATATTTTTGATAACTTAAAATCATTTAATAAAATGAAATAGTATAAATGGAAGAGAATTCAACAATATCAAAAAGAATATATATCCTGAAACTTTTTAATTGAGAGATTTAGAAGTTGGAAAATACAATTTGATATCTTTGAAAAAAATCAAAACAAAATTTAAAACTTCATTAATTGCAAAACTAGAAGTAAATGATGATGAAAAAAAATTATACTTAAGTTCTTGCCATGCTGATTTATCTGAAAGAGCAAATAAAAAATCAATGAAAATAACTATCTATTCAATTAAAAAGGTAAAATAAATGATAAATATTATGATTACGAGTTGGATGAAGTTTAAATCTTTATCTTAAAAAAAAAAGAAAACCTTACAATGGCTTTTGTCTTATCTTTTCAAATACTTGCAAAAACCTTGCATTTCTTATTAAAAAAAAATAAAAATAAAACATACGTTTAAATTTTAAATATCCAAAAAACACAAATTTTTATAACAAAAATTAGGCATTTGAGGCAATTTGAAGAAAATTAGGCAGGTGAAATGGAAGGGAGATGTTAAAGTATTTCACGCTTGTTCAATCATTTTTCGTCCGTGTAATCATATTTAATTCTTTGTATGAATACATTTTTTTCAAGACACTGGAACCTACCATTGACGCATTTCATCGTATTGTCGGGCATTATTGAAAGAGTATGTTGAAATCGTATATATTATTCAGTTTTCAACTGCTGTTTGAATCGGTTCTTCTATTTACAGTGAATCGAATCATGAAGTGTCGATGCAGGATGGATGATTTTGAACCCGACCGCTTCCATCAATGCACAGTCCTTAGGTTTTCCGTAAAGGTAATGAAAAATTCTTGAGGAGGGAGTGGGGATGGCGCATCTCTGATTTTTTTCCCCACTTGTATCGAAGGAAAGAAGAAACAGGAAGAAACCGCCCAATTTGAGGAAGACAGGAATTCATCTATTTTTCTCTTTGGCAATATCGATAAAAAGAGGGGGAAACCAGGAATGGGCGGTCCCTGAGATGTTTTTTCCCTCTTCCATTTCTAGGATTGGAATGTCTGCTTCAGTTGGACACTTGCAGTAGAGAAATATTCCGCTCGGGAAGAACGAATACTCTTCCTGTACTCAATAAAAGAAAATGCGTTAAAATATGTTAGCGTAGATATATGCACATCCTAATGCATATGAACGCGTAATTCATTCGATTTTTTAAATATCCATGTGGAAATATATTCTTCAGTTATTCACATTGTTGTGGTATAATTTTCTATTGTTAATACTTGTTAAACAACATTGCGCTAACTTTACATATAACGCACGAAAAATATTTAGTTCAATGAGTATGTATGTGTAAATATAAAAATAACAGGAATTTTTTTTCAAAAATAAATAAAGAAAGAAGCATGAAATTTTAATAAAAAGCAATTTTTTGGAAATTAAAACAGTTTTTGGAATGATTTAAGAAGGTAAAAGATAAACATTTCTTTAAGTAGTTCTAATTTTAACTTGCATACCTCTTGAAAATTTTTGAAAACAATTAAGAAAAACTCATATGTTAATGGCATGTGATTGAAATTAAGGCACGATTTTAAAATTTTGTAAAGTTTGCATCAATTTTGTATTATATCTCATATTTGCTCCGTGTACTGTTTAATTACGATTAACAATAAAATCAAATGTATGACACAGAAAATATTTAAATTTATATGCGAAGAACAACATATAGTTGTTTAATTTATTTCAGTATCTCTAAGAAAAAAATTCCTTTTCAACAGCTTACATTAAAAAAAATGTAATCTGCATCAGAAATAAAATTTCTAGAAAATTATAATATATTAGTTGAAGTAAAAACAGTACAGCAGTTAAACAGAGTATCAAAATGAAAATTATAAAAATATTTTCAGCAATATTCAAGGAATGGATTTTATCTTTATATTCAATATGTGTATAAATACCTCTCTGGACAACTTAAGGGAAATGAATAAAATAATTGAATTAAAATTGCATAATTTATACTCATTGAGAATATAAATAATCCGAGCATAATAAATTAGCCTGTGTATTATGAAATATATTACCAAAATCATTTAATAGTAACTAAAATATGAATCGGGAATATAAAAGAAAATCCGTTAAAAGAAAATGCGTTGTGAAAGAAAATTCAGGCAGAAACATTTTTTAACAAGAATCTCTTATGCAAAAAAATTTACACTCGTTTACAATGAAACCTTGTTCTGTCTGCATTTGATTTGAAGCTTTAAGATACGTCGGATTTAATTTTCATACTGGTTCAAAAAATCAGAGAAGTTATTCTTATCAGAACATTTTAAACTCACTTTCTCTAACCTCAGGCGACGCCACTTGAATCTTTATGAAAACGAAACCAAGAGGGCTGTTGAGAAGGTCAACAGAATCTAAACCTGCACAGGTCAATATGAGAGTAAGAGAAACCTGCACGGTTTATGCTCATAAGTAAAATAAAAGTAAAATAAGCAATATAAAATCTCATAAGTAAAATAAAATCTCTTCTAATCTAGTTCTTCTTTCTAATCTTCAAGTCTAGGAATATACTAGATGAGGTTCCCGAATCCATTTACTTTCAGAAAGTCGAAAACAAGCTTAAGAAACATATATATGTCCTCAAGCGACAACCCCAGGCAGTTAAGGATTTGTGTCGTTGATGGCGGCTCATTTTGACATTTAGGAGAATTCGGGTACACCTCGAGACCTCTCTCTAATGTAAGTCCCATCAGGTGTCCACTGAAGAATCGGGAAGGTGTTGTCTGAACATATAAATCACAATCAAAAGCAAGGGATCTTCCAGGATTATCTGCTAAATATCAGGGAAAACTCGGGGAACGAGCCAAATTTTCCTATCAGCATGTCTTCTAATGGAACACAGTTCAAGATATGCCATTGAATCGGTAGCTGGTAATGGCTCACCAGAGCCCTCCTTCGCCAGAACGTCTGCCATTTCATTCCCCCATATGTCAACATGCTAAGGAATTCATTGAAGTTGCAATTCTCAAAATGACGAGAACTGCTTAAGTGCTTGCTAAAAAATGTATAGTTCTTTCACCCCCCGATCAACAGAGTCGAATGGCGACTCACAGTTGACACACACACACTGGTGAAAATCCAATTAAGAACATTCAAAAATTCACTTATTTTTCATATAAAAATACATGATAATTTTTTTAAATTATCTTTATTTGAATCACATTTTTTGTTTTCAAGTATTCAGTGTAAAAAAATTGCCAAAAAAAAACAAACTTACTTCAATAAGAATTTAGATCATTTAATCAAAAAAATCAGAAATTTCGATTGGAAATGCAAGTAAAGACATTGTTTTTCAAACAAATTTATTAATTAATAATGAATTACACCTCCATGGTTTACAATTAGTTCATGCGTTCTACTTGACATCGATTTCACTAGATTTTATAAGTAATTTAATGCAAATTTGAACATATATCACGAATTTTGTCTTTTAAGCCCATAACTGACTGAAACTTTTTGTGTTATTCATCACCAGATATTTTCAATAGGGTTCAGACCAGGACATCTAGCTGGCCAGTTCCATTCGAAGTCCAAATTTGCATGTTTTTTTGCAAATTCCTTCTGAGATTTCTTATGCTGAATACTTAAGAGATTTGTGATGTTTTTTCGCCCATTTAACAACTCCATATTTACTAATTATTTGTCTGATTCTTCGAGTTGTAACAGATAGGCAAAATCGCTTCTAATTTTAGTGGATTATACGTTATGTCTTATTGCCTCACGAATTATTTGACGCTTTTGACGGTCACTTAATTTACTACACATACCTTAACGCCTCTTAACTCCATATATATCACCTAGATGTTAAAAATTGCACCCAACAGTTGCAGAGTGATTAATTTTCTTTAAAATTGACCTAGTTCAGTAGCCTTCTTCCTTTAAAATTCGAAAATTTGATTGCTCTTTTATCGAAAGACCGATCTTACGCCCCATTCTGTAACTACCTTTGAATAGTAAGTGTTTGAACCAAGATGTTTTGAAATATTTAATATCAGACACACTAGATACAGTAAATTGCTCCTTTTAAGCACTCTAGAAACAAAAATAATGAAGTAGATAGCTAAAATTCTAGATTTAAAGTAAGTGTCTTTAATTGCATTTCAACTCGAAATATAGGATTTTTTAAACTAAATGATATAAACACTCACTCTAAATTAGTTTTTCTTTGCAATTTTTTTGCACAAAATGATTGAAAAGAAAAAATTTAATTAAAATAAATTTAGTACAAAAAATATCACGGGCATTTATATGAAAAATAAAGGAATTTTTTAGTGTCTTTAATTGCATTTCCACCAAAGATAAATAAATAAATAAATAAATATTATATATATATATATATATATATATATATATATATATATTATATATATTATATATATATATATATATATATATATATATATATATATATATATATATATATATATATATATATATATATATATATATATTTCTTAACTTATTTCGATACACTTTACTTTCAAAATCAAAACCTTCGAAATTTCTAATTCTTCTTTTAAGATTAATCTATGGCCGTCATGAGGAAAAATCAATTTGTGCAAAATTTTGATTTTATCTGTTTTGAAATTTTTCTCAGCAATGCTAACTTTTTTACATTGTTTAATATGTACTTGTTGTACATGTAATATGTAATATGTAATTGTTTAATATGTAACATGTTTACATGTTAACATGTTTAATATGTAATTGTTGTACAATGAAAAATGTTCCCGTACCTGTTAAAGATGTTTGATGAGGATCCACGTCTATCTCTGGTTTCAAACCAATCTTTCACCGTTTTTCTCTAATCAAAATAATTTCAAAAATGCAAAGTATGCCATAATCATTTCAATCCCTCTTCTGAGTTTTGTGGGCGCGTTTAATTAACGCATATTTACAAATGCAACTATGTACAAATTTGGGATATTTACTCAATCATCTTAATGACAGTAACATGAAATGAGGTTTAATGTTTTTGGAGTGTAATATTTTTCTAATAACTGTCTTTTGGCTAATCATGTTTATCAAATCATCTTAATAATCACAAATCAAATTCTAAATAAGCTTACCTTGAGCAGGTTTTAATTTCTTTATTAAACACAGGACATACTTAAACAGGACAAGACATGGAACATCGCTAGGAGCAGAATCTTGTTCTGTTTGTTAACAAAAGATATTTGTACAGTGAGCCCTCTATAGACATATAGTTGCAACATCGTCCCTCCTGATGAACTTCAAAAGTTCATCAAGAGTAGAGTCTAAATTAATACTAAGAGATAATTCACAGATTTTCAAAACAATCAGATCAATACTTAATAATAATCACATAAAATACTATGTTCTAGTGATAAAAACATATACCTTTGTAACAGCATAATAATGTAAAAATTAATATATATTAGCTTTACATATTAATTTCTAAATTTATTTCAATATCATAAAAAATCAAACCTAAATAAAGATACATACATATACTTCTTACAGTAACTATAAAAGTACTCATTATTATCAGCAGCATCACTACAATTCTGTAAAAGAAAAGGAAAATACAAAGTTAAACAATGTTACTAAATGTATGATAAAGTTCAATTTTCATAAATTTCGATTGGATACAGCAATTGAACTGGACGTTTCAAATGAGTCCCAGACGGAAGTCTCACTGTACATGATCGTGTCTTTCCATCTCTGCCAATATGGACATCTGTGACGATGCCACACTTCCACATAAGCTTTGGCACTTTATCCTCGTGAATTAGAACAATAGAGTCCTTTATTAAGATAGGATTTTTCTTTCTCAAGGTGGGGATTGATGAGCAGACCTTAATTCCATTATATAAGATTTCTTTCATGTGTTCCAAAAGGTTGTCGCAATTTTTTGTTGATGCTTATATCTTCTGGTGAGAACATCCTTCGTTGAAAGGGGTAGTACGGATTGTCCAGGAAGCGACAATATTCGTCTACCTATCAAGAAGTAAGCAGGCGTGAGAATCACTGACTCAATTTCTTCATCTATATAAGTTAGTAATTTAGAGTTCAAAAGGGCTTCAACTTCTACAACCGTAGTTTCAAGCTCCAAATGATTTAGAGATGTTTTCCCAAAAATTTTCTTGAGGGAGGTCTTCACAGAGCAAACAAGTCTCTCCCAAAATCCTCCCCACCAAACTGCCTTTTCTATGATGTTTTTCCAAGTTATTCTTCATTCACTAAAATAATTTCGGCATTCTTCTTTGCTTAAAGTTTTATTTAAAAGATTAAAATCTCTTTTCACTTTGATGACAGTTTTCGCGTTATCTAAATATATTGTCTTACACAGTCCTCGATGAGACATAAATTTTTTAAATGCTCGCAAAAATGACGGTACTAACATATCAGTTGTCAGTTCTAATTGTATAACACGTGTTACTGCGCAAGTAAATAGCTAAATATATGATTTCTTCGTTTCTGAATTTTCGAATATGTACATAGGCCCTAAATAATCTAATCCAGTTATTTTTAATGGAAATGCTTCTCTCATACGATTTGGTTGTAAACAAGACATCTCTTCGGTAGCAGGCTTCACTCTGAATTTCCTACATATTAAAGATTAAATGTAGAAAATTCAGATACAGATTCAGAATACACTTGAATATTAAAGATTTTACTCTTTGCCTACCTTTAGAGATGAAAAACCTTTCTCTCTAATCTGATAGTGTCTCTGATAACCCAGCGCGTCTAGTATTTTCGTGACATTTGCGAATAATTAACTCAGTAAACCTGTGCATAGAGTTGCAACAAGGGGAAAGGAGCAATCGTCTTGCTGCTATCAAACACAACGTCTTACAGCATTTATGTCATTCAGTTTATTGCTGTTCTCTGGAGAAACTGTTGCGCTTCTCAAGTCCCATCAAGAGTAGGCACATGAAATAGTGACGTCGGCTAAAGTTCATCCTCCACATTATATATATTCTCTCTCAATAATAATCATTCATGCATTACAAGAATTGTCTAACTACAAGAATATCACATGCACTATAACTTATTCCCTTTGGCTAGCCATAGTGCTATTCTAGTTACATGAGATCTTGGTGCTCGTGTTCTGAAGGGAAAGGTTCTATAAACCATAGGATGGAGAGAGCCCTACGATGCGGCTCTTCATAAATAAGAGTTCCCAATAGTACCACTTCATTTGCAATCAGTGCTATACTTTTCATTCCACTGCAATGTTATACTTTTCCTTTAAAGAATCTGTTGAAATTTTTCTTCAGGATGTTATTAAAATTCATTTTATTTTATCTTGGAATCTCAGAAATCGTTGCATATTTTATTTACCATGACAGTGCTAAAGAAGTGAGTGAGTAAAAAAGGAAACAACTTCAGAAGGCTTACGTTGGATGGTTCTTCATATGACTTAGAAAAGTCTCATTTGACTAGAACATTTAGTATCGCCAATTCTGGCTGTCTTCAGCTCTGTCCCTGCTTTTGATTTATGAAAATCCATCATCCACTTTCGGAGCCACATAGCTTCCAGGCCTTGTGTCGCAGAAACGTCGAGTGTATTTAAAAAAAACCTTTAAAATATCGCTTAATATGATTCAAACTGATCACAGGAAATATCACAGTTATTGGATGATTTTCCAAAATGTATCTAAATGTATGATGGGGCAAACAATAAAACTACTTTCATTTGCCTGAAGTTTTGAACTTCATTAAAAGTAATTTATAAATTTGAAATTCATATTCGATTATGAATTCAGTATGTTATACACTAGTGGACAACTCTTTAATATCTGAATAAGTTTTCAGTTTGTCATATAGTATTGGACATCTTTTTAGTATTTTGCTATGCTTATTATTAAATTAAATATTTTTAAATATAACTGCCAGCTGTCAGAGAATGTTCACAATTCAGAACAACATGGGGTGGAAGTTATGACACCTTATAATAGGGGGCATCCTGCGGGAGTATAATCGTAGTCCCGATTATGATTGCGTCTTGTCATTTAGAAGCAAAGCCAGGGTTAAGCAGGAAACAGCCTGATTTGGTCTGCCACCCATAGAGGTATCATTTTACATGGAGAGCGTTGAGATAGTGACTTTATATATATAGTGTGTGCGCTAGACGGCTATTTACAAACACGACAGATTTTCGGTTGGATCAGGATTCAAACTCACTACCTGACGAGAACACTCACATGACGAGAACTCTAATAGGTCATACCCCTATGGCCTTCGAAATCAAAATATATTTAAAGTGTATGTGATACATTTCGATAAATATATTGAAGCACATCTAACTTAAGACGTGTAATATTTAATAACCGCAAAATATATCACAAACTAAAGTGTCAAAAAATTGTGTAATGTCAAATTAATGAACAGCAAATGTGTACTTTAATATTTATAATATATAAAGAAATTGCAGATGTATCAAGTACACCTATTGTGTACTATAAATAGAAACAATTTTACAAGAGCCATCAATACAGGATTCATTAAATGCAATGGATGTCAATGTCTCCCCCTTTTTTCATATTTACACGGAGTAATTTCTTTTATTTACAAAAGGAAATTTGAAATTTTGATGACAATTTCAAACTTTTATTACTCAACTTTTAAAATCAGATTGGTCTATATAGAAAGGCGTCGTTTACTACATCCACAAATAGTGAGTTTTATACCGACTCAGCCGAAGATCGATCAAGCTCTCTAATGGTGTCTGGGATACGTAAAATAAGTTGTGGTGGGAATATCCTCCAACTGAAATGATGCTATTTTTGGATCATTTGACTTGGACGATATATTACCTTCTAAATTATAAGTAGTCATCCACTTTTGAAGTTACCCTATCAATGCCACAAATTTTAATTAAGAATGTACCAAACAACGGGACCTAATGAAATCAAAGTCTGGGCGTTTGAGAAAAACATTTTTAATTTATGATATTTTTCTTGTTATTCAGATGTTTCTATATCATTTTGGGCTTTGGAAATGGAACCCGAATCAATCAACAAATTATTATTCATTATTTGAAACCTTCATTAATAATAATGCAGATTCCAAACTATGATTAATCATTAGAATTAAGTGTAATTTGTAATCTAAAGCACAGCTTCCTATATTATAATTAATCTAAAATATAATTAACTTGGAGTGTCTGCACTTCATACTCCCAATTATAATTAATAATATTGAGAAGTAATTTTTATTTAGTAGTAGTTCACTTATGGCTCGTTTGACAAAATTTATAGCTTTAAAAAGCATAACGTATTAAGCTATTAATCAAAAAGCGTCAACCGTTTTCTGAAATAAAGTCTAAATTACCTAATGTTTGTAATTTTTTTTATTTTTTTATTATTGAATAAATGATTTTTCATTATTTAACTTTTTTCCAAAGAATACTCATAATATCCCTATGTCAGAGAAGCACACAACATAACAGTAAAAAGGGAAATTATAAGCTAATGACATTAATGCAGAGTTTTTAAAATTACTAATAATTTATTAAAACTACTGATAAATGTTTCTACTTAGTGAGAACTTATCAGTAATTTAACTTTTTACTATATTAACCAAACTCCACATCTAACTCAATATCATTTACAATGAATGGCGTACAAATAGACGAAATAACACAAAATGCAGAAGCAGTTTTTGAAGAAACAGCTGGGTGGAGACTTAATGATTTTGAAGCAGGGACCAACCTTGCCTGGCCTGCAACCTCCCAGAGGTATTATTTCACTTTGATAACATTGCAATCACGACATATTCAGCATGGTCTGTCTTTAGTCAACACGAAGGATCTTCGGTAAAGCCGGGATTTGAACTCGCTACCTTCAAATAATAAGAATGACTCCCTTAACTAACCAGACCACAGCGGCCTTTAATAATGTATGGTAATGCATTCTGAGAGCAATGATTATTATTTTATTACGATATTTGGCTAATGTATTTTAATGTAAGCGATGCACTTTTTTTAAGTTGAAAATGCATCGATTATTAGCATTGCAATTTAAAAGAATTTTTATTAAATTTCTATGGTAACATCGAAAATATTTTGCTAGCAACGGAGGTATGATTGCTGTAGAAACTAAAAATGCAGATTATTCTGAATGCAGAACAATGCTTTGCATGTTTCTAATGTATAGATTACTGGTAGGAATGCATTAATCAATAATAGGAAAATTCTAAAAGCTACCAACCAAATAATTAGAACTTTCAATTCAGCAGTTTTCAGGTTCAATTCCTTTCTCCCGCTATAACAACGGATAAGGAACAGCTTGATGAAGTAAAGCTTTTGTGAGGTGTTTTAATGCCCAGCTTGTGAATCGCCTTTTACATATGTTGGGTCGTATCCCAGGAGTGCAATTTGCGCGCTGACAGCAGTGGATGATGGGGACAGCCGCTCGCGCGATACGCTGAGAAAATGTAGAGCCAACTTTGAGAAATGTATTTACTTTTCAACTGTGACTAAAATATTTATTAAAAAGATTCTTCAAAATGCAATGGCAGAATTTTGCTTCATGAATTAGGTGTTCACCAAAACAAATTTCCGATTTATTGATTAATGTATGTATACAACTCAAGTTTCATTACATAAACTTTTTATTTCAAAATTACTTTCATTTGCTTATATTTTCATTACCTATTATCATTTGCTTATACCATTTAATTTCAATATGTGCAAAAAGCTATTGTAAAAAATTTTCATTTTTAATGATTTATAATAGCTTTTACATTTTAATAATTTCATGAAAATATTTAATTTCTTTTTTTTTCAGAGAGGAACTTGACAGATATAATGATTCAATAAATTCATATATTTATAACCAAACTTTGAATATAAATATATCTATATTACATTTCAATTAAATATACATTATTCAATAACAAATTATGTAAATTTGTTATTTATACAGAATGTTTTGAATATTTTTAAAATTTAAATTCATGTAATATAGCAAAATAATCTAATTAAGCTCATTTGCCAAGTTGTGAAAAACCATTAAATAGAAAAACATAGACAGCACAGGTGAGAAAAATATCTTTAATAAATTATTAGTTTATACAAACAAAAAATGAAAAATAACTTATTAACAGGTTTATTTTTTTCTAAATTTATTAAAATTTTGGAAAATATACTATTTTATAACACGTGTATAATTGACAAACACCAAATATCAATATTTTTATTTATAAAATAATAAATTATCTTTCTATTTCTGTTTATGAAGCAAAATAATCATTACACATAGTAAAAATATAAATTTTTAAAATTATATTGTATTATAAACTGCTACACATTTTTATTCTGGCGGAAAATTTACTAAAAAATCATACATTTATTCCATTGGAAGTTTTATCTCACAGGAGAAATATTTTACTTCATATATAAAGCAGTTTATTCAATAATATTGATGAAATTATTCTTAAAATATCAATCATAAATTCATTTGAATTTTTACCTTGATCGAAGAAAAATGAAACTGCTCAAATGAATCAAAAATTAAGACCAATATATGATAATGAAAGATTTTTTTTAAGCAACTGAATCTTTATCAAATTTTAAAATTAGCGTACCGGTTGATATACATTTTTTTTATAAACAATGTGTTTATATGAACATAACCACAACCATCGCATTTTTAGAATTCGGATTAATTCCAGTGTCGAGAGCCGACATACATACACACACATTCATCATCTTGCAATCAATTCAAATATGACAAAAATATTGCTATAATATTTTTTTTTAAAAAATAACCATCTTCATACCTTCCATTAAATTTTAATTTCATTTTCTTGATTAAACAATTAATAAAAATCAAACTTATGATACATAGAAAAAGCAAATTTTAAACTCGTGTGCATTTTAAACACAAACATTTCCATAATTGGATTTTAACATCAAAGCTGAGGGTCAATATACACATTTCGAAAAATTCTTCAAGACTCTTTCTAATGCGATAGAATTTATAAAAAATTCACACAAACTGCTAAAATCTTACGATTTATTTGAACATGGAAGAGGATATCTGGTAAATAAATAGGAACACAAATTTTCTTTACAAAATATGAAACAGATGGAATGATAATTAATATCAGTTTATTGTTTTACTTAAAACTTTATTACTATCTCTACTGAATAATTTTGATTCATAATTTGTTTTTACAAAAAAAAAATCGAACCAGTAATCAACCCAATCTTAGTAAAAAATGTTTGATTGGTTCAATAACCGTTTTACAAATTATTATACAAAATAACAAATAGTTAACTCAGGGATGGGCATACTTTTTCGGTCGGGGGCCAAAAATGGAAAAAAAATGTTTGCAGGCCAAGATAAATTTTTGTAAAATTTTTAAAACAATATACTAGATTATAATTTAAATATGTTAATGAGATGAGTGAAACTTCGATTTCTCTGGTAAAAGTTCGTTATATTGAGGTATGAAGTGAGATGTACTGATTCAAGAAAACGAAGTTAAATACTTATCTGTATGTGTGTCAGTCTACTTATGAAATGATTCTTTCTAAAGTTCATAGTTGAAAACAATTGTACACATACATAACATGAAGCAAACATATCATAATTTTCTGGGCATAAAGTATTAAATTTGGGAAACTTACTTTCCATAATGATTTATAAAACTCTAATTTTAGCATACTTAAAAATAGCTGTTTCGGATAATTGTTAGTTTGCAACTCAGTTTATTCTAGCTGCAAATCTGACATCACTGCTTCACAATTTATGTTGAAAAGCATGGTCAAAATATCCACAATTGTGTTTGAATAGCACTGAAATCTTAAAATCTGCGCTCCAACTCAAAATGTAGATTTTTCAAGCCCTCTTCATAATTCTTAAGCTTCTCTTTATTTACTGAGGGGTATTGAATTTAACCTCGGGAAGTGAAACAAGTCATTCTTAGCAGTCTTCCAGCAAACAGATTACGTTTTCGTTTAAAAACTTTGCGATCAGCCCAGATATCGTCGATAAATTGATTTTTCCCTTGCATCTTGATATTTAAATTGCTCATGTGACGAAGAAGATTTGTGGAATAGGAAAGTCCGAAAGCCATTTTGTATCTTCTAACATTTCGCATTCGGCAGAACACTGCTTCTTATGGAAAAACGACAAAATGTCGTCTTTCAGTTGCCAAACTCGCTCGAAAACATATACTGCACCAAGACACCTTACTTTTGTGTAATACAATACATTAGAGTATTCAGATTGCACGGACTGAAGAAAATCTCGAAATTGTGCCTGTGGGAAAGACCACGAAATCGAATAATATTTACAAGCTTCAAGACTGCACCGAGCACGTTTTTCATATTCAATGCAGATTTACATCGAGCATCTTGATGTGTATAATACAACGTAGGAAAACGACATTGTTTCCGGGATAGTTTTAATGAAAGAGTAAAAGAAATAAAGGTTTTTTCCTATCATGTTTGGTGATCCATTGATCATTATATTGTATATATTTGTTACAGGCAGTCTCAAATTTAAAATCCCTTCCTGAAATTCATGAAAAATATCACATCTCATTGTAACTCTTTGTGGAAGGCACACATACACGCCAGTTCCTCTTGGTGATTTCAGCATTGGCCAATACCTCTTGGTATTTGAGTAGTATCATTTATGTTAGTGCTCTCATACACAGCTATAGAGCAAAATTTAAACTGGCCTATCTTTGATTCTAATTGTGATGTCAAATTTTTATCGATGGCTTCGATTCTAGAAGTCCCCAATTTTGATATGCTTACAGTCTCAAAATTATTTTTCGTGTCTGGACATAAAACATCACAAACTTAGAGCATGCATTGTTTAACGAACTCCCCATCACTGAGAGTTTTATTATTTTTAGAAATATTGTAGGCGACAATGGATCTTCCGTGTGCAGCTACTTCTTGGATAGTATTTAACTTCTTAAAAATTCGTCGGTTTGACAATTTTTACAAGGATTTTATACATTTTGTTTTCTCACATTTTCGAACAGTGCTCCGTAATTGGACTTATGCTAGGCAACTAGTTTTATGCTAGGATGTAAAATGACGGGAAATGTTGTATTCTTTAAAGACTGTTCCAGGTTCATTGCAGATCAGTCACGCTGGTTATCTTTAACAACTATAAAATAATATTTCCAGGTCCATCCATCATTAAAAGCACGGCACTCTGAATCAGCTTTACTTTTTTTCGTAGTTATTTTAGGGATGATATATCGTACGAATAACTAAACAATAGCTACTTTATGCTTTTTATACTTTTACCATTATCTACAAGGATGTTTGCAATCTTTTCATACGCAATCAATATTCAAACTCGCCCCATAAGAAAAAGTATAACTGGCTGGAGCTTAAAATGTGTAGTCTTATTCCACTATATTAGATTCCCATATATCTGCTCCACAGAAAGAGATAATGCTTGTTGCCGCCAATCTACAGCTATAACTAAGAAAGAGCTTCCACTTTTAACACTAACGATTACGACTTTGATTTCCGAATATTTATGCTTGATAGAACAAAAATAGAGAAAGTAAAAGGATTATCAGTTCCCTGAGAAAATATTGAAAAAATAATAATATTTAAACAAAGTAGACAAAGAGATCAATATATATAATATATAAAAAACATATTTGCTTTTCATTTCCGTTGGACCGACAAATAAAATCTTCCGGTGGGCCGGAAATGGAGCGCTGGCGGAAGTTCGCCCATCTTTGAGTTAACTAGTAAACAAAATGTATACAGATACAGTGGTGGCAAAAAATATTGGCACAATGTTTTTTAACGTTAACTCTTAAGAAAATTATACAATTTTGATAATTTTTTCACAACCAAAATAGAAATTTACATTGATATAAATGTGTTTTAAAAATTTTTGTTTAACTACCAATTTTATATAAAAAAAAATAAATTGCTTAAGTAAGTCAAGTGGAAGTATTGGCACTATTAGTGTTCTTTAAATTTTGTAGTATAGTTTTGTTTCATTGTTTAGTAAGTTAGTTTGTGTTTTAATTGTGAACAAAGTTTCTAAGTGTATAAATTTATATAAATATTTAAATTAACTAGTTATGCCTAAAACAAAAGAACTTAGTATAGGCAGACATGAAAAGATAATTTTGTTGCGAAATCAAGAAGAAACATATGGTGAAATTGCTGTTTATTTAAATTTAAGTTTTTCCTCAGTGAGTAATGCGTGTAAAAGGTATGAAGAACGTGGTACGGTTTAAAACCAAAAGCGCACAGGACAACCAAAGAAGCTAAATGCTATATTGGTGAGAAAAGTTAAGAAAGAAGTCGAAAAAAGTAACTATGCCATCGAGAGAAATTTGGCTAATATAGTCGAGTCAGTTTCTGGAGTACAGGTCTCTGAAAGAACAATAAGAAATGTACTGCACTCTGTTGGTCTACATGGCAGAACACCAAGAAAAAATACATAAACAAACCTCTTGATTTTTGGAAAACTGTTGTTTTCATGGACGAAAGCAAGTTTAATGTGTTTGGTTCTGACGGTAAGAGGACAATTTGGCGTAGAAAAAAACTAAGAGTTAAAGAAGAAAAATGTGATTGTTAATTTAAAGCATGAAGGTGGGCATGTTATGGTATGGGGATGTGTTTCATAAAATGGTGTTGAAAACCTTACTTTTATTGAAGGCAATTTGAATGTAGAAGGGTACGTGAACATTTTACGTGATATCTGAAAGCAAGTGTTACTAAAAGGGGACTTCAAAGTGACTATGTGTTTCAGGAGGACAACGGCCCAAAACATACTGCACTCAGAGCCAAAGAATGGTTACTGTACAATGTACAAAAACAGCTTCACACTCCTCTCCAATCACCAGATATAAATACAATTGAAAATTAATGGCATTCTCTAGATGTGGTGGTGAGAAAACACCACATTACAGGAAGTAATCATTTTAAACAACTTTTGTCTGAAGAATGGGACAAAACAAGCTTAGATTTGATCCAAAACTTGGTTCACTCAATGCCCAGGCATCTCCAAGCCATTATTGATGCAAATGGACTTTTTACTAAGTATTAAATTTAAATTAAACGTTGTTTAACGTCAAATGATGAAAATGTGCCAGTACCATTTTCCAAGTTGTTTTATGTATTTTTCTATACTTATATATAGTATTTAAAATTTAAAAATTTTGTGAAGTACACATTGTTTCAGTTAATCATAAGCATTTTGTTTATTCTAAATTGAATGAATTGTTTTATTTAATAAATTCAAAATTTTCTAGATGTGCCAATACTTTTTGCCGCCACTGTATACAGTAATATCTTTTTCAGTTTATCATTAGTTGTGCATATTATTTTAATCGTTAAATAGTTGGTTGAACACGATTTTATTGCAAAATTTTGAAAAGCTACTATAAAAAATTATTTTGAAATTCAACTTGAATTAAAAAGTTTTCCAGTAATAAACTGAGACGTTGGTTCATTAGGATATCATATTAGAATATTAGGCATTGTGAACTTTAAAGAACGCCTAGACCTGAATATAACGATAAATAATTTAATAACGTGGTAGTAAGAAACATCACTCCAAAACTTTTCATGCTTTATGTTATTTAAGATAATAATAAACTAAAATTACTTGTTTATAAAGCAGTAATTTCAATTCATCATTATCTCCAACTGCTACAGGTAATTTTATATCATCGAATCTGTTTTCACAACAAATGGTCTATGATATGATATTATATATATATATATATATATATATATATATATATATATATATATATATATATATATATATATATATATATATATATATATATATACATATATATATACATAGTCGTCCAGACAGTATGGTGGTTACAGCCCTCGGCATCTGCCGCGTGGGTTCGGGTTCGACTCCCGAATAAGACATGGTTGTTATGTGTCGTCGGGATGCATCGTTTGTTAATAAAATCTTCTGTGCTCTTCTAGTAATCCTGTTTATCTACCATTCTTCATATGTATCTCGGCATCTAGAGTGCAATGGTGGCCCACCCCCTGTGCTGTACCCGGGACAATGAATCGGCGGCAAAGAGGTTGCTGTTTCCGGCTAGTTTCTTGGGTATAAGGGGACAATACATCCCGACATACCCCGACCATTGAAAAAAATAACATATTATATATATATAATATATATATATATATTTATGTATATATATATATAATATCTATGTATATAATATGTATGTATATTTTATATATACATATATAATATATAGTTACTGCAAATAGAAGCTACGGTACATCAGAAAATTAATTTTATTATTTATATGTTATATTATTAATGTTAGTCCATTGTTTTCTCATGGGATGTTCTGATAAGAGATTTATTAAATCCAAAGTTGTGCATCTCACTTTACTTTAAAGCAGAGCTTCCTTTCTTCATATACCTTCCCTATTTTTTCCTTTTTAAAGTTTAGGTACATTGTTACTGCAATTTTCAGAAATTGTTGGAATTGCGAGAGGTTTAACCTTATTCTCGGCAACCGAGCGATAACAGTTTCTCTCATCGTCACTGCTCTCCCTCATCGCGTCTTCAAAAATTAACAGTTTGAATACGTACACATCTTCACTCCAAGTATCTGCTAAATCAGTAATGAAAAGTTTTCATGTGAATAATTATTGGATTTATAAATGTATTACAATAAGAAGTTCATTTATATTTTTCAAGCGTACACATTTTTATTCATTATGTATTTTATTTAGAGTTAAGATTATATTTATCGTCATTTATAGTTTATTTTTTCTAAGTAAAGTTAATGAGCTGGATAATTGATTAAGAGGTTCAAAACACATGCTAATGAAAATACTATAAATGAATTCCTAACTATAGTTTTAAAAGCAGCACTTGATTACAATATTTATCAAGTATTATTTATATTTTTAAAAAAATTAAATGTATATTTTACTCGATTATTGCTCTTTCAATCCATAGGCTGGCTGATAGTTAATATCCGAGGTGCAACCTTCCATGGTGATGTTAACATGAAAATTAACAAGATTTCTGAAGTCTTATTTGTTTAACTAACACACACACACACGCACACACGCACACACACGCACACACGCGCACACACACACTCTTCATTGTCCGAGAGTCCAAGAGTCTCGCTCCCCCCCCCCTCATACCAATTCTCCCTTCCTTCTCCTCCTCGCCCACGCTTCCGCTTGTCTCCATGACTGGCGCGCCCTTACAATATATATATTATCAGAATAATTTTAACAAACCTTATTATTAAATTTGATAAATCCAAAAGACATAACACACAGTACAAGTATAATCCGTTGTTTCTACTATAATAGCAGTGTTCGGAAAGATTTTCTACCATTGTTACCGCGACAGGTTTTGTTCTGTCAGTAGGCATTGCGTTCCAGGAGGTGTTGGTCACACTTTCCTGATGCAAGAGGAAAAAATGCTAAGCCCGAAGGACGTGCAGGCAAAGGTATCCATCTCCTGTTGTTCAGCAATGAACAGGAACAAACGGAAGATCTTTCGCTTTGCAGAGCACCTCACTGCAACTGTCCGTAGACTTAGGATTTGATACAGCATCCTTAAATGCCGTTGGGCAATCTCCAAAAATCCACGTTGCAATAACATGTCATAACGGTTTAAGTTTTAATATTCACAGCGTAAGTTGTCGAGCCGGATGGCCTTTCAATGATAGTTTGCGCATTCAAACGAGAGAGGAAATCCAAAAAATTTCCAGGCTGAAACGTAACACTTAACACTTGGCTGAGAAGAAACCACTCGAACTTCGATGCTTTTAGCACATGCTGTGACTCCAACTTGCAACAGCAAATAAATGATTGTTTGGCACCAAAAAATATAAATAAATCCCGGCGAATCTGCTCTATCATGTAATAACGTAAAATTAACATTTGTGTTTACTTTTATTATGCACATATATTGATGAAGAAATGTCTTTGCGAGTTACTGGGGCTTCTTTTTACTCTGTCCCTCTATCTATTAAAACTCTTTCCGAATGTCGAATCGCATCACATTACAAATTGAGAATGACATCGCCCGACATAGTCGTTTCTGCATCAACATACTTCCCTGTACCTACTAGCTTTCTGAGTTGAGCTCAAACAGTTAGACAGAAGCAGCCGGGTGCAATCCTCATGATTTTGATGCAAGGATCAAGCAAAAGACTTTTAATACTTGGCTTGGCACCCCCAGAGGTATCATTTCACTTGAGAACACAGCGAATCTTCGGTTAAGCCCTGATTCGAACGCACTAACTTCTGATAATGAGAACGATGCCCCAACCAAGCAGGCCACCGATGTCTCATTACCCAACATAAACAGGCATAGACTCTACTTGTAAGAAATAGTTCAGTTCATGTTGAATTACAAATGGAGAAATGTGTATTACCCACTACACATTTACCTGGCATATACTCTACTAGCAATAAATTATCCATCTAATTTTGGCTTTAAATCTCTTAGTTTCAAAAGTGAGAATAACTTCATCACAACAATAAAAAAAACTAATATTGGCATAAATTTTTAAGCAATTATAAGCTGATGCTAGTATTTTATTTATTTATATAATTCCAAATTCAGTTTAATTACCATGGATAAATATAGAAAAACTGCAATTATTTTACTATCAGAAAGTATCTACAGATGTGTTTGTGGCAACTATTTTTTTGCTTTTGTAAATTCTTTTTTCTTTTGTCAATTCTTTTTGTAGATTTTTCGATTGATGATGTCGCTGAGATGGAAACAAAAAATTGTTAAATTAATTCTTCTAGATAATTGATAAAATGATTGTTAAAGAGTAATAATGAAAAAAAGCCCAGTTGTCCAAATTCATTTCATTTCGATTTTTTTCCCAAATGAATCACTTTTACTTTGTCATTCTTTATTAGTGATTGTCATTTTATGAAACGATAATAGTCCATGCAGAATACGTACTTTAAGAATTTTCCACCTTCCTGACTGAATAAAAATCTAATATCTTGTAGACAAAATTACACAAAAATAATATAGCGACATGTTCTTTTTTTTATTGCGCACTGATGTAACACAGAAAGAAAAACTCAGGGCAAACCAGCCGCATTTTTTTCTTTGGACACAAATGAGAGGTAGAAAATCTCTATGGCGAGGCAATCGTTTTTCCCTATGTGTTCCTTTTCCTCGAAGAAGTTTTGAAAAAATCCCTTTCAATATTTTCATATCCTCTTCAAGCGCTGCGCAGAGATATCCCATAAAATCTAACAATCTCCTTTTCAAAACGCAGAACAGACTTTCATTGGATTCACGCTGATGACGTGGTAGGGTTGGGAGGACGGGACGAATATGATATATTGCTCAAAAAGCAAGGAGAGGAAAAAGGGTAGAAGTCCATACACATTTATCTATGGCATGCCCAGAACTCTCAAGATTTCTTGAGTACTTTTGAAAATTCGATTTTTTTCCCTTTTTCTTTTTCGGCACAGCACAGCGGTGAAGAGCGAGCTGCATTGTTAGAAAGATGTATCATTCTGCCTTTATTTTTCACAAGAGTGATAAAAACAAAAATTCCTGCTCGTTTCAGAGTTTCGGTACAATTTATGGCAAACCATTTACTTTCGGTTTGTGAATGGAAAAACAAAATGACTGGCTTTATTCAAAAGATATGATGGCTCACTCAAAAAACAAAGCACCCCTAATAACAAATAGCAAGTATAATTCTACAATTGAGATAATGCATTTTCCTGCATCAGTCCTTAAAACTTTTCCCATAAAAGAAAAATGTTATTAGGAATACATAAATTGCACTGAGTGAATAAACTAATTAAATTATTCAAATTTGTCTAATCATGCTAAATTTTATATATATATATATATATATATATATATATATATATATATATATATATATATATATAAATATATATATATATATATATATATATATATATATATATATATATATATATATATATATTGTAGATACCATGTTAACCAAGTATCAAATGATTAAATTTATGGACTTCTGTGAAGTCTGGTTCCTGTCGACATCAGTTACAAGACTAGCCGTTATTTTTCGAGATCACTTCTACAACACTTTTAGCATTGATTCAAAGATATTTTGGATGTGTTTTCGTGGTTCAGCATACCAAGAATGTTTCGCACGTTGCAAAAAAATTGATCTGGTGTGGCTGCTGGGGATGCAATCTGGGTTATTCTTCGAGCAATCATAGTTCAAATGTTTCTATCGGCGAAAGATCCAGAAAGTGAGCCGGCCATGGAAGCAATTCAATTTGGTGATTGACGAAGAACCCTTGGATAATGTGTGCCATGTGTGGTCGCCCATTATCGTGTTGAAATAAGATTGTGAGAAAGCGTTGAAAATAAGGAAGGACAACTGGCTCCAACAAATCGGAGGTGTAGCGCTGGCTGTTTAAAGTACTGGCAATGCGTACTAGGAGGAGTGCAAGAGTGCTATCCAATACGACCCCATAAATAATATACCCATGCCATAATACCTGGTGCCAGACTAGTGTGACGGTGCATAAGGCAGCTGTTCTACATCCTCTTTACACTGTGTCTCCAGAGTCAAATGTGACCACCGTGGTGTGGCAGACAGAAGTTAAGACAATTTCATTCCATTCTGACAGACCCGTTAGTTAAGACGATTTCATTCCATTCTGCCGTCCACATCCTCCTTTCCTCACACCATTATCGGTGGAGACGTCTGATGTTCTGCATCAAGGGTAGATGAAATAATGGTCGTCTTGAGGGCAGACCACTACAGACTGTAAACGGCTTCGAATGGTCGTGCAGACACTGGATGATGCGTTACAAGCTGAATGTGCTGTGTTATGGTTCGTGATATGGTTTGGCGATCCGTCACTACCATGCGCACAAATTGCCTGTCATCCCGTGAAGTGGTGCACTAAGGTGGATGCGATTGAACATGTCGTTCCGTTGTACCCTCCTACATCCAGTTATCATATATCCGCATTACAATTGTTTAGTTTTATCCAAAACGACTATCCGTTTTTCTGAAATATAATCCACAATCACTGTAGTCCTATATGCTCCTTATGTTGAAATCGGATAGTTGATCAAAAAATGATCGTTTTTTTCTAAGAGGCATAATTGATCGTTTAAAAAAACCACAAGAAAAACACAATGTGTGTGGGGGTTGCGTGCGCACGCGTTAGGTTTATGGAAAAGAAATCCATAATTTTTACAAAAACATTAACATATAAATCGTTTCGGATTTTCTTCAGCGCTATAACTTCTAACACTTCAGTCCAGTTTCATCATTTATGTGATTTTATCGACATTTCCATAGGCTTGTGTCAGTTACATCTTTAAAACAAAAAAATAACTGCAAAACTTCACGAAAGAAAATTGCTGGTAATCCGCTATTACTGCATCGAGATCATAAATAATATTCGCATTAACAGCCATCTGGCTTCTGCTTTCATTTTTATCAAGAAAAACTGTGAAATGCACCAAATTTTATCTTTTTTGATCTTACATTTTATTACCCTGTAATTCACAATCGATTGGGCCAAGGTCATTGAGGTCTGGTTTTTAAGGGAATGATTTACATGGTTAATAGAAAAACCACTATGTTACCTAAATGAGGCTCGGGCACACTCAATAGAACTTGATCTCAATATCCTCCATGTAAAATGGTATCTATAAGGTGACAGATCAAGTATTAGAGGTCTTAGAGAACTGTTTTAGAAGCTAATAGATACTTCTCTGCTTCTCCTTCTGCTAATTTTTGTACATTTTATAGCCAGGTATGGTGCTGAGGCAGTGCCATAAGCCAGCCTTGTTAATCGATAATCCTTCACTACGTCATATTTTGATTTGTGCCAGACGATTCCTTGGAAATCTGAATCTTGTAAAGCTACATGGCGGTACATTTTTTCAATGCCTACAGCAACCGCTATTTTATGCATCCTAAATTTAATAAACAGTGTAGTTAAATCAGTCTGTATTTGCGGTCCCATCATGAGTATATCATTAAGAGAAACACCACTGGATGATTTTAGCAGATCCATCAACTACCCGGAACTTGTCACCACTTTTGTTGGGAACTGGATGGTGTGGAAAATAAAAGCTAGATTTGGCTGGAACATTAACTTCACTTTCAGGAATTAATTCCATGTGTCCCAGTTTTGTGTAGTCGTCCATGAATTTATGATATTGTTCAAGTAAAGATTGATTTTTTGAAAAGCGACGTTCAATTTGTTGAAGACGGCGCAATGCAATGTCTCTAGATGATCCAAGTTCATTGTTTGAGTCATGAAATGGAAATTTGACAGTGAACCTGCCTGTAGAATCACGAGAGAATGTTTTTCTAAGTGATTTTCACATGCGATTTCCTCCTTTGAATAAGGTTTTGTTTCAGAAACTTCCTCTAGTTGCGAAAACTTATCAAGTTGGTACTCGATTGTGGTACAACTAGCGTGATTTGTAATTATTGTTTTTGAGATATTGTTCGTTTTACCTAAAACAACCTATCTGGAAATTGTTTCTAGTGCAGTTAACAAATGTCCAGTAATAGTATTGTTTTTATTGATCATGATTTCTCCAAACACATCTGCACCTAGGAGAATGTCTATAGGACCAGGCTGCAAGAAATTAACATCTGCCAGTTGTATTTCTTTGAATGAAGTTAATGCTGAAGCATCAGTTTTGAATTGCGGAAGGTCACAAGTGATTTTGGGTATAATTAATGCATCTTCAGTGGTATGTGTGTTTTTATAAAATAGAGATGATATTTGCAATGACACCGAGCCTGAGACCTTACCTACATTTCGAAAACAAAGCCCATCAACATTTATGTTAACTCTATTACGTTTAAGTTGCAATAAAATTACACAACTTTCCATAATAAATGAGCCTTGGCTGGCGGAATCGATAAGAATTCTGCATTTATGTAATGTAGCATTAATGTCCTTAACATTAACAATTGCTGCTGGCAGTAACACTGTTTTTGTTACAGGTAGAACTACATTATTGCTACTAATCATCTTTTATTTCATCATCTGTTGTAATTTCATCTGTTGTTTGCGAGTCAATTTTTGTATCATGTATATTTTTTGAACACAATAATGCATTATTCGAACATAATTTACACATGCTTGCGCGACATTTAGAAATAGGATGAGTTTTATTATCTTTTAAACAATTAGCGCATAGATGATGCTTTTTAATTACATTCCATTTTTCTTTTACTGGAAGATCAAAGAAACTATCACAATTATATAATCGCGCGAGTGAGAATCATTTCGACAGTAAATGCATAAATTAGAAACGATCTGAGATGAAAAAGAATATTTGTTTTCATTTGCAATAGTTTTCCCCATCAAATTTACCTACTTTATTTCTTTGGTACTTCGCCAAAGACGAAAGCACACACCATCTGTTCAACATGAATGTTTTGAATCCAGCGAAAGGCGAAATTTTTTTTGTTCGATTGTTCTTACGCCCATACTCTCAGTGTTTCGTTATCAGGCTTACCCTTTAAAATAAAAATAATAATTGTATCCCAATGCTCAGCAGGCTGTTTCAATATTTTCAATTATCAATACATTGCTGTGTTGTATCCATTAATTTCCTCAAACCCGCTGCTTTTTCATGTTTAAGAATAGGCTGAGAATTTAATTTATTTAATGATGTTTTTATGATTTCTGTTTCGTTTTCAAAGCGCGCAGTAAGCATATCCCAAGCTAATTTGAAATTCTCATCTGGAATTTGAATGGACTGTAATAATGTAAATGCTTCTCCCTTAATGGAAAGTTTAAGATATTGCAATTTTTATTTACAAGTTACAAGTTTTAAGATATTGCAACTTTTGACTATTGCTTAAACTATCATTATTACCAACACTCGATAAAAATAAATCACGAAAAGAAATCCAATCTATGTAAATAGAAGTGAAAAACTGGTAATTCTATTCTAGGAAGTTTAACATTGTTGACATTAGTTAATTCTTTATGACAATCACACATTTTTTTGAAAGTTTTCTTGATTCCTCTTTAAGAATGATTTTTAAATTATTTATTTTAGAAAGCAGTTCATGCATTTCGCTTTCAAATGTGTCGAAATCTGAATCAGAACATGCATAAAGAATATCATTATTTAGTTTGTTTATTTCATTGTCTAAAGAATTTACGTTATTTTCATACACTTCAATAATAGAAAGGGAATTTGTTTGATTTTGTAAGCTATTGACTTGCGAAATTAAACGAGTTAGCTTACCTTTTATTATCTTTTTGGTTTTAAGGAGGGTATCCATTTTGGTTTTGTGACCTTCACTCAATCAATCGTTTTGTTGTTGTTTTTTGATTCAACAGTCGTTGGCCGCTTCTATGCATTCACCAAATAATTTTATGCTAGTTTCATGCATTGGCTTGTCGGACCACAATATTGGCACACAGAAACGACACATCCGTAGTTCCCAAATTTTATTGTGTGACTGACAAAAAACGATGTTTTGTGTTAGCGCCATCTGGTGCTCAAAGAAATTAAATTTTTACACTGAGTGTACAGGGTCGGAACAAACACATTCATGTGGAAATAAGTGAATTTGTGAAAGGTGGGGTTAAACAAATCACATAAGATCAAAAGAATAAAATATTTTACGAACTGTCTGAAATCGAATTAACTAGAATTCAATTACTCAAATCGAAAGAGAAATTAAAATACATAACTTAAAGTTGCGAGCAGTTAGTGAAAATGTAAATCAACAGTTTTGAATCGGCTTCGGAAAATCTAGAAAATTTGATTAAGAAAAATGTTGAAACTCTCATTATATCAGTGCCCAAAAAGCCAGAAGCTCTGCCTTTTTTTCAGTCAATTGAACAGAATGCGTTTAGCTCAAAAATACTCCATCTAAATATTAAATTTGGATGTATTAATTAATTAATTTATTATGTTATAAGTGTAATAATGTTTTGATTTATGCTACCGAAACTGAAATTAGCGACTATGATGAGTTAAAAGAGCATTCATAGCAAATAATTTAAACGCACATCACGTGAATGTTTGTATAATTTTAAAAATGCGCAAAAAATATTCAAAGGAATTCCATGTACAGTTCAATTCATGGTTTAGCGCGATTTTCAATTATTATTGTAAACTAAGGGAAGTTAATGATTTCAAGAAATTGTGTGATCTTAAATAATCAATAAATTGGATAAAACTCTTGATTTTAAAAATAGAGCATTCGTGAAAGTCAAAATTAGTTCACACCGAATGACTAGGAAAGGAAATGCGATTTCTTTTTCTATAACCAAACAGGAAGTCAATAGTTTGTGACATAAAAGCACTGAGAAAAAATATAGTTTTAAGAAAAGTCACATCAAAAGAGAACAAACACGTTACTCTGCGTATCAGAATACTGAATCCGAATGAATTTGTTCATGTTTGGGGGAATAAAATGGGAGGGGGAATTTTCACTGCTCTCGCGTGATTGTTCAACTCTTTAAGATCAAAATTCAAAATGCAATCAGAATACAATTGTATCAGGCGTGAAAATGAAAGCAGATAACAGCGTGTGATAAGACAAATAAACAGGTTACAATGGGCTTAAAGATTTAATGAGGAACAATTCTGTTGTAGTTTACTCGGGTGATTTTATACAAGCGAGTGATGAGAAGAAAGATTTAAATAAATACTAAGAAGAGTTTTGGCAGTAGCTAAAGGTATGGATTGGAGATTAATTTTAAATACTGTTAATTTCTTTACTAAAAAATAGAACTTCTATAATACCCTATCGCAAGAGAAAATAATTGCGGTTTAAAATTTTCCTGCTCCCAAAACTCTTAAGCAGAAACAAAGTTTCTGTGATCTTGTGGATATTTTAGAAAACTTATTACGAACTATGCTGAAGTTGCCAAAACCATTAAATAGCGTTCTTCTTCGAAATGGAGTAGAATATATTCGGAGTAGCTCAAAAAGAAACTTTCAATAGGTTCAAATGACTTTTGTCAACAACTACTGTTCTGCATATTTTCAGACAAGGAGTCTGACTAGAATTACATACGCAAGTAGCCTGGGATTTACGCTGTTTTACTACATAAATTTGAGGATGCTTGAATGAGCAGTAACATTGTCTCCCAGCTAGAAAAGTTATGTATCTACGAGTTTGGCATCATTCATTTGGCGTGCAAATCAAAATAATAGCAGACTGTGATGATTTTTAAAAGACAGTGTTCAAAAAAGACATCTTTCCTAAAATAGCATGATGGATTTTATTTTTGGAAGAGTTTAAATATGAAATCGTTCATAGAAACAAATGAGACATATAGATGCATTGAGTAGAAATGCTGTTTTGATGGTTGCCCATTCTCAGGGAGAAATGACGGCTAAAATTGGAGCTGAAAAAAACATTGATACACATCTTCACTTGCTAAAGACATTAGTTGAGAAAGGCTGAAAGAATTTTACGTATTGAAAGTAGAGTCGACAGTAGTCGGAAAATACTTGTAGAACCTGAAGTGTCAGAACTCAAAATCATACGAAACCTTCATATAAGAAGACACTTTGCTGTGGCTATGACGGAAGATTTTCTCAAGCAAAGCTTTTACATTACTAAACTCGGAAAGACAATTGAACAAGTCATCATGAACTGCGTAGGATGCATTTCGTAAGAAAGAAAACGCGGAAAAGGTGAATGTCTAATCAACCCTATACCGAAAGAAAACATTTCCCTTTGTACTCTTCACGGCCCATTTCCATCAACTAATAAGATTTACAACTATTCTTGCAATTCTGTGAAGAAATTTACAAAATTCATCTGCCTTTTCCCAGTAAAATCTACATCAACTAAGGATGTGTGGAACTCAAAGTTCTAAATACCATTTTTTGTTAATCCATTGAAATTAATGACAGACAAAGGAGAACTTTACAACACAAAATCTCGAGGAGGATTGTGAGAAAATAAAGCCTGTGTTTTCAACTACTGGAATTCCGGAAAGAATTCCTTGAACTTTGATCCCGTTTTATCCAAATTAGCCATAGAAGATCCCAGAATGGTTCAATTATGTTGCTGATGCACAGCGGATCCTTAACAATAATACTAGCAGAAGTATACTAAATATTCACCATTTGAACTTCTTGTAGGAATCAAAATGGATAAACAGAATACAAAAAAAAATGTGGAAATTCGCAAAGAAATTAACGTTTTTATGAATAAAAGAAAAGATTTTCCCAGAAAAAGCAAGGGAAGAAATTCTAAAAGTTCAAGAAGAAAACAAAAGAACTTAAAATGAAAGAAGTAAAATTAGGCTTAAGTGTGCAACATCAATGGCTTTGTGGCTATACAAGGCACGCAGTTCGGAAATGGTTTAAAGTTAAGAGTCAATATCTTCGAACCATATCGAATATCTAGAAAAAGGAGTAAAGATCATTATCATGTGGAGAATACAGCACATCATGATTGTCCTAGCTATACCACTACAGATGCTGATCACATGAAGCCCTAAACTGTGCTGTTGAAAACTGAGAACAATCTACACATATCTTTTCGCTTGTGTATGTGTTTGCTGTTTTATTTTCAGATATCAATTGAATCTAATCTGCATTTCCGAGGTCGAAAATATGGTTCAAGATGCCGAATTGTAGGATCCTAAATCATAAAAAGATGTTACTAGTTTACAGCGAGCATCACGTATTCTCCCAGATAAGAGAGAATAATTTGTATTGCAGAAAGAGAGAGGTGCTTTCGTTTTGCGTACGAGAGCAGGTACACCAGATTTTATTATGATGTTGTTACAAGTGTGCGTAGGCACTATAACCAAAAAATTTCTTTTAAACCCGTTTTTTCTTTTGTCCCTGTTCATTTATTTTGTTCAAAATTGAAAAGAATGATATTTTTTAAGGTTATTTAAACCTACAAACTAATTATAGTAAAATTAGAAAAATTTTGTATTTTTTATAAGAAATGTAGCCCGTAATCTATATAAGACACTGGGATAAAGGGAATACTTTTTGCTTTTATATGCTTTAGTATTCTCTTCAACGATGAAAAGCGATTTCCTTGTACAAATTTTACTTTATTTTAATAATACTTTCTTATTTACAAAATTGTTCACTCTTTAGTTAAATTTCACTCGATTCTTGGTGGAAAAGTCGAAAGCAATCCTGACAATGTGTTTTGTCGCATTTGCCACAGTATGTTTTTTTTTTCGTAGCCTTCGCTTTGATAACAACGTTGCTCTTTGTTTTTCTAGTTTTAGTACAAAAAAAATGACCTGTGTTATGAATGTATTTTTGCATACAAAAGTACAATCGAGATTCTAGATCAACCTTTTGTTCGTATAACAGATATTTTTTTTAAATAAACTGTTGCTACAGTTCTTTGGAACGCCTTCAAGCTCAGAACTTCCTTATATCACAGAAAATTTTGAGAATTTTTCAGACGTTTATAGTAGTCATATGCAGTGGATATGTAGAAAGAGTTCAGTACTATTTTTCCCGCTAATTTTAATAGAATTAACTCTAGCCATCTGTCATGATAATCCACGTCTCCAATATGCTCTTTGAAAGAATTAATGAAATTCAGCACCTTTGCATAAAATTTATTTTTGTGTCTAATTACTCAACTTTTCCCATCAAAGAAATGTTTTCATTATTCTCTGTTAATTTCAACACAACTTGAGAACCAAGGGAAATATTTCTTGCATTAGATTCATTAGCGCAATTAAGAGAAAAATTATGACAGTATCCCTTACTTCCACAGAGAGTCTGTTGTGGTTTATTCTTAAAGGTCTAACTGGAAGTTGGACCATGTCCAGGAGTTCGTGAATCCCCTAATCAAGTGTTCAAAGTAAATTGAAAATTTAATTTACGACCTGACAAAGGTAATACAAACCACGCCTGAAAATGTAATGGATTAACAAACTGCCCTGAGGAAGGAAGAGAGGGAGAGACACATACAACTCATGTTAACTGAAGCTAATACACAACCCTACAGGCCCCAGCTGACAAAATATACTGATTTCCACATGAGGTTATTTAGCTGTTCTTTAAAATCAGGCAAACAGAATCACTCACTCACTCAAATAAAATGATAGGAATCAAAACAATCTGGGTAAATCTTTCATTAAATGATATGAAGTTTAACTGTCTCCAAATTTCAAACATTTTTACCATCTAAAGTAAAATTTTTTTAAACTAAAGTATTTTTAATGAAATCCAATCAAGAAACGCCTTATCAAGTACCAAAGTAAAGTAAGAGTCTAATCCTAATAATTGCATTTAGCATCTTTCTTTTATGAAATAGAAGTTTGTATGTAAATTTAGATTTGTGAAAAAGGATGTTCAAGATAGAAAAGTAATCAATTTTGCATTGCACTGAAGTTTAATATGACAATGTAAAAGACATGTATCCTTGGTATATTTAGGCAGAAATTATTTTAAATTAAAAATTATTTTTCAACAAAATTCTCCTTGGTAGGATGTTGATGTCTAAACAAATGAGATTTATTTATTTCAATACATTTTCTTAAATTAAAAAAAAAATTATTCCATTCCATTAACAGAACATCTTTTTTTATGAAAGTTTAATGCAAAGGTCTTTTCAAGATATTGAAGGAATTTCATAAAGTAACAAAAGTATTAATTTATTTCAATGAGCAGAATTCTGTATTAATTTTTGGTGTTTAAAGTATTGCATTTATTTCTGTTAACATTTTATTTTAAATGCGTTTTTTAAGTTTTCATCGTATTTTTATTCGAAATTATTATTAGCGAAAATTAGTGTCAGATGAAAATAATTGGTTATTAGTTTTTAATAACAAAATATTGAATTGTATTTCGTTCATTTCAATTTTTTGACTGTAATTCCAGTTTTTTTTTTTTTTTTTTTTTTTTTTTTTTGCAACAAATTTTTTTAATAGTTTTTTATTTCCATCTCACAATTTTGGATATAATAAGATTTAAAGAGCTTAATATATGACAACGCCAAAATAGCCATAAGACGGTTATAACTGCTGATTACTATGAAAATGTTACTACTTGAGGTGTAAACGTCATGGTATTTTATAATCTCATTGTTTACACTTTGTTAAGAGAAGGCCCAGCAACACAAAAGATTAAAATTTTCTCCTTATAATTGCCATCCTAGCCCACACAAGCAAATAAATATAAGTAGTGGTTGTGAGACATAACCAAAATTACTGATATTTTTTATTCAAATGTTTCAGAACAAAGTATACAAAAGGACACTCATATTCATTTTATCTTCGTCGATAATATGACTTAATGTATTAAAGTGTGAAATAAAAGATTATAATCAATGGTTATAGTTGTGCCATTTTACGCATGTGATTCCTGGTTACCATATCCTCTTTCCCACTTTTTGTTAAAAGCTATACAAAAGAAAATCGGCCTTATATAATTAGCATCCCAAGCAGTTTAACACTACAATAAATATTTGTGTTTATGAGACAGAACCAAATATTGATATTTTTGTTGATCTCTCTGCATTTGTTTCAAATTTTCCAGAACAAAATATTTAAAATACTCCACATATTCATAGTATGATTATTTACAAAAAGACTTACAAAAGGTTAAAGTGTCTTCCTAAGTTTCAGAAAAATTTTTCTTAAAAATTATTTTCCTTTTATCTTGCATTTAGCTAAATTATGATATGAAAATAAAACTAGCTAGAAAATTTTAATTAATTATAACTCATGTTTTGTGAAATTGCTGGCAAATTTTAGTGAAACTTTAACGAAACGTCAAACATTCTACAGAAAATCATAATTTATTAATCTTAATTTATTTTGAACATAAGGTTTATGTGGCAATGTGTTATGAAATTAAACAAAATCTGAGAAAAAAATTCCGTGATAAAGAATATATGGTAAAAATGTATATCAATATGGATATTTTAAGAAATATTACTGAACATTTCTTTCGAAAATAGCTGTAATAGAAGTTTCATATATACGCCAATTTTGCTTCATTTCAAAGATAATAACAAATTACGCTGGACAAGTTTCATACAAATATCGTCATAATAATGTATGAGATATCGTGTGTTGGAAGTCTCGTGGAAGTTCGGAGGCAATCGCGCGATTTCTGATAGCGAAGATGCTGCCACTTTTTCCTGAATATATAACCCAAATATCAATCTCGTACTTAAGGCTATGAATCAGCGCATTTTATAGTAGAACATATGTTAAAGAATAATAAAAATAAAATATACATACCACATTCTTTACTTTATGGTTTGAAAGTGCAACTTCCAGTTTCGTTTTTCAAAACGCCACGCATTTTAAAATTCGAGTAATTTAATGTCTATTTGATGATATAAAGTAAAAAAAAAACTATTTTGGAAACTGTCAAGTTCTGAGTATAGAATTCACTAATAAAAAAAATTTGGCACATGTAGTCGAAAAGGAACTTTTTAACACTGGCGGATAACTTGATATTTTAAACTGCAAAATAAAAAAAATAAAAAAAAGATCTCATGTGTGCAATGGTTAAAGTCACTATTACAAAGATATTTACGCACGTCATTTATCACTCCCCATTAATAAATAAAAAAAAAACACAGAGAGAGCAATGTAAGCAATCGAAAATTCAGTCGTATGATTTCCACCCTCAGCCGCAGATGCAAATAAAACATTTTCTTTCCTCGACAAAAAATTTAAATGCAGGTCTAACTTTTCTCTTTTTTCTTCGAGAAATGCGCCGTGTCTTCGGGGAGATTGAAGGAAAAAAGAGTTGTGATGCTGTTTGCGTGTGGGCTCTGTCCTTTGCATGTTAAATAAAGATGAATTTCTTTCTCACGAGCCTTGAGCAGAGGGTCATAAATCAAAGGGAAGGCTGCTTTCTTCCTCGCTCCTTTCCAAAAATTGAAAAAGAGTGCACGGCGCAACACTTTCTGGAGTGAGCACACACATCCGTCACAATTCTCCGGCTCTGATCATTTTCGTGACAGATTTAAAACAAATTAATTCGGAGTTAGTGACTTAATTCATCACGTATTTTATGACATAACTATATTTTTTTTTATTTGATCAATGTACTTTTATTTAAAAGGTATCTATATCTTGAGGTTTTAGTATAAGTGCAGATAGTGAAAATGTGCATATGCATCATGGCAGTCCGAGCTAGAATTACACATAAATTACATTGTTTCTTCCCGTTTTTATCCATGAAAAACGAATAACTGTGATTTAATCACATTGTCAATAGAAAGAAATTAGAAAAAATTCTTTCATGCGTCAAATACACAAAGCATTTCAGAGCTAATAAACTTAAGTGTAAAAGGAAATAAAAGATTTACACCACGCCATTACCATTATAAACACACCACGCAAATCAAGGAAATATTTTTAGAGAATTTTTATCCGATTCTAAGAATTCAAAATGTGTTCTTTGTTCGGAAAATCATCCCTTATATAAATACAAAAATTATGTGTCTTTGCCTGTTTTCGATAGAGTAGAGATAGTTAAGAAAAATAATTATTGCTTTAACTGCCTTGGTAAACATCAGGTAAGTAACTGCAAATTGCGGTTTACATATCATTTATGTCAAAGAGAGGGAGTCAAAAGGCGGCATCACTGCTCTTTGCATTTTCCGAGAACTGAGGAGTTACCTCTTGCTCAATGTGAAAGCGTTAACCGATCTGCACCCCGAGAAGAGTCTTCACTTTCCCCGCTTGCCCGATCCGGTTTCTTTTGCTATTATTTACTAATTTAACTCCTCATTTTGCTATTGTTGAAGATAAGTAACAAATAAGGTTCAACCACTCACTATCTCTTTCTAGGTATATTGAAATATGCAAGTGCTATTTAATATATTTAAATTTTTACTTATATTGCAAATTCAGTGTAATATTTTTCAATGTATGTTCTTGCAAATTAATTTTAATGAAGTCTTGTTGAGCTAACTAAATAAGAGAAAATATTATAAATATTAACATACAAAAACTTAAAATTGTTCTAAATCGCTCCATTTCGAGATAGAATATGACAGTGCTTGGCGAAAAGGTCAGGAATCCTAAAACCGATAAGTGACAGGATTTTCCTAAAATTTCTGATATATATATATATATATATATATAAACTTCTAATAAAAATTTACAACAAGATAACCATTAGTAACTGACATAAGTATATAATTTAAAAAATATAGTAGATTTTCATTTTCTCAACTTTTTTGTTTTATTGAACTAATCGATTCAGCAAGTAGGGAAGCATTCATATATGTTAAATTTAAAAACACTAGTTTTCTGTTATTTTATAGAATAGGTATTTCATGTGAGATGTTAAATTATATAATATAAATGAAAAATATCAAATTGCTTAATTATTTATGAAAAAGCAAAAATACTAGTTTATAATCGAAAACGCAAGATGTTTACACCATCCAAAAAAATTCATGTCTACTGAAAGAAGCGTTCTCACATAAGTCATTGCAAAACAGTCATGATCGGTTGAAAACGGACCAAAAACTTCTAAGACCTGCTCAAAGGAATTTATATATATATATATATATATATATATATATATATATATATATATATATATATATATATATATATATATATATATTACAATTTTTTTAAATAATGATGCGCAAGATGTGAGGGATTTCTTTAGAGTACTGCATTTCTTTTTCTTCTCTGTTTATTTACCCTCAAACCGTTATTCTCAGGTTCTGAATAATTAACGGCAAAGTGAAGAAATTGGAATATTTTTAGAGTTCAGAAGCACATTTTAAGTGTGCAGTTTCCATTCAAAACATCAAAAGATATTTTCACAAAAATGTATGATCCTCCATCCCACAAGGATGTAGGGATGCATTTCGGCTCTGAAGCGAAAAACATAAATCAAACTTAATGATAGACGCTTTCCTGAAAGAAAAGTGTCGAAACGATTTTGTGTCGTCCCACACAAAAAAAAAAATAAATAAATAAAAGAATTTATCATCGTTAAGAATTTTTTTCCCTCCTTCTACTCCAGTTCTTGTTTCTACAACTTTTGTTTACCTATTTAGTCATTTACTTGAATATATTCCGAACACCCTTTCTTTGGTTAGTAGCTAATATTTTATTCAATCCATTCTTGTTCTTCTTCTTTCTCTTTTGTTCTATTTTGCTCTATTATAATTATTCTTGAAACCTGATTGGGAGATGAAAAATAGAAAGCTATTGAATGCGTGTGTTTAAATTGTTTCATGTATTTTTATTCAATATTAATTGTTCTTGAAACCTGACTGTGAGAGGAAAATTGAAAGCTATCACATGCGTTTAAATTGCTCCATACAAACTTATTGTTTCATATCAAGTTCAATTGAAACAACATTTGATTTTGAAATCTTAAATTATTTGGATCTTAAATTAATATTACTGTGATTTTTTTGTTATTTCTGTTACCTCAGAATTTTAGATAAATAATTTCAGGAATTGCAAAGAAAAAAATTTTTAAAATATGTTGATCGATTTTAGAGCTGTTTCAGAGCCTTAAGTTTAAGAATTGATATTTTTTTATTTCACAGTAAATAATTTTACATTGTTTTTATTAAAATAAAAATGATTCAAATGTTGATTTGAAAACAAAAAAATGTGCTTCGTGTAATCAATTTTTTTCCTTCTTCGGGAATTACATGCTAAAAGACAACCTCTGTCAAAATTTTAAAAAATTAATTTTTTTTAACAAAAGCTTAATATTTATTTAATTTATACTGCGAATTTGAAAATATTTATGTCTGGTGGTTTTTAAAATAGGAAAGCAAAATGAAAGCAATTTTAATAAGCAAATTTAAATTTTAAATTCTTCATATGTATCTCGGCATTTAGGGTGTGATGGTGGCCCACCTTCTGTAGCGTACGCGGGGCAACGGCTCGGCGGCAAAGAGCTCGCTGTTTCCGGCCAGTTCCTTGGGTATAAGGGGATAAAACATCCCGACATACCCCAATCATTGGAAAAAGAAAGTTTGAAATGTATATCATTATTGAATTATTAATCTGTTTCGAATAGATTTAGTTAATATTTTATATTCAAAACATTATAAATCAGATAACAATATAAAGTTATTATAAATCAGAATAAGAGTCTTAATATTTTAAATTCGTTTCTAAACTAATACATCAAAAAAATAATGACATCTGAGAAATTTTAATTGAAATAAAACTTTAAAATTATTTAAATATTTGTGTTCTTAAATCTCGGTTATAATTATACATTAGATATTGCTTTTGAATCAGTTGAAATTCGTGTAAAGAAATAAATCACAGCGACATTTTAACGGGTTTCCCTAAAATATTATGAAATCTCTTAAGATTTAGGAAGATATATTTACGTGAATAGAAGTACAATTAAACCTTTACATATGTTAATTATAATGAGATTCAAAAGTTTAATATAAAATTAGATACTTGAACATAAAGCATTCCTGAACCTAAGCTTGAAAATAGTACTCAAAAATCATAAAATTTCTTGAATTTATTTCGGCTGCTAGGATTGAATACTTTTTTTATCTGAACAGAGCAAAATTAAAATTAGTTCAGTATAAAGTGCTAAAATGTAACCTTTTATATAATAAATATATCAGTTGAAGGAAGTAAAAATTAACGGTTTAAAATAGAAATATAGGTAAATAAATAAGCTTTCTATATTTCTATATATATGTATATATATGCATATATATGTATATGTATATATATATGCATGTATCTATCTATATATATATATATATATATATTATATATACATATGTATCTATCTATATATATATATATATATATATATATATATATATATATATATATATATATATATATATATATATATATATATATATATATATATATATATATATATATATATATATATATATATATATATATATAATTTATTAAAAATTGTAGCTTTTTAATAAATATAAATGAGATTTAAAGGTTGAAAAAGAAAATTATATATTTGATTATATGACAGCTCTATAAATCCAAGACTCAAATTTATTTTCAAGGATTAAGTGTATGTGACCTTATACCATAAAAATATACAAGTCTATTTTCTAAGAAATAAATTTATATAGTTTACATATAATGGAAGCACTAAATATTAAAATTTTATGTTTATTAATTGAAGTAAATTCATAAATTTAATGTGAGAACATTTAATATTTGATCATAAAATATAATATTAAATCCAAGCAGCAATAAACTCAAGAATCATTTTACATCATTTCAGATTTAAAAAAAAACGTTAGTCAGTTTTTTAATAGTGAAATTCATTAATTCTTCGTTGCGAAAAATATTTAAAGAAAGGATATTTAAAATGAGCATTTTTCACAGAAAACTCTCAGAAACGAGATAATGTTCCCGAAAAGAAAAGCAGAATGAGTATGAAGAATATAAATATATAAAGAATCACCCCTTAAGATTAAATAGCTTCTAAATGAGTATCATCAAAAGGCAGATTAAATGGAGGTGAACAAAGAAAAAACTAATTGCTGTGGGCTGATGGGATATGTGTTGCGAATTTCAATCCAAAAGGGAGAAACCCACTTTCATTCCATTTTCCATTGACGAGGAGGCTGAATAGTCGATATTGAAAGCGGTTATAATTATAAAGGCATTTTCTTTTCCGTTTTCAAGTTGAGAATTTTAGTTTTTAAAAGGGAGTATTCAAATAAATAGGAAAAAGTCACACTGTGTCTTCTTTCAACCGAATAAACTTGGAGAATGTAATTTTCTCATTGTAATTACTTCAAGCTACAAATTACTACTCTTTCCCTGCCATTTTTCTCTTTCATCAAACAAAATGACGCAGGTGGTAGAGGTGAGTCGTTGGAGTGTTTTCTGAAATTTTTCGAGATTGAGGAATTTGAAAAGTGAAATTACAACTCTCAGAAAAATTCTTCAGATAAGTGGAGATCAAGAATTGGAACACTTCTTACCGTTTGGATGATGTTGATTGGAATGAATAAATGCTCTGAAACTGGGCGAGGGAATGAAATGAAATAAGTGCTTTCTGTTGAGTGAAAGAGAATTCAGTTAAACTAAGAACTCGGATAATGATTGCCCCGTCCAGAAGCAAAAGAAGTGTTAGAAGGCGCAACTATATTTCTTTTCACGAATCTTTAATCTTGATATGATCCACGAATTGTAGGTTGATTGTTCACTGAACATCATGATTCATTTCATTTGTCCTCTTTTATCTTTGAAACTTCATTTATTTATTTATTTATTTTTTTTAATTTATGCCTTGGGTGCATTTATGTCTCTTGGCTTATGACATATTTGTTCTTTTACTCAAACTTGCATTCAGCGTTCTAACAAAGGTTCATAATCTTGGTTTAAATTTAGTTTGTGTCAGGAAAATCAGTTAAGTTGCTATTATTATTTGACTGTCATGTTCATTGCTGTTTATGCTGTAAGTATGTAATTGAAAGTAGCAATAAATTATTATGAAAGAGATAGCTAAATTATTATTCTAATGCCTGGTAGATGGAATCCATTTACCCCCTTTTCAGCGCTACAAGGGATGGAAGTGAGGACACATCGTCCATTGGAGAACCAATGGGTATATCATCTTGAACTCTGAAAATGCGTAGGTCTTCGTAACTCATAATCAAGGATCAATCAGATCCCCAGTCTCGGCCTGCAATCCCCAGTGCCCTCATTTCCCATGGAATACATTCGACCATGACCTATTTAAAGTGCCATGAATGGGCGAGTGGACAAATCTTCGGCATGGTGACTCCTCTGATCATGAGAAGGAAGACAAATGTTGCAGTGGTGCAAGAAGTGGGATTAAGTACCGTGTTACTAAGGGAACGTTACGAAGGTCACTAAAGGAAACTATGCATACACCTAAGTATAAATTTACGCACGATATTAATAAGTAATCACCACAAGGCAAGAGTTATTTAATTCAATTTTTAAAGTGTATAAATGATTGCGATAAATGAAATGAATAAGAGAAAAACTTTAAATTATTTTATTTAGGTTGAAAAAAGTACGTATATAAAACCACTCGAGCCACCATCAATAAAACAACGTCTGCTATTGAAGTTGCTATGATAATGTTATTGAAAATGTTGAAGCGCGACTAAAACTGTTAAAAGTCAAATATGATAGTCGTAAGATTTTAGATAAGAAAATTCGTGATATTATTAGCGAAGATGAGATGGAAAATAAAAGAAAATAGTTTTGAATATGAAGATAAAGCTATTAAGTGGCAAAACAGAAGTAACAAGTTTTTAAAAGAATGAATTTCCACCAATATTTCAATTGATTCTAACTGTTCTTCCACACCAAGTGCAAGTAGCAAAATGGCTCTTCACAATAGAATGAAAGGCTGGCTAAAATTTCTCTGGATCACGCTAGCTCAAGGCTGGCTAAAATTTCTCTGGCTCTGGATCACGTGAACCTGATTCTGAAAACATTATGATCATCGTAAGTTTAAGACTAAAAAAATACTCTTGGATGGTTGCTATACCATCGCGCAGGCATACCCAACTCTTCTAAGACAGTGCACTCGTTGGCACTGTTGACAAAGCGATGAGCACCAAACTCTGCGGTATCGAGATAAAAACTTGATACTGCTATTGCCAAACTTAAGGTCAATTGGAAATTCTCTTACCTGTTATTGACCGAAATTTAAAGCACCATTCATTTTATATGCAGATACTTCATCCTAAGCCGTAGGAGCTTGCTTAATTGAAAAATACGATAATAACGTCAAGCACCCGATAGCATTTGTGGATAAGAAACTAACAGGTACGCTGTATTTGAGAAGGAAGCTTACGCTTTAGAGAAGTTTGAAGCTTTCGTAATATATAATTGAACAAAAAGGAGAGAGTGCAGAAACATTACAGTAAGTCTTTATTTCTTATAATTACTTGAATGACTAAATCAATTCTTCATATTTGTGATTTTTCACCATGATATAAACTTTCCTATTCGAAAGTGTGAATGAATGAATTCTATTGAATTCATATTCATGTAATATTTATAATATTTGAAATTTCTGATTAATTGATAATATTTAATAATATAACAATGTGTTTGGAAATTTTATTTTTTATTTCAAATACTATTTTCTGCTAAAACTTAATTCATTATAAATTAATAGTAAATTATAATGAATTCATTTTTAAATTCGTTTATTTTCGAAACAGCGTGAATATGACTATTATGTTTCTCGTTGATTTAAATATCCACAATGTATATTATAGAAATATTATTTGATATAGTGTATTGTACTGAATTGAAAGTGCGATTAATATCAAATACAACTTTATACCAATGAATACGAATATATTTTTTCGTAAATACAATTAGAAAATTTTAAATTTAAATGTTAATACAATATAAAACAAATATTAATCTGCAGAATATTACTTGACAATATGTCTTTTATTTATTAAAATTTCACTGACAATTTTTAATTTGATTTGATTGTTTACTAAGTACAAGCATTCGTAGATAAAAGAAATTGTATGGATCAAAATCTATTAATTTGTATATTTTAGAATTTACAGCTAAACATTTTGTCGATGGAAATCTAATTTATATTCGTATTTTATGGTTGTCGTTGTTATCATCGAAGGAAAAAATAAAAAAGCAAATCTGAAACATGCAGTTATTTTGAAGATGATGAAATGTAATATAAAGAAGAAATGACTGATCAGGTATATTCTATATAATATGTAATCAGAATAAGTTTAATGAATACTGAGAAAATATTAACTATTGTTATTACAAAAACTATTAATTTCATTGTGCTTGTAAAATTTATTTAAAAGTTTGAAGTAATATTCTATGTTGATGTAAGAACGCGGTAGCTTGATAATATTTTTAAATGTATTTTTAAGTAAAATTCTCTAAATTTTCAATTTGAATTTAATAGTTTCAAAAAATAAATATTCAGTATTTATAATACACTTAAACATAGTTTTTACATGTAGGATGCTATTGAGTAAATGACATGAAAATTCCAGTCAGTATTTTCAGTTAAAATCACTTATTAAAATTTTTTGATTTTAAAGTTGATTTAAAATAATGAAAGGTAATTATTCATATTAACTTAATTAAATTAATATTACTTGATAATAAGCATAAGAAATTTTAATGTTTTTAATTCGATTTGACAGTGTGTTTTTTTTTTACTGATAAAACTAAATTTTTATAAACTTTATAGTAAATTTATAATTCATTTAAAAATTTCTAAAATTTTAATTAGAATTTAATAGTTTAAAAAATAAATATCCTGCATTTATTCACTTGACCATAAATAGTTTTTACATATATGATATTATTGAGTAAACACATATGTGTATATGTATGTATTTTTCCCTTCAGATAAAATGATTACAATTTGAAATATCTAATGAAATTCATGGAGAAAAATATTTGAACTTATGGAGTAAATGTCTAAAATTAAATAACATTTTGTGATGAAAAATAGACCCTCTATTCTATTACAGAATTTATTTCTCTAAGTATCCAAAATTGGCTGCTTTCAATGAAGCATTGGTAATACAAAGAAGGAATTTTAAATGTATTAATGTAAATCATATTTGAGAATGAATTTTAAAATACTTATGAAAGTTCTAAGCATTTTTAACAACATTATTTTCTAAAAATGCCACATTGACTTAAGCACACAAAAATTTGCAATTTCTTACATAATTTGTATATCTGGATTTTTAATAGTAGAATATGAAAATTCTGTGATGCATTTCCAAGTTTTTTAATGCATGTGAATAATATGTTTTAAATTAATGCCAAAAAACTTAGTTGAATTTTATAGAGAAAGGGTTTTTTAAATAAAAATGGAAAAAAGATCTTATTGTTATATTTATATTTGTATAATGATTCCATGATCAAAAAGAAAGTAATTAAAATCTATATTTTATAAAATATGCAGTATTACTTGTCTTTTTTATTATATTGTAGTTTTCAATCTTGTATTTTAAAAAATCATTTTATTTGTAATGTATTTGAATATTAGTATATGTGATACAAAATCATATAGTTTAAATTTTTTTGTTTCAATTTGTAAAAAAAATTATTCATTTATTAAAAAAAAATGTTTTTCAGTTAAAGTTGTTTGATTCAAATATTCTCTAACTTTAAAAATAAATTTATGTATGCATGTATATATTTTTATTTATTGTTTAATAATCCACTCTATAAATTATGATAGGGGCTATATCTATTTCATAACAAAGAAAAAATACTAAATTATTTTGTATTTGTTTCATTGTATATCAATAATTTATCATTTTTGCGACATTCTTATAAAAATTTTCAAAAACTGCTAGATAATCACATTTTATTATCTTCAGTTACCAAGTTTTAATTAATTAATTAATGAAAATGCCATTTTTTTAACAAATTACTCTTGCTTTAAATTGCAACAAAATATTCTATTAATTTAATGTAAATAATTATTCTCTTTATTACAGATGGCTTCGGAATTTGATATTTAATATCCAGAAGCTGACTCTTTTCTTAGTAAATGTCCTGCATAATATGCTCCTAGAATATTATCAAATGTTCAAAATCCTCTCCTATAACATGGAATAAATTTGTTAGAATTGATGGTATATTTTTTAGGCTGAATATAAATTTAATACAGAATAAACTTTATATACATGTTTTCATGTGTTTAATGTTAAGTACGATGATAAACTTACTGTATATGTAAATTGAAAAATGGTCCAGTTGGGGCTTTAATTGAATTAATATATTCTTACTATAATCGATCAAGATCTAAATTTTTTTAAATGCATGCATTAAAATAAATCATCTTTATTCTTATTTTAATAGTATTCTTATTTTGTTTTATTAAAATGTCAATTCAAAACTGTGAAGCTCCAATATTAATTTGACATCGTAAACATAAGAATTTTGTAATACATGTTTGTATTTAATTTTTTCTGTATTAAAAATTAATTAAATGTTTTTTGTATAATCTTGCATTTTATTTTTAATTTCATTCTTAGTTTCATTGAAGTTATTTTCAGTTTAAACTAAACTTGGAAAATATATCATAAAACGAGATTTATTTGCAAAAACATAAGTCAGTTTTGTTCAGCAAAATAATCTGCAAATATTTGTCTTTATCCTCCTGAAACTTCAGAAAAGCATATTATCAATATTCAAAAATAAATTTTTAGCTATTCTTTAAAAAAAAAAGGATTTTTTCAAAAGAACTGAAATTATATTTACTTATGTAAAATATTTATGTATTTTTTAAATTGTGTACAATTTGTTGTATTAATAGTGTTTGTAAAAGTTAATTTTGTGCTTAGGGGCCAGTAGTAAAGTGAACTGAAAAATAAGTAGTGTGCCGATTTTTTTTTTGAGAGTGCTACACTCACACGTAAAACTAAATCGATATAAATTATGCAATAAATGGGTGAAAAAAATTTGCTTGATACTGTATGTAATTTAAAAATCACTGTAATTATCCAAATCAATTAAAATGTCATAATCAACAGTACTGTTATACTAGTGACTAAAGAAATCATATCTTTGTATTGTAATTGTCAAAAAAAATCTTTAAAATAAAGAATTCAAAACCTAATTTCTGCACTTAATTGTCAATATAAAAAAAATCAGCAGTACTTCTATAAAATATTGAAATACACTCTTTTTTCCATCTAATTTACCCCTTTTATACGATATGTTGTTACTCCTCTTAAAAGGTGTGGTTTACCGACATCTTTCAAAAGAATGGATTTCTATCTTAAACATTGGTTGAGTTTTGTGATAATGAAAGAGTGAAATTTCCCTTCTTCTAAATGAAATATTTTTCTTAGAAATTATCTCCCAACAAAATGCGATTAACATGCTTTGAAACCTTATAAGCATATTTTAAGACAATTACATGTTTGACATTTGATTCTGCAAATACATTTTGTAAATAAAAGTGAGCTGAATAAGGAAAAATACGTATTATTTCATAAATGTGTAAACGTAAATTTATAAAAAATAACGCAATACACATTTATTCTTAATAATATTCTTTATGTAAAATTATTTATATTAATCTCTAAATATAATTCCATAAAATTTAACCCATGTTTTTGAATAAAAAGTTAAAGAAAAATGATTTTTTCTCCGATGTGTAACAAACACTGAATACCGCAGCACATTTTCCTAAATTTTTATTCAAATTTAGGAAAATAATCGCCCATAATATTTGGTTTGCAAACATCTTTCTCCTGACATCTCTTGTGTCTTGAATAAAAGAATGATCGGGAAATAAAGTCTATTCTAACAAAAGTATTTCGTTAAATGTATTCATCCGCCATGTGAGCGGTGTAGGTGTGAGTGAGAACATAAGAACAATGAAGAGTTAATATATTAAGAATACAATATAGGTTTTTAAAAGAAAATATTTTCTAAATTTTTACTGTAGAAAGACTTTTAAAAATTAAATGTAGAATCTTATTGTTCTTTTAAGAATCGATTTTAAGTATCCGTTGACCTTAAATTGTGAAATATTTTATTCTATAGAATAAATAGGGAATATATTAGGGAATAAAAAATGTGTATACAATTGTTAAATTTTGTGATTTAATTAGATACGTTACAGTTTACGATTACTTGATTTTTAAAATAGGAAAGACTTCATTTGAGATTAATCTGAACAGGCTCTAGCTGCTTTAACTCAGTTTTGAACCAATATTAACTGCTTTTTTATGACTATATCTATACGCTTTATTCCGTTGCTTTTAGACGTAGAATTTAAATTGGTGTCTTTATGAGCAATAATAAATTCTTTTGCGAGATTTTCATTTAATATATCAACAAATCACCCCAATTGGAATAATGACACTTTTCGAAATGTTTTAACTAGCCAAAAACTAATTTAGGAAATTCCTTTGTGGGCTTCTTTACTTTTTTAATTTAATTAACTTTACATTTTTAATTTACAACAATTTAATTATGTGTTTTACAAAATAACAATTACTTGATGAAAATAAGAAGTATAAAATAGTAGCATGAGACTAGACAGGTTCTGGCTGATTTTATTTAGTTTTGAACTGCTTCTAAAGGTTTTCTAACGGCGAGTGTGGCAGTATGTTTCCTTCCATCGATTTCAGATGAGATTCCATAGATAATTATTTTATTGATTTCATTCTCATTTATCAACTAAACACCCGTAAATGGAATAAGGGTATTTTTCGAGAGATTTTAAATATAATTTATTAACTTTCTTTGGAATAGTTTTTCATTTTAACAATCTGCCATTAGTTATTTCATAGGGTAAATGGGTAATGTATTAACTTTTCATCTATATTAAATACTTTAAGTGACATGTTTGTATTTATTTCAGAAAATGTTATGTTATTCTATGGACTAACTGAATTTTACACATTAACGCTAACATATCTAGAATTTAAGCTTATTGACTCATTAATAATTTTCAAGATATTTTCATCATTTTTCATTTCTAAAGAATATTTTATTGGAAAATATATAATGCATCTGTGTTAACCTAAAATGATGCTAGTTGTGTGCAAAAACTACCTTTATTACTAATTACTGTTCATAAAATTTCCATTTACTGAAACATAAGCAATGCTATACATGAAATAATGTTTAAAAGTACAAATGTTTGATGAGAAATATGTATTAAAATACAAAACAGCTTGATTAAAAATTATAAATACTTTCTTTGTATGCATATAATTTTACAAGTGCTCTATAAGAAAATTACAATAAATGTTATAAGGATATCAGACACAAAATAATTGAAATGTAATATCAGACATGAATATTATAAGGAAATAATAAAATCTGTTTGATACATTATACAGAGAAAACTTTGGAAAGAAGGAAACAGAGGAATAGATTAAATCTGAGAGCATTCACAATTCTTGGGTTAGCATCGTCTTCTGTAACCCAGATTCTTTCAAGGCAGTCTTCAAACTCAGCAAATTGATTCTAAAGAAAAGGCATCGTTTCTTAAGACTAAATCATTTCTCCCAATTAATGGTACATTTTTTCCCCATTGGTTTTTCTCTCCCCTTTTCACCACTTCAATTTCCAATCAAAGTTAACCGAAGACTCTTTTCAAGTTTCTAGAGTTTAGAAATTTTTGTAAGATATTTTCGCTAAGAGATTCCCTCTCAAAATATGCTTCTGAAATTTCATTAACTATTTTTCCCTTTCTTTTTTGATCGGGAGCGAAGGAGAAAATTGGAGGAGAAAACGATGTTAAATTTTGCTTGAAATAATTACAATAAGTAAATTGCTTTCTTCAATTCCTGTCACCCATAATATATAGCAAAAGAAGAAAACTTTTTCACATTTTTTTCATTCAATTTACTACTTTAAAACGTAGCTGAACGTTTTGAAAATTCAAGGAGCATGTCTTTAATTAAAGTTTCATTAAATATCAAATTTCTCTCTTTTGCTAAAAATGTAATGGATGTAGTTCTTGCTTGTACAAATGTAATTTTGCATGTTGAAATAAAATTTAAATCACTTCTTCAAGTCATAAATTCACAAAAAAAACTAATTGTTTAGTTCTTCTTCTTTATTTAACATCCTCCTATGTCATTACTTCTTTAAGTCAATTTAGAAAAGATGAGGAAGAATATTTTGATTTACACAAAGTTTATATTTTGTCTTCTCGTTTTATGCAAATGTTTTGTAAAATGAATTCAGAAAAATATTAGAAAATTAAATTTTTAACTTATAGCCAAATACTTATTTATACTTTTCATTGATTGCACTCGTATGTTATTTGAATTTCTCAAGAATGCGAATACCTTTTTAGGTATTAGCTTGTATTCATTGATTAATAAACCTACTTCATTCTTCCAAAATATCAGATTGTAGCTCAAGTTTTTCGCTGCCGCTGATACCATCTGCGTAAACAGTTTAAATTGTCGTGTTCGGCTATAATTTGTCAGACGCATTTTGGTGCTTCAAAGCTCTAGAATACTGTGTTGTTAGATTTGAAAAACATTCGGTTATTATTAAGCACAAATTGTCTAAAATGAAATTTTAATTCTATCTGATTACAACTAATATTTACTTCCTGTTCTGTTGCTAAGCTGTTCGTTAAGAATACCAAACCACGTGTATCTTCAACTGGACTTTATACATTCTCAAATGGGATCTTTGGAAACATCCATCATATAGGTCCGACTTCGCACATTCACTGGAAATTCTAGTAACAGCAGAGCACTTGAAGTAGGCATTTTTCATATTCTAATCACATTATTATGACCACCACGTACTTTCGACATTAACGTTAAATAACCAATTATAGAAGGCAGGTAGCAGTACAGTGCAGTTAAAATTCATGCCATGGATCATCACTCGCGTAATCTATCACAACTGGCTTTGGCACTAGAATAAAAATGGCTCAACATTCCATTGATCACCTTCAAGAACCTGATTGACTGTACGTCTAACATCAGTCCTTTCTGCAAAAGGTGGTTATGCTGGATTTTGACGGGTGGTAATAATAATGTGGTAGGACTGCGTAGCTCGAATGTAACAATGAGAAAATATACACTCACTTCCAAAAGTTAAGCACGAAGATGTGATATGCAAAAAAATCAACAAATACTGCTTTTATTGACACAAAATTCAGCAGAAAAGTAGCATATATATTTATGCATAAAATAAAATCAACAATTAAATACAAAAATGAAAATTAATATTAAATTTTTGTAAGTTTTTAGAATATGACATACTGGAGATTTAAACGGAGTTGTGTATATAGTGAAAATAAACAGCATAAAATGAAAAAAGGACATCAATAGGGTATATAATCCCCCCTCATCTGTATACAGATTTTACACTTTGTGACCATGCTTTCAATTAGGTTGTCAACCACCGCAGAATTAAGCAATAGCCATTCTTCTTGTAAAGCAGTTTTAAGCTGAATAAGAGTGACTGTAGGTGGGAAACGTGAAAAAACAGCACGGCCGAGAGCATCCCGAAATTTTCAATGGGACTAAGGTTAGGCGAATATGCTGGCTACGCCATACGCGCTATCCTTTCACTCACCAGATAGACATCAACGATGTCAGAACTCTATGAAGACGTGTGTTATCGTCCATTAAAACAAAAATAGGGCCAACTGCTGCCGCGCACAATCTCACAATGTGTTTTAGGACTTCATCTTGATGCCTGACAGCCGTCACAGAGCCCCGTTTAAAGATGTGCAGGACGATATGTTATCCTTATGAAATAACAGCCCACACCATTATGCTTTCGAAAATCACGCCATTATGCGTGCTTTTCGGTGATGTTTTAAGGCTGATTGCGTGTTCCTTTTTCACGTCATGTCCATATACGCTTTCATCTGGCTCTAGAGAAAATATTGACTCATCAGTAAACATGACGTTGCCCCAGTCAGACACAGTCCAATTGATATGTTCCCGGCACCACTTTAATCGATTACTTGATTTGACGGATACATAAACACAAACTGGGGGTACCCAGGCGTACATTCCACTCATATGTAATTTTCAGCATACAGTAGCAGAAGATATCACCAAACCAATGGCCGCTGTAATCATAGATGTTACACGTGTAGAGGTTGTACTACGATTCCAATTGGCTAAAATCGCAATATCTTGATCTTCCGCGGAGTTAGCAATCCTTGGGCAACAGGCTACGGGCCTTCGGGTAACTGTCTGTGTGGTTTGGATATGTATTTATAAACGTGAAATTACAGAATGTTGAGCACCTAAAGAAAGAAAAAACTTCTGATATCAACTGTCCTGCTGCAATATGCCCCACAGCAAGCCAGCGCTTAAAATTTTCCACTCGTCTTCTGGAAGTCATAGAAATACGTATGTCTTGAAAACAAACAGTAGGAAAGTTTTAAGCACCTTCTTTATTAATACTTTCAATCAACTTCTGTAACCCTTCATAAAGCTGGTATCTTATAAGACTGCCCTTTTTGCATATTTCTTGACATGAAAGCGTGATTGGCTGTTACCTAGAATAAATATGCAACTTCCATCTATCTCTGCAGTTATTTGCATTCTCTTCAATTCTGATTGGCTTCCTGAAATTAGTATTTTCCTCTTAGTGCTTAACTTTTGGAAGTGAGTGTACGTTAAGAATGGTTATTTATGTCAAACATATACGTTTTTTACACCACCCTCGGATATCAAGAATTACCTGTTTAATGACAAATAACAAACCGATTACATGAAGGTATACTTAAACCAAGTGCAGACAGTAAAAAATAATTACAAAGAAATTGGCAGAATTTAATTTCTATAGAAGTTAGATGGAGAATGTATAGCTGCAAATTTTCTTCTACCGTCAAAATGAGTGCTTATAAAGTCTACACATCAATTCAATAGTAGATAAATTTAAATTATATCGATCCAATTAGACAGTTGTAAGTTATTTAATTTTACTTGAATTTGATAATCATAGATTTTCTGAAACTGTTCTTAAAAACTGCAACATTGTTACCATTCAACAATAATTTATTTTGCTATTCTTGTATTTTAAAATTATATTTTTACAAAGAAATTTGGATATAAATATAAATGCATGGGTTGTTCAGAAATTAATTGCCCAATCTGTATTCCTGTTTGACTGATAGCACTGATACTCCATCAATATGCACAAGCGTGAGCATGAAATCTAAACTACAAATGATTGCATTATTTTTCAATACATATCTCTCTATGCGCAAAACACGTGTACTAAATCTAAACTCTGGTACGACAGCCACGTAGAACCTTTAGTGAACACTTCTGTTTTCATGGAAGAGGCCCTGGGGTATAAGAATAGGTCACAATTCAGTCTAACACAAAAACCCCTAGAGTTTAATTCACAAGAATGTTTTTTACTCAGTTACATCAACCCACTGAAGTGACGAAAAGCTTGCCTAGAATTAGGAAAGAAACTTGGACCTGTGCTTTGGGAGCACGAATCGCTACCACTCTGTCACCGGACTTCAACACGCGTGGACTGACATGGAAGAAGGCTTTAAATGCCGTATGCAAAGAATTTCGATGTTTATAGGGAACAATACTGCTGAATTGCTTTTTCCACTTCCATGAAACAATTGTACGGCGTCCATGTCCTAACGCCAAAGACAATATTTTAAAAGAGCCGCTTTTTTCACACCTTCGGAGTAACTGCTGACTGCTTGTGTTCATTTTATTTTTACATGTCAGATGTCAATTACCTCAGTTTCCAACATGCACACATCTTATTTAACAGGACGTCCTTTATGATGTGGCTTACTGAACCAATTGATAAAGGATAATTATTGTAGTTTTGTATTTGATCCTTTAACTGTCAAATATCAAATTGTAACCGTCATAGTGACTTGGTTGATTGGAGTGTCGGTCTCCTTAGGAAGGTTAGAGTTTGAATCCCGACTAAGGGACGATCCGTAATGTTCTTTATAGGCCAAAGGGACATGTTAGATGGGTCGTCTTCGCAAGGTCTGTTGAGAAAAAGAATATATATAGTGGTATCAGCTCAAGTTAGGGGTTTTCTTGTTTCTTAACTAACCGAAGAATTGCACTCACCTGTTTCTACCCAACTAATATAGCCCAAAAAAGGGCAATGGAGCAACAACAAATCAACTTGCTCACATAATGTTGACGATCCTCATTCGGTGCGGGCATTTCACTTTGGCGATTAAACTGGCGATATACAAGGCTACATTTTGATCTTTCATTCTCTTCGCCTACCTACAAACAGTGCTGATGTGAAATTCCCGTTAATTGCAATCACATTGCAATGAATTTATATAGAAGATCAAAACCTTTTTCTCAATTATGATCCGCCGCGTAATCTGAGCCTCACCACAAGGGTGCGCATACTCTTTACTTATTTTGGGACGAACAGAAATTGGAGAAACACACACAAACATTCACACAAACATACACACTCACAATGTGTGTGTGTTTTATTTTGCAGTGTAAATAATTTAAAAACTAAAATTTTTAGAAGACGTTTCACTGTCATACTAGTTTTGACGACAAAAATGTAACTTAGAATTCAAAAAATAGGAAAAAATAGAATAGAATTGGCATCCATTTTTTATATTATTTAATAACGGAGAAAAAAATTAAGGTTTTTGATGCCAGTACAATATTATTTTCTTCATAGTTTTTAACAAATGAGCTCTTTTTAAATTTTTTCATATAAATTAATATTTGCTTTGTAAATAGCTCAGAAACTTAAATTTTCAAATTTTTTGTGTCATACTAGTTTTGACAGGAAAAAAAAATTCAAATATTGATTTAAAAAATAGATTAGAAACTTACTTGAAATCAAAATTTAAAAAAAAAATTTAAATAAACCAGGGTCTTACATTCTTAAGTTGTCTGTGAATTTTCTATTTTTTCCATTAATAAATATATGTTTCTGGACTAAAAATAATGAATTAGTTTTCCAAGTGGTAGGATTTATTTACAGCTCAAAGTTTATATTATTTTTACCCTTAGTTTAAATCCTCTGTGAAACAAATAATAAAAACGTTAAGGAAAATTCAGCTCTCTCCTTAGTTGGATTAATTTATTAGCAAGAAAAAATAGATTAATTCTGTAATTTTAGATAAAAAATTCAATTGTATACGCACATAACTTGAAATATATTTGTAACGATATGTTACTGAAATTGAAAAATTAAAAACCTAACTCACGCACACACACATTATCATCATACTTGATAATTGGGATCTGTAGATATTTCTAATCAATGGAAAAATGGTGTCCAGCGAACATATCAAATGCAGACATTTGTTGCCGTTTTTTAAAGCAGGTTGTTTCTTGAAATAACTAGAGGTGGTTAGTATAGAAAACTATTCAATTCTAAGATTTAGCTACGTTTCTTTTGAATAATGATAAATCAATCATTAAAGTACAAAATACAGAAGAACACTCGGAGGTCTGTTGAAATGGTTCCAGAAGCCTAGTCTCTTCCAGTTGCTTTGCGGTAAGTGTACGTTTCACTCCGTTCCATTCAGACACAAAACTTACGCAGGGTGTTCATTTCAGTGTTTCATAATTCGGATTATTATAACAAATATTCCTTATTCAGTAATCGTTATGCAATTGGCTGACGCAATATTTATGTAATGTGACAAAATAGAGATATGAAAATTAAAAAAATAATAATAATAAGCGGAAGATTAAGTCATTCGATGTTTTACTGACAATACCTTCGTCAATTTTGTACCGATTCCAATGACAGATTCAGATGCAGCACAAAGAGAAATTGCACAGGAATGGCCTCACAAAAATATTTTTGGGAATATTTTTATACTTTAGAGCATTTAAAATAATTTAATTATATTCTTGGAAAATCTTGCGTCTATTCGTCAATGAATTAAAATCATTTTTTAAATATTCTAAAAAATGTAACAGTACGGTAAACCTACGTTTTTATATTTATTTTATACTCAAATATAGGCTTAATCTAATAATTGTGCGGTAATTAATGCATGTCTTAAAAAAATAGAATAAGTTCTAAAATAATTTGTATGTTATTTTAGACATACGAATTATGACAAAATTCTGATTATCTCACATATTACAAAATGAAAAAAAAATTATAAAATATGTATTTTTTATTTTTTCCAGTAAAGATAGAATACAAAATAAGTGATATCAATTATAAGGATTTATATTTTATAACTTGTAAACTATTGATACTTATATTTATCCATAAATTTATTTCTTACGTTGCGAATCTTACTACATAAATATTTGACAAATATTATTCAATAAACAGCTTATCAGGTTATATACATAATATATATACATATACACTCATATACACACATATAAACACAAATACAAACACACACTCGCCCACGTACACGCACACACACACAGGTATATATAAATATATATATATATATATATATATATATATATATATATATATATATATATATATATATATATATATATATATATATATATATATATATATATATAATTTAAATATCCTACACATATTGCACAGTTTTGAAAAATATTCGATGCTTTATTATCATATTGTTTTTTAAACCAAGGAAGGATTCATTATTATTCGATTAGAATTTCATTAATTTGAAGCAATTACAAATTTCTAAAATTCAAAATAAAAAATAATAGATTAAAGAAGGCACGAAACAAGTAGATTATGGCCCCATTTTGTTTATTAGTTTTAATGCCATAATGAATCTCCAAGCATTTTATTAACAAGAAAATAATATACATCATTATATTTTACAAAGCAAAGTAAAAAATATTCAGCAGAAAAAAATCGACGTTAACATTATATTATAATTAAGACTAATTTAACTTTCAACACACACAACGTTGTTTCTGTTGAGGAAAATTGCTTTTGATGTTTTGTTTCTTCATTTAAAAAATTATTAATATTCATACAAGTACAATAAGCGTTTTCATTTCTTTTAGAAATGTACTCTTTATGACATTTTATATGCCGTCTTTCAAGAGATATAACTCCAATAACAATAAACCCAAGTTCATTGATAATTTGGCATAATCAATGAACTTGGAGTTATTCCATTAATTATTTACAGATATTTTAACATTTCCTTTTTGGTATTTATTTTTAAATGTATTATCTTTTATTTCAAATTTGCATTTGAATAAATTAAAATTTATATTATAGAATAAGCTAAAATATTCATCTTGTTCCATTTAAAGGACTCCTTTACGCATTTTCAACTTTATTGCAAGCCATTGTTTAAAGAAAATTTTCTTTTATACTAAAACATTTATCAGTTCAGTTGAGCAAACATTTGGTAAGTATGGTTTATTCAATCCAGCATCTTTTAAATTGGAGCACTGTTGGAGATCAAACTAGTCTGGACATACTAAATCTTCTTGAGAGACTGTCACCCAAACAAACAGTGTATTTCCAATGGATCTCTTCACACGTGGGAGTAGAGGGGAATGAAAGAGTGGATTTCTTGGCCATATTGGCGTCAGAGAAGGGAGTAAACCCAGGAGGAGAGCTCACATCTAGTGAGATTTCTTCCCTGGCAAAAACTGAATTCAATAAGCTTATGAAAAATTTTCAAAACCATTCATCATAGCCAAAAGACCGGGTGAGACCTTCCATCTGAGACCAAGATCTTATGAAACTGCCATCTTCCGCTATCTGAGTGGGCACACGAGAGGAATCACCTTTCAGCAGGGACAGAGGACATTTCCAGACTGTCCTTGGTGCTCCGTCAATATGGCCTCCCCTGGACAAATCTTAACATGCCTAAATTTTAAAAAAGACGATGTCCTTCGGGACCCATCACATTTTATAGACATTTTTTCTAGACAACCTGAGATAAATAACAACAACAATAAGTATTGTTTATAAATTATGTATGCACACATAAAGTATGGTTTATAGAAGCAATTCAAGACATGGTATCCACGGACCGTTTAAAAATATGAAATGTCTTCATAAAAAAATTAAATTCCATCAGTGATTAAAGATATTGTATCTATTGATTTAATGACTATGAAAGAAAAATTTCCCAATAGTTATTAATAGTTGTAAAACTTTAAACGTAAAAATTGTGGAATATCGTTCCACTTATTGTTATCATGATTGATCGTATAAACAATATATAAATATCCTGTTATAAAAATGTATATAATGTAAATATGTGTGTGAATTACTTACACTTTTAATGAATAATTTATTTTAGTATGTTATCGTTTCATTTATAAAATTATTGCCTAGGCATCGCCTATTCTGCGGAAATAACGTTTTTTTAGCTGAGAAATAAGTGCGTAAAATCTAAAATAACCTATCGACATTTTGCGATTATGTTGGAGATTTCATGACTTTTGGCGATATTTTGGCTCTCCAAAATACACGTCAATATTCTTTATGTTTCGGGTTGATAGGGCACACAAGGGAAGAGTTATTCTAGGCACACTATATTAATGTCATCGAGGGATGAATGCTCCGGGAACTTCCGAATTAATATTGGCCTGAGGACACAGGTACTGAGTCATTTCAAAATGCGTCCACAAATATTGACAGTTCCAAAAGTTGCTGCATAGTTCCTTTATCATGGAAAATACATAATTTTTTCCAACCGGTGTAATTATTTCAGACTGAAGAAATTGCAGTCAGTTTGTGAACGAGAGAACTACGAATATAAATTGTTTGTTGCGAAGAAATTTATCTTCTTAATTCTCATTGCAATTTCTCACGGGAACTCGTAACAAAGTCTTCAGGATAAGATGAAGTTGCATCGTGGCTCATTAGTTTCATGTCTTTTCATATTCCTCGCTTTCCTCTATATTCTACAATTTGTTGAGCCTTCGTGTGCTCGAAACCTTGATCATTGTCAGCAAAATCAATATTTTTAAGGACATTATCTTAATCGAAGTCTTCGCCACAAGTAACACTTTTGTACTAAATTCACCAAATCATTAATAAAAAATTTTTTTTTTTTTTTTTTTTTTTTTTTTACTTTTTACCAAGATTTTCGTGTATTTTTCAAATCTTCCGTGAGACTTCAATAACGTTGATTCCTGAGTTTACATCCCAGCCCTGTTTATATAGTAAAATGCTTTGGATTATTTTAAGTCATATTTTCCTTTAACTTCTTGTGTTAGAAATTTTGTTCTGCATCTTTTTTTTAAGTGAAATGGTTATTTCCAGGTTCATAGGGTGGATTACAATATTAGGTTGGGGTTATAATATTAGGGTGGGGGATGGAAATTCATGTTGTTTTCGAGCGAACTTTAAGATCTTATTTAATATTGTTCTAACGCTGAATTAAATTTACTCTGTACACAACATATAAGCAATCATTTTTTTATTATCAGCTATGATTGCACATAACACAATATTAATTTACAGAAACATTTTGTAATAAAAACACCACCATAACATTCTTAACATGGCCATTCTAAATCACTTTTCCAATTCAGAAGAACAGCCTGCTTTCTTTTTTTTTTTTTTTTCTTCTTTTTTTAAATTGGTATTGTTGCCTCTGCAGTACCATCTCGAGTCATCGAAACCATTACAACATGTTTCGGACTCCTTCTGTAAAAATGGCCTAAACTGTTTTCTGATTTGTATTTGGCTCCTTGGGAACTCACGATATGCCAATCAACTTTGATCATTTATATGGTTTTATAGACATGTTCGAGCACGATTCTTCCAGTGCGAGGTGCATCTATAGCATCGAAATGCTGCTTGAGCAGAAATGACAAAACCATAATTAGCGCGTAACTGGCTGTTGCATTGGCAACACCATCCACAATCTCAGCTGTCTGGCTTGCATTTAAGCCTTTATCAAGGAAACACAGTAAAATGTAAAGAGTATTTTCTTTTTAACTTGCATTTTAAGCATTCTGCAAATTACAATTGAATAGACCAATCAGAAAACAGCAAAAAACTTTTTAAAGCAAAATATGCAACATTTTCAATGAGCATAAATTTTAAGTTGTTCGATGAATAGCTTAAAAGATATGAGTCCCAACGCAGATATATACGGAAAAATTATAATGGATTTCGCTTCCCACAAACTAATACTTGGAAAAAAAATTGTTTCCAGCTTCAGATCTTAAAGGACTTTCACCTACCCAGCAAACACATACATGCTGGAAATCCATTAGGCAGCTGCTGTCAGCCATCTTGGCCAGCAGCGTCTATTTGGCCTCTCCGGCTCCGTTAATAAAATGGTTATCGCCATTGCTACAGGGTCGGCCATACTGACCCAACACTGGATGGCCAGTAATGCATTGACCCATGAAATTGCCGGTACATGCCAATATACGGTTATTAATCGGCCCATTGCCGGTTGGCTGGTAGTAGCAGCTTTTACTGAAGTAGGGCTGTTTATAGTTTATTTACACAGATAAAAATGGAATTTATTTTTATCTGTTAACAATTTATATGCTGTCAAAATTAATATAGAAGTATTGAAATTCCATTAAATTAATCCTGAATCTATTTTGATTCTTTGAAAGAAGCATAAGAGTGTATTTTTAATTCTTATTTACATTAAAAATATTTAATATAAATAAGAATTCAAAATACAATATATATAGAAAAATTAAAGCAAGCTGACAATGTTATCCAAATTTTTCAGTTTCATTTAAATAATTAAAATAAATTTTATATTTCAAGTTTTTTTTAAATATAATACTTTTATTATAGAATTTCATTAGATATAAATTTGTTTTTTAAAAAAGTTCTTATGAAAACAAATGTCCATTTATTGCTAAAATTTAAAGTTGACGGTATAAAATAAATTCCAATTAATTTTATCAAATTAATTGGAATTTATTGGAATTTATAAGCACACATGAATATATTGTCCTTGTATATTAATTCACACTTCATTTGCTAAATCAATTAACTCCATAAAACAAGATGTTGAGAAAAATCATAAAAATGTATAAAGATATTTTTTTATATATGGTTTTTGTCTTATAAGTGAAAAGTCCATATATTTAATGGAAGTGACATCTTTTCTTTACGATGATACTGAAATTAAGAAAGTATTTACAATATCTCTCTCTTCATTTGAATTTGAAAATAAATTAGCAAAAATATTTCTTAAAGCATTTTTAATTTACTAATTTCCCCATTTCGAATCAGTACTCTGGAGAAAATCTCTCCGTTTTGTGTAGATTTTCACTAAGTTGTAAATACTCTCTGAAAATTAAATATATATATATATATATATATATATATATATATATATATATATATATATATATATATATATATATATATATATATATATATATATATATGAACAATAAATTTCTAATTTAAAAAAAATTGCAGTATGTTTGAAAAAAATTTAATACTTGAAAAACTAATGTTTATAAAGGAAATTAAAAAAATATATATAAAAAAGATTAATTGATTCAATTTAATTACAAAAACAGAACTACCAGGATGTTTATCAATAACACACACAGCCCAAGAAAATAACAGAGAAAATTAAGCAGATACGTTTATATAAATCTAATAAAACTTCACGTACAACACTTATATTTCTACACATTTAGGCATTATTTTACATTATCCATTTGAATTAGGAGAATCCAACAAAACTATTTTTAAACTTACAAAAATTTATAATTAAATTTACAGTCAAAGCAAAACAAGCCAAACACTTGAATAGTTAAAATAACCTGACAAATACATACAGTTCAATGATTTAATTCCCCACCTGGGCTGTAAATACCTATAATAGCGTTAATTTTCTTTCAGAATTAATAACTCATGAAGGTTGAATATTTATAGAGTGAAAATGCTTCATCGGTTTTTAATGTTTAATCTGCTGAATCTTAAACGGGTTTCTCATCTATAAAGAAATTAACACAAACCATCGTAACACAATACACTTATTAACAACACACACAGAAAAACATCCAAAACAATTTTTTTTTTGGAAAGTTTATAATTCCAGAAGGGATGGGTGAGTCGATGACTCCTGAGATGAAAGTGATTGATTTAAGAAATGTAATCATTAACAGTGCGCATTATAAAAATGATAAAGATTTCGTAGAACAACTCGGTGATTCCGTATTAGCAGAGAGAAAACTGAGGGAAGAACAGCTATAGCGTAAATTTAATTAGAGAAAATAAATCTATAAAAAGTCAAAATAAATGCTGAACAAGAAAAAATAAATTTAGAGAAATCTAGATTGGAGAATGCTGCGCGAGAATGTTATAATGATAGGTGAATCTTCAGTACCACTAAATCAATTGAAAGTTACATCCAAAGTGTTCGAACATTAACCATACTTATTCCAAGGCGACAGAAAATTGGAATTTATTCCTTTTATCTTTGGAGAGATCTTTTAGAAGCAAAAGTGTTCCCGGGAAGTTTAAAAAGGAAATTTTACTAAACCTTCTGGAAGAAAAGGCCAACAATATCCTAATTTACGTCAAAGATAAGGAAACAAATAATTGTGATAAACTGAAAAACGAAATTTTAAAAGAATATGAAACCACACCGTTAATTTCCTTGCAAAGTTTCCAAAAAGCTCGTCGTATGTCAGGCGAGACACCTGTGCAGTTCGCAACTTATTTATACCCTAATTAGGGGCAATATTGTAGATTAAGAAATGTGCGAATGTGATTTAAAAATAATTTAAAAGAAATAACAGTTAGCGATAAGTTATACCAGATATTAGACAATGAAATTGCGATGCAAGTAAGTGTTAAACGAGTGCAAGACTGGTTTAAACCAATGCAAATGGAGAAAATATGTGATTTTCCTTTCGCATCGAAGAAAAGATTTGCTGATATATATCCAAATTATCAAAAACCTCAATCTGATACCCGTGATAATCGTAATATGCGAATAAATTCTAAATATATAGCACCTCACTATACAGCGCACTTTATAGCACCTCACTATATAGCGCGAAGAGGCAAAACCGAAGTCAAAAGAAACTAAAAGAAATTTAAAAAAAAAAATGTTATATATGCGGAGAAAACAATTTGGCGAGAGAGTGTGGGGAAAATATTCAAAGAAGAAAGTTACAGAAAGTGCAGCGGTAGCAAAAATATCCCCCTAAAGGTTATATCGCTCAGCTGACCTTTGCCCTCTGAAATATGTGTCAGTGTACGTGGGAGGGAAAGAGTTGAACTGGCATAGTAGATTCTGGAGTCTACAAGTATTTTCTTGCGACAAATAAATGAAAAAAGTATTTTGTCGGAAGGAGAAGATTGTAGTTGCGTGAAAATAGACTAAGGATCGGATACTATAGATGAAGATTCTAAATTATTTTCGGATTATTATAAGCTAAAGAAAAAACACACAATTTCATTTCATTTTGTTAGAAAAAGTTCACACGGAATGAATACAAAATAAAGGTGATTTTATTTTAATAGATGAATTAATTTACCATAAGGATAAAATTCTTAATGAGTCAGTTTTGCAATTAGTCTTACCAAAAGTATTAAGTAAAATATTAAAATTAGCCGATGAATCCGTTTTTAAGGGACATATGAGGGTTAAGAAAACTAAAGAATGAAGTAAATTTAGCTTTTTATTCTGCCCAGAAATATGATAAAGATATTTCAGAGTTTGTACAAACTTGTGAAGAGCGCCAACTTCATAAAGCTACTAAAATTGGCGAGAGAGCACCCATTACTCCAGTATCTCGCCCTGTGCTTCCATTAGAAGCAGTAAATGTTGACATAATAAGTGCTATAGATCCACAATCAAGCAGAGGACACAAGTATATTCTTTGTCTTGAAGATCAAAATACTCGTTGTCCCTAAGTTGTGCCGTTGAAATCGTTATCTGCCAAACTCATTTGCGAAGCATTACTCAACATTTTCACGAGAATTGATATACGCAGTGTTATAACCAGCAATCAAGGGACTAATTTCAGGTCCACTCTAATGCAAGAATTCTAGATGCAATGGTTCGAGTCTTAGATTCTCATGTGTAGGTTATGCTGTTTCAAATGGTTTAGTGGGAAGATGCAGCTAAAAGATATGATGTGCTAAAAGATATGTTGCACCACATCAAACGGGAAGATCCAAGAGGTTGAGATCTTCAACTAACATTTTTGCTGTTCTTCTACCGAGAAATTTCAAACACCATGACTGGTGTCTCTCCGATTAAACTTTTTTATTGCAGAGATGCTTGAGGTCCATTGATTGTCCTTAAATCGTCTTGGGCAGGTGAAATCAGAGTACCTACCACCCTGTCTCAGTTGTCTGTTGACTATTGACAAGAATTAAAAAACTGCAAAAAACAGCTGAAAGTGCATCGTTCAGGGCTGTGAAGGAGCAGAAATCTTACAGAGACTATATTAATATAAGATAATCAGTAAGAAATTTCAATGTCGGTGAACAGGTGCTGCTTTTGATACCTGACTCTATCAATAAAATCTATGCAAGATAGATTGGTCCTGGTTGTATAAAGTGTGATTACCAGATGCTTCTGTGGCCACCGCGCTCACCAGATCTCTTCTCAATTGAACATGTTTGGGATATGATTGGTGGCCATTTACAGACCCTGCCACTACCTTCTTCAGAAGATGCACTTTGGAAAATGGTTGACAGAGAATGAAAAGCCATTCGTACTCTCCTTGACTCTGTGCTTTGAATAATTGTTTTGTGTATCACCATCGCCGATGGTCCTATAACCAATTGACCCCACCCTGTTTTCACTTTGCATCATGCATATGATTTCGAAATACAGATTACTCATTATTCTTTGATGTTTCTCTCTCACACTGTTTCTTCACTTTCTGGCAATTCTTTCTTGGTGTTGCATTTTCAATGTCGGGCAGTGCATGTACCGTAAATTGTAAACTGAATTAGTTTTTATAAGAAATGAAACAAAAATGGTTCCTAAACTAATAAAATTTAATAATAGAGTTATATATAGGTTGGAAAAAATAATATGAGCATCTGAGAAAAGAGAATTTATTATTAATAGGCCGTTGGCACTCCTTTTGTATAATTTAGAGCTTGCATCTGATTTGGAATTGTCAAATACATGTCAGACACTTTATTTAAAGGTCAAACACTTCGTTCCCTCTCAAATTTTCAAAAGTTCTCTTATTCAGAAAGTGTCCAAGGGGAATCCGCTATGCAATTTTTTTCCAATTCCAGGTCACCTCCACAAATGTTCAATTATAATGAGATCAAGAGACTGAGGAGTCACTAAAGGTGCTCTTATTTATTGTCGAATTGAATAAGGATATTACTGTCTAGGAAGAGTAGTTGCTCTTCCGCGGAAATGACTTTGTACTATCGGGGAAAAGTGATCGGCCAAAATGCTGACATAATTTACGGCTATAACATGTGACCATTCGGAACAACAACAATACCAAGACTACGGTGTTGTTGTTGCACCAACATAATTTCTTGTACCTAGCCATGGATTGCGCTTTACCTCTTAGATGAAAGCAGCCAGTTGGAAACCATCGTTATTTAGAAGAAAACGGCAAAAAACGCAGCCACCCGAGATATATTTCACTTTGAGGAAATCGCGACCAGTTTCTATTTAAAGTGGCCCTTCCACCTTTAATGAGCATGACAGATCCTCTGTTAACCCACGATTCAAACTCACTGCCTTCCAAAAAGGAGAAGGATGCCTTCTCTCACCAGATCACCACGGCCGCAAGATCACGGTGTGATATCACACCCCAAATCATTACTGAATTTCCGCGATGTTTAACCGTAGGCCAAAGACACTCAACTTGGCAGAATTCCAAGCGCAAACACACTCACTGGTTTGTATTAATTTGGTAGACAATTTGTGTGATTCTATTGTATTTCCTCATTATTCTTATGTCTAATTTAGCCAGACGTTATGAAATATTCGTCTCTTCAACACACTGCAAAGTGTGATCTGTTCTAGAAATAGCCACTCAACAATGTTCACGACGAATATTTTCTGTTGAATGTTCTTCCTAAAAATGTGTATTCATCTCCAATGTGATCTGAGATACTGTTACATTGGGCTTTTTTTCCAATCGCCTTCAAGGCACTTCTGACCCTTGATTCTAGGCTTTGATTTTTGACTACCGCTGTGCTTTTCTAGATGACTTTTCCATACTTGAAATGTGCTGACATCACACTTTACTTCTTATAGAAAGGTTACCATTAGCTTTGCTGAGAGACACTTAATGCTTCCTTTGAAATCACATAGACACACAAAAATGAATCTCTCTCTAAGTATCCTATTTCTTTTGAAATCAGAAAACTCACCCATAGCACATTTTTAACACAGGAATACACATATCAAGAGACTACAGACATGAGTTTGCTACAGGCCAACGTTCGTGTGTGTCAGACTTCCCTGCTGTCCTTTCTCATGTGTTCGTATTATTTTGTATACAATTTATTCATGCAATCAAGCACATTTCAATCAGTGGAGTTCAACGAGTTCTGAAATATGTTCTTACCTTTTTACTAATCATAAAGTGGTTGTTTATTTCGTTACAATTAAGGTCCTGAGTGCACCATTTTATTACAATTATCATTGGTTTTAAATTACCCATGGCGTCAGATAACGTTTAATATTCATTACATTGTATTGAGATGGTGTTGTAAATCCAACTTGTTGACGAATTTGCTGCCTGGCTTCAAATGAAAATTCTTCGAGCAGCAGCAAGCAACGCGATGTTCAGCATCGAGTGTCTAAGAATAAAGTCGAAGTTCATTTTGTTAATAAAACAATTTCTTATATTTGCATTTGGAGCAAAGCATTTGTTTTTAGAGGCCATTTTCCATTGATTAACATAGACAATGTTCCATTGATTTCCAAGCCATTAACATAGACAATGGAACAGTAGGAAAAGTATAATGAAAAGACATAATTATACGCTCACTTTTTAGTTAGTTTAAATTGGCAATGAAATCATCATTCCCGATTTAAACAAACTTTAATTTTTTTTTTAATTTAGTTAATAGAATTCTAAATTGGTTAATTGTGATCTAAGTTCAAGTACCCCTTTCTCGCCAAATGGACGATAAACGCGCAAAGTGTTGTAACCCTGACTATTTCATCCAAAATGCACTACTTGTAGCAATCCTATCTTTTTTGTTATACAATAATATGCGTATTTTTTGTTATACAATTCGTAAAAAAACCATTGTTTTAATTTTCGTTGCCATACTAACGGTGAAATTCGTTAAAAACACGGATTTCGGTTTCGTCGCTATAGAAACACTGTTTTTGCGTAGTGTCAATCGGAACATTCGACTCCGCAAGACAACAAGCAATAAGGCATCACTTGGCGACTTTTTGAAAATGCGCCAAGCAGGGGACCCAAAGCACATTTTCATCTCTAAATTAATAATTGCAATATTTGTAAACAATCTCTTTTAAATTTTAATAATCTCTGTTGTAATTTATTAATAATTTAAGACTAGAATTTTAAGGCCTTGCTTAAGTCAACATTAAAATCTTCTAACATTGTGTTTATCCTTATTGCCTTAACAGTGTGGTTTTTATATTTGTTTGTGAATTTTTATGCTTTTGTGTTATCTATACAAATATAATCTTTTTCGGTTCACTCATCGAATTTATCTGAGACATTGAATACAAAACGATTACTTATATGATGACAGTTGTACTTGTTTAACTAAAATGATGACTCTTCTTCTTTTCTAAATTTTTATGATAGTGTTTGTAATAAATCAAAATAACAATTTAAGTTTATTTCAACTCTTGTAATGTTGCTTATGCCACAATGCACACTATTTCAAAACACTTCTTGCTTCGAAATCATAAGTACTTAGTTTTTGTCTTTTTAAAATTTACATGTTTGTGTAATAGTTACAGAAAGAAATGTGTTCCGTATCGAACCTCACCTTCTTTTTACGCCACCAGCCAGTGATTTCTTAAAAAGAGAATTTAACTGTTTTATATACTTATGAAAAAATATTTAATTCTCAGCAGTAAACGTGTTTTGGGTTTTCCTTATATGCCACCATCAGAAATTTATTGGAATGCCCATGAAATAACCCTTATCTCAATATTATTAAATATTTTATAATATTGAGAAATTACATATTATTATAATAATATTGAGATAACACTTATAAGGCTTAGCTTAACATCCGAGGTTCAATCGTACACACTATTGTACAACGGAAGGTGAATATTCTGCTTTCAGCATGTACGTCTGTCGACGTTAATGGTTGGGAGTTTCCGTTTTCCCTTTATAGGAAACATGAATGCCACCCACCCCACATGAAAGTCAGAAGGATAGTTATGAGCGGTGGATTTAAAACAGCTTTCCACCCTTAAAGTTGGTGGCGAATAACTAATAAGATTTGACCGCTAATAATATTATACAAGGTAATTCTCAGACACATTTCATAAAATGATACAGCTGAGAAAATACGCAATGAAAAATAAATACACTACATATCATAATGCATCTGCTTATATTTATCTAAGTATCCAAAAATAGGAGGTAAATTGGCGGGAATCTTCATAAATCCAGTCCATGAATTCAAATACTTAGTGCGCCAAGAAAATAATTTACAAGCTTAATTCTGAAACTTGTTAATCTGAAATATTAATTATTAAAATTGAAGAACGTATCATAAACAAATTTTATTTCTATTTTCCACTGTTTGAAATGTTTAATAAAAAATTTCAATCATTTGTTGCATTTTAATGTTTAATTTATTGCTTTGAAATTCTTTCGCAGTTTTTATACAATAGAAATCCTTATTTGTGAGTATGGCTTTTAAAAACAATACCATAGAAATTGTACCAAAAAAATACCATATTCATTTTTTAATTTTTAAACCATTTATTTCTATAAGCTGATAGCAGTTAAATTTCGCTGTGCAGCGGTGATGACAGTGAATTTAATCTAAACATCAGTGAAATTTGAAAAGAAAAAATTTTTTAGAAACAGAGAATTTAAAAATGTAATGAATAGCTTGAATAATATGATGTTATTGGTTATAAAATTAACAATTTTCAACAATTTTTACGAACATTTAAAATGAGAAGACAGCTTTTTATTGATTATTAAACCAAAAAATATAAACATTTTCTAAATCTTTCAAAAAATATTGCAAAATTTGTTGTACATTTAAGATGATTAGTTACAAAATATAATAACTGAATTAGAGAAAATTGAAATAATATTTTTTACTGGAAATTTAACTTTATCACTTTTAATTTTCTATATGCATATCGGGTAGTAATAAACCAATTTTCAATGCATATCGAATAGTAATAAATGTATCTCATGGATTTTCATCATGAACTCATTTTGAATTCTGCGGCTTTTGGGAAACCTGCTGCAAGTTCAATCATGGTAAGCAGCGTTTTATGGAAATCTCACTTTATTTACCAAATTTGCGATAAAAGGGGATCAGTGCAACCGGAAGAACTCCAGCAGAACTTGCGGCATTTTCCTCGCGATTTCATCTCGAAGATTGGATTCCGGTTCTTTGAATTTAATGGAGTCATCTCGGTCCTCTTCCGACTGATTGGGCTTCGAGGACAGAGTGCGTGCGATTCATGGAGAGGGGTTCTTGATCAAAAGATGGGGGGGGGAGTGCACAGTCAAAACTTGTTAACTGTTTAACACGTTCCTTCTATAAATTGAGTAAATACGTATGGCACATTAAAATGATTCCTTCAAAGATCCAGATGCAATTTCGTCGATCAGTTTATATGATGATGAGTTTATATGAGATCTTCTGATCCCAATTGCATCCAATCTTTAAAATCGTATTTTAGACTACGTTTAAAAAAAAAAACAAATTGAAAAAATCGGATATTTTTTATTAACATATTACAAATATGGTTTCAGACAAAATGGAAGAATGTCTATTTTACACAGTTTATGAGAGCATTTATTATAAAATATGAAAAAAAAATATTGCTTAATGATAAATGTTTAAACCAGACGTTCAAATAAACAATAGTTTTTTTTCTTCTTTCCATTCTGCAGTTAATAGAGCAATGCAATATTGCTCGATCAGTCACGCTGAATCAACAAAGCAAATGATATCAATTTTGAAATTTATTTAGAAAACATTTTTTTTTTCCATTTTCCCATCTCATACACACTAACACAATCCATTTTTAAACATCTAATTTAATTTCAAATAAAGAATTATTAATTTGATCGGAAATCACACTTACACATTACCTTGGAGTTCATACATGGAATCCTTTCGTTCCCTGGAATTCATAATTTAAAAAAGAACACTTCTCTCGGATTTTTTTTAAAAAACAAACCTTAAAGTGATGTTTAAATATGTATTGATTTTCGCTATAAGCAATCCTTTTAGAATAAAAATAGTTTGCATGTTACAATAGTCTTAAAAAGGAAATGTATCTTTTGATTCATAATTCTAAATAGTTAGTTAATTTTAAAATATTTGGCTTGTTAATATAATGACACAATTATTTTTAGTTAAATTTCTAAACAGATATTTTATTTTCTAGATTTATTTTTTTCATTAAAATTATTTTAATTAATTTTGATAAACATTTTTTTTCACCTGAGTATTCAATTTAAAATTCCTCCTGATATGGGTTGCCGTAGAGTAGCAACCAATAAACATGCAGCTCGAAATCCTTTTTTTAATAAAGGAATCCAGTTTGGCATTGTTATTTGTTTCTTTAGCTCTGCATCTCACACTTGTCTTTGTATGGGTCCAAAATTTTATTCATCCCATCCAATCATTTGAAATGAGTTTTTGATAAGAATTAATTCTAAATTCTCAGAGTTTCGTTTTAAAGTGTTATTTTATTTAAAAATTTTCTCGATTTGCATTCTGTAAAATATTAAAAAAAAATATTTTATAACTTTTTTTGCACTAAATGTATTTTGTTTATAAAAAAGGGAACATTAAAATAATGCAAATTGTTAGTCCATTTATTTTCAGCTTATTAAAAACTCAATGTTGTTAGTAAAACTGAAAATTCAGTTAGAGTACACTTGCTATGAATTTTTGTAGCACAATCGCTGTCGTTTTATTAATTATTGGGAGTGAAATAAAAAATAAGAATGATTTATGACACATGTAACGTTAAAGTTCCATGCAACATGTGCTTCAATATTGTATGTTGCAAAATACATTTTCTCTAAATTGCTATTTTCTACAGAATAAAAAATTATGACGATGAAAATTTTTTTAGACATTTGCATACTATGAACTAAACTAAAAGAATGATAAATTTAAGTATATTTCTTATAAAACAAAACAGTCAAAGAATTCATTTTTTTTTCTTATTCTTCATAATTTTCATGCAAATAAAAAACGAGCAAAAATTTTTATTTTCAAAGTAATTATGCTTTATTTTCTTCCTCAATCAGACGTTTTTAAATTTATTATTTTATCTGCTTTATTTAATAAATTTGAAAGTTGGTGTCTAACTTTAAATGCTATATTTTGCATGGCCCATTGGAGTAAACTGAGATGCGTTGTGGGACAAGCGCATGCATGAAACAGTGACCACTGCCCTCCTCGAACAAGTCTACAAACACAATCCACTTTTTCCAACACTTTGCAATTTAATTTCATCCAAAAACTTCGCATTTTACTGAGATTAGTTCGAATTTCTCTGGATTCGATTCAATTTAACTTGGTTGTCATTGGAAGGACACATTTTGTAGAACAGTACTAATTTGTATATTGTCAAACGACATTTAGTGCATTTTCAGTTCTTAATTACATAGAAAGTTTTCAAAAAATTAATTACTAACTAATTTTAGCAAATTACGATGTTATCCATAATTTAAAGCTTATTTTTATTTAGATAAATTTTATATCCTATATTTGTTTCTAAAATAATATTTTTACTATAGAATTTTATTATTTTGTAATTTTTTTTCCATTTTTTTATTTTTAAATATTTTTGTTAATAAATGTCAATTTATTTGTAAAATTTGAACTTGAAGGCATAAAAAATTCCATCAATAGTCTCATTATAATTTTGTAGAATTATTTTAAAGCACACACGCGCATTTTTTTTTTTTTTTTTTTTTTGTTTATTAAATTAATGCGACAGTTGCCAATAAATGAACTCCATAAGACAAGAAATCTAGAAAAACCATAAAAAAGGTATAAAGATTATAACATTTTTTATTTACTTATATATGGTTTTTATTGTGTTAATTCTTATAAGTGAAATTTTTTCTGAATCTTTATTTACAGCTTTGGAATTAAAATGCAGGAAGTGAAAGATGTTAATATATTAATGGAAGTAACATTTTTTTTATTTATGATACTCTAAATAAGAAACTTTCAAAAAAAAATTTTATTTATATTTGAAAATAAATTTACAAAATTTACTTCAATTTTTTTAATTTACAAGTTTTTTTTGTTTTATCAAACTTTCGAAATAGTACTCTGGAACAAGTTTTTCTTCACATTATGAAAGTATTCACTCCACTCTCCTCTCTTAAGATAAAAAATAATGACAAAATAAACATTAAATTTATTACTGTCAATCTTCGGAGAGATAAATTTATATTTAACACTTAGAAGACACTATAGTTAAGAAAAGAAAGAAATAATAGAAGATAAATTGCTTCGATTTAATTACAAAAATAGATCCATCAGGACGTTTATCAATAACAGTCTAGGAAGAAAACAGATGAGTTGTTTTTGTTCTCGTATACCAGCTAGGCTGGCAAATCGGTGTGCGCTACTTCACTTTTCCAACTGAACCGTATTTGATGTGAAGTCCGACAACTTCAGTGCGCATACATGCCATAGGGACCCGTTTATAGGGTAGGCAACCATTCAAACCTCATTCACACAAGGAACGGACAAAGACAGGATAGACAGCGAGAAAGTACATCCACGCCTCAGCCGGGATTCAAAACCAGGACCTCCCTATCCGTGGTCAGGGACGCTGACCACTAGACAAGTTGGCCGGCAACAGATGAGTTGATATGGTTAGATAAATCAGATAAAACTTCATGTACAACAGTTATTTCCACACATTTGGGCATTATTTCACATTATTCATTTGAATAAAGCGAATTCAACAAAGCAATTTTTAAATTTACAATATTTTATAATTAAATTTACAATCAAAACAAAACAAGCCAAGCACTTGTATAGTTAAAATATTTAACATATATATATATATATATATATATATATATATATATATATATATATAATATATATATATATATATATATATATATACATATATATATATATATATATATATATATATATATATATATATATATATATATATATATATATATATATATATATATATATATATATATATATATAATCATTTATTCCTTTTGATAATTGTTTGCTAAAAATAGAGACAAATAAGTGGATTAATTGAAAGTAATTTTAGTTGAATGACACAATAAAAATTCTGTGTAAACACTTCACACTTCAAATATTCAATGCAATGTTAGAACTTGAGTCTCACAGTTTCAGGATCATAATAAAAGAATGTAATCAAGTTATAACTTACACTTTGTATTTTATAGTTTAAGAAAATCATACTCTAAAATAATAAAATATATATTGATGTTTATCAAATTATTTTTCACAAATAAATTAGGATTACAGATAAGTAAAGTTTATAAAATCATGTGATTAAAATCTGTACTGATGAATTTTAAAACAAATTGGCAATCTCACATTATTCATACAATATTCTTTGCTGAATCTTATGAGTCTGCAATTTAAAGTTAATTTTTTTATAAGTTATGTTTCCCAGATCGATGGGGAAAAATGTGACAATTAATTAAAAAAATTCTACAAATTTTGAATACCTTGATTCAAGTTGTTGCCACTAAATTTACGTCACAAATAATTTACATAAAATATCCTTTGAATTTATGAAAATGAAATTAGGAGTTATTTTCAAGTAAAAAAGTTTTACGTAACTTTTTAATTCTTATTTTATACAAAGCGTTAAATTTATATTTAGTCCAATATTACTAGGAATTAAATTATTGATTATGGGCTATAGTTTTAATAGGTACAATTTAAATCGGAGTTGGGAGATGTTATAAACACTACGAGCTTAGAAGCTAATGTATAAAACGAAATGTTACCAAGAAGGCATCAATAGAAGAAGCGATGGCTTGTTACTTTATTAAAAAAATAGAAACTAAATTCAATTTATAATATTATTTACAGTTAAATTATTTGCAAGAATTTCATTATATACAAAAATTAATTACAATTATTTGTTAATACAATTTAAAAATTCGTAACACGAAGAAATAAATTATCTGATTATAATTCCCAATGACATGGAAAAATATTAAGAAAAAATATGTAACTATGTTTATAGCTACACATTAGCTTCAATTAGATGTGCTCATTGATCGTGGCTACGCCTGAGAATCCATTAAAATAGAAGGTGTTCATAAAACCGCTTAATAGGAAGGAATTTGCAAAAATGAATATTAAGATAAATAAAATAAAATCATTGTTATTTTTTTAACCTCAAATATTGAAAACTGCCTTGAATCAATATAATTTTAAGAAAAGTAAAATGAATCGTATAAATAAGTTTGATTTTATACATTCCTGAGTGAGGCTTACAGTAAATGCATATCTCGAAACTAAACAAAACATTGCAAAGATTGCTTTATTTATCAAATGTTTCATGGATATTCATTTTTAGCATTCCCTTAAGATTTTTTTAAATGAGTTAATGTGAAACTATATTTGTCAATACATTATTATAACATGACACATTATTATAACTGATCTATTTGCACACTGTTAGAAACTACAAAATTTGTAACTTAAATTTTAAATTTCCTAACTAACAAAAAATTTCTAATGTAAAAAATTTCACATTATATATATATATATATATATATATATATATATATATATATATATATATATATATATATATATATATATATATATATATATATATATCTGAAATGTACACATTTAAAATATTTCCTTAATTTATACTCTATCCTTAATTTAATTAAAACGCAAAATTTCAAGATTTATTGTATATTTAAATTTTTTAGATACATATTATTTTCTAACATTAGCGTTACTCATTGGCAATGAGGAAACTGATTCATATAAGCATTTTTTTGAGTCTGCTATATTTTTGCCTTCCTTATAAAGTTATCGAGACCACTTTTAAAAGCAGGGATCTCCAGAATAATGATGTTGTTCTCGGGAAATTTGAGATTTTTTCAAGACAAGAAAAAATATATCCAGGTAAGGCTGTCGGACAGGATAACAGCATCTTAGAAGAAGTGGTTTCGCAACTTCTGCTGCATGGAATATTTGAGCAGAAAGTTCTATTTGTAAATAATACCCATTAGCACCAAATAAAAGTTAGTTTACAATAACCGTTTTAAGCACTTGTACTTGCACACGATAAAATATGCTCAATAAGTGTATCTCTGATATATGGCAAAAGAAAAATGTTTTAAGCCTTTAAATCGATTAATAACATGCGAATATGTAAAGGTCAATTTAAGATACAAAATATTTATATCAAATCTTATTGACAAAACATTTTTTAAAACAAATGTGTGTACTCCAAAAGCTCACAAACATGACAGAACTATTTCATTTATGTACTTTGGCAATCTCGTCCAAAAAATTGGAAAAGCAAAAATTAGAATAATTTAAAGGTACAAAGCAACTGAATTAAAAATGATTAATGCTGTGTGTTTAATAAAATTTTTTAAAATGTTGCAATCATGACAATTATTTAGTAAATAATCTATAATCAGAGTTAGCTTATGCCAACTTGTTTACGTTTGGTGATATGAACATTCACATGGCCAAAAGAAAATGGCAGAACCCAAAATAAATGTAACATAATAAGCATAACAGGAATTTTAAGTTTTGATTTCATAATCATTTGTAATCTGCCTTATGAAAAAGCATATCTAACATGTTAATGCATGAAAAATGAATTTTAAAATAATAAGTGCTTAATTGATAAATAAGATTATAAATTTATATTGTATTCTTTTCTCCATAAAAAAGATTATAATATTCTCAACATGTGTATCAAAAAATTTCGTATGTCAGATAAAAAACAATAAACACAATGTCGACACTCAAAGTTGACATTAATCTCCATTTTTCAAGTAGAATACTCAAACAAAATCCACAACAAAAGAGATATCATGCAATTGACAAACTTAATAATCACTCTAATTATGTCTATTAAATTAATTCGTTAACTAAATTAAAACAATAAAATATTCATGGAAGTTACACATATAATATTTTAAGATTTATTATTATTTTGAATCAGTATAGTCAGTTTTTGAAAAATTGCAGATCAGCCTCATAATTTAAAGGAATACTTCAGGAGTCTCCTATGACTCATAGACTATGTGGAGAGCAATGAACAGAGCATTTGTAAGAAAGTCCTAATTTAGAGAAAAAGAGTGAGAGTTAAAAATTCTGGATCTCTGTGATTTGCCAAATTTAAGAGTTAGAGATGGGATCTCAACTCATTGGTTAATTTTAGAAATGAATTTGATAAGAATGAAAAAAGTTATTCCAGTTGTTAACCCTAGTTGATTATTTGCAAGAAAATCTTCCATACTGCTACAAAAATTTTACTCTCTGATTAACTTAAAGCATCATAGTTTGTAATTGATGAGTTGTTTTTTTATTTGTATTTATCAATTAATTTTTTGGATATCTAAGATGTCCAAAAAATGTGATGGACATCGTCTTTTTTAAAATTTAAGCATGTGTGCAGGGGAGTCCATACCGAAGGACAGTCTGGAAATGTGTAAACCATGAATGTTTTTTGAAATCATATCATTCCCTTATATAGCACAATATTAATTAAAATTTAAGCTGTGCGGTAAAACGAATTTAAGTTCTTTATTTAACTACAAATCATTAGAGACTGAAATCAAAAGTAAATAAAAATAAGACTTACGACAGATCAGCAATCTGGGACAACCCTGTCATCGTATTTCTCACAAAGTAAATCAATTATGAATCTCTAAACCAATTTCATTAAATCAGGGGGGTGGCCAGCTTGCAGCTCGCGGGCCACATGCGGCTCTTTGAAGGATTATTTGTGGCTCTTGATAAATATACACGAGTTCGCTCGCCATTTTTGTATTATTATATTTAAGAAAAAATTACTATCGTTTCATATGTGTGTCAAAATGTCTTTTAAATTAATGACAACAAATATGAAAGACTAAGTGGAACGTCGTAACAGATTTAATTTCCGTCCAAGTTAAGCATGAGATGACTCATCAAAAACTGCGCAAAGGAACCTAAACAGTAGCGCAATCACCCGTAATCGACCAACTCCAAACCGATTTTGAATTTCTAAGCTTTTATTGGAACGGATAGTGGACATTGCTCTATGGAGAAAACAAATTGTATCACTCTTGTAAAGGATATATAATTCGTAGTCTGGAATCATAGGTAAGTTAATTATAATTTGTTTTGCAGTATGAAATACGGATTGTTGTTTTAATAATACAAAACTTGTATTTTCTAAAATTCTTTCTTTATTTATTGCTTTTAAAAATATGGGGACACGGATCGAAACTAAGAAAAGAAAATACGAGCTAGAAATTATAGATATTTTAATAATGATACGGAAAAAAATTTCTTTATTGACAATAATGGAAAGAAGCATTATGTGTTATTTGTAATTATAATTCAAAAATTATAAAGCTAGCAATTTACGTTGACATTAGGAAACCAGTCATCTTCAGTTTTGTAATCAGTATCCACCAAATCCCAAATAAATAAACTTGCTTGCTTAAAATAAAATTGAAATAAACAGCAATCGATTTTGATGACCCTTAACAATCATGCTAATAGTGTGGCTGAAGCTAGTTTTAGTATTGGCTGAAATATTACAAAATACCGGTATACAGATTCAGAGATTATTAAAAAAAAAACTTGAAAGATTTACTTAAAGTTTCAGATGCAAATAATGCAGCATTGCACAAAGTTGTTTCGCAAATTTCCATCTCGAGACACACTGTCATTCCTACATAAAGTGTAAAATATGTGTGTGTACAATGCTATTTTTAATATTATATTTATAAGTTTCCACAACTTAAATACAAAAATATTTTGTTAAGAAATTCACAATGATTTGACTGGTTGGCAAGGTTATACATAAATACCTTATTATAAATTCCGAAAATATTTTCTAATTGTTAATTTTGTAATGTTTTTTCCTTATTTAAAACAAAAACAGATTTTTGAGGAATACGCAAAATTTAAAACAATGAAATTTTATAGGACAAAATATGCAGAAGTTGTTTATTTCGGTAAAAAAAAAGTTAACTTTAAAGTAATCGTAAATTAGAAATCATTTTAAAAACAAAAAAATTACAATTTATATGGAATTCCCACACAAATTTATGATGGTAAATAATACAAGATGCTATATTAAGTTTAATGAAAATAAGGGCACATTTAAGCTCTTCCAAGTAGAATACTTTCAGACTACTTCACAAACTTGCTTCGGAACAAATAAAATATGCAAGGAATAGGCCTTGTAACAATCGCATTCTATTAAAAAGTTGAGCATTGGAAAATTTATCATATTGATCAAACATAAATGAGATGGAAAAAATTATCCCTGCATTTTTTTAATCCTTACCAGCCAATGAAATTGTTCTAAAATAAGAATAAAACTCATTCGAAAGTTTTCATCTCGTTGTCATGAGCAGCTTTATTTTCTTAACTAGGAATTAAGCAATATATATTTCAGCATGCAATACCAACATATCATTCTCTCACCATTCATGACACTTCGATCCTGATATAAGCAACAGTAACGCGGGAGCCTCATTCTTATCTTTCACTCTCCTCCATCTCACATGCATGGCTGACGCAGGCAGTTCTTAACATCACGTGGTGTAAGCAATAAAGAGTAAAAAATTTATTTCTTGCTGAAAATTAGATTTTAGAGTTAAAAAAGTACGGAGTTATCTGAAAAGTTGTTAGTATAACAATAAAAAATTGTTTTTATAAAAAACATCGTTTCTGTCAATAAAATTAAAAATAGCAATTACACTAAAAACCTTAATTTTGCTGGGCACCATCTTTAAGGGTCAACAATGGTCAGAATCTGTGGGGCCTACTACTTGTTATCCAGCTACGGCTCGGTTTATTTCAACCAGCACACGTGTCATCAAACAACCAGGAACGTCTTGCCGTGGCCAACAGAAAATCGGCTCGGCCTGCAGCGGCCCGAAAGTTTGTGTTTAAAATTTCAAACATTGTTATGTGTGCTAAGAAAAAATCCTTGTGTTGAAATTCAAACACTTGGCTGTATCCACCTTAAAAAAAGAACCGTTTTATTAATGAATGCTTAAAAGAAACAGAGCCTGGAAATCGTCCTTTCTTGCTTCTCCTTCAACCAAAATCCATCGTGAGGGTATGAAACAGATGATGTTCGCCAAACCCTCTACATGAAAAGATATATCTTTGGGCGGCAGACAAAGTCTAGGAGCTTGCTTCTAAATGAGGTGGATCCACTCAGTTCAGGACAGAATGACTCGCTCTGTAGCTTGCCATCTCTTCTGCCTCTTTTAGTTCTGAAATACTTAAGAATTCAAGTAACCAAGTGTTATGGATATAATTAAGAAAATAATTTCATACATCAATATCATGTTAATACAGATTTACATGTATTAATATCATATGACATTTTATATTATTTTCTTGAGAAACATACACTATTCTTTTAAAAATGAACAATGTATTAAAAACAATGAAAATATTAAATATAATATCAAAAAATTATTTAATACAGGTAGTAATTAATATATATATATATATATATATATATATATATATATATATATATATATATATATATATATATATAGAAATATATATATATATATTTAAATATCGAATCCTCTATAAGAGAGTGTTAAAAAAAGGTAGAAATTATGTGTTTCATCTCTATCCCTCAAGATTTGGTTTTAACGAAATTGATAATCTAGAAATTTCTGAAATTTGGTTAAAAAAAATTAGCAGGTGATTTCATTTAAACGAAGTTAAGTTAAGGACATCATATTTTAATTAGTTTTCGGTTTTGCTATAAATTTAATTTTAGTTCAATATTCAGATTGTTTTTTGTGAGTTAGTTTACGTGCAAATATCTTGCTATTCACAATTTTGAACAGATTGATAGCGAAAAGAGCTTTATAAAAAATGAATCCTCTTCTGTTAATAGCTGACAAGGTGCTATACCCTGGCAGACCATTTATAACAACATCGAAACACTGAATGTTCGAAAAGAACTGACTTCAGTATATTTATTTTGAACCAAAAAATAAATAAAATAAAAATAAGTAAATAAATCATTTAAAAAATTATAAACTTTCTCTAGAAAAAGAATCGCTTGCTCGCCTAACTTCACAAGACAGGTTCATTTAAATTTTAAATTCGGAGGAAGACGCTTGGGTTTATTATGGAAAGCGGTTGTTGTTTTCTTTAACTTTTAGCGCATGACCTTTCCCTTCCCCTTGCCTCTTCTCACACCCCTGCAATCAAAAGAGGGGGCTGTGTTTTAATGGGACTTTACAGACACCGGCGTATAAAAAGGGCTGGTTTTGTTCTGGAAGTTTCCTACTCTTCTTAAACTTTCAGAAGGATAAGAAATTTCATTACTATCCTAAGATTTTCTTTCTCTTCCAATTTGGTTATTTTTTTCCGACTCTCAATCAAATATTGCCAAGGATGTGATGTAGAATCATATATGAGATCTTTAAAGAATTATCAATCAGAATTCATTGATTTCCAAAAATAGCAATAAATCTTAAGTATGCTTAAAAAAATTTAAAATCCTAACTTTAGGCTTACTTAATGTACCATATGGAACGATAATGGTTTGAGTATACGCCTATTATTTTATGATGAACGTCTGATAAGCATTCTGCAATTCATTTCATCAATTACTGATTTCGCCAATCATTAAGTTGTATGTTTTTGCATTGAGTCACTTCCTGTGACGTCAAAGTCACAAGTCGAGTATACTTGGAAATTATATTTTGTTTTTGATGCGCCCCCTCATAAACTTTACTAAAATTGAATCTAATAGGTTACAAGTTATTCTGCGCTGATACATATTTCTCCATTTGTCACCAATTGGACGCTTTTTGTACCTAATGTTGTCCATGGCAAGCATTTCATGGAAAGTAATTGCTTAAAAAAATCTATCTATCTATCTATCTATCTATATATATATATATATATATATATGCTTGTTCGGAAAGTCATTTCGTTTATTCGTTATTTGCGAAAATCATTTAGTTTATTCATTCAGAGAAATAATTGAAAATATTATAAAAACTCAAAGATTTACTTTAACCGGGTCGTTGTAAATTTATAATAGTATTGGATCAAATTACAAACAAAATTAAATTGCACTAATATAAAATTCAAATGCACTATTATAGACAAATATATATGATGCAATCAATATACGCATTTTATGTGTCACAGCGCAGATTTAATGATGAATTGAATGCATTTACCTCAATTTTTTTTCCCTTTAACGTGATGGTTTATACACAACATATGATTACTGAACTTTAAGCTAAAATACACAATCAAATTTGATCACGACCCAAATATTTGAGACTGTAGTTGATTGCTTGTGTGTCCATCATCCATTTATTATATCCAAATATTCATTATTTACTTTGATTTATTTTTGATTGATTTGTCCCCATCAGTGCAGAACCTTTTTGTGGGATCAATTTGAAGACCACAAAAACTCCTGTTCTTAGATGGGAAAAACAGAAGATGTATGAAACTTGGCCCAACTCTCCTGGTCAAACCCACGCTAAAAAGTATGATCTATAGATCATCAATGAGAATTGCCTCTGACATTCTAAGATGCTTTAGGCAGAAGATACGTTTAATCATAGGCTTCATAACTGGGCACTACTATTTCAGAAAACACCTTCATAAAATCGGACTGTTTCAACAAGACCCTATCTGCAGGAAATGTCAAATGCAAGAGGAAACGGCCAAGCATATCATTTACGAATGCGATGTCCTTGCTCTCATTAGATTAACTTCTTTAGGCATCATCCATACTAGAGAGCTACACCTAGAGTCCATTAAAGGGTTATCACACTTTATTAATAAAGTAGGTGACCCGAGCAACTGGAACTAGGAAACATTGGGTTTGGAGTTAACAGTACAAAATGCTGATAAAAGCAGGAGTGCCCAATGACTTACAAACCAAATTTTAAAAAGAAGATGTACTGATCAGGTGCCTTTCTTAGTGTCTCCTTGTTCTTGATCTTTCATTATAACTAAATATTGGTGATTGCAATTGCCAATGGATGTTCTGTGTGTCCTCCATCCACTTATTATATCTAAATATTCTAGACTGCATATAACAAAGCATCTCCTGTGCGTTCTTCATCCAATTATTATAACCAAATATTCAATAATGCATGTGACCTCTTGTGCATTCTTCATCTATTCATTATATCAAAATATTTTTCATTGGTGTGACCGAAGATCTCCTGTGTGATCTTCTTCGATTTATTATATCCAAATATTTGAGATTATATTTGACAGAGGACATCACGTGTATTTAATATCCAAATATTCGGGATTCCATGTAACAATAGATCTTCTGTGTGTTATTCACCATTTATTAAGTTCAGATGTTACATGTAACATCAGTTTTCTGAGTGTTCATCATCCAATTAATAAATCCAAATATTCTTGATGACATGTTACTATAGATCTTGTGTGTATTTCTTCGTCCAATTTTAATATTCAAATATTGGAGAAAGCATGTTATAATAGATCTCCTGTGTGTTATTCATCCAATTATTCTGGATTGTATGTAACAAAGAATCAGTTGAGCGTGTTCTTCATTCATTTATTATATCCAAATATTGGGTATTGCATGTGACAATGCATCTTAATGTGTGTTCTGCAGCTAACCATTATATACAGACACTTGATATTGCTAATGACTATGCATTTCCTCTGTGTGTTGTTAATTCTATTATTGTATCCAAATATTATGGATTGCATGTAACGATAGATGTCCTGCTTGTTCTTCGTAATGTTATTATCACCAAATATCGGGGTTTGAAAATAACAATGAACCAGGTGCATGTTCTTTATCCATTTCTTAAGTCCAAATATTCTAGAGTGCTTATGACAACAGATCTGTGAGTTCTTTATAAAATTATTATATCCATATATCCCCCGGATTGCATGTGACAATATGCCCTCTGTTTGTGCGTCCTCATATTTTTATACCAAATATTCGGGATTTCATGTGAGAATGGTAGTCCTGTGTGCTGTGTTCATGCAATTTTTATATCCTAATGTTTGGTATTACACTTGACTTCTGTGAATTCTTGATTCGGTTATGATGTCCAAATATTGAGGATAGAAAATGACAATTGAGGATAGAAAATGACAATAATGTGTGTTCTTTATCCATTTATTGTATCCAAATATTCGGCATTTTATACTCAGAAATTACGGATTGCGTGTGACAATAGATTTTCTGTGTATTCTTTATCCAAATATTCGGCACTCTATGAAACAATATATTTCCTGTGAGTTCTTCGTCCAATTATCATATTCAAATGTTTGGAATTGGGTAGTATAATGGATCTTCTGTATGTTCTTCATCCATTTATGATATTGATACTTCATCCATTTATGATATTGAGAGTTGCAACTGACAATAAATGTGTTCTTCATCCATTTATCCAAATATTCGAGATTGAATGTGATAATAAATCTCATGTGTATTTTTCATTTAGTTTTCATATCCAAATATTCGGGAGTAACTAGATATTGGAACTCATGAGTGTTCTGCATCCAAATATTCGGGATCGCATGTGAATGTCTCTTCTGCAAGTTTTTCATTCCGAAAAGAATTGTAATTTGAGTGAAATACTCTAAATTATTTGACTGTCATAACAAGAGAAACCTTTACTTCCAAAAGATGTTTGTGTGTGTGAAGAGAAGTTAACCATTCTTCATCTATTTTCATGTTTAAAATTATATAAAAAATCACAACACCATAATACTCTACATCAACTTATATTTTTGCTTTTATCTATGATCTAGATTGATGACTACAATATATTTAGCTTTTTTTAATAAGAAATTAACATAATTCCTATTTAATCCCCTGTAATACATGAGTTTTTTATAATTATTTCTATGCATTTATGTGTTTATACTTTCTATAATCTCATGAGATAGTTTTTTCCTTTTAGATTTGTTCCGTCTTTTAATGGATCTTCTTGTCTTACATCTAGACAAGATCTAGATCTTAAGAAGTTCTCTAGCTTAATAAGCTTGATTAGATTCGATAGACAATTACAATTAAACAATTTTACATTCACAAATGAGCTAAATTAATTATTTGTAATTACGTCCACAATAAAGCATAATCAATTTTAGTCCTTAATTTAACTTAACCAATTACACGATTTCAATAAACTTAATCTCAATTTGTATGCATAAACTCTGTTAATTCTATGTATTTGCGCGATTCAATTTTCTATGCGTGTTCAAATTCAGAAAATAAGGGCTTTAAGTAATGTTGTTCACTTATATAGAATAATAATGGATTGCATATCCATTATTCCAGTTTTGAACAGTATTGTCTAAAAAGAAAATTATAAAGTTATTCATATTTATTTTAAAAATATATAGTCATTTCTTTAAAATTAAGGTGAATAATTCTATAAATTGAATTGCTATACTTAAAACATGCCTTTTAAACACATTAATGTAATATAGTTACGGATAAATACTTCAAATGTGTACTTTTTTTGAATAAATTGCATTTCATTTTATCAAATTCATTAAAAAATGTTTATTTGAAACATAATTTCATGAAGAACTTTTATTTTTGAAATGTGAGTTGTGGTTGTATAGCGTATAAGTTTAATTTATGCATAGGTAATTAAAAACTTAAGCTAATTAATAGACATTAGACTGAGTTTTGAAAAAACATATAGTATCTAAATAATGGCTCAAAATATTGAATTATCTAATTCCAATTCAAATTTAAAGTTCAGTGTCAATTTTCTAATTAAAACGAGTTTAAAGAAATCATGAAACATTTATAGTTAAAATTAATAAATTACACATTTCAAAGAATTATACATTTACAAAGAAGAAAGATAACGAGATGTAACGAATTCTAAATAGTTCAACAAACTCCACAAAAACAAAAAATTCTTTTTCCTCTCGAGTCCTGCGCATGCACAAACAAAGTAAAGTTCAAGGCTGTGCAGATGGGAAAATAATATCACACCAGAACATCCCACGTCCTGTTGGATAGTTCTCCAATGTTTTCAGAAAAGGACAATGGTGCTTTCGTTGTAATACTGCGGCGAAAAATACTTTTAGTAGTTTCCACATCTCCCACTTTCATCAATCTATCCTCTCCAGGCTACACTTTCGTGCCGACTTCCATTTCATAACTGTCAAGTTTGTTTCCTTGAGAAGTAAAGCTGCCCTTCCTTAAGCTTGGTTTGTTGCTTTGTCCATTTGGCTTTTGATAGTAATCCATTAAGATATTCTTTACTCCATCGATTCTAATATATATTCTTCAGTTTTTGAACAAGACTCCACATAGAAGAAAAAGAATCCGAAGCAATATATGGTTCAGAAAAGGATACAATAGGTACTCCAACCAAAAAGTGCCCAGGAGTTAAGAGATGAAGGTCATTAAGATCGGCAAACTATTGTGACAATGGTCGGGAATTCAATATACTGCTTCGATCTGAATCACCAAGTTTGTTACTTCTTCAAAATTCAAATATTAGATTTAATTGCTTTCAGTAGTATTTTTTTTCATACTCTTGATGTTAGATTCCCACAAGAAATGAAGTTCCCTGGATTCTGTTTATCAGGACTGTGAAACAATTCATCTGGATTTGTGTAACTGTAAATTTCATTAACTCTTTTTTTTTTTTTTTTTTTTTTTTTTACAAAAATTTTAAAATTATTTTGAAAGCCTCTTATCCAAAAATAGTTAATTGAAGAGCCAGTCTAGAACAAACGGGTGATCGGAAATTCTAATCCGTGAACAATTTTGTCACTCAATCAGGCCGTTAACGATATTCTTTTGTATTCAAGTCTAGGCAAATAATATATTTTCAGTGGTATAACTCTATTCTAAGACGCCACAAAATTGGTAATCATATTTCTATTATTTAATCTAATTCGTTAATTATCTACTACACAATAAGCCTTTTTCGAAGCATCAGAAAAACAATGTAATTCTATGTTATGAACATCTTTTGGTAAAGTTCTTGATAAATAATAACGAGGTATTCATAAATTACTTCACATCATTATATACCAATCACTAAAATTCCTAGCTGTTTCTTTGGATATATTTTTATCCCAATCTAAACGTAAACATCAAATTTCTTGAATTAAACATTTTATGCGAGCTGTATATGGTCCAATAAAATCCCACTGGATCAAATATTCAATCTGCGATTTGTGAAAGAAACCTTTTAGTATTAAATTTTTCTCAGGGAAACATTCCAACACTTTGAGAATCAAAATAAAAATAACCATTCTTATGATCCCATGGCACTCCTAGGACTTTTGAAGGTGTTAAAGTCTGATCACTTGAACATTCTAAGTTGTCTAATTCTAAGTCAATTTTTCTCAGTTTATTTCGAAGCTAGCTCGACACAATTAAGTTTCCCACTTTTTTAAGAGCTTACTAGCTTATTTGAAAATGTTATAGCCCTCTCAACAAGATTTTAGAGCTTCTACATTTTTTTAACAAAAAATGAATTCAACCCTATAAAAAGAATAAGTAATCAGATGGCAAGCATAAGGAAAGATATCTACGTGCCTCTTCAAATGATGCTAGACTGCGGCAGCGAGTAAGAAAAAACTTCATTTCACTACTCTCTACTCATAACAAAGACCTGGGCACCTTCTAAGCGTTCGTCCAGTTTGTCCTACTAGAAAAACCTGTCTTCTTCCTGGACTTCAATCTGCAGGAAGGCTTGCTTTATATCAGTTGTGAAACCTATAGCTCCAAATCAAAAGAAGAAAAAAATCAGGAGTTAAATATAAGCAATCTCACTTAAAGAAACTTCTCCTTTAGCAAGAAACAAGGCGTCAAATACTACTCTTAATCTACATATGACTTTATCATCACGTATAACTTGGTAAGGTAATTGGTGATATATCGATGAGGTAAATAAAAACAATTCTCGTTTTTTATATTTTTTAATTGCTATAATATTTTGTGACATTCTTGTAAAACTGCCTTATATTTTGGTAAAGAAAAGGGATCATTCATGAAGGAGGTCCTTAGTCTTTCGCACCTTCCTCGTTATTATTATTTAACAGATGTTTCATATGAGGTTTCCACGGTAATTTCCTTTTATAATGCTGATTTTCTTAGGATATACCTGCTTCAAACTCCTTCATAATTTCTTCCGGCTTAACATCTTTCGAATCCAGCTTTGAATCAATACCGATATTTTTTTAATTCCCTAAACTCATTTAACTAATCGGAAATATATTTTTGTTCAACCACAATTTTCATGCTAAACAAATCATTATTTGTTCAGATTTGACCTTGTAAACACCAACCGAAAATAGTATAAGAAAAAATAAGTTTTTTTTATTTAATTTCTTGATTTTACCAGAGACAACATTAGAATAATATCTTTATCGTTGCCATCATAGCAATCAGCAAGTCGTAATCCTTTCAGTTGCTTACACGTTTTAGAACTACTTACATCAGGCGGTGGTACATGTCAGTAACAGGAATTCGCTCAGTTTCTAATACTTCTAAGTCAGCACTTAACGACGGCCATTTTCAACACGAATTTTAACTACATTCTGTTTTGCTCCAAAGGCATATATATACGGAAACAGTTTCTGTTCTAACAAAAGAAAACTTTAATTTTTGAGATGTTTTCCGCAGTACATAAAACCTTATAAAGCCATTGTCTAACAAAATTCTAATTAGAGACGTATTTTCAGAAAGTTCATTACAAATAGGTGATTTCGCTCAAGCCGTACAATTTTGCAATGGCTTTTACCCAACAAGTCCTGCACAAGCCCTGGTGCTTTTTTACTAACGAATTATTTATAGTACTCTGATTACATACTGGTGAAACAATTTTATTCTCTTTATGATTATTTGTCTGATTTAATTGATAACAAATTTATCGTGTTTATGACTACCACTTTCACAAAAAATTTGTTTCCTTACAATCTTTAATTCTATGTTTTGGTTTTAAACATAAAAAAACAACGCGCCTGCTTTTTCAATATTTCTCTCTTTTCCTCAACACTCATAGAATCGCATTTCTCTGATGGGTGACTTCCGTCACAAAAAATACAAGTGTTTTCAGGGCCAATGTCGAATACTCGTGAGCTCTGGAATTACAGTGGGGGGAGGGGGAGATATTTTATGTGAGTGACGACCCTGAAGTCTCGGCGTTGTTTCGCTTGAAGTGCTGTGACTGTTTTTAATAGAATTATGCTGAGCGATGGCTTTTTCCTTATCAGTTTTCGATTTCTGAAGTAAAATGGATGATTCCCAACATTCATATTTTATTTTAAGAAATTTCAATAATGCCATAACACATCGAATTTACTTTCTTCCGATTCATCTAAGCGCTTTCTATTAAAATCTACAGCAATACAGCAGGATATTAATTTATTTAAAATAGGATATAATAAATGGCTATACATGCCGGAAGTAACAGTTAAAGTTCTCAACTTCGAATAATAACTTCACATGTGCCATATAATTTCCTCAATCTTTTTATGTCATTCGGATCTTGTACGGGATGAGGAGTCAAAAGTTTAGACATACGAGCATATATAACTCACTCTTTTTTCACCAAATCTTTGTTTCAATAATTGTATTGCTTTGTCATAGATTTCTTCAGAAAAAGAAAATCCATTAACTGCATTAGAGGCAGACGCACCTAATAAAGCTTTTAAATATGAAAATTTATGTATTTTAGTTAGAATTTCAGTTTTATCAATAGAATCCTCGAATTGGTACCAAAATTCTATCCACGAACATGGATCTCCATAATATTTTCTATCTCTAGGTTTGATTATTTTAAAGTAAGAAACTTATTAATTGGAGAAATGGATGAAGTCACAAAGTTATAATTTTCTGGTGGTACATTTTCTCTTTGCTTTGTGGCTCTATTCTGATCAGAAAATTTTGTAACTTTGCAGCTTAGAATTTTTAGCTGATTAGAAAGTTTCGAAATCCACACAATTGTTTTCTGTCTATACTTCTGAATCAAATTCTTTTTCACATACGATGAGCTTTTGAACATTTTCTAAATCTTTAATTTCTTTTAATATTCCTGTTAAATAATCGAAATACTGCTGAAGAAATTTAGTTTGCTCAGCAGATAATAAAGTATCGAATTCACTTTCTAATTTATTCAAAAAGCTCTAATTAACTTTGTTTTGAGAGTTCATTTATTTTTTATTCTTATAATCAAAGCAATCAAATATCTATGCTTATGATGCTCCAAAATCTAATCAACTATTAATTAACTGATACATAATTCATACATTTTCTTATTTTGTTAAATAATATTACTCATAATTATTTATGCAAGCACTTCAAATGAAATTTAAACAAGAATTCGAAATACCGTCAAATAGTTATATCAAATATATTTCTAATCACACATCAACTGGGATTCCATTTCAAAGTTTTCAAATAAAATGAATTAATAATTTGGAGCGTCTTCTAATTCAAACTATTTCAATTATTCTGCTTATCTTGCATCGGTTGATCAGCCATTTCTTTTCTCAATATATTTTTACCGGCCAAAATGATTGGTTGGCCAAAACATTTAATTATCTAATTCAAAATAGTGGTTCAGTGTCAATTTTCTAATTAAAACGAGCTCAAATAAACTATGAAATATCCATAGTTAAAATTAGCAAATTATACATTTTAAAGAATTATACATTTACAAAGAAGAAAGATGTGGAGATGTTTTCCGAATTCAGTGTAGTGCAGCAAATTCTCCACAAAAAAAAAAAATTATCCTTTATCATGAACCCTGCGCATGCGCAACCGAAAACTTAGTTTGGAAAAGGTTGCACAGAAAGGAAAAAGAGTTCCACACCACAACAATATCTAAACTAGCAATTAAAATTTGTATATCAATCATGTTGATATGTGAATAATTAATTTTAATTTTCTAAATTAAAACAATTTCATAAAACTTTAAATTTGTTTAGTTAAAAATAAAATTTAAAATGTAGAATTTGTAAGAAAAAATTTAAATAATAATTTTAATTTATTTGCATAGAATTTAAGATATAAATTCTCTATATGTAATGAAATATATAATAATATAATAATCTCTATATATAATAAATTTAATAATATATACATTCGATTCATAGAGTTACATATAAAAATTAGAAATATTTTAATGCAAATAAATTTAATAAAATTTACAGTTAAATGTAATTTTTAATTTACATTTGTATTAATGTCTTACAAACATTATATAAAAAAAAACTTTGTACTTAAGAAAAGTGCATATTTGAATGAAGTTAATGAAATGCATTCATTTATCTACACAACTAAGCAAATTGCTAAAAGTTCAGCTGTAAAATAAAATTAAAATTTTATGTTGTAAAATATAAGATTCTTTATATGTAAAAGGAAATCTCAAACAATTTTAATTTTAATACAAACAAAATGCATAAAGACAAATAATTTCTACCTAGAATTTGAAATTATAAAAATCAGGAATATATTGCTTAAACTAAATATATAATTGTAAAAACTATTCGTACAGTACGACAATTGATTTAAAAGAGATTCGTTATAAAAATTATAAACATAAATTCTATTTTAATTAATTATAAACACATTATAGAACATATTTTCACTAGTTTCATATGAAATTTACACGAAAATAATTTTTTACATGAATAAATATTTACATAACTTTAACAATCCAACATCTTGTGATGTAAAATGTATTCAAACATTGAAAGAAATGTAATTTTTTTTAAATTTATATTTTGTTATTGGTTTAGCCATTAAGATGTAGTCAACTGACATCATTTTGTAAGTTACTTAAAAAGTTCTTTAGTGGAAATTTTAATGTAGCGAAAAACTAGAAATTCTGTAATGGGTCGTAAAAGTAGAGAGACAAGTGTTTCCGAAAGAGAACCGAATTTAAAGCTCCGTAAAAATGGTAAATCGTACAATATTTCTGATGGGGCTGGTAGACCCCGTTCAACTGTGCAGTCAATCATAAAAAAAGTTTGCTGCCACTGGAATGGTTCAAAACAGTTTTCGTACCGGGTGACCATGTCTATTAACATCATTTCACAGATGGTACATTCATTAAAGAAGGACCCCAAAATAAGAGCTCCTACATTAACATCAGAACTGAAGAACATGGGAATATCAGTCTCCGTAAATACTGTTCGAAATGCATACAGAAATTAAAGTTTCCATGGCGAGACGATAATTCTTTGTTAGTGAGAAGAATCGGAAGATGCGATTTTTTTTCTCCTAGCAATACGTTAATGAAAGTCCATGTTCTCCTAGCAATACGTTAATGGAAAATGATTATCTTCACAGATGAAAGCAAATACAACAGATTTAGATCGGACGGGAGACGAATGGTATGGAGAAAGCTCAATGCAGAAATGCATGCTATGAATTTAGTGTCAACAGTAAAACATGAGGGTGGAAGTCTGCTTGTTTGGGGGTGTATGAGTGCTTCTAGGATGGACAAATCAGTCTTAAGGCATTATAAATCATCAACTTCACATTGACATTTTAAACAATGATTTAGCACCTTGTGTAACAAAAATGATCTTGAAGGATGATTACGTTTTCATGCATGATAACGACCCCAAGCACACAGCCCTAAGCACAAGGCTCTGGATACAATATAATACCCCAAAGTTCATGAAATTTTCTCCTAAATCACCGGATCACAGCCCAATCTAGAATTTATGGGACGCTCTTAATAAAAATATCAGATCCAGACATATTTCTAATAAAAATGTTTTGGAATCGGCTCTTATTCAAGAATGGGACGCCAAATCTAGCTCAATAACAGCAAAATTGGTGGAATCGATGCCAAAGAGACTCAAGGCAAATATTCAAGCTAAAGGATATCCTACAAGATATTAGCTGAAATATTATGATTTTATTGGCCAATATTTGCCTGATGTACGAATACTTTTTACACCACAAGATGTTGGATTGTTTCAGTTTTGTAAACATTTATTTATATATAAAATTATTTTTTACTAGTTTCACATGAAACTAGTGAAAATATGCTCTTATATATTTATAATTAATTAAAATGGAATATATGTTTATAATTTTTATGAACGGATCTCTTTTATATCAACTGTCGTACTGTACGAACACTTTTTACACTAACTGTAAGTAAAATATATGAATACGGATAAAAGTTATTCACATAAATAAAATGAGCAAAAAAATTGCTCTGAATAAAATCATTTAGGGCAATTCAGTAATTTCAAAAAAAAGAATCAACTTTTAAATAATTTTTAAAATTTTAATGTAAGTAAACTAGCGAACAAATATTTAACCAGCCAAAATACATTTTATATATTAAAATTGTATTACAAAATAAAGAAGCATTTTATTTTGTTAAAAAAACTTAAGCAAAAAGAATATTAAACATAGAAATACATGACTCTAATATTAAATATGAAAATATATAAATTCTCTGTTTAATTATATAACAAGTATATAACTAAGCAGAGATTTAAGGCTTAATAAATCTTATTTAAAATATTCGATAAAAAGAGTTACTAATATATCAAAAAAGAGAAAGAGATATATATAATTTTATATTAAAATACATTATACCTTATCACTTTCATTTAAAGGGTATGAAAATAGTTTTCTAATTCTAAAATATTTATAATAAATGAACTCAACAATTCTATTCAGTTTTATGTTGTCATTTGGAAGCAATATAAAACATTTTAATCAAATTAAGTACACAAATAAAAATAATTCAATCAAGTTAATGTAGCAACAAAATTTTAAAAAAATTTTAGAGAATACTCAAGATTTCTCAGCGAAATAAATTGTTTCATATTAAAAAAGGAATTAAAACAAATCTTAAGTTGCGAGTAATTATTTCAATTGATTTCATTATGCATATTACCTAAAGCTGAAATTGCGAAATATTTAAATACTTTTCTCTTCTCTAATTTTGAAAAAAGTAATCAATTAAGCCTTATTAATTTTATGGTTGAAAGATCCAATTATTGTGTACGAGCTCTTTTATAGACGCCATTGAAAAAAACACTGCAAATATTACTTTAATTAAAAAGAAAGAGGCAAAATTATTTTTAGATACACAAATAACGTTATAATAATAAAATTATTTTTAGATACATAAATAACGAAAAGATAAAACTGAAAATTTATAAAATTTTGCTTATATTTTATAAGATTATTCTACAGTAGGCCAACAAAACAAGTGATTTCTGAAATTAAGTTTTATGACAATTTTCTGTGTTATGCGTAATGCTAGTAATTTCTGTCCTTAATAACATTCTGCACTATATTTAGCAAATTTTAATCTTTATATTATTTTAATTAATACTGAAATTCCCTTTTTTCTACAGGATTCTCTGTTAGATTTTATATATTTATCGTAAGTTTTAAAATTACAATAAAATTGGTCCCCCCTATAGATATCAAATAAACGGAATTTTTATGTTGAAAGTACCTGGCTAAAAATATACATAGCTTCTGTCTCAGTGGAATTAAGAAATCTAAAAATACGTTATTTAACTATATATTTAAAAATGACAATTTCTTATGGAATATAGTTTCTGGTAATGTTGCTCCGTAAAATGTGACAATGGACATGAGGAAAACTCTCGAAATTGGAAATAGAGCTATTATCACTTTCAAAATATAGACTATGGGAAAATAGCAGTAATAATTTTTTTTCTCCCATTAAGTGTCTGAAACGTATAACATTTGCAATATAGAAAAAACTGAAAATGAAAGCACTGCTCTAAGGAAGAATCCGTATTTGTTTAGATGAATCTTAATGATTTCTAAAATACAAAATTTAAATTTGAAGAATTTTATGAAATGTTCTCTAAATTCTGTTACTATAGCACTGGCCAATCATGATGGAACCAAAATGAGAACCAATAAATCAACTTTGATGCATCATTTGTTGAAAAGTTCTGAAATTAATTCAAAAAACTTAAATGTAATTTCTTTTGAGTCCATTGAAATTGTAGATGACATGGTTATAATCCGACAGCTGCAACATACTGCTAATTCATTTGGAGATTATGCATTACATTTGTTAAATTTTCTCATTAAACTAGCAAAATCTTTCAAAGGTAATCGTATAGATTTTGTATTCTGTCATCAGTATTAAATCTCCTGAGCATGCCCAAAAGTCACAAATTATCTGGTACACAAATAGTTCAAATTGGCCATCATACTCAAAATCTTCCTATGCAAATGAAGAATCTTAAGCTCTTGGGGTCAGTAAAAAAGGAATGGTTGAATTCCTTTTTCAGTTTTTGAAAAACCAAAATCCAAATTTATTTGAGTACATTAAAATATTTGTCACACATCGTGTATTTAAGGATGCTGGGACATTAGTTGTAGAGAGCGTTCTTGAATAAGAATGTGACTACAAGGAAACTGATACACGTTTATTTTTACATGCTGCTCCTGCTTCGGCCTCTCTTAAAAATATCATTATTAAAAGTTCTGATACTGATGTGTTCATATTAGGTATTTGCTGATTTTTGCCTGAGGAACAACATCTGAATTGAAATCATTAAATATAAATTTAATTAGTGACAATTTAGAAACTAGTGTTTCTGATGCTTTGATAGCTGTACATGTATTTACCGATTGTGATTTTGTAAGTTCATTTCATGGAAACGGTAAAGTAAAAGCATTGAAAAACATGATGAAATCAGAAGACTATACATTAACTTTTCAAAATCTTGGCAAGCCTTGGAATCTAATATTATAGAAAAATTGGAAGAATTTACATGTGAACTCTGTAGGCACGTTAACTGCAGCAGCATTGATACACGCAGATATGATTGGTTGCGATTAGGGTATGTAACAGATAGCATGCTACCACCAAATAGGGATTCACTAATAAAGAATGTTTTACGTGATAAGTATCAAACTGCTATATTTCGCAGAAGTCTTTTTGAAAAAATGGGCAGGTCTCTCCAACTGGCCGTGGGCAGAATATGCAAGACAATGTATTATTCATTGATGTGATGTCATTAGAAGCTGTTTCTGCCTGTATCGTAGAGCATATATTCTGCAAATGTAAAAAAACTGCTTGTGCTGGAGCATTATGTTCATGCTACTTTCTTCAGTTAAATGCATTGAAATTTGTGCTTGTTATGGATGTAAAAATTGTCAACAAGAAGCTGATATGGATTTTGAGGGTGATGAATCTTGATCAAAATTGTGTCTTACCACTGAGATTTTTTCTTTTTATTCAAAAAATAATAAGAATTATTTCTGTAAGTGCACAAAATTTCAGCATTTTAATCAATGATTTTCAAATGCCGTACATTTATTTGCTTAATAATAAATTACTTTTTGGGGTAAAAACGCATGTTGAAGTAATTTATAATTAAAAAATAATGTGTAATATAAATGTAATTGTGTTTGTGTCAAAATTATCACTATTTTCAAAAGTTGAATATTATATTGAAGTAAACTTGAATGACTTTGGGATAAATACTGTGTCTGCATTTTAATACTGTATATAGTTCTCTTTCTCTCTCCCCTTCACTTTAAAAATATTTATAAAATTATTTATCCAACGATTAATTAGTTATTAAAGTATTTTGATTATTTATTCTAGTGTACAGTGTCAACCATGTTGATGCATAAATTAAGTAAAAAAATGTGTTTCTTGATGCGGAATTATTAAATCCATGATATTCTATATTTTGCTGAACAGTATTGATTCAATCTTTTATTATTTTTGAAATTAACGTTTAAGACTTCTTCTGTCATCTTCCTTATTACTATAAAGATTTTATTAGTTTGAATTTGCTATATCTTATTTTAACATGGAGCTTTTAGAATAGAACACATGAACAATGAAGTTTGATTACTGTGCATTATTTATTTGCAGTTCCAATGTAATTTATCAATTTATATTTTAAAGTAATAAATCGCATTGTGAAAAAATTAATATAAAATAATTATGTGATAAATAAATTCTATTTTTCTCATAAATATTTAATTAAAAGCATGCTAAATTTATTTTTTGTACACCATTTTATCTACTTATGAATATTTGATTACTTATTTATTGCAATGTAAATAAAAAAAAATCAAAATAACAGTGATGGATTTTATTGCATTTATTGTACTAAAATATTAAATTGCATGTAATCAACATATATGTTTTTAAATGAAGTGTAAAAACTGTTTTGTGATTGTTTCTAGTTTTGTTTTTGGCTAAAATGTACATTTTATTATGTTGTTATATTATATTTTTACAATGTTTATATTTTTACTATGATTTGTAGTGAAATAATATAGTCCTAATATTTATGAATATAGCAAAATTGATTATTATTGTATTACATATTGTATTATCAATATTCTTTTTCTACCGAGAAGTAAATAAACAAGAGTGAAATACTCGCATGTGATTGGCTGAATAAATATGTAGCAATGTGCGTGTGTTCAAAGGAGCAGTGAAAAAAGTGCATTGAATTCTTGTTATTTAGAGAAAAAGAAAAAATTATTTCTTCCAAAACTTTTTGCATTCATGTTTTCCACATAAAAATCGAGTATAATTTTATGTTTCTAAATTGCTCCTAAAGAAGTGGTACAAAACTAATTTTTAAGCCAGGTTTCAGCCCAGGGCCTCTAAGGAAATAAAATTAGTAAGCAACTATCTCTCTTTATTATAGTTTGTAAAAAGACATGAAAGAGCTTAATAATTGTTAAAAATATTTTCTAAAATACAAGATTTAAACTCTTCCGTTATTGGTGTATTTGCCTAATTTGGGGACCATTTTCAGTTGGTGCAATTTCACTTTATTTGTAGTTTCTGGTGTCGTTTTACGACAAACATGGGTATTGTTGTCACTTATTGTTTCTTTGTCAGCTGTTTTGCCGATTGACAACTTTTCTTATTCATCGTAATTTATGTGTTAATGATAATCTTTTTCATAGTTCTTATCGATATTTTTTAATAAATCATTGTTAAAACTTATGTTTCTTGTTTCATATTAATATTGTATTCAAAAATTTTTAAATAGGCTACCATATTTTCAATTGGCGATGTGAATGTTCATGTCGCGCTTAACGTAAACTACTTTTCACCCACTCATCCTGATTTTTAAAGATAACTGAGAAAGACTGTATAGCGAGAATATGATTCCGAAGATTTAGCGATGGTCATCAGTTTGGACTAAAATTTAATTTATATTTTTTATTCGAATTTGGAAAATGAAGTTACTTAAACTTCTTAAGATTCAGTTTCTTATTTTACATATTTAGCATAAGGAAAATTAAAAATTTTGGTCCCCTTTGTTGTTGCAATATACTTTATCACAAAATATGAGTATTACACAAACGGATTTCTCTAAATTGCCGAAAATATGTTTAACAATTAAATTTAGTTTACTTTCAAATCACACACACATTGACTATAAATATAATTCATTTTTCCAACAGTCCACACATTACATCCTGCTCTATCGTATCACATATTTAAACCGGATTTCAAAACATCGCAATAGACATTAAGATTTGGCAAACATATTTTTAAATACTGCTTGGATTTCCACATTTCTGCACTACAAGGGACAGAAGTGATGTGCTGAGTGGGTGTAGCTTTAAAAGCGTGGGGTTTTCCGTCATTTCGAAGCAGTAATCCTGTAAAAAGTCTTCATACTTGGCCTGCCATCCCAAAAACATCACTTGTACACGGAGCGCATTAAGACCACGCCATAATTTAATTGCCCCAGCCGTTATGAGCGAACGCGATGGATTTTCGGTTGGGTCAGGATTTGAGCTCGCTACCGTTTGATAGCTACACCGAATAATGTCCTAATCAATCAGGCTACCGAGACCTTAATTTTACAACTATAAAACCACGGCCGAGGTTGCCATTAAATTAACTAAATTACATTCAATAGAGTATTTAAGTTAAAGTTGCATACGATGCAATCAACTATTTTAATATCGACTTTTTGCAGAATTTTAATCATTTTCCGAAGTGTGAGTATTGTGCTGGTACCTGGTACCTTTCTTCAGACTATAAAAACTAATATATTTGCATAAATTCTATTTTTATTTAATTCTTGGGAAATCACTATATATATATATATGTGTGTGTGTGTGTGTGTGTGTGTGTGTGTGTGTGTGTGTGTGTGTGTGTGTGTGTGTGTGTGTGTGTGTGTGTGTGTGTGTGTGTGTGTGTGTGTGTGTGTGTGTATATATATATATATATATATATATATATAAGTAAAGCAACCGAATGACCTATTACCGTTATTATGTCTTTTAGAATCCATTCCGTAAATTAGTTTTCCGAGAAGATTTAAATGAATAGGGGGCCCTATATACAAGTGTCTCAAATAAGGAAACCAGGGAAACTTATTCCGACAGACAGGAATGCCTCAGGCAGGAGCGAGATATCCCTCTGCAACAGCAGCTGGAATTGAACCTTTTCTCTAAAGAATGCTGTTAGCAAATATGCCTTGTCACTTTGTAGTTGAGCGCCCATCAGTAAAGAAAACCCTATAATTTTGACCGCTTGCATGGGGACTGTCTTTCACAGAAAATGTGCCGCAAGAAAGTGGACACGGCGGCTGTACGGATGTGTATGCTGAAAACTAAGGCGCAAACACCTCCTTTTGTGGCTCAACAGAGACTATGTTTGAACCTCCTGCAATAAAGACAGCTGCTCTACTACTAGGCCACGGAAAGACCAGCAAGGGATACTTTACGGGGCTTTGATCTACGATATTGAAGCGTTTATAGCTGGGAAACTAGGTAGTATTTTAGGGCTCTCCACAACCCTGTAGGGGACATAATTTTGTATTTAAATTTGAAATCTACGATATAAGTACAGAAATGTATAACTCATTCATAATCAGTGGCTTTTATATAAATACTTATCTAAATAATTAAATAATTGAATTCTTAGGTCGTTAAATTGATATTTTGTGTAATTTTATAAATGATATAAAATTACACAAAATGCCATAAATGAAAGTACCATATCTATTAGTCGTAGATTCATTTCGAGAAGTGTGATTCAAGGAGTTTTCTTTCTTTGTTACGCTAAAGTGTCAGGTATATAAGCAATTGTTTAACAAATTTTGAAGATTATTGCATGAAAAATTATGCTACTGCATAATATCAGGATTTCCATCTTTTAGCTCTACAAGAGGAGGACGTGATGGCACCTTATAGAGTGTGAAACTTCCAATGGTTGTGATATCGTGGCATTTTAAATATGTCTTCTTCTTTTAGAAAAGAGGAAAAGTGTAGGACCCAAACATGACCTGCCAAACCAACCGATGTCATTTTGCTAGGAGGTTATTGAAACTAAGACCTATTGAACTAAGACCCATCCGTCATGGGCAAAGATGATGATGCTCCTCTGATTGGAGGGGATTCGATCTCATTACCTTCTGATAACGAGAACGAACGTCTTAAGCAACTGGGTCATGTTGGTCATTATTTCATGTATTTTCTAAACCCAATACATATTTGATTGATATTTTGAGTTTGTTTATTTCTGTCTTTACAAACGAATAAAATGTGAATATTTTGATTCAGTTCACAACTGCGTGAACAAAACATTTTATGCAACGCTTTCAGTTTATCGAGAATTTTAGGTGCATTGCGAATTTTAATCCGATTTCGCAATGCTGCTCCCTCCCACAGTTTTCAACCACGAATATTCAATTATATGACTCGGCATTATTGATATTTCTTACAATTCCCCTTTTTGCGTTTTTTGTAATTATATCTCCCTCTTTCTAAAGATGTGCGGATCTAAGCTTTTTATGGAGTAATGATAAGGGCATTGAGGAGCAGCTTTAAAATAAAAATACTTCCGAAAAAAACTCCCGCCATTTCTAAAGAATTCATCTTGCTTTTGATTCTCCCATTATGGATTATTACGGAGAAGAGAACTCGCTGCTTTTCAAAAGATTTGCGAGTTTCTTTTATTTTGTCATAGAAATATCAGTTTTTCATTTGTCGAGATTCCTACTTGAAATTTAACAAGTCTTATATTCAATCTGTGTATCCCTTTTCTTTCGATTTACATTTTAAATGTAGTATACTATTTACACAATAATGTACCGATTTATTGGAACATTTTTTTAGCTACATTTGCATAATTATGCGTATGTAACTGGTTATCAAATATTTAAAGTGGTGCACGTATATATATATATATATATATATATATATATATATATATATATATATAAATGCTATGATTTTTCTATATATATTGTGTTTATATATATATATATATATATATATATATATATATATATATATATATATATATATATACACAATATATAGAAAAATCATAGCATTTAATCGTCGCCAAAGACTGATATTTTGTTCTGGAAATGTCACGCTTTAGGATAATTTCCAATTTTTTATGCTATGGTTTATAATATTTTCTATTGCTTAGCTACCACAACAAGACTGTTAATAAACTGGAAAATTAATTTGCAAGAATTTATTTGTTAGAATATATAATTACTTTGTGATATAATTGAAAATTAATTCTTTCTCGTGTCGCAACCCTTCCTCGGCATCGTTCACAATAAATGAAAATTACCAGAACCTGCCCGAGCTGCGAAGCAACTGTTGGGCTCGACTGGATAGAGAAGATTCATCGCTTTCTTTCTTTTGCTCACTGGACACGACTGTTTCAGAAGCGCTGGAGTCAAGGATTCGAATAGTGTGCCGTCAGAATAATGTGGATGGCGACTGACTCATGCATTGTTTTAAAGTTTCTGGAATACAACTCTACGAACACTCACTTGAGTTCTTTTTGTGTTTCACCTTTGCTTATTGAACTGCTCTTCAATTAATGGCAGAGGGTAAAAAAATAATTACGTTCCCACAAGTGTTCAAACACATTTTACAAAGTTCTTTTTTACCAACCTTATTAAGCAATGCGAATTGTTGTTTTGGTTTTAAAATCGAAATTGTTTGAAATTGAAATGAAAGGAAAATTTATCTTATAAATTTTAATGTGATTTTTGTATGTCTGTTTTTATATTATTATATTATTAACTTATACCACATGAACATATATGCACAAAATATTTTAAAATATGGTAATAAAATATCAATATTAAAAAGAATTCTATTTCAAATTTTGAAACATCCTTTGCTGCAAATGTTTCCCTCGCTTATACGTATATTAGAAAAGGTTTTAGTGTTTTTGTTGTAAGCTAATGACAAAAATAAAAAGTTCTAAAATATTTCAAATGATTAACTCAATGAGTATTCTGTATGAAATACTAATAGCAAAAATTATAGTTCGTTCTTTAAGAACGAACTGTTCGCTGTGACCTCGTTGGTTAGTGCGTTTGTTCTCTTTATCAGAAGGTAGAGAACTTGAATTCTTACCCAAATGAAGATCCGTCCATGTTTGATCATGTCGACTGAGGACTGTAAAATACGAAGTAATTTCAATGTCGGCTCAGGGAAACCATATCTCTAGGGGTTGCCCTCTAACTCTAGATATCTTCTTATGGGCCCTTTTTTTCTTTCTTTTCTTTTTTTTTTTTTTTTTTTTTTAAACGATGAAGACTCACCTACCCTCGAGGTCCAAGGGCATGCCCATTGTTTGCTCCCTGGACGAAATGCCTTCACTTTCGCACATTGTGCTGGAAACGCTGTACATGAAAACTTAGCAGCCAGGCATTATAATGATAATAGCAATAAAATATGAATGAATTGATTGTATCTTTCTCGGTTTCTTGGAATCTTTCTGAGAATAAAAAGAAAATTATAGATGCTCAGTTACTTCCTTAAGTTAAAAAAATAATTTTTATATCGATATTTAAATACATATAACATTTTTGGTACGAAACTTTTGTGGCATCAACAATTAAATATAACTAATATATAACGATTCCACTTATTTTATTATATATAATCTCTTTTACCTTATACACAAATAATCATTTATAAACTTTTAATATTTACATTATATTTATGTGGTTCCTTTTATTTCCTGGATTCACACAAAGTTATTCATATAAATTTTTCATGGAGTTATTCCTAATTTAGACAAGACTGTTTAATTCTAGCCGATTTACTGTTTAAAATATTGATTGGATCAGTGATTCTCAACAAGTAGGGCGTGACCCATGAGGAGGGCGCCATCACATTGAAAGAGAGAATTATCCATGAGAACAATACTAAAATATTTCTTAAGAAATTGATTAGTTAACTGATAGGAAAGCGCTTACATGAAAAATTAATTTGGAATTAGAATATATATGGAGGATGAACTAAATAATAGCCGACGTCAATATTTAAAATATTCACTTAGGGAGGGACTCGAGAAGCGCAACATCTTTTCCAGAGACCGGGAGTAAGCCGAAGTCTTGATTGATGAATTTTCATTTGAAATCAACTCAGAAAATTTACACTATTTTTTGCGTAAGAGAAAATGCGTTATTCTGAATCTGTTCAAGAGTATTTTTACAAAATGAAAGAGTTGTACAATTGCAGTAAAATTGAAGAATCTGCCTTAATGCATTATGTTATTAATGCAATAAATAATACACAAGAAAACGAAGTTATTTTGTATGGATGTAAGATTTTTAGTGAATTTAAAGAAAAACTCAAAGTTTATAAAGTAATAAAAAGTGATTCTGTTAAAAAATAAAAATGCTTTCGATAAAACGAAACCAAAATATAATTTTTATGATAAATATAATAATTTTAAAAAAACGAAATAAAAATAAAAAGGCAGTAATAGCGTTAATTCTAAGATCCAAAGTGTAAATAAAACAAGATATAATGATGGATTAAAAAGATGAAATATAGTGATTTTGATGATCGTAAAAATAAAATTTGTTTTAATTGTGTCGAAAAAAATCCTATTTCTAAATTTTGTGAACATAAAGAAAAAACTGTTTCATGTTTTCAATGTAATAATTTTGGACATAAAGCTACATTGTGCCCTGAAACTAATTCTAAACCTGAAGTAAACACAATGAAATTTAATGTAAACGTAAAACCAAAACTGAATGATGTTATGATTACTAATTTGAATGTTATTGCATTAATATATAGATACTGGAAGCGAAGTAACTTTGGTTCGTAAATCTGTCTTTGATAAATTAAATGTTTCAGAGTTATTTCTGTTACATTCTTCGTTAAGTGGTTTTGGTAAATGTGTAGTAAAGTCGTTAGGCTATTTTAAGGAAAATATTAAAATAGATGATTTTAAGTGTGAAGAAGACTTTTATGTAGTTGAAAATGATGTTATGTCGTATGATGTCGTTATAGGAATGAATGTACTAATGCAGGGTGAAACCTTAATTAATGAAAACGGAATTAATATTAAAAATAAATATCAATGTGTAAAAAAATTAATACTCTATCTAGCCTACCTGTTGATTTAACGTTTAATGAAGTTAAACTGAACACTGAACCCCTAATATTCCAAAAAATTTAAATATAAGGTGCAACAATTAGTTTCGAGTTATATGCCATATAAAACAAATTAAACTAATGTTCAATTAGATATTTTGTTAAAAGTAATGAGCCTATATTTAATCAATCCCTTAGATTACCATCCTTAGGAAAAGAGATTGCTGAAACTCAAATAGATGAATCATATAATTGAACCTAGTTCTTCAGAATATTATAGCCCAGTAGTGATCATAAAGAAAAAAGACGGAACACCTCGTTTGTTCAGAGATTATCGGAGATTAAAGTAATTGTAAAAGATAGATTCCCCCTCCCATTGATTGAAAATATTTTAGATAGATTCCAGGAGTCGTGTGTGCTTAGTACAATTGATCTCAAAAACAGATTTTTCCACGTAGATGTAGATAAAGATAGTAGAAAAAACGCTGCATTTGTAACTCGTGAAGGACAGTACCAATTTCTTAAGATTCCTCGTGCACTTCTCCAGCCGTGTACCAAAGGCTTAATAGCGCTATTTTTTGTCCATTAATTAATGATGGTGTTTTACCTTATATGGACGATATAATTTTTTTGTCTTCCTCAGCTGAAGAAGGAGTCGAACGGCTTGAGAACGTTTTAAATATTGTGAGCGAATATGGACTAGAAATAAATTTTAGGAAATCCCATTATTTGAAAAAGGGCATTGAATTTTTAGATCATGTCATCGAAAAAAATAATATTTTTCCATCTATTTTGAAAACAAAATATGTGCTTCCTTTCCCTGAGCCACGTAATTTGAAACAAATCCATTGTTTTTTTATGATGACTGGATATTTCAGCAAATGTATCCCAAAATATTAAATTATTGCTAGACCATTAAGTCATTTTTTGAAGAAAGATTGGAAATTTAAATTTGTAGCGAAAAGGAAAGAATCTCTTTTAATCGATTAAAGTTAATTTTAGCAGAAAAACCTGTGTTAAGCATATACAATTGAAATTACGAAACGGAACTGTATTATGTAGCCAGCATAGAAAGATATGGACATATTTTATTATAGAAATCCCCAAATAATAAAAATTTCGATCCTATTTATTTTATGAGTAAAAAGAGAACAGATGTCAAAAAGAAGTATTCCTGTTACAACCTTGAAGCTCTTGCAATTATTGAACCGTTAAAAAGTTTCCGCGTTTACTTATTAGGAAATCCATTTAAAATAGTCAGTGACTTCAGCATTCGAAAAGACTATGCACAAAAGAGATTTGTCAACTCGTGTTGCTTATTGGGCTTTATTACTCCAAGAATTCAATTATAGTATTGAACATAGTTCCGTTTAAAGAATAGCCCATGTTGACGCACTAAGCAGATCCTCTGTAAACGAATTTGCATCTCCAGGGATACTATCACACCGAAATTAAAATCGACCCAAGATAATAATGATGACATAAAAATGATAAAAGAATTATTAAAAATCTGTAGTTACGAAGATTACTTTGATACAAACTGAATTCCTTATAAATTTGTTGATGGTAAGAAATTTACTGTTGAACCAAGAACAATGCAGACGGAAGTTATTAGAAGTGCCAATGTAAAATGACATGCTGGAATTAAATATACAGAGAAAAGCATTGAGGGCCATTATTTTATTCCCAAACTTAGACAGAAAGTTGAAAATATCATATCTAACTGAGTTCACTGTATTCTTGTAAATCTCAAAAGAGGAAAGAAGGAAGGCTTATTACAAATATTGCATTAAAATGTCATACCACTTTGCACGTACCATATTGATCATTTAGGACCTTTAGAAAACACGCATAAAAATTATAAGTATGCTTTAACAATTATTGACGCACTTACTGAGTTCATTTAGATTTTGCCTACAAAGACCACATCTGCTGAAGTCATTTCGAAATTAGAAATTTTAAACTTAGTCTTTGGAAATCCCTTCCAAATAATTTCTGATAAAACTATAGCTTTTAGCTCTGGTGAGTCTGAAGATTGTTTAGCTCTGGTGAGTTTGATGATGTTTAATATTCTCTAAAGAGAGAGAGAATATTAAACATCATTTAATAACTACTGGTTTACAAGATCTAATGGGCAAGTTGTCAAAGATCTTTTAAAGCTATCTTTAGAGAATCCAGCTCAGTGGTAATAATTTACGAACGAACTACGGCAGACGATTAACTCAACAACACCTTTTAAGCTGCTTTCTGGTGCGAACGTTGGAGGTCTTAGTAAGCTCAAAGAAATGATTGAAATGGAAATTCAAGCTAATTTAGAAGCTCAAAGAGATAAATTCAGAAAGCATGCTAAACAACAAATTTTCAAGATCCAAGAAGAAAACAGGAAAACGTATAATTTGAGAAGAAGAGAACTACAATCTTATGGAGTTAACGATTTATTCGCTATTAAAAGAACTCAGTTGAGATAGCACTTAAAACTAAAACCAAATATTTAGTACCGTACAAAGTTGCTAACGTTAAAGGAGAGGTAACATCTATGATATAATTAAAGAAGGAAGTCATAAAGAACCTAACTGTATCACCTAACTTGTGCTTAATTTATAAAACCCTGGTGTAGTATGCCAAAAGATTAATACGTTATACAAGTAATACTTGTAAGAGTTAAATTAAAGTCGATTTGTTGAAGGATAGTTTGAAGTCGAACAGACTAAAATGAAGCTAAAAAATAAACTGATTCATTTCTTTATTTCAGATCTAAGAAGATAAGGAGCTATATATAAAATTTGTTTCTTTTCAGAGAATTATCCTGTTTTGCCTATTTTCCTTCCGTTTTTCTTTTTTTATATATTTGTAGTGTCGTCTGGAGGGCCAGCCTATTTCAAGACGGCCGAATTGCGGTGAGTGAACTTAGCCGAAGTCATTATTTTAAGTGCCCACTTTGGAAGAAGCTCGAAAAGCGCAACAATTTTTCCAGAGAGCGGGAGTAACCCGAAAGACGATAGCGAAAAAAGACGTTGGTTTGTTAGCAGCAAGACGACTGTTTTTTTCCTCCATAACCATTTAATGCTATTATCATTAAGACACGATTAAATATAAATATTCCAAAATTGTATACATTTGTATTTGTAAATATTTGTTAATTAAATATGAGGCTATGTATAAAAATTGTTAATTAATTAAATTATGCCTTGGCCACTCCCCGTCCTATATATATATATATATATATATATATATATATATATATATATATACATGCATATATTGCTGTTAAACTAATTGCTATGTATATTTTTTTATTTTTTACTATATTCTTATACCCATTAAATTATTTTACAGAAAATAATTTTGCATATCAAATATTCTATTATTTTTGCTTAAATAAACATCAAAATACAGCCACCTTTCAAATTACACCTAAGAATTATTTAAATTAAGGTCATGGATGCAACTTTAGAATAGTTGCAAAAAATAAAAAAAATCAATAAACACTACTTTTTGGTAATTTTGAAGTAATCAAAATTCACATATTATATTATAATCACATACAATTCAGTTAAAAAATTTTTGCTGCTTCAAAATTAAAACAGAAAATCTAATATATTTAGGAACTTCAATTTTACTCAATTGATTTATGTGTCTTTTTATAGTTTTCCTGTCATCGAGTTTTATTAAATAGTGTAATTTATCCGTTCGTTGTTTAACAATGCCAAATTTCCATGATAGCTTGTTGTTGGCATAAGTAAGTGATTATACGCGATCCCCCACACTTAAAATTCAATCATTTGGAATAATGGGTGAAGTATACGTGTACTTGAATCCCTTCTTAGTGGACGTAATAAATCTAGTTTAATTCGGATTTGACGTCCAAGATACAATTCTGAAGGAGTTTTTCTGGATTGTAATGGAGTTGTTCGATAACGAAATAAAATTTCTCTTACCTTCTCGGTAATGAGTTCTTTTCATGGGACATGGACTTTAATTTCTGTTTAATGGTTTTTATACATTACGTTCATCTAACCCGTTAGTTGTAGGATGACCTGGAGTGTTTGTCTTATGAATAATTCCATTTTCCTGGAAAAATTCTGAAAATTCAGTACATATAAATATCGATGCGTTGTCAGGTACAACGACATGAGGCAATCCATGCACACTGAAAATATTCTTTAAGTCTTATTGTTGAAATAGCTTATGGAGACCTTTGTTGAATTTTAACTTCAGGCCATTTTGATCTTCCGTCCATTGTTATCAAAAAATATCTTAAAAAAGGTCCAGCGTAGTCAATATGTATTCGTTCAAAATTTGGATGACGGCTGTTCACAATGGTCATATCTTATTTTTGTGATATTTTTTTTTTTGGATTAACATTTACTTCTGAGCAACTTCTATATTGTCGAACTAATTGCCCGATATCTCGATCGATGTCTCTCCAATAATCATATCTTCCGTCTACCTGTTGGGCTGGCATCACAAGCAACTACAAAGGGTAAATTTGGATTGTATGGAAACAAAACGCTATCGCTAGAAATCTCAGTTTTCAGCTTAATGAAGGCAGATTCACAGTTAGAAGACAAGTGTAATTTTGTATTTTTCTTTAGAAGTTGTCTTAAAGGATAAGTCAGAGATGACGCATTTGGGAGAAATTTAGAATAATAGGTAACCATTCCTAAGAAACGTCTCAAATCTTCGATACTTTTCGGTCACGGAGCATGAATAATGGCTTCTGATTTCTTTGAACATTTTGATATTTGTTTTGTTGGATTACATAGTCTAAATATGAAATTTTGTCTTTTAAAAAATGACATTTTGAACTATTCACATGCATATTGAACTTTTTAAGACGTCTCAAGCTTTCGATCAGATGATCATGACATTCTGAAAAAGTTTCTCCATGTACTATAATATCGTCAAAATATGGAGATACACCTGGTAGTCCAATTGATATTTGATATAATATTCTGTGAAATTCACTAAGAGCAGATTTGATGTCAAAAAATAAACGATTTATTTGAAAAGTTCCTTGATGTGTAGATATAGTTTGAATTACCTTGCTTTCTTCATCAAGAACTACGTGTAAATATGCTTTGAATAAGTCTGGAGTTTAGAAAAATTTAGAGTTCCGAAGACTATTCAATATTTCATCTATTTTGGGGATTGGATAATGTGCACCTTGTAGTTTAGGGCTTACACTTACTTTATAGTAAACTCATAATCGAACACTACTATCAGGATTGGGTATAAAAACAAGAGGCGATCCCCAGTCGCTACAATCTACTTTTATAAAAAATCTGATCTTGCTCAAGTCTTTTAAGTTCTTCATCAACTTTCTCGCGTAAAGCAAAAGGTACTTCTCTAGCTTTTAAAAATACAGGTTTCGAATTTTCTCGGAGTTTTTATGAGCACCTAAAATTAGGTATTTTTCCCAATTTTTGTTCAAACACAGTAGGAAATTGTTTTATAATGTTATCAATAATGTTAGAAATATTGACAGTATTTATTTGAAATTCTTCAGGTTGATTAAACGTATCGATATCAGATAAATTTATTTTTAAATGTCGAATCCATGTTCTTCCTAACACTGGTGTAAACATATTTGTAAATATATAAAAAGTTTCTGTAATTGTGATATTTTTATATTTGACTAAAACTTTGACAAAACCTAATGATTTCGAAAATTCCATGAGTGTAAGATCGAAATTTCATGTCTTTAGGTTGTAAAAATTTGTTAAATTCAGTAAATCGAAAGCTTGTTTAGGCAAAAAGTGAAAAATCCTGCGCTTGAATCGACTTCAAATTTTTGTTTTTTCCCATCTATCTGCACATTAACCCAGAATTTTTCAGAGTCAGTTGTAAATTTGAAAATATCAACAACTTTAGTCCTATTAAAAAAAATTTTGTCTGCATCAATATCTGTAACATATTCATGTTTTTGAACAGATTGAATTTCACTAGCCTTTTTATTTTTCAGCAGTGTTGATAAACAGACTTTTTGAACGTGTCCCATTTGCTTACAAAGTGTACAGTATAATTTTGTTATGTCAACACGATATTCTCGAGAAAGGTGATTTAAACGTCCGCATCGTAAGTACATGTATGGTAAATGCCAAGTTCATGAAAATTTAATGTTGATGAAAATCTATGTCGAGAATTTGACATGTTTCGTTTTTGAGAAAAATTTCGCTTTGTAACATTTGAGTGATTTGTTTTAAAAGTACTTCGAGTTCTTAGAATTTTATTAACTTCGTCTGATTTTCCACTAAAATTGTGTTTCGATAACTCACGATTGTTTATTTTCGAAGCTTCTAAAGCTAAAGCTTGTTCAACAGCTATATCAAATGTTAGATCTGAAACCATTACAAGTGTCTCTCGAATAAAATCATCATTTAATCCTCTAATAAACTGTGCTCTCAAAAATAAATTATTAACTGATTGTTTACATTCACAAATAGAATCACAAATAGAAGTAAATTTTCGAAGTGCGGCAACAAAATCAGAAACACTTTCGTTTTCGTTTTGAAAACGAGATAGAAATCTGTGTTGTTCGATAATAACATTAAATTTAGGACATAAGTGCTTTTTAAGAACAGAAATTATTTCATCATACGATAAATCATTCGGAATTTTAGGTCCAATTAAAGAATACAAGAGATTATAATGTTCAGATCCAATGCAGTTGAGTAGTATTTTAACACACTAATCTTTATCTTCGAAAACATTTTTGATTTAAAAATAATTTTGAAATTTTTATTTATATTGCAAAAATGTTTCTGTTGAAGAATTAAAACTTTCAAAATTCGAAAAAAATATTATCGTAACTTTTTCTTGATGATCTGGAATGTTCTTACTTCGTTCTTGTTTCAAAATAAAATCGATAAGTCAATCATTACTTGTTATAATTACCTTTAATAAAGCTGCAAATTGTTCTGCTTTCATGATTTTTTTTTGTTTATCCTCGTTGCCAATTTATTGTAGTGTATTTTACAGAAATGTTCATTGAAGAAACCGGAGTGTAATAATTGTTTTATTAAATGGGACGACACAGTTAAAATACACACATACATGTATTGACATATCGAATTGTTCTGTTTGTAAGCATTCTTGTAGTCTCGCACTTAGACTGTTCTACTTACTTTCATTTTTAAGAATACTACACTTATAATTATTTTTACTGCTGAAAATTTTTCATGAAAGTGATAGTTTTTTTTTTTTTTTTTTTTCTTTTTGTACAGTTGAAAGTTCTTTTGTTTAGTTTACTAACTTCTATCTTTTTTTATTACACACACACACACAAAATCTTTTTTCATAAGTACCTACATTACTTTAATATTAGGCAGATTATACTTTAATGTAGGTATTCGTGCAGATTTTGTGATGTGTAGCGACATTAGGAGCACGATAAAGCTTGGCATCTGCAGTTGTTGATTCGGAGAGATTGGGTGGGTTATTACTTTTCAGCCATTTGCTATATTGCAAAATACTATTTTTAAAATTACGTCCTTATGTTGGCTCTTTCAAGCATAATAAGTCTTGCAGTCCAATAAAGAAAGGAAGTATCTCCAGGAGTGGAGAGCGTCTTGAAATGTGAAGAAGTGCGGGCTTCTTGGAGGGCAGAACATTTCCAAAGGTGCTCGCCATCCACGTCAACAAAATCGGTAAGTCAATCATTACTTATTGTAATTACCTTTAATAAAGCTGCAAATTGTTCTGCATCCATGATATTTTCTGTTCATCCTCGTCGCCAATTTATTGTAGTGTATTTTATAGTAATATGTTCATTGAACAGCCGGAATGTAATATTTATTTTATTCAAAAATGGGACGACACAATTATACACATAGAATATTGACATTATCTGATTGTTCTGTTTGTAAATATTCTTATAGTCTCGAACTAAGAGTGTTCTGCTTACTTTTATTTTTAAGAATACTACATATATCTTCTATCAATTGGAGTGGAAATCTATCTTTTACAATTTCTATATTTAATATGCGATAATCTATGCACAAACCAAGTGCTCCGTCTTTACGATTACTCCTGGGCTACAATATTCTGAATAACTGGGTTCTATTATACCTGGTTCTAACCATTCATTTATTTGAGTTTCAACAAGTATGGCCTTGATGTTAAGGAATTTCTTTTCCTCTGAAAATGGTAATCTACGGGGTTGATAAAATATAGGCTCATTACTTTTAAACAAAACATCTAACTGAACATTAGTTGATTTTATATTTTACATATCACAAAACTCGAAACTAATTGTTGCAGCTTATATTGAAATTTTTTGGAATATTAGGGGTTCAATGTTTCAGTTTAACTTCAATAAAGGTTAAATCAACAGGTTGGCTAGATAGAGTATTAATTTTTTACACACTGATATTCATTTTTTATCTTGATTCCGTGTTATTAATTCCATTAAGGTTTAACCCTGCATTAGCACATTCATTCCTATGATGGTATCATATGACATAACATCATTTTCAACCATATAAAAGTCTTCTTCACACTTAAAACCATCTATTTTAATATTTCCCTTAAAATAGCCAAACAGCCTTACAACACATTTACCAACACCACTTAAAAAAGAATATAACAGATATAACTCAACAACATTTAAGTTTATCAAAAACAGATTTACGAATCAAAGTTACTTCGCTTCCAGTATCTATATATTAATGCAATAACATTCAAATTAGTAATTATTATATTATTCAGTTTTGGTTTTACATTTATATTAACATTAATCATGGCTACTTCAGGTTTAGAATCAATGTATCGGCACAATAAGGCCTTGTGTCCAACATATCGAAAACATTTAATACCCTTCTCTTTATGTTCATAAAATTTAGAAATATGATTTTTTTCACCACAATTAAAGCAAATTTTATATTTACGATCATCAAAATCACTATATTTCATGTTTTCAAAACCATCATTATATCTTATTTTATTTACACTTTCGTTTTTAGAATTAACGCTCTTACTGTATTCATATATCTTGATTTCATTTCATCAAAATTATTATATTTATCATAAGGATTATATTTTGTGTCCGTTTTATCGAACATATTTTTACTTTTAACAGAATCATTTTTTATTACTTCATTAACTTTGAGTTTATGTTTAAATTTACTTAAATTCTTACATCCATATAAGGTAATTTTTTGTTTTCTTGTCTATCATTTATTCCATTAATTACATTAAAGCAGATTCTTCAATTTTACCGTAATTGCACAACTCCTTCATTTTTAATAAGTATTCTTGAACAGATTAGGATTCACGCATTTTCCTTTTACTCAAAACATCATGTAACTTAGCTGAGTTTATTTCAACAAAAATTCGTCAATCAGGGCTCGTCTCAATTTTCGCCAAGAATTAATATGTAGTTCTGTCCGAGCGAATAATAGAGCATTTCCTCCCAACTATCTTAGCCATAACAAATTCTTGTATGACTGATAAATTAATTAATTTCGACATGTCCTCAAAATTATCTGCCCAATTAATTGTATTTTCATGTGATTCTGCATTAAACTTAGTTATAGTACTTTCGATATCTTCATAATTAATATTAACACTTGGAATAACAGGATGTGCAGAAAAGACAGTTTCACAAACATTACTAATCTCTTTATAATAGTAGGTTGCACTTTTCTTTTTACTTACATTGCACTGCATTGAAAAATCATTTCTACTTATTTCTTCTTCCACTTCACTTTCAGTCAGTAATTTCTGAATTCACTTCAGTATTTTGAGCTAGGAGTTCAAGGGCGCACAATAGGGACAAAATTCTTTCTGCAAGCTCTGGTTTAGATACTTTAAAAGAAGTACCTAAAATTTTCGATGCAGTAATAATCTCGCCAAACGAAACGCATTGTTTTTATTTCTTAGCTTATTTCGATACTCAATACTTTCAATATTAAAATCAAAACCATCAAAATTTCTAATTCTCTTACGATTTAATCGATCTCCATCATGATCATAAATTAATCCATGCAAAATTTTGATTTTATCTGCTTTGAAATTTTTAATGCAACGTTTATATCGCTTATATCGATGATATTATACAAGATGATATTAAGCTATATACCTTTTATATCGCTTAATATCATCTTGTACTATGAAAAAAGTTAACGTACCTCTCAAAGGTGTTCTACGAGTATCAACGTCTTTCTCTGGTTCCAAACTGATCGTTCAACATTTTTATCTAATGAAAATCCTTTCAACTACATGATCCAATAATCATTTCCATCCTGCTTTTGAATTTTGTGGGACGGGGAGTGGCCAGGGCGTAATATAGTTAATTAATAATTCTTACATAGCCTAGTATTTAATTAACTCATATTTACAAATACATACAATTTTGGAATATTAACAATTAATCGTCTGAACGATAATTAAGTTTAAAGTTATGGGGGAAAGAAACAATCGTCTTGCTGCTATCAAACCAACGTCTTTTCTCGCCTTCGTCTTTCGGGTTACTCCCGCTTTCTGGAGTTGTTGGGCTTCTCGAGCCCCTTCCTAAGTGGGCACTTGAAATAATGACGTCGGCTAAGTTCATTCACCCCATGCACACACACAGATATATATATATATATATATATATATATATATATATATATTATTTAATTGTATTAGAAAAATTAATTCTTGTTGAGAATAATAGTTAGTAAAATAAATCAAAGTTTGAATACACAGTAAATATAATATATCCAGCCAAAGTTTTATTAGTGTTAAGAGATTTAAAATAAATAATAGAGTTTAAAATAAATAAAGAGATTTAAAATAAATAATGAGTTATCTATTTTCCAATTCAGTAATCATGCATATTGTACTTTAATATGTGAAACAAATATTTAGAAAGAAAAACTGTGGAAAAACAAATGATTTAATCAACACACATTTATTAATTACGAAAGTAATTAGAGGTACTATTCACAACATGAAATTACGTAACTAGTTTGACCAATGAGCGATCAGGTTTGACTCCTATGTTGGATTACTATAACAGTTCAGTCCCTTTTTCTATCAGGTTATCGGTAAATAACGCGTTCTAATTCTGAGACTCAGGTTACTACCTTGTGGTAATTGAAATCCCAGTTAACCTCTTGGTCAAGGTTAATGGTGCATACGAGGTTAGAAAGTTTGGAAGCACTATGGCGGCTTTGGAATGAAGTGTGTCGTAAGCTCTCCAATCTGTTGCTGTTAGGCGTAGAATTTGGTTGTGGTTACAATTAATGTTAGCACTATGAGCAATTATAAATTATATCATTTGCTTTTCCTTATTATTAAATCACACGCAACATTGATATTTGATAAAATGTATTTTTGAGAGACCTTAGCTATTTATAATAAATTAATTTATAATATAACTTTGCAATTGCTTATTTTTGCTTTAACGGGATATCATTAATTATTTCACAAAATGACATTTTATATGGAATAATTGGGTAGAGCTTGTAATTTTCCCTCTACTTTAAACGACTTGCCTTGTTATTTTATGAAATAACTACGCTCACTCTATGAAACAACTGAATTATATGTGGAAAGCAATGTAATTTATACAGATCCCATTACATAAGTTATTCTTTAACGGTAACATTCGTGTGAATCCATAGATTTGACTCAAAATAATGTTTTATGGGAAAAGAATTTTTTTTTCCATTTTAAATAATTCTCTTCAATCTTTTTTAAGCTAAATTTTGAGTTTGAATGAAGAAACGTTAGTAGAATTTGAAGAGTATTTTGAATAGATTTAAATACAATATTTTTAATGATGCAGATTAAAATATTCGTATTAGAGAAAAACTATTATTTCTTTGTTTTATCACACATAAATATTTATTTTGATTGAATATAAGTGTTCTAACATCTTCGGTGTTTAAAATATTGATTAACATACATTTGGTTTTTGTATTAAATGCTTCTCTCTTGTTCGAAAAACAAATTAGATGACGCTCAGGGTGTACTGTTTACTGCACACTGTTTATTGTCCTATTAAGTATGTGCATACATATAAATATGTATGAGCGGGTGGACATTTTTTAGGAAATACGTTTACTATAATTCGAGTAAAAAATGTTAAACGTGCACGGAATGGAGTTGTAGTTTTGGAAGCGCAATTATGTTCTAGAACCAGTTTGGAACTCTAAATATTTCAAAACACACTAAACCAGCGAGGGTTTTTTAAGCTATATTAATTTGATTGCATCCATCCGTTATTATTTATTAACATAAGAAAAAAATCAATTTTAGGAACCCATCGTGTATGCAGCATTGAGAGGAACGATGTATAGATTAATAGAAATATTTCTCCAACGAAAACATCATTGATACGAGGTGAATGCGAAACAGAGTGCGAAACTGCCCCCCCCCCCTTGAGGTTCGACAAGAGGCATTTTTGCACATCGTTTACATGTATAACGCGAAATGAATTCAGGAGTTCTACAGAAATATGCATTTCAGTCGTAAGGAATCGAAAATAAACCTCCCACACTGCAAAAGTAAAGAAAAAGAGTTCGAATTCCAGAAGAAAGCGGGGACAGTTTCATTTGAATTTTAAATTCAAATAGAGGAGGCAAACGAATATTATGCAAATGGATTCTTGTTTTTCTTAACCTTTGGATATGTCCTTTTTTTCCCTTCCCTCTCAACTGTTTCTGACCGTCCGAATTGGAAGAGTTGTTTTTAATAAAGAATTACTCTCTACACCTGATAAAAAAAGCAAATTTTCTTCACGAAGATTACTTATTTTTTTCTATTTATTTCTTTCACGAGATTATAAGAGACAATAAAAAAAAACTTGATTTTTTTATAAATTCGCAGAGTTTTTTATTATTTATTTATTTATTTTTTAGATGACTGATTTTGTTCAGGCACATCAAACGACTTGAGCTCATGTTTAAATTTTGGAGATTATTTTGGTAAAATACTGTTTTAGTACACTGCTCAGCAAAATTGAGCTGAAATAGCTACATATCACGTGGTTTCACTTGATTTTGAGTAACGCGATTTTAAATATTTCTTTTATCATCGTATTACAGACATAATTTAAGAGAAAATGTTAATGAATTAATTTATTTAATTTATAATAATATGTATAATAAAATCTGAAGCAGTAAAAAAGTGTATAGAAGCAATGCTGCTTATTTTTGATAGATCATTCGAATGCTTATGACCGTTTTTTAAAAATTTCATTGCCAAATTTATAGCGCAAATTACATATTCAAATTCTATTTTAAAAATTCATTTTTTAAATATTCAATAAAACCAGCAGCACACTAACACAAATCATTCATAGTTTTCTAATTTAATTTCAAATTTGGAATTAACAATATGAATAATGAAAACACTTATTTACATAGTTTGGAAACGATTGATGTCCGGATTCATTCACGCGCACGCGCAAACTCATGTTTTTAAAAAAACAACACACAACTTTTTTTAAAACTTTTAAAAGTCAGACTTTTGCGTAGTGTTTAAACTTAGAACAGAACTGTATTCTTTAAAATCGTTTACAATACAATTTGTTAGCTAGTTATAATATGTTTATATAAAATAATGTTTCTTTTATCTCTGATTTTTAATTATTTATTTTTAAAATATTTGGATTATAAATACAAGGGCAACATTATTCTTTATTAAAATTTTTAAAAAGTTATGTAAATTTTAATAAAGATTAAAATTTATATAACTTTTTCCAAGTTCTATGCCGATTTTGTTAAAACTTGCTTTGCTTAAGGAATATTTAGAGAGAATAACAAATAAACCAAATTATTTAAAAAAATTTTTCTAGTTAAATACACACTTTCACATATTTAACCTGAGTATTTTTTATTTGATAGTTTATTTCTTTTTAAAAAAGTAAATATACTAACACGTGTTTGTCGCTTACATCGTTAAAAGTTTCACATAATATAAATAATAAAATTTTAAGTAATAGTTAATTTATCGTAAAAAAAAAATCCTTGATCAAAGCATGTGAAATAACGTATTTTGTACGCTAAGTTTTAAGATGTTTAATTAAATTTTTTCACACAGAAATTGTTCCTCATTATATAATAAACTTCATTTTGAGTTAAACAAGATTTAACAGGAAAATTGGGTGTAATTAATACATTTCCCTTTCATAACTGAGATTATTGATTTATCTGCTGGAGCATCATCCATTCTTTTTTATGCAAATTTTTTCATCTAAACCTCTACATATTTCTTTTTTATATAATAGTTACTCTTTTGTATAAGAGCTCAATCTGTTAACATCATAGCTCTACCAGTGTTTGAACCTGGCTGGATTCCTAATAATGATAAACATTCGTTTTGAGATATTTCTATTGTTAAGGGAAATAGCTTCATATCTACACAATTTTCAAAGTTTCTAGTTATGCAAAAAATATTCTCAGAATCTTCGACCACAAGAAGCTATTGAAACTTTCATAACTATTTTGCGTGTTACCATGAAGACATCAAAAAAGCAGGCTCCAGAATCTTCCCTCTAACCTCTATTACCATAGTGATTGGCTTGGCTCATTTTATCTTTGCAGTTGTAAAATCTTGTCTATACTTCTGCATGTAAAATTTTACCGGTATCAACACTTGTGTGCAATAACAGTATCATTCAGAGAAGTAAGACCACTATTTTTGCACGTTCCATCGATACAAACTGGAATATCACATGCTTCAGCAGCAACACTCTAATTTTCTTCTGCAACAATTCTAGTAGCAGAATTAAACCCTTCATTAAACTTATGTGATGAAGGAGACATGTTCATATCACCACAAAATAATTTTGTTGCAACCTTTCCTTTTCCAATGTATTACGAGTCTTATGTTTATATTTTACACATTAATATGCTTGCTATTATTATGTTCAGTGATATATTTGTTGTTTAAAAATGAAGTAGTAAAATTTAAATTTTTGCAAAGATGTAAAACTCTGTTGCAAGACTTTGCACAAGTTTTGAGAAGCTGACAGAAATACTCGATGCATTTTTACAGTTTTTGCATAATAAGGATTGTTGCAAAGGATAAGGTAGGTCACAAATTATTGAAAGATCAATTAATTTCCCTTATAGAACTAGTTCCATTCAAAAAATCTTTATATTTTAACACAAAAGGTTCTATTTTAGCTTTCGAATCGGAAACATTTTCGTCATCAAAATTGTTGCTTGCCATTTCTGTCTCATATTTCTAAACAGATGTCCCCAAACAACTTCCTCTTATAAAGATGTGATTATTAAATCGAGGCTTATTATTATGGAAATATATATTTTTATAATAAATGTCAAAACTCTCTCTCTAAATTCAATAAATATAAAAAACCTACAATTGCTAAAAAAAAATTGTCCTTATAAAAATAACAAGCTTAACTATTAGTTTCAGTTTCAGTGTCCGTGGCACTGAGCGAAGGTATTTGTTTATATAATTTAAAAATGAAAAGAAAATAATTCTAGGGGGATTTGAAACAAAATTTTAGTATCATTATACAAGTAGAAATGTCTATATATCTTTAAATATTACAATTGAAAAATATGTTTTTAGTCTTTTTTTTTTCCAAGAATTTTTGCTAAAATAAATTAAGCGGATAGAGATCCGCTTAATTTATTTTAGCAAAAATTCTTTTTGCGTCTACTGAGATTTTATCTGAAAATGTTGATAGAAAACTTTTAAATAAATTTTAAAAGCAAAATGAAATTAATACTTGAAGTTATAACAATAGTTAACATTTTCTCAATCTCCATAAAACTTATTTTGATTACACATTATCAGCCATTTCTTCCTTACATTGCGTTTCATCATCTTCAAAATAACTACATGTTTCATATTTGCTTTTACTAACTTTGTTTTTATTTTTTTCTTCGCTGATGACAATAACAGCCATTAAGTACGATTATAAATTATATTTCCGTCGACAAAATTTTTAGTTGGAAATTCCAAAATATTATACAAATTAATAGTAGATTTTGATACATACAATGTTGTTTTCGTTTAATCTACGAGTGTTTTTACTTAGTAACAATCAAATCAAAAATTGTCAGTAAAATTTTAATTAATAAAATACGTACTGTCAAGTAATATTCTGTAGATTAATATTTGCTTTTTATATTGTATTTACATTTTAATTAATATACTTCCAATTTAATTTATGAAAAAATGCATACTTATTCATTGGTAAAATGTTATATTTGATATTAATGAAACTTTCAATTCAGTACATTAAACTATATTAAATAATATTTCAATAATATACATTGGATATTTAAATCAATGGTCATATTCATACAGTTTCGAAAGTAAAAGAATTTAAAAATACATTCATTATAATTTACTACTAATTTATAATAAATTAAATTTTAGCAGAAAATAGTATTTGAAATAAAAAATAAAATTTCCAAACACATTTTTATAATATTGAACACTATTAATTAATCAGAAATTTCAAATATTATAAATATATTACATGAATATGAATTTAATAGAATTCATTCATTCACACTTTTAAATACTAAAGTTTATATAAACATGAAAAATCACAAATATGAAGATTGGATTTAGTCATTCAAGTAATTATAAGAAAGAAATACTTATCATAATGTTTCTGCGCTCCTTCTTGACCACTTATATATTATTTTAATTCAAATAGATCGCTTTTACAAAATGAAGTTTTAAATTCCTCCATTTTAAGCGAAACTAAACCGAAAGCATAGAACCATGTGATGATTTAAACCAATCAGAATATATCACATTTCCTGTGTGCCATAAACACGTCAAAGAAAGAGTAAAAATCGCTTTGAACAGAGAATGGAGTGTTTGGAAGGGAACTTCTCTACCCAATGAAATAGAAAAGGATTCATTTTGTATCTTTATGGAGTGCAAAATATCCATCGCTCATCGAGTGGTGGAAATCCACTCCATTTTTTAAGAGTGTAGGATTCTCTAAAAGGAAAATTTTTTCTGAGAATTCTCAAAGACATTTCATGTCATCAAACATTATTACTGTACAAAAAATATAGTTTTAACCTTTCTTATTGTAGTGTAATTTATAGTAATGTTCATTGAAACAGCCGGAGTGTAATAATTATTTTATTAAAAAATGGGACGATTGACATTAAAAAATGGGGTATTGACATTATCGAACTGCTTGTAAACATTCTTATAGTCTCGAACTCAGAGTGTTCTGCTTACTTTCGTTTTAAAGAATACTTTTTTCTTCCACACTTAATTTACGTAGTCCGATAGATAACGTGGCGGTTGTTATATTCTTGCTAATCTTCGAATAGGAGGACTTCCTGGATCTACAGACACATAAAAAACACCAGATACTAGCCTACCATAATTCTTCGCTGTTCAAACTTATGATGGCATGTGGTCGAAATGATTTAAATTAGGGATCCATTTCCTCGGATAAATGACATCAGGCTTTGGGGAAAATGTAACTCAGAACTTTAGGAACCTCACTTTTCCTCAATTGACTTAGGTGTCATTTTATAGTCTTTCCGTTATCGAGTTTTATTAAATAGTGTAATTTACCAGTTCGTTGTTTAACGATGCCAAATTTCCATGATAGCTTATTGTTGGCATAAGTAAGCAATTGTACACAATCTCCCGCATTTAAAATTCTTTGATTTTGAATAGTGGGTGAAGTATATGTGTATTGGAAACCCTTACTTGGTGGATGTAATTGTTGAAATTCGTTAAACGGACAAGAATCTAGAATATAATAGTAAAGAATATTTAATGAAGCAAAATACCAAGAAATAAATTATACATATACTAAACTAAGAGATGAGAACATGGTGTATATATAAATTTTGAACGGCTTGAACACAACCACCAATCAGAAGGCAGTGCAGCAGACGATTGGTGTAAAATTTGCGGACGTCTTAGAATACTACAGCTTTACAGACAAAAAGAGACTGACTTTGTGTTTCTTTGCAATTACGAGTACTTGTATTATATTACTTACAACAATAATAAATCTGTTTTAATTCGAATTTGGCGTCCAAGATACAATTCTAAAGGAGTTTTTCAGGATTTTAATGGAGTTGCTCTCGATAACGAAATAAAATTTCTCTTACCTTATCTGGTATTGAGTTCTTTTCATTGGACATTGACTTTAATTTCTGTTTAAAGGTTTTTACATGACGTTCAGCTAACCCGTTAGTAGTAGGATGACATGGAGCTTTTGTCTTATGAATAATTTCATTTTCCTTGCAAAATCCTGTAAACTCAATACATGTAAATATAGATGCATTTTCAGATACAAGGACTTGAGGCAATTGATGCACACTGAAAATATCCTTTAATAATCTTATTGTTGAAATAGCTGGTGGAGAGCTGTGTCGAATTTTAACTTCAGGCCATTTTGATCTTGCATCCACAAGTATCAAAAAAATGATATCCTAAAAAGGCCCAGCGTAGTGAATATGTATTCGTTCAAATTTGATAATGGCTCTTCCCAATGATGATTTGATAGTTTTCCAGGATTATCTTACTTATGTACTTCTGCACAACTTCTACATTCTCAAACTAATTGCTCTATGTCTCGATCGATGTGTTTTTCCAATAACAGTATCTTCGGGCTAGATTCTTCATTTTGACTATTCCTAAATGTATGTGATGAAGTTCTTTTAATATCCCTCTTCGAAGTTTTTCATGAATGTACACTAGATGTCATTTGAAAATTATTCCATCTTGAAATGATTATTCATAATCATATTTGTTACCTGATAAAAGTTATTATTTTAAAACTGGCAACTCTGGATCATTCTCTGTCTCTTTAGAAATTGTCTCAAACGTAACGGAAGAAGTTATAATTTAGTTATCAGTCTGGCAGTGAATAATATCATCGTCTTGTAAGATATTTGGATCTTTAAGTTTTAGTGATGATCTTGAGAGATATAATCGACATTCTGATTACCTTAACTTTTTCTATGTTGGACTTTATATTTACCAAGAAATGCTGCATATTTTAATAATCGCTATGATGTCACATAAGGTATTTTACTATCGTGATGAAAAATTCTATATAACGGGTGGTTATCAGTTTTTAGTGTAAAACCTCTACCATAGATGTAGTTATGAAAGTTTTGAAATGTAAATTTGATGGCTAATGCTTCACGATCTAATTGACTGTAATTTTGTTCAGAAATTGTTAGGGATCTAGATGTAAAGGCTACTGGTTTCTCGATACATTTACTATGGGAGATAAAACTCCATCGATGCTTGTTGGGCTGGCGTCACAAGCAACTACAAGGGGTAAATTTGGATTGTATGGAAACAAAACCCTATCGCTAGAAATTTCAGTTTTCAGTTTAATAAAGGCAGATTCACACTTAGAAGACAAGTGTAATTTTTTATTTTTCTTTAGAAGTTGTCTTAAAGGATAAATCAGAAATGATACATTTGGGAGAAATTTAGAATAATAGGTAACCATTCCTAAGAAACGTCTCAATTCTTCGATATTTTTCGGTCGCGGAGCATGAATAATGGCTTCTGTTTTCTTCGGACATTCTGATATTTCGTTTTATTGAATTACATAGCCTAAATATGAAATTTTGTCTTTTAAAAAATTACATTTTGACTATTCACATGCATATTGAACTTTTGAAGACATCTCAAGCATTCGATCAGATGATCATGACATTCTGAAAAAGTTTCTCCATGTACTACAATTTCGTCAAAATATGTGGATGAGCAGATTTGATGCCAAAAATAAACGATTTATTTGAGAAGTTCCTTGATGTGTAGATATAGTTTGAATTACCTTGTTTTCGTCATCAAGAACTACGTGTAAATATGCTTTAAATAAGTCTAGAGTGTAGAAAAATTAAGAGTTCCGAAGACTATTCAATATATCCTATATTTTTGGGTACTGGAATGTGTAGCAGGCGGCACGGGGGAGGTCATGTTAGAAATACGACGCCTGCAGAAGACATATATATCGTCCTATCAGCAAAAAAGAATAGGCGCACTATAACTCAGAAAATGGCAAATCAGATTCTTGCTGCCTCAGGAAAGCAGATCTCCCGAAAAACTGTTGCCAGACATTTGAGGGAAGGAGGACTAATGCCGGCAGACCTGTTGTGTGTGTCCCATTGACCAGACAGCACCGTACTGCCCGTTTTCAATGGTTTCGTGAGCATCGTAATTAGACTAAACAGTTCTGTCGGATATTGGTCCCTTTCCTGGATATTTTCTGGACGATAAGCAGTACCACTCTTCACGCCAGATCAGTTGGCGACTACAATCAGATGACAGACTGAACCTACTCTCATCTGAGAATAGTACGCATGCCCAGCTCTGTTGAGTCGAATTGCGATGCTCATGACACCATTGCAAACGGGCAGTACGGTGCTGTCAAATCATTGGAACACACATAATAGGTCTGCGGGCGTATAGTCCTTCTTTCAAACGTCTGGCAACAGTTTTTCGGGAGATCTGCTTTTCTGAGGTAGCAAGAAACTGATTTGCGACCTACTGAGCTGTGGTGCGCCTGTTCCTTTTTGATGATAAGACGATATATCTGTCTTCTGTAGGCGTTGTACTTCTAACAAGACCTCCCCCATGCCGCCTACTACACATTTCAATAGTTTTAAATGACTTCCACAGCCATGAAACAACGCTGTGAGCGATGTCGAATTATGTAGCAACATCTGTTATTTTTCGCTCTACTTCGAATTTTCCAATAATTTGGCCACGCATAAATTCATCTAAGTGATGTTGGGAAGACACGTCAAAAATTTCAAATTCGTCTAGAAAATCTTTCCTATAAAACTTTAACTTAAAACAACAACTGCCCACACGCGTCAAAACCTTTAAAGCTCTTAGAACGCTATCACGTTATGAACAGACGTGGAAAAAAATTTGCATACGCATACTGCTTCTTACTATATACCGCACTTATTCTAATTTTCCACATTTTTCTTCCTTTATTTTGTGGTTGCTATGGATGATAGTGTTATCCGTCCTTAGCAATTGTCCAGCAGTGTATTATATTTACGTATTTGGTTTTTAAAATTATTATTTTCTTTATTTTTAGTAATACCATTTCTTAGTCCTTAAGATTCAATCTGTAAAACTTCATTTTATCATATTCAATGGTCTGGGAATAAAAAAAGTCTTATTTAAACTTTTGCGAGATTTTTCAAAATACCACCAAATTTTTTTTTCTTTTTTACCAAATATTAAAATTTTTACTTCAAAACTGTTGAGGTTATTCCTCAAAAGTTGGAAAAATTCTGAGAATTTATTGTTTTTATATTATGATTTACTTTATGATTTTCTTCGTAGCGATGAATGTTTTGTTCAATCTTCGACATCAGAAAACGTTAATATTCTAGTTGGTACAATGAATCATTCAATGAAACCTCTTTGGTCTACAATAACGCAAAACAGTTTACTTACTGCTTTAAGTTGTATAACACTCAGAATGCATAAATAATACCAATATATTAAAAGTAACTCAAAACTACTCTTTACTGCGTAAATAGTAATTAACAAAACTAATGTATCCATTTGCAAATTAAAAATATATTTCGAAACAAATAATAATCAAGTAGAGTGTCAATTTGACACCACTTACCTATTGTTTTTAAATACATTAAGTTACAAGAACAATTACAGTAACAAAATAAACAGTTCTCAAGTTTCTCTTATGAGACATTTTAATGGTGCGGTCATTTCTAACTTTTCTGACATCCTCAGAAGTTCTGATACAGCAGTTCGCTGATTAATTAACTGTTTGTTGCTCACCAAATTTAGCATTTTGCAATTTTCTCCCATTAGAACTAACTCTACTGCTGACGCTTATAAAAGGCGGATGCGAACTCCAAATTTTGTCCAAGTCTTGCAACAGCATCTTTCTCTGCAATTCACCTCGATTACAATTCTGCAGCAATTTTTTGCTTTTTAGACATTGCAATACGCTTTCACTAAGCCTCTCTCTTCCTTAACTTTGCAGTGCTGCGTGTCGTGACTAAGGACACTCTTTCTAGAAACGCATTAAAGGTAGAATATTTCGGTCACACTTACTCTAGCTGATGTTACATTTCAGCATCCCACAAAATCTGAAAGACCCAACAAATTAACAACAATTTTACCCTTTTAAAAAAATACCAAGACTTGCAGAACCTTAATTAATTCGCCACTTACAACCAGAATACATACATTTCTATTTATGTAAAAAGTAGTGGTAGCTATTATTATATTTTAATACTTACGAGTAGATTCAAATATGCCACTTTTATTTACAGGTTTTTATTATTATTATTTTTATAACTCTATATACATTACATGAAAAAACGGAAGTGATTTAATGATCAGCCGAGTGTCATTTCATGCACGGATCAGCAACGCTCCATGTCCCGAAAGTTGCGGACCACAGTTTTCTCGCTCAGTGATCGCTTTTTGCAGACAAAGTCTATTTAGAGACCTATAGCTTACAGTGGATTTCGAACCTCAGCGAACACCCATGCTCGAAATGTGGCTCGAAAGCAAGATTTTCTGGGCAAACTATTCGGCTGTCAGCTCGGCAAGAAAAGTGGAAGAAATCTAATTCAATTTATAATTAGAATTTATGGAATTAATAATTTATATATCTCTTTCTATGTTGAAATTTTTTGTCAAATTTTAAATAGAGTTAAGCGTTTAGTTTCATCATAATTTGTTTCCTCAATTTTTTCTAATTTTCTTATTGATCTCGAATGGCATCGATCATCCTCATGTTATATAACGAATGAAAATTATCTACCTTTTGTTGGAACTAACAAAAAGTAAATATTCCATTAATAAATTATACACTTGATTTGATTTTCGTTTATTTTTAATAAAATTAAATAATATATAAGCAAAATTAAATGTTGCGTTAAACAATATTTCTGATAAGTACTGTAAGTCTTATTTATAAAAAATCTAATTCAGTAATGAACATTCATCTCTCCTTCCTGTTTTTGTTAATATGCTTAAACATCATCTTGAATTTTTCGAAATATAAATTACGTGAGAAATATATTCATAAGGAATTTCCTAAATCGTTTACTGGAATTTATCCTGTTTGATAAGTTTTACATCTTCGGATTTGTTTGGAATGAAACGATAAAATAAAATAAAAATCATACTCAGAAATTCATTCCTTAATGTTTCGCTATTATTTATTTCCAGAATAAATCTTTGAGGATGAAGTTTAAAAAATTAACATAATTTCGTTTAGCAGTCTTCTGAGAAAATTACCCAGGCTTTTATTTTCTTTCTTTCTTTCTTTCTTTTCTTTTTTTTTTTTTTTTTTTTTTTGATATTAATAATACAAGAAATAATTAGTGTAATAAGGAGAATATTTTGAGTAAAGATAAATAAACAGATAATTACAATGAATTACGTATAATTACATTTTGAAAATTGTATCTTTAAAAGAAATATTTTCAAAATATTTTTTATAAACATTTTATTTTTACCTTTTTCGTAAATATCTCTCACAATATATAATTGAAAGATTCTGAAAAAACTTATTAAAATATTTTAAGATTTCTTTTTCAGGTTATCTTAAGTCTACTTTTTCTTCATATTTTCTATTTTGTTGTTTATTATTTGATTGTATCGAAAATTGAATAACGCTGCAATACAGGAAATCGGTTGATGAATATAAACTGAAGTACCTTCTCTTTAATTTCTAGGGAAAGAAAACTTAATATTTGAAATAAACAATTAGTTATTTAAAATAAATGTTCTTGACATTTTATTATTCAGATTTTTAAAATTAAATGCGTTTTCATTCATTCACTTTTGCTTCAATCCATATTTCTTTTTTACTTATAAGGATAAGAAGCGTTTATAATAACTAATTTTCTAATTCTATTTTGCAAAACTTTTGAAGACTTTGAGATTTTGAAACTTTAAAAATATCGAGTGGGCAAAATTTACGAAACATTGACAGACAATATTGTGAATGAATAAAGTTCAGTATAAATGCATTCGTTTTAATTCATCGCGATTAGAAAGGGATTTTAAGTATACGAATTTTATCAAGATGTCAAAATCACAGGAAATGGTCCCCGGTGATGATCAATTAAAATAATAATAGTTTGGTAATTTTAATCTGAATTTTATTGTTAAAAGAAACGGTCTTCAATGATGTCAACTCGAGAAAGGAATTCATGGATACAGAAAGGGAACCAGCTTGGAAGCAAGTGCGCACTTCTCAAAAAAAATAAATAAATAAATAATAATAATAAAAATAATAATAATAATAATTCACACATCTTAAAACTTTTTTAATTTGAAAATTTATTAGATGCAAAAATCAAAGGCGCTGAATTGAAAATTAGCTGCGATCAAAGTGATAAAATATTGTTGTTAATTTTAACCTAAAGACTGTTATTGGAAGAAATGGTCCTGTGAAAGTTTAGTGTTGTTTTCTTTCAATTTCACTAAAGCCGAAAAAGTTTGCAGAAAAACAAGGTTATGCGAAGATCTGCTTACATTCTGGCGGAAAATGAAACCATTGACGAGACTGCTTCTTGTTTTGAATCGCCTTCCCCTACTGAAACCGAAACATCCCCAGCAAAACATTCCCCCCTCTCTTCGCATAGCAGGGAGTTATGATCTTAAGAAACGCACATTTTACATTTTAGATAATTACGGTCCCAAAATTTTCTCATGTGATTTTGAAAACAAATGAAACAAAGACCCTTTGGCATTAAAGCTCTCCTTTTATCATTAACACTTAGTGGGCAATCATAATTCAAGTGATTTTGTGTACAAAAATACATTTTTGGTTATTTTCTATTTTATAAAAGTTACGTTTACACACACACACGTAGCGCTCGGTTCATATTTTCGAAGTCCGCAGGGTTATGTATTGCCCACTTGAGTACTCAAGACCACCCGGCTCCTAAATTTATTGCTCGCGTCGCTTCTCTTTGATTTTGAAAAATGAGGCTTATTTGGGAAACTTTGATCTGTTACTTTGTTTCGAAAGAGATATTCCTTGGCATTAAAATTTCACGGATTAGCTAATATTAATGATGCTTCTTTACATTCAACTTCTTTTCTGATAAAATCCACTGATTTTACAATGTCAAACAATTCATCTGTTTTACACTGACGATTATAATTTTAATTTCATTCTTCGGGCATTTTTTGCAGAATTACAGGACACAATAAATTACTGAATGTGTCAGCGGCTATTCCCTAGGATTGCAAGGACCTTATTTGTACTTCAATGACGTCATACATTTTTCTTAAGCCAACAATATTAAATCAAGACATGACTGGTTCTTATATTAAAAGTTTGTGCATGTGTGCTGACATAATCATATCTGTTTGACAAAATCTGTCTTTTATTAATTATATTGACGCATCGTAATTTTGATCAGAGAGGGAAAATCCTTTAACTGCACTTAGCGCAACTCCTCCTCCAAGATAAGATTTTAAATATGTAAATTTTTCAGTTTTTGTAAGCGAAGGATTATGATGTATTGCGACTTCATAGAAATACAAAAAAATCTGAAAATTGATTACAATCTCCGTAAAATGTTTGCAGTTTTGGAAGTTTAACATTTTTTTTTCAGTTTTAAAGGGATAGTTATGTATTTACGCAAGTTACACGTCAAATCATTATTATCACCTGTAACTGAGCTTTCATTTATTTCCCTTGGCGGTATATAGCGTATAGTTTCTAATTGCGATGCGATTTTTGATTTCTCCGCTTTTCCATTATCCTTATACTCTTCGCTCATAGTTATTTCATTCGACATTTCATTATTTCAATTATTAACTGTATTTCCTCATCTGTCCTAATTAAATCATTCGATTTTTCTGCGAGTTGAGATTTTAAACGAAAAATCTCTTCAATTTTTGTTTCATTAGAAAATTCACATTTGAAAGTTTCTTAACCAATGTAGTTACTATTTTATTTAAATGTTTCGTAAATGAAGTGCTTTAAATTTTACATTTTCCTTTTAAGCGTTCCAAATCCATTATCTTAAAATATTAAATTTTAATAAGGAAAAAATGGGGCCACCTCAAATCTCAGCTCTCTAGTGCCTTGAACGCTCCTTCAAAATAATAATCCAAACAATCGCGTTCGAGGGTCGCTAGGATATTGCGTTACGTTTTGGTTGCTTGATTTCATTCATTAATAAGTCTATTATCTTTAATATTTTATTTTAACTATTTAAAAATCAATAATCTAACAATGACATAATAAATAACAATTTTCATAATTAATTTCCATAAAATGAGTTCTACATGATAATAGACTTAAAAGTTTATTAAGAACATCAAGAGTTTTCAGTATGGAATCTAATACATTTTTAAAATCGACACTGCTGTTTGACTTTTGAACTGCTACGAAATCTAATAATTCTTAACAATGAAGTCAAGTGAAATAAAGCGTATGAAAACTGCCAGTTGCAGAAGATCAGTGATATGTCTGTTGATTCATCAAGTAGTAATCTAAATACAATAAAGCTCTTTAAGTCATTTTTTTAAATTTAATTCAAGACATGTATGAATTGCAATAATGTGTCATTCGGTTATGTGTCTCGAGATCGGAATTTGCGAAACAACTTTGTACTATTCTGCATTATTTGGATCTGAAACTTTAATTAATAATTTAAGTACATCTTCCAAGTTTTTTTAATAAACTCTGAATCTCTACAGGTGTTTTGCAATATTTCAGCCAATACCAAAATTGTTTTCAGCCACATTATTCGCATGACTGTTAAGAGTCATCAAAAAGATTCATTAAAGAAAACACAAAGAATTCAGTGACAAACACAAAAGCACAACTTTATTACAACATTTTTACTCCTCTACTACACTACAAAAAAACAGAAAACATGAAGTTACAAACAGCTTCACGAAGCGTCTAGGCACAGTTCCTTTCACTTTCTAACAAAGAGATAGAGCTTTTGTTTCGGACCTTTCTCACGCATGTTGGATAATCACGGTTGATCATTCTCCAGTGGATGATCTTACATGCTGTCAGGCTAGGCAAAGAGTAACAAACGTTGAATTGATCGTATTCATTTGCACGTCCACTCAATGTTGTAAGTGTGGATTACATTTAATACATTTTGAACTATTCTTATTTTGTGTGATGTTCTATTTTTGATTATCAGAAATTGATTTATTTTTAACAGATAAAACGAGTTGTTTTATTTTTTCTTACTTTTCCTTCCGTCAGAATTAAGATTTAAATTATGATTCAATTATTAATTTATCAGTTTCAGGTCTTTTTATGAGATTTATTAGAAACTTGTCCTACAAGGGATTGAACTATTGTTAGGGAGCTTGTATAACAAAACACCATTTTCTAGTACCAGATAATCATTCTCCAATCAATGCTCTGGTATGTTGATAATCCACGCTCTGAGGTATTGGATAATCGATAAATATAGAAAATATTCAAATTGTAAAAAATGATCGCAATCATTAACATATTCCGCCACGATGCAAAAGCGTAGCTCTTCGGCCATTTCAACGATATCTGCCACTTAAACGATTAATATTTTCTGGTGTTTCACGTTTGACTACCAGAACGCGACTCAAAATGAATAAATTAAGATATTGTGTGTGTATTACAAAAGAAAAAAACCATTTCCTTACTATTATTTTAATATTCTGTAAAACTTATTGATTAGAAATTCAAAAGAAAAAAATACCTGAGCTTATTTTGTAAAAAGATATGTTCATTTCTTTAATATTTTTGCTTGTTATTTCTCTTTCTTACCCCAATTTCTATTGAGTCGGTGCAGTCGAAAATGGCAATATTTTGAATTGCCAGCTCTTCGAAAGGATAATTTAAACCGTTGTTTTTTTTACTATCCGATTCTATTCTTCTGTAAGATTTTAAGAACAGGAAAGAAAAGTAGAAAGAGTTCCTTCTTTACACGTGATTGGATGAGTTGAATCAAATCAAACGATGGGAATTCGACGGTAAAAAAAATGTGCCACTGTTTTCTATTTCCATTTCTTGGGGACGCGCTGATTGCAGTGGATGTTAAGGAAATTTTTGAATAATCAGTCAAAATGAACGCTTTTTCCAAAAATAGAAATTTCGAGATGTTTTGATGAAAGAACTATAATGTTATTCATGATGTACGCAATTTATTTTGAATTGAATTTCTTAAATATACAATTTTTTCTACCTGAGAGAAATATATAATATTTTGGAAGATTCTTGAGATTTTGAAAAAATATTCAATTAAGTTAAAGTTTATTTAAAAAACATGATTCACTTCTCGAAGAATTGATTTTTGTTTAGCTTTTATGAAGAAATTTTGGCGTACTATTGTTTTAAGTTTACATTATAATAGTCTATAGCTTTGTTTAAGCACATGAGGATTATATATATATATATATATATATGTGTGTGTGTGTATGTGTATGTATGTATATATATATATATGTATGTGTATACATATATATATATATATATATATGTATATATATATATATATATATATATATATATATATATATATATATATATATATATATATATATATATATATATATATATATATATATATATATGATACAAAATCCGCAAATAAAGGAGAAACATTCAATTGAACTTCAGAGAGTTTACTTAAAGAATATCTCTGTCTTTCTTTAATATGATTTTATAATTTTCTTTAATCTTTAGCAAATTACTTTTGATTGTACTAACTTTTAGATTATATGCTTATGCTTGAGTATGAAATACTTGTCGAAATATAATTTAAGGCATAATAGAATGATTAGACTAAATACATTGTAGCAGAATTAATTTTTGAATTCTTAAGCTTATATTATCATAATCTCACTAATTTTACTGAGGAAAACTAGTAATCATTAGACTAAACTTATATCAATTAAACAATAAGTAATCATTTCGTGACAGTACAAACCACATTACGAATATTGAATGAATTTATAAAGTTTTTTGAATTATGTAAGACATAATGTTTAAATTTTCTTAAACCTAATGGAATGTTTTATCTTATCAAAATTGATCAACTGTGGCATCGATCAAGTCTATGAATCTGCGAGGGTTTGGGCTGAAGGATGTGAGATGCAGCTTCAGAAAGGTTGCTAAAGGCATGACTTTTGCCTGCAAAGCTTTCAGCAGAACGTGCGGGTGGCTCATTCAGAAGCAGGGGCCCAGCAGACTTGGCCTTCAACGCAGTGATATAATTCCTCTTGGATGATATTGAGACCATGACCTAATTTCATGTGCCTCAACCACCACTAAAAACCTGCGGACGGATCTTCCACGGAGTCGGCATCCGACCCCTCACTACCTTCGAGGGCGAACAGTCAAACCAACAGGGCCACAGTGGCCTCGCTCGAAGATATTTTACCAATAAATGGAACCAATTTAATATGATTAAACATCGTGAAAAATATCTCGACTATCTATTATTTTTTAAAATATGCAAAAGAACTTTTAAATCAAAACAATAACATAGAGAGGCTTCTAAGTATTAAATAGCGCAACATTAGGAAATATTCACATACATGATAATCAAATTAGGTATATTTATCCATTCTTAAAATATACAAATTGTTGTAAATAATATAATGCTAGTAATCGCAAAGAAACACAAAGTCAGTCTCTTTTCGTTTATAAAGATGTAGTCTTCTAAGATGGCCGCAAATTCTACACCATCTGCAGCGCTGCCTTTTGATTGGTGGCTGTGCTCAAGCAGTCTGAAATGTATAAATACACCATGTTCTGTTATCTTAGTATATGTATAATTACTTTCTTTGTAACTTGCTTCATTAAATATTCTTTTTGCGATTCATGGGCTCTTGTTCGTTTAACGAATTTCAACAGCAGAGCGTGGTTTTCACTGTTGTAAATTAAAAGCAGTCTCTAGTTTTAATATATTGCTTGATATAATTAATTTATGAATAAGCAATAGCCTCGCCGCATGATTTATATGGAGTAAATCCATTTGATGGAAAGAACTTTCCAGTGTGGCGGTGACGAGTGGAAGCTGTTTTGTCTTCGAAAGAACTGGAAACATAATTAAGGAACAAGATGTGAATAAGGAAGCAGAAGTCGTTAAAGGAAAGAAATCATATGCATTACTCATGTCGCTCTTAAATGATCAAGTGCTCGTATCCATGAGCGGAGAAAATAAGGCGAAGTAATTATGGGTGAAACTTTACACTGTTTTTGAAAGCAAAGGAGTGATAAACCAAATATTAACTAGAAAGCGTCTTGCTACACTTAAGAAAAACAGAGATGTTCCAATGCGCCAGCGTATAGATGAAGTATCAAAACTTGTCACCGATTTACGAATCTCTGGAGATGTGAGTGATATTGATTCTGTCGTCTTTATTTGGATGTCTCTCCCTGCAGATTTCGAAAATGTTAAAGTTGCAATAGGGAATCAACCGAGTGAGAATTTATCATTAGATTTTGCAAGTCAGCGTTTGATAGTCACTGAAGCTCTTTTGAATGATTCGAGAAATAAAAAAGTCTTCGTTTTATGAAGCAAACTGTGGATAGTGCGGCATTTTCTGCAAGAAAAGAACTCACATGTTTCCATTGTAAAAAGAAAGGACACGCTGTCAAATTCTGTAAATAGAAAACACGCTATAATTGCAGTGGTGTTCGTCATTTTAAAAGAAATATAAATTCAAATCTGAATCTAATACTGATGAAAAATATTCTTCTGCTCTATCTTTTGCTGCTAGAAATTTGACTTTCAGAAGTCCGAGAAAGTTTATGATTGAGTGCTGGGTAACATCCCATATGTGCTCTCAGAAAGACTGGTTTTCATTCATTAAACCGCCATCAGGAACTATTCGATGTGCATTCCGCTCCACTTGCACTGGAAGTGAAAGGTATTGGAAATGTAAAAGGCAAAACATCTAATGGAATTGATATAACTTTAGAAAATGTACTTTTTGTTCCTGAACTCAATGGAGAATTAATTTCAGTAAAGAATATTGAATTAGTTTGATATAGAAATAAAAAAGTGTTTATCGAAAATGAAAAAGAAAGTATTTGTTTGGGCTACCGTTATGATAGCGGACAATATATTTGTGACTTTATTCCAAATTGTGAAATTCCTCTTACTGCGAAAGAAATGACTTGGATTTTTGGCACAGATGACTTGGAAATTTCTCTAATAAAGCTTTAAGAGAACTTGGATTGCCTACCTTTGATAAATTCTCTAAAGTGTGTACTTTTTCCAAACAAAGTGATTCTCCTATAGGAAAAGGTTCTAGACGAAGGGCATCGAAACTATGACATTGATTCACACAGATGTTTGTGGCCCTATTAATCCGCCTATGGCTACAGGTGAGCGTTATTTTATGACATTAATTGATGATTATTCGCGTTTTATGAAAGTTCGCTTGTTGAAAAGAAAAAGTGATGTTGTGAATGAATTCAGACGCTTTTTAAAAGCAAATACTTCAGTATGAAAAATTAGGTCTGACAATATCAAGGAACATGGTATTCAACGAAGAAAGAAAAATAGATTTTGATGGTAAAAATATTCTGAATTTGGATTCCATTATTTTGGAAAATGAAGATGATGTTGAAGAAATTGGTAGTGAAGAAAATATTACTGAAACAAGTTATATTTTCTTCACCACCAGATTATTACAGAAGGAATTTTAGAAAGACCACACAGGCAAAAGAAACCACCAGTTAAATATCCTGAATCAGAAGTTTATGAAGCAATGGTAATTTCTGAAGATTCATTATCATTTAAAGATTTATCTCCACTGCCAGAGGAAGAACAGAATCTTTGGAAAAAGCAATGGATGAAGAAATGCAGTCCATGGAAAAGAACGAAGTTTAGTGTCTTGAAGAATTACCACCTGGGGAACGTGAAATTTCATGCAAATGGTTTCTACGAGATGGAAAATATAAGGCTGGACTTGTTGCTCGTGGTTTTATGCAAAGAGAAAGAGTGGATTAGGATAAAACATTTTCACCAGTTATCAATATTCTTGCATTACGTATAATGTTTACTATTATTCTTCAAGAAAATTTAAAAGTTTATTCAGTGGTTCTAAAACTGCATTTCTCAATGGGGATTTAAAAGAATTTATTTACATCGATCGACCGGAAGGATATGATGATAATAGTGGCTGGAAGTGCCGGTTAAAGAAAAGCTTATACGAACTTAAACTGTCACCTCGTCAATGGTAGACAAAATTTTTAAATTTTATTCCCAAATTAAACTTTAAGCCCTTGAATAGTGAACAATGCATTTTTATTTGTCAGTCTAAAGGTAAAAGAATTCTAATGGCACTTTATGAGGACGATTTATTAATTGCGTGTACTGATGATGATGAAATCAAAATTATAATTGGATTATTATCAAAAGAATCTGAAATGTCTAAATCTGGGATAGTTTCTGAATTTTTAGGAATTAAAATAACATTTACACTTGATGGACTATCTAGATCAAGAAACATATATTTTGAATTTATTAAACATGTTTAAAATGTTTGATGCTAAAATAGACTCTACTCCTATAGAAGTAGGAGCAACAAGAACTGATTTTGAGAAAGGAAGTGCTTTTGTGGGCTCTACTGAGAACTATTAGGATCTTTAATTTATTTAACATATACATATCTCATCCTGATATCCTTTATGCTGTAAACTGTTTGAGTCAACTTCACGAACATATTACTGATAGTGCATGGAGTGCATTGAAAAGAATTTTGAGATACCTGAAAGATACTTCAACTTTAAAACTGGAACCTAAAAAGTGTGTGGATAAAAATTCATGTTTAAATGTCTATGCAGATGCTAATTGGGGAGCAAACCGAAATAACAGAAAATCCATTTCTGGTAACATAATTATGTTTAATAACTGTCCAATATCTTGGTCTTGCCGAAAACAAAATTGTTCGGCTATAAGATATCATGTTGCTTTATATTCCACAGAAGCAGAGAGTATTGCCCTAAATAAAGCCATTTTAGATGCATTGTGGTTGAAAAGCATTATTTTGGAATTAACAGATATTAAAGAAATCATGGTTTTTGAAGATAATCAATCTTGTAATGAATGTGTAACAAATGAAAACAACAAAGGTCGATTAAAATATATGGACATTAAATTAAAATTTATTCGACATTCCTTTAATTGTCATGATATAAAAGTTCAGTATATTTCATCTAACCTACAAATTGTTGATATGTTTACAAAATCTCTTTATCTAAGTTTAAATTAAACTAACTTTTGCCATTATGTGGATTAAAATTGTATTACATTGTATCATGTTAATGTAAATATTGGATGGTTTGAACGTTTCTTATTTCTTAATGTATACTATTTTTATTGATTTATGTAATTTTATTATGGATGTTTCTTTGTGATTAAGGGCGAGTGTTGTAAATAATATAATACAAGTAATCGCAAAGAAACACAAAGTCAGTCTCTTTTTGTCTGTAAAGCTGTAGTCTTCTAAGACGTCCGCAAATTCTACACCAATCATCAGCAGCGCTGCCTTCTGATTGGTGGTTGGGTTCAAGCTGTTCAAAATCTATAAATACCCCATGTTCTGTTTTCTTAGTTTAGTATATGTATAATTACTTTCTTTGTAACTTGCTTGTTTCTTTTTGCGATTCATGGACTCTTGTTCTTTAACGAATTTCAGCACAAATGAAATTGACTTTATTCATAAATATTTTTGAGGCAAATTTGAAATGATTATGAAAAGCAAATTTAAAAGTTTTCGATAAAAATGTGTTATAGAGAGATTGCATTATAGTATGAGTTTATACATACATAACATATAAATATCTTTTCTGAAACCAAAATAACTTTAGCGTCAAGTTTTGGGGTACATACATAAGCAACTTTCTTCTGAAGTATTAATTTCCATATTTTTGCATTAAATGAAATTTTAATCTTTTAAGAAACGTACTAAATGTCTACATTAGACTGGGCGAAGTGATATATGAAATAAACACAGTGGTCAACTCTCGACTAAGATATGCAAAGTAATCTAACATGGAAATGTTAGCAATCCCTGTGGTAGATATCAATTCAGCATTAAACTTAAAAAAATAAATAAATAAAATAAAAAAATAATAACTAACATTTTAATTTTACTGACATAAAGTGGTGGTCTAAGGTAGATAGGTTTTTAACGTCATCTTCGAATTCATCAAACACACGATTTTACAGCCCACGATACGTGGATATTTGTATTATCATTCGAGAAAATTCCACTTCCCGCAAGAAATAAACACTGCATCAGGATGGATCAGATAAGGAACAATCTATCTCTCTTTCTTCTCAATTATCCTTCCTCTGTGCTACAATTTGGCCGACAAAAGGCCAGAAACCGGCAACACATATCATTACAGATCGACTACCATGACTGGCTTTTTAAGGTAGCAAGATCAAGGACACAAGAAATATTTATTATATTTTGCAATCTCTTTTCTCATCCTATCCACCGCGCAAAAACAAGTTTGACCATTCTAACACAATAGTTTTCCTACAACTTCGTATGTCATTCATTGAATGATAAAAGTTATGGGCGAAGAATGTTCATAGAGCTTACCGTCCATCAACATGCAATAATCGTTGCTGAATCAAATCCAAGAATTTTCGTTCAAAAGAATATAATTTTTTCCTACAGGGCCCCAACAATTTATTATGGAAATGATTATAAGTTTCCATTAGTCCCTTTCGAAAAATCTTTCTAAATTTGATTTTTATATTTGTCAAGGAATTTTTATCTTGAATTTCATATTAAAAAAAATTCCGGAATATGAAAATTGAAAAATACAATCATTCTTTTCTTTCCCAAAATTTTTTAATTGTATTAATAGTTTCTTAAATTTGATATCCTACTAATCTTGATTTCCAAAAATATTGATAAACATTTCAATTGACAAATATAATCATTTATGTAGGTCAAAATATTTTTATTACTATCTGAAATCCAAATTGACGTGACCATTGACTTTCGGGTCGAGGGTGGAGGCAATCCCGAAACGGCAATGTTTGTGAACTTTTCGCGTGCTGCCCAGGTAAAAATACGTTCGAATGGTACTGTCCAAAGCAAGCGAAATAGATGTGCCACTGTAGAGTACTTGACCGCGTAGGGAAACAAGGAGCTGCTGTGCCTTTCTAACTACTGTTCATTGAATATTTCTGCGTCCGGGCCTCCAAAGTAGACTCCTGCTTCGTGCACCTGTGCTGACTGCTCTTCATCGCTTATGAAGGCTCGAATACACGTGTGGTCACGCTATACCTTGTTGAAATATGGCTTGGGCAAGTCCTGAAGCTAAGGAAATGCAACTGGCTTGGAGATATAGCGCTGGTTGTTTAATGTACTGTCAGTGCGTACTTGAGGAGTGCGAGAGTGATATCCAATACCTCCCCATACCATAATACCCGGTGCAGGACCAGTATGTGATGGTATAACGCAGCTGTTCAGCATGCTCTCTTCACTGTGTCTCCAGACTCGAATGAGACTATCGTGGTATTGTAAACAGAAGCGTGACTCGTCAGTAAAGAATATTATTCATGCAATTTCATACCATTCTAGCGTTCACATCTTTCTTTCATCCAATCATTGGCGGCGGAGACCTCTGTGGTTCTGCGTCAAGGGTAGACGAAGATATGGACGTCTTGTGAACAGACCACTCTTCTGTAAACGGCGTCGAATGATACGCGCATACACTGGATGAAGCGTTTCAGACTGAATGTGTTGTGCTATGGTTCGTAATGTGGCTGAGCAATTCGTCACTGCCATGCGCATAATTTGCCTGTCATTACGTGAAGTGGTACATTGAGGTTTGGTTTGGTTTATTCGTCGCTCAACAATCATTTTTTGTAGACGAGGGCTAATTAGACCAGGACCTACGGTTTAAAGTGGATTCCGAACCACTACAAACATCCATGCCCAAGGTAAGTGGTGCACTGAGGTGGATGGGATCGAACATGTCGGTCCGTCATACCCTCCTGCATCCAACGATCACATATCCGCATTGCAGTTGTTTAATTTCACTCAACACGACAACTGATTTCCCTGAAAGATAATCCATAACCTTGGTAGGTCACTATTCTTTCTCTGTTGAACTTGGATAATTGATCAAATTATGATAACTGTTTTCTAAAAAACATAATTAATTGTGTCTTTTTTTATTCTTTTTAAGAAATTACAAGAAAAACACAATTGCAGAACTTGAAATCGTCGAATCTTCAAGCCTTAAGTAGCCAATAAGCTTTATAAATGGCGCTCAGACGCGCATTATGTGCATCTGCGCTGAAATTCCAATCCTTTGCATACCTCACCTCCGCTAATGCATGTTGTAAATTTCATTTTATTTTCATACTTCCTTCAGGGTGTTGCATTTACGGTGGCCAGCAGTGCAGAATATATCCATCACTAACATTTGTCATATTACTTTTAAAAAATGAAACTAGCTCTCTGTGAATATTTTGAACTGATTTCATTCATTAAGCAATTAACAAATAATAAATTAAAACTGAAATGAAATAACAAATAATTAAACTGAAATTTATATTTCAATTATCAAATTCGGTTTCTCTGAAGATTGCATTCAGTGAGAGCTATTCCGCAGAGAAAAAAAAAACAAAATAATTCCATAGTTATTTTATATTTAAAATACGAAAATGAAACTAGCTTTGAATATATTCAATTGATTGCATTCAACACGAAATTAGAAACTAATAAACTAAAACCAAAATGAAATAAAAAAAAAAACAATTCAAATCAAATATTCTTTCAATAATCCCTGAGTTTTGGACATATTGCCATTTATTTTTCTCTATTTTTCTGAAAACAGGGAATGGAGAAAAACCTTCTGATTACTAGAGTCGATCATCCCATTGGGAAAGTGTCAAGACTGATAGCATTGCAGCCACGAAGGGGACAGAGTAAAGAAAATAGGTCTCCCCTGACATCGACCACTTAACAGTTTGCCTTGTTGACTTTCTGTAGTCTTAATTTGATCGCCAACTCCTGAAGGGTGCTTCCAGCGCAAACAACGAGGATCACTGCTTAACTCAATCCAGAAAACCTTGAGAAATTCAGAGACTTGTATCTTTTCTGAAAGACCTTTCAATGTATTGAGGGGAAGGATTTAATATGTTTTCTGGGAATTTAAATTCAAACACTTAAATACATACATTAACTTCATATTAATTTAGTTGAATACTTTCGGTGGCAAAATTCTTCAAAAACGAATTTAAAAGGACTTTATATTTAAAAAAATTGCATTTTAGTTTGAATATGCGAAAAATGCTACTAAATTCTATTTTATCCCAGTTTATTAGTAATTTTATGTAAAAAAATGCAAAAAACATAGTTTACTCAAAACATGATAAACTAAATTATAATCAATATTTTTCAATTAGGTAATTGTTATACTTTCAGGAACGGATTATTTTAGGGAATATAATTTTAGGGATTATTTTAGGGATAATGCAATATAAAAAATTTTGATATTTAGTTATGCAGCATCTACTTTTGTCATATGTTCTTTGAAACAATCTCAATAAGTGTAAAAATTAAAAAATAAGTAAAAAAAAAATCTCAAAAGTTTCTAAGAAAGAAAATGACTGGCATCAATTCTACTTAACTTTTTCTTTCCTTTTCATTCAGCACAAATAATGAAGCCTATAATATTTACGTATTTGTCAGGTCATATGAAATTCTTGAATTTATCTTCTCATAATAATTCTTTACATAAAATATAATTTCTGATGATGAAAGTTATTTGTTGGTTATTTTTAAAAATAATAAATATTTTCTTTAATAATATGAACTTGATCATTCTGTTAGTAGAATTAAATGTTAAAACTTTAAGATATTATCACAGTTTCTAAGCGCTGATATTTAACTTCGATGTAAAAAATTCGGTTTTAAAAATATGCGTAAAATGTATATTAGAACATTTTTAATTGTATTATTCTCCATTGCTCTTAAAATATATTCTTTAAAGATATATTATTACTTCAAAATTTATTAAATTTAAAAGTACTAGCTAATAATATTTAACCTTAGTATATATTTTAAGAGAAATATTTGTAGCAATATAGAAGAAAGAGGGAAAACTATTTTCTTTCTTAAAACTTATAAGGTTGGTAAATATTTTTAAGAACTTTAAAGTAGAAAATAGTAGTTAATAATAAAAAATACTTAAATAAAAATGAGAAAAATTGTAACTAATTAAATTTAAAATCAATGTACTTCAGCATATATTTTATATAAATAAAAAGGTTAAAGTTCTGAAACAAATTAGCCAATTTATTTTCATACAATTTTGTGTTTTTAAGCTCTTGCTTAAGTTTTACAAAATAAGTATTTACATCAACCCAAGCGTACAGTTTAACTGCGGAATAAAATATTTCTGAAAAGTTAAGCTTTTTAATTTTATTCTCATTTTCTATAAATTAATTCTCTTTTATAAATTGTTTTGTACTGTGCTTAACAGTACAAAACAAATTTCTCATTTGGAATCTATCAGACTAAATAAATAAATTAAAATGATTTGCTAGGTTGGAAATGAAAAAATTAGATAATTTCCGAACTGTCATGCAACGAATTGAAAAATGCCAAGTTTTTTTCTAAAATAAGTGTTTAACAGCTTTTAGTGACATTTATTTCCTTAAGTGAGGAAATAGTTTAAATAATTTTCAATACTTCAAATAATTGTGTGTGTTTCACTTCTTTAATTGACTTTTTAAGATGACATTTTTATGTTCTTATAATATATTGTTCTCTAAATTCTTTATATATTGGACATATATCTATTTTTTTTTTTTTACTTAGATAAGAACAAAAAATATTTGTTCGATGTATATGATAGTCACATCTAAATAAAAATTGATATTTCATAAAAAAAAAAGAATGTTATTGATGCTGCTTCTAATTTCCCCAATAATAACAAATATTTCCTAAATTTTTACATTTACAGTCATTAATATCAAGTTTTTTTGATAATCTAACAATTGAATGCAATATGATGATTACCAGTTGAAAATGAAACCGCAGAGCAGCAAAAGGATGACTGAACACAGTTACCTCTCTGAGCTTTGATTCAACAGCTTGAGTGTTTGCATCCTCCCCCACCATGTAAGAATTTTTTAATTGTTTGGACTTTACTTTCAATTATGATTTCTGATTTTATTTTTATAAGATCTGTGTACGAAATGGGGAGTGATAAAAAACAGAGAGGTGCTGGTGACAAGCTTAGCATCTGATTCTAAGTTTAACTTGTGGTTGTTATTATGACTTTATACAAGCAAAAAAAAAAAGATAATAATTTTAATAATTTGCTTTTATGTTATGACACATTTTTAGAGTATATATATATAAACTCTTTCTGCAACTTCGTCACAAATATCCACATCATGAAAGACATAGAATTCCATTTAATATGTTATTCCTCCAAGAACATGTTCAATGGATCTTGTAGAATAGACAGTTATATTAGACCCATTTTTCTAACCTCTAATACAATATTAAAACACATCGAATATCGATTATAAAATGATAACAGAAACAATTTTATTACAAAATTATCCTGCTTTCATAGATTGATCTCACCAAGAGAGGGGTAGATCGATTCGTAGAAAGAGGAGGGAGGGGGCTGTTCGTGTCTTTCCTGGCTTGCTGCGGTGGCGGGGTTTGTCAGAGCACACTTCTCATTAATGGAACTCGGAGGGGTCGCATCAACCGATGATCCGTCCTGATCGTTGAGGGCGGCTAGGACCGTGATATTCGAGAATAAGTCTCGAAGTTCACGGTTGTGGTCGCAGTGACGTTTAAGTGAAATGATGCTTCTGGAGTTATTCAGTTAGGTTTCTGCTTCTAAATTACGAATAATCATCCATTTCCGGCATGAAAAACCTACTGGTTGTCCCCCTCATAGATAAAGTGCCATCTCTTCTGTAGTGCTGAAGGTGAGGGGAATGATTCCAGCAGAAGGGTATTATGATAATAATTTTATAGTAATTTCATCATCTGTACATAATAACAAAAGGATTCAGACACAATTAAAGCCTTCGCAAAAATGTTTTTTTTTAGGATTTCTGTATTTCTAAATTTATTATTGAAATCTAGAAGTAATCTAATTTTTTCAACCTCAGATTATCATTACTTAAAATTGGTAAATTTCAGAAATATTACCAGAAGTGTTTTCTAATTGATTTTACTTATGAGAATAAATTGAAGTCATTGCAGATTAACTTCTTATTTATTTAAGATTAACTTCAGTATTTTAAATAATTTTTACTGAATTCACACACACTCATCTGCATTTTCTTTCCTATTAAATATGATGCATAAAATTTGATTAATAAAGGATAAATTCATTTCTTTCAAAATAGATTTCCAAATGATACATCCTTTCCGAGCACGGCTCCTTCCCGATTTACCTGCACAGAATAGGTGCCCTTCCAAATGAATACTGTGCCTGCGGGGACATAGGGAACCCGATTCACTACGCAACTGACTGCCCAATCACGAGCTCATGGCATTTCACCAGGCCCAGTGCCCATCTAACAAGGGAATGGACCAGAAACATTGTAAACAATGCCCATTCAAGAACCAAAGTGATTGCTTTAATAAACTTTTTAATAAATCACAGAGAACTGTTTATTCCACATTACCAAGAAGAGGAGGATGACCAGCAAGGAGAATTGGACCTCCTGGACGATGATGAACACGTACAGAGTGCCTTGTAGCTCTGTGCAACATATAATAACCTTTACTTTTCTAATTTTACTAACTATTGTTTTGTTTTACACAGTTTGTACATTAGTTCACTTTTTTTTTTTAACTTTACTAACTTCTCTTTATTATCTTGCATGTTTGCCTAAGCTAAATTGAATACCTTGATGTTAAATTGTATACCTTGTAATTTCCACTGTGCCAATGTTTTATTGTAACGCACCATGTTTTGATGTCCCATGAACTTGTCAATTGGGGACACCAGAGGCAGCAGAGGTGTCTGGAGCTGTTGCGTACATAGTTCGAAACTGTTGTGGGGGTGGTGCCCCTGGCGGTGTTACTTTCTTTTATTCTTTCTAGCAACTCCTATCTAAACTGGTAGAACCCTTCTTGGGTTAGGTACAGGGGAGTTGGCTGGTGTATACATCTTTTCCGATGAAAGGATCTTTTTTCCAGTATGTGGCCTTAACTTTAGCTTTAGATTAACTTAAGCTTAACTTAGATTTTTAAGTAAGATTTTTTAAGTAGCTTTAAGTTTAACTTAGCTTTAGTTTTAGTTTAGCTTAAATTACTTTCTTCGTAAATTGCTAGGAATGCACAATTAATAAAGAGGCAAATTATTCAGACTTACATCAAAGAGTCAGTTAATTAGCTTTTACTTCCTGCTTTACACAAACTCTTATATTTTAAAGAAATTTCACAAAATGATAATCATAACTCAATTAAGGAAATAAAAACTTAACTTCCTTTGGACTACATTTTGCAATGAAAAGTAGAAAAATAATCGTAGGATGACAATGGTGTGGCCTATAATTTAAAATATATTCAATACTACAAAGACATCACACTTGAAGTTAGAGTCGATCTGTTGAACTGACGGTTGGAAAACCATTCTATGTTTCGAAAAATACAGTGTAAATCGATGTAAGTCTATATATAATTAAGATAAGCGTCTTTGGATGATTAAGATTTGAAAAGGATTTAATTTTTAAGAAATTACAAAATACAATTTATTATTTTACTCTTTAATTAAGTTATTAATTGAATACATGCCTACTCTATTTCTTTATATTTTTCTTAAAAAGCGTGGGAGCATTGACACCTTTGAGTGCATGTAGTTAGAAGTAGTGGGAGGGACAACTTACAGTGCAGCAGCGCAATGAAGAATCTTCTTCTGCATCACAACAGCTCCGGCAGGTGGATGGGGCGTTCGAGTAAATAAGGATCACTGATCTACCTCTCCAGACTGCTCACAGCACCCGACCACCGACAGAGACGCTCGACCACAGAAAACCGTCAAGAGTGTCTTCAAAGGGGTACTTAAAACTCAACTCATTCTGATTTTAGAAGTGGCTTCAAAGGGGGAAGGTTTCGGAATGTATGAAAGAAACTCTAGGACCAAAAGGACAAGAGATTTGATGACAATACTTTCAATCGAAAATGATTTTCATGAGGATGTGCGGATGATTTTAAAAATCTTATTCTGTGTCATAATATCGATAATCTTATTATAAACCGAAATTTTACGATTTTATGTGATTGTGATAATCGTAATTTCGAGTATTTTTTATTAACATATTACAGCTCTTCTTTAGGAAAGAATTGAGCAATATAGCTAATTAAATAACGGAATGACATCACATTGGAAAATTCATTTTTTTTAAGTTCATTTATTTTTATATTTTATTACTATAAAATGGGAAGGCTGTTGTTTACTTTTTGGACGAGACGCCCCCCACCCTAAATCCCGAACGCGTCCCGGATTCTCCAGCGATGACAGACAATGTAGTATGAAACTATACCACTTCCCTGGGCGGGATACCAAATAATTTTCCCTCCTTGTTCCTATTCCCCCCCCCCCTCAGGCAGTGCTGCTCTTTTACCTTTAGGCGGCGCCTCTTGGCGCTGTGGGTTTAGCAGGAATGTCCTTTCCTGCACCAGGGGGCACCAGTAAAAGCAACAACATTTCTGTAACATTTACTTGCAGCACACTAACTAATCTTAGATTTGCATCTAAATTTCAAATTCAGAATTAGTAATTTGAAAAGTAATGTGATTTCTTTTTCTCAATGTCTTTACAATTGAATCGAAACTAATAGTGAAATCCTTTCACTCGCTTAAATTCGTATTATTCATATTAAAAAAACGACTACTCTTTTTATAAACTTTTAAAAACAAACCAGAATGTAATGTTTAAACATCGTATTGTGATGCTTATTATTCTAAGGGCGAACTCTTAGAATAAAAATCGTTTACTTTTTGCAATAAGTTTAAAAGAAGAAAAAATTGTTTCTTATACCTCATAATTCTAATTCATTAAATATTTTTAAAATGTTAGGGCAAAAAATGTAAGAACAATATCATTTTTATTGAAATTTCCAAAAACATTATTTAATTTTAAACAGATTTAAAATTTTTCTTCTAAAAATATCATTTTAATTTATTTTGAGAAATTATTTAATCTGCACATTCATTTTAAAAATGCTTCCTGGTATTAGTTATAGAAGCCAATGACAGAACCATAGCCAATGATTTCGAAATTTGTTGCAGTAAGGAATCCCGTTTGGCGTGGTAATCTGCAGATTTGTCTTTGCCTTTCACTCTTGGCGATGGAGTGTGTCCGAATAGGATTCGATCCAAATGCTGTGATCGGAATTTCGTCATGACACTTTTGTTACAAACTTTTTCTTGTCTTAAGTTGGGTGAAGACCAGAAAATGTCGCTGAATTCCGTTGAGTCTGCCGCAAGAAGTTGACGCTGAAGGAATGAATGAAGAAGATTCCACTTGTATAGAAATTGCAGAGAAGTTGAAATGCAGTTCACGTATTTTGCTGTATTTTGAGTCCCCTTTTATTCAGCTTGTAATAATTTCTAATAATTAACTTACTTTATTACGCATAAAAAATCCACGGTTGAGTTTTCACATAATTTCTCTTAATCAAATTGTGATGAAGATTTATCAACAAATTATGTTGTTAGTTTTCACACAATATTTCGCTAATCAAATAAAATCTTTTTATTTTTAAAAAAATAAAATCAATATGACATAAAAAAAACTATTGTTTTAAAAACATTGTACCCTATTTATGTACAACTGTTATTTAATTAAAATGAGTATTTGTTATCTGTATTGGAATTGTATATGAGAATCTACTATAAAAAATGTGACTTTTTTCAAATTACTATATTTTTAAATGTAAATTACTCTCCGTTCACAATAAATGATTTTTCTTCAATATAAAAGTTTAATAATTTCTAAAAATTAAAATGAAAAAAAATATACATATCATGGATTCATTCATGTATTTAATATACAATAAGAGGATTTTATATTCATAAGTTTTTTTTAATGATTCAGAAAGAGAAAACAAAAATGAAAAACAAAAATAAAATACAAAAATCGAAAAGCCTGAGGTTAAAAAAAATAATAAAATAAAATAAAAAAAAAAGAAATAGCGAAAAGAATAGTAAGTCCTTTTGCTATTTCTTTAAGAAACGAAGAGATAAAATTAGAAAAAAAAGCAATAAAAAACTAAAAAATTCAAAAAAAAAAAAAAAAAAAAGCAAAAAGTAAAGAAATATAAAAATGAAATTGACATTCAGAAATATTCTATATTCAAATTAAGAATACAATTTCTCGTGATATTTGTTTTTTAAATGTCGGTTGGAAAACAAAAAATGATCAATATCACGAAACCCCACATATCTTCAGGTTATTAAAGGTAAATGATAAATCCACTTAATGAGATATCAATAACTTCCACTCCTACTTCAAAACATGAATTGCTTTAGCTTGATACGTTTCACAATGTTTTATTTGACGATATAAAAATGAGATTTTTTTAAAAAGAATCAAGAAAATTTCTTTTCATTAAATAGCTGAACAAAAAACCGAGTTTAAAGCTAATAAGTTCCATTAATAGTAGTAGTGAGTCTTTCAATTTAACAACTTATCTTAAATTCGAAAACTTACAAACTAAAAAAAACACTTCAGAATACATTTTCAAACACACCAGGATACGTTTCAAATGTATGTCTCATGAGCGGAGATTCGAAAAAATAGAAACGTGTTCCATTCAAAAAGTTATTCTTTTTAAAATTGAAAACTCAATGACACTATAATTTTTTTAAAGAAAATAATTTTTTTCTTGAAATTTCTAGCAACAATATGACAATTTTAAAACTATAGAAATGATAAATGACTGAATTTAGCCGAGCTTTTGGACAGTATACGCGTTGTTGTTCGTAAGGCGTTACAGTTCAAGTCAGGGTTTTTAGGTTTCAAATCACTGTATTTGCCGGTGCTTATGAGGCACACCATTTTTCTTTGAAATAGGTCTAAAAAAAACGGCTCATCTTAAAGGCGTCAATATTTCTGGTATTCAGAATAATGCGGTTTTTTTCTTCTTGCTTCCTTGGGGATATGACAGTTACGTAGAACTCTGTGAATGCTCCTGCCCTGCCACAGGAGAATTGGTTCCCTTAATCTTTCTCGATTTTGTTTTTAAGTTTGTGAATTTAAATTTCCTTAATTTTGTTGGCAAGTTATGGCTAAAATACAATGTCGAAATAGCTATAACAAAGAATACAAATTGCGTGTGATTGCGCTTGCTGAAGAACATTTAATACAGAGAGTGATTACAAGCCCCCCCCCCAACTGAGAAGATCTTGGCGGAAACAGGAAGAGTATCTTACCAAAGCAACTCCCAAAAAATGCAAGCTTCGGGACTTGTATGATGACATAGAGACAGTGGTCAGAATGCTTAAGAAGCGTAGCACTAGTAATGCCCAAAATGGTACAGAGTGCTGCAGGAAGACTCAGATGCTTTGCTCGATGGCATCATTTAATTAACTCCTCTTTCTGCTGTCAAGGTGAGCGTCAACTACGTACATTTGCAGCAGGTATTTTATTACTTTCTATTCAAAGTCCTGTAAATTCATTATGATGTGAAAGGGAGTAAAAATGTTTAGTACAGCAGAAACGTACGTGAAAAGGGCAGGTGTCTCATACACTGCCCACCCACATGTGGTAATGAAATTTACATGGATGACCATTTCGAAATGAAAAATAGCTTTTATTTTCTGCTCCCTCGCATCAAATCTCCGCACAAAAGTTTATGACATGCATTAATTATCCTGAGACCAAAATATTTCATAGACACTTAAAAATAAAAATTTTGTTTATATTGATGATGATAATAATTTTACAACAGCTCATATATTATTCAGATCATTTTTATTTTATCGAATGCATTGGAATTGAACTGAAATATTTTAACCTCAGAGTTTCTGCTGTTTTATACAAGTTAAAGCTGAATGCTTGGATAATTTATGCATTCGAAATTATTATTTTATTTTCTCATTATATATTTATCTTTATGATGTAAATTAATAAGCATATTACACTCAAATTTATGACACCTTTTTAAGAAAATCAGTTTAATTTGCCTTATCTTGTTGAGCCAAAGTAAAATAGCAAATTCTTTATGATCTTGGTTTACTTAACCAAAAGCATTCTCTTGTAGAAGCTCAAAATAAAAAGCTTCCTTATTCATTCTCAGGGGCATGTTCCGGGAAGATTTATGATAAAGATGATTAACCTTAACCCCCGCTTGTTACACGCTGATGCAATTTCTCGTAAATTAAATTCCCTTCGCAACATGGAAACATTTTCTAACGTCTGCAGAAAGCAAAGCTAAAACTCCCTCTGCTCAATAAAGTTAAATGAACTGTAATGAAAGAATTTAAAAAAAATCAGATTAATTAAGAGTTCACGTATCTTTTATTTTTCATTGAAGTATATTTATTATATTTCAGTGAAATTGAAGATAAAAATGAACTGTATTAAATTAAAATATGCTTTATTTTGTTTCTTATAAAACAGTGGAAAAAGCAGAAATGCCTGATATTCAAAATGAGTCTGAGATAACTGTTTCAATGTTGTAACTGCGATGTTAAGTATTTTTGAGTTATTTCAAAACTTGAACACGTGAGTTGGGAGCACGTGCCGGAGACTCCTTCAAACCTGGTAAAAATGGGTTTTCTTGACATTAAACTCTCGAGTTGACTGCAGTGAAGAAATTTATATAAACATTGTTTCCTTTTTCTCTCAATTAATTAATCAATAAAATCGTTTTTATACAACCATCCTTTAATGGTGCCATATTTTTTCAGGATGTTTAACGTTACGAACCTGGTTTAGAGCTGCTGCTCAGAGTAACAATAACAACATAAAATCGTTTCAAATCGTAAAAAATTCAGGAAATTCTGTTGACATTGACTGGATTCCAGGGTTTTGACATTGACTGGGACTGGGTTATATAAAATTATACACTCGTTTCTGATAAGCACGGACATACATCTAATTTAATTAATTTACACAGCTGACCACCTCCCTCGTGAAGAATATGTAATGTGTCTTAAATGTTTGTGTGTGTATTTATATAAATTTTATACTTATGCCAAATCATTATGTAATCTGTATTTAAGAACTATTCATGGTTTTTTAAATAGGTAGTAAGCTATTTTTTGTAATAGGACATAGTTCGAAAATTTCCTTCGTATGTGAAGAAGGCGAGAAGTTGTAAAGAAGGCTGCTCAGAGTTGAGGAGCTCCATTAATAAGAGATATCAAGATAATCGGTGCCAATTTTATATTAATCCCATGATTTTTTTAACTTATGATGGATTTAGTGCATCACTCTAAAATGCCTAGGGAATAATATTTTATACACTAAATGAATTAAGTTAGAGGATATTTAACTTAAAATTATATGTAATTAAATGTATCTATATATATGAAGTATATATAAATATAAATATATATATGAAGTATATATAAATATATATATATATATATATATATATATTATATATATATATATATATATATATATATATATATATATATATATATATATATATATATATATATATATATATATATATATATATATATATATATATATGTATGTATATATATATATATATTACACTGTCCACACTCCTATAACGCGGTGAGTGAGTATCTGAGTACCGCGTTATATGGAAACCGCGCTATAAGAAACTCAGAACTAGTACGAATCACATTATTCGTACAGTGTTATATGGAGACCAATAAATGCAAAATACAAGATAAATTATAAATTATTTTTATTCAGTTAAAGAAAGAGAGAGTTCATATAGGGAAATAAAAAAAATGAAACAAAAACTAAACTAAAAAACTGTTTTCTAACAAAAACAAGAAAGACTTTTGTAAAATTATGTAATCTTTCAACATGCATCCTCGCTTTCAGATAGGAGTAGCTTCCTCACTTGGTTGATCTTGACATTGGTTTTCAATTGAACCTTTTTTTTCTAACTCCACTAAACCTCTCTATATGGAGCTAAGCAATTTCTTATGTCTCTTTTAAACTTTGCGCAGCGCACCTTTGAATGATCAGATGAAATGAAGTTCTAATTCTTTAGCCAACTTTAGTCCTTTTTTCACATCTTGTAAATCGAGAGTTGACACCCATTCGTTTTTCTTGTTTTCGTTTACCAATGCATATGAGGTGGGTGCATCAATTAATACATAAATACCTCCTCTAAATTCTGCTTCCGATAGCAATGGTATGAAGCCAACACACCGACATCATTCCAAAGCAGCTGTAAGCGGTTCAAAACTGACCAAATGAAGCTAAAGCATTTCAATGAACTTTCGAGCGCCGCAGTCTATATTTTAACAAACAAGTCACCGTTAGTACATAGCTAAATCATGGAATTCAATATTTTAACTCACTTAACGAAATGCTTCCGTAAGTACCTAGTACTCTATGGGAAAAAAAGGATTTTAAGATTTAACAGATCTCTCTTCCCATGAAATGTCATTTTTCTAGCGTGCGTGCATTAATGTTAAGTGTAGGTACTCCACTGCTCTGATATCAGTCCAGTGATACTAAGCTATTTACACTGAGTTTGACCAAAACAAATTTTGCATTTAAATGGTATGAATTTTATTTTATCTCTCTCTGTTGCATTATTTCATTATTTATAATTTCTAGATTTTTTTCTTCCGAAACAATATTTTAAATTCATAATCTAAATACCTCAGTTTCTCATTTAAATTCAATATAATGTAATATTGTATAAAACATTTAAAACGTGATATAGTTTATTAGAAAATAATGGAATTAAAGTTAACAAAAAATTTGAATAACACAGAATTGAAGTTATATTTTGTAAATTTAGAGAACTCGTAAGTTTAATTAAGTAATTTAAAGCTTTTTTATAAGAGAGAAGAACTCCTACTTTACCAATGGTTGACAATACTTAATTCAGTTTATTTAGGCAAGGATTTTATTATTGGCTTATTTGTCGCTTGAGTTCCTTTTTTGTACACGAGCGCTTATGAAATATGAACTTGTGTTTTTAAGTGTATTTCGAAGCCCTACAAATACAAATATGTGTCTGAAGTGAGAATTGAACTGTTGAGCCGAAAGTCAAAATATTAAACAAAGGGCTGCCCACTCCAAGTGACTTAAATAATTTTTTTATTACAATTTCTTAAATGTTATTTAATTTTCTGCAAAATTCTATCGATGTTATTATATATTTCTCTATTAAACTTCTTTCGTATTATTATTAAATTAAGATATTCAAAACTAATCATTTCAGAAAACACTCAATTTAACATATTACCCCTATATTCACTTCCTTAAATTACAGCTATACTCTAACTTAGGATTTTTATTCAGGTAGAGTGCAGCTTTTCAATAACACTCTTGAGTAGAAACTTAATGAATATAATTCTACTTAATATTCAGAATTTCTCTTCCTTATTTTTAAGTGTATAAAAGTGCACTGTTATGAAGGTACAGTTTTATATAAAAATCATTTCGCACTTTTGATGTTGATATATTTTGAAGCTAAAAATACATAATTTATTTATACAATAATGATGTAGTCATTTATTTTATTGTTTTTTTTTAAACTTTTATAAAGATATTATTTTATTGACTAAAAACATATAAGTAGGAAATGTGTTTCCAATTTATTTAATTTATTTTTCATTGGCTCATTTAAATTCAAAAATAAACATTGACAACCAATTCAAAATGCTTGTGGTAATATTTTAAATTCATTTATTTTCAAATTCCTTTTGCTTACAACCGTCGCAGATAAGTCTTTGTTCCGTCAATTACTTTCCTGATCTTTTCATTTCACAATTCCAGTCTCCTAATGGGAACTCTGGCAAATAAATAGAAGCGTAGAGACTAATTAGCTGACAAGATTAATTAGAATTGTATCATCTTAATGGAAAATTTTCTAAAATATGAAACACTTTCAATTACTAGAGAAAAATATCTGTGGTTTCATCTTATTCAAATATTTGTCTGCATTTAATTAATGCACGAAATGCTTGTTGTATTTAAAGGATATCATTCTTCGTTGAAATTTGAATGAAACATTTTTAATCTGATATACATTATGTTCATTTGTCTATTTCAATATTTTATATTTGCTATCGCAAGGCATGCATAATACATGAGCATTATATACCATATTTTAATTAAATACTTTTTCCAGATACATTTTCAGAGCAACAGCTTAATTTTGAATAGTTAAAATTGTCAAAATAAAACAGCTTTGAAGAGTGCTTTGTTTCAAGTGTAAGGGAATAACAGCAAAAATTGAAATTTAAATTTATAATTTTCCATGGTTTTAAATATTTTAACGTTAAAATTATGAAAGGGAATAAAATTTATTTAAAATGAATGTTTACAAATATTTTCATTGGAATTTTGAAATAATATATATTTTTAAAAAAATATTTTCTAAAATATTCAAAATTAATAACTTTTTGGCAAATAACAACTTGATTATTCTTTGTCTTCAGAATATCACATATCTTACTTTTTTATATTTGGGAAAAATATAAAAAAAGTTGAATCTAAGTTTTTAGTTTAAGTATTTATTTAAAAATGAATATTTTAAAGAAAAACTATTTTTTAGTTGAAATTATATATTTTTTAAATAAATAATATTATCTACAAAAATATTCAAATTAATACAGTGTCAGTAAATAACAACTTATTATTTTCCATCAAACTTGATTTATTATAAGAAATCCTTTAGGATACATATGGTGTAGTGATTTTATTGTGTATAATTTATGTGCTACAGTTTATACACATAAGATTACTTTAATATGCGTGTTTCAAGAGATTTTTTAATACTAATTCTCAATTTTCCATGAATCCTGTTCTAGATGGGAACCTCAATTGATAAAGAATATTTAATCACTTAAACATTTCGGTTGATACTTGATGGCTTAGTTATTTGAAACGGAAACAGTTTTTGAATGAAATATTAACAAAACAGGAAATGTTCTTCCCCTGAATTCTACTCAAGGTAAGAATCTCAAATCAAACTCTCTGGAAAGCTCCTAATTACCCCTTGTGCTGACCACAAATGGATACAATTTAATTTTTCTTGTGGTTGGCTACAAGAACTATTTATGAGGGGACGTTGAGTGTTTTAATGTGGAGAGCGCATGACAAAGTGAAGTAACGAAATAGCCAGGAAAAGTTTTTGGCTCCATCAAGAGTAAGAAGTCGGGGGGTTTTGGAGAAGACCAGTAATGGACTCGCCGAGTTGCCAGTAAAAACAACCGAAAACGAGGATCATGTAATCATGTAAACGAAGGGCAATTCATCTGTAAAACTGGGAAAGCAGATGGTGAACCAAGATGTATGTTATTTTCCACTGAGGCTATGTCAGTTCCGCTAATTTCTAGAAACTGGGCATGAGGCGGTAAAGTTCATCCATTATGAAAAGAGGCGTTTCCAAATACCCTCCTAAGTTATGAGTAAGTTTCATTTGTGTAATCTAATTAAGCATTTTAAGCAATCCTAGTTCTGCTTTAAGTATACAGTTTTATGTTTTAAAAATAAGTGTTTCAAAAATGTTACTATCCATAATGAGGTCGATCCTGCATCAAACTTGATCATGTTATTTATGTTATTCCAAATTAATATTTGGAATTTTGGAATAACATAAATAACGTGGTCAAGTTTAATACCAGGTTCATATTAATTAATGAAGTAACAAACTTCATATCTATATCTATCTATCTACCTATATATATATATATATATAATATGAACCAGGGAATTTATTATGACAGTACACCCTGGTACAACAGGTAATTTTCAGATAGTACCTTTAAAAATCATGCTAATAGTCAAACATCTGATTATTAGAATGATTGGTTTAGAGATTTCTTCTTAGTATTTTAACGTTTTGCGCTTGAATTGTGACTTAACCGAAGATCCACCTGTTGTTCCCTAAAGGCGGCTGGAGAAATTTAAATAGATCATGGTCGCAATTGAAAAAGTGCCTCTAGAGTGGCAGGTCAAGTATTCAGGTTTTTTTCTTTTGGTCCGTGTTTCTGTATAACGAAGACTCCGCACTCTCCTTCACTGTGCTTCTGGAGCTCCGCGAGTTGGGGACGTTACCACGTTAATATTTGACGTTCAAAGTCTTTCCGCTGGTGTGGCGTGGATAAGTAGAGGAGGGTGCTAGCTCAGGTGTGAGAATATCATCTGATTGTAAATCAATTAAAAAAAATATATAATATGTCATTGAAAGCTTAAAAATTTACTTAAGCAACGAAGTCATTAAGTGATGAAATAAAAACTTCCTTGAATTCTTATGTGTTTTTCTATTTACAGCTAGTGACATCTTAGAAAACTGGGAAACGCGTTCCATGTAAAAAGAAAAAAAGTCAAAGAGAAAATGTGTTAGACATCGTTATTACCTAGGAAACGTGTGAGAATGTAAAAGCATTCAGCCCAACAGCGTTCCAAAGCGGTATTTGTTGCGAAGTAAATAACTTCACAGTGATTTCAAATCAACGCTAATGACGGCCTAAATTAATTAGAAACGCAGAGAGGAAACACAGTTCATGTGCCACTAGTTCAGTACTCATGAGATTCTTCCGCTTTATACAGAAGACTTGAGTTCAGTCCTGAACATTGAAGAAATAAGGAAAAAAATTATTCAGTTCCTCTCATACTGTTAATAATGAATGAATGATATACACTGCTAGACAATTGCTAAGGACGGATAACACTATCATCCATAGCAACCACAAAATGAAAGGAAACAAAATGTGGAAATTAGAATAAGTGCGGGATGCGTGAAGTATGCGTGTGCAAATTTTTTTTCCTACGTCTGTTCATCACGTGATAGCGTTCATAAGAGCTTTAAAGGTTTTGACGCGCGTGGACAGTTGTTATTTCAAGTCAAAGTTTTGCAGGAAATATTTAATAGACTAACTTGAAATTTTTGGCATGCCTTCTCGACATCACTTAAATGATTTTATACGTGGCTAAATTATTGGACAGATCGAAGAAAGGCGAAAAATAACAGATGTTGCCAGGGGATTCGACATCGCTCACAGCGTTGTTTCACGGCTGTGGAAGTCATTTAAAACTATTGGAATGTGTAGTAGGCGGCACGTGGAAGGTCGTGTTAGAAGTACGACGCCTGCAGAAGGCAGATAAATCGTCCCATCAGCAAAAATGAACAGGCGCACCACTGCTTAGCAGGTGGCAAATCAGTTTCTTGCTGTCTTAGTAAAGCAAATCTCCCGAAAAACTGTTGCCAGACGTTTGAAGGGAGGAAGACTATACTCCCGCAAACTTGTTGTGTGTGTCCCATTGACCAGACAGCACCGTACTGCCCGTTTATAATGGTATCGTGAGCACCGTAATTGAACTGAACAGGACTGGGCATGCGTACTATTCTCATATGAGAGTAGGTCCAGTCTGTCATCGGAATGTAGACGCCAACTGATCTGGCGAGAGAGTGGAACTGCTTATCATCCAGAAAATATTTAGGAATGGGGTTTAGATCTGTGACTGATATCCGACATGCAGTGTCATGGTGTGTGCCGGCATCATGATCAATGGCCGCACGCTTCTACATGTGGTTGCGAATGGGACTATGACGGGCCAACTATACATTAATTAAATTATACTTCCTCAGTTCATCTTTTCCGTGGTTCTGTCGGTAATAAATTTGTTTTTATGGATGACAACTCAATATGTCATCGAACACCCGCTGTTCAGGATTGTCTAGACAGCGAGGTTATTTTACGCCTCGAATGGCCATCACGTTCACCAGATCTAAACCCCTTTGAAAATGTGTGGGTTGCTTTGGAGAGGCAAGTTGCTGGTCGAAACTATCCTCCGACAAACAAGAACATCCTCATACGTGCACTCACAGAGGAATTGGATAAATTGTCTCATCAGCGGCTGGAAAATGTTGTATAAAGTATGATACGACGTGTGGAATGTTGCATCATACTCCACGGTGGACATATCCCGCACTGATACCTTTCTTCAAGGTATTTGCTGACTTTTAGATGCATTGTTCGATTTTTCCGTATGCAGCATCAAATGAACATTTTTTATTCTTTCAGATGCTTCACGGCTTTTGTACTTTCCAGAACAATAAATATTCTTTATTCTTATGTCTGAATAGTATGGCAACTATATTTTATCCCACTAGGCCTCATGTCTCGCTTAATGTTATGTTACATTGCAATTTGTGATCCTTCCTTAGCATTTGTCCAGAAGTGTAATTGCTGTATTAAGGATTTATGCTGCCTCTTAACCTGACTTCTGAGACAAGCTTCATTTCCTCGCATGCTGTTGATGGCAAAACCGAGAGATGTAAAAGATAAATTAATAGAATTCTGAAGGTAAAAGTGAAAAATTTACTCGTCGTTAGAATTTCTGCCCATCAGAATTCTTATTTTTACATCAACTACCAGATTAACGAAAATTAAATTCAGAAATCCTAAAAATACATTTCTGTCTGATTGTGTTTATCTTAGACAAGAAAGCGTCTGTTCAGGAAAGAAAAAAATTTCTCTTCAACCAGCTGATGAGAGGCAGGACAGATGCATTTGAATTTTAAATTCAGGTAAGGTCGCATACGTTTATCATGCAAAATGGTTGTTGTTTTCCTTCCAACAGTTCCCACCCACTTCAAGGAGGGGAAAAGGGAGGTATGTTTTAATGGGATGTTACGCATTGCAGTGAGAAAAAAAGGAAGATTTTATTCAAGAACTTTTTCCTTGGAGTTGCTTATGGAGAAAAGAATTTCTTTTATATCTCAACCATCAGAGATGATTAAGTCGAACAGAATGAAACGAAGTGAAGTCATAAATAAAGCTTTGTTAGAAAAAAATGTTTCTCCCCTACTTTATCATGCTGCGCCATTGGTCTTAAATAAGCTTACGAATCCTTAGCAGCCCAAAATTAAGGAAGAATTTGAAAATTTTCAACCAAAGTATACTTAAGTAAAGGGATATTTTTCCAATTTTATAAACATTTTTCACACAGAATTAAGAAATGGCGTTCTCCTTAAGCGAACACTCTACAATATTTGAGTTGTAGAGTATATTTAAACCAACTGAAATAATAAAAACATAATCAATACGCTTTTATATAAAATAAAACCATTTTAATATTTAAAATATGAAAATTATTATTGCATTTTTATCACTAAAGAGACACACAGTGAAGAATAATGGCTTTTTTAATATAATTTTAAAAAAAGCCTTGATAAAGAGGGATCTCTAGTCCTTTCTAAAGTGTCAACAAACTCTCTGCTCCCGACATTTCGCATGGCTTTTATAACTGTAATATATTGTTCTGTAAATTTTGGATTTGAGTTTAACAACTGAAATCTGTATATATATATATATATATATATATATATATATATATATATATATATATATATATATATATATATATAGCTGCTATTTCCCTTCCATTTAAATTAAATGTTAAAAATAAAGTTTTTAAACCAATACTTGCATATAATAATTAATCAATATTTGTATTTAATCAATGATATAAATAGTATTTAAATAATACTTGTATCGTGAAATGTTTGACTCCTGAGAAACAAAATATTCTGTAAATAAAAATACATTTATATTTAATTATTTCATTCTTTATTTCTGCTTTACACGACAATTTTCTCTAAGACGGTGCATGAGAAATTTCTGAATTACATTTTTTGAAGATAGATATAAAAATTCCCTCTTAAAACTAGAAAATCGTACAAAGTTCAAGTGAATACGGTAAATTTCTGTAAATTCAATTTAATATGCTTATTATACGAATCAATATCTTCATTCATCATAATGTTTATCAATCACAATAAGACAATAAATATAATTTTCCTATTTTGAATGAAAAGTAATAAATAATAAAAATTATATTTTATTTTGTAAGCATATTGCAACCTTATTCTTTATAGTGCTTATATATGAAATAGCTTTGATATAATAAATAACATTTATCGATTCATAAAAATACCCTAATTAAAAATTCTTATTGTATAAAATGTATCATTATATGATTATAAGATACTAATAAAATTTTGCTTTGAAAGAATATGATATTTTTAGCATTAACTCTTTTCATTGACCTTGTCTTAAGATGAATGTAACGAGAAGCGAAATTTTGGCAAATAAGGGAAAAGTTCTTCAAATTCACAACTCTACTTTTTTATAAATTTAACTAATAGCCTTTCAAAAATTAAGTTTGCCTTTGTACTTATTTCTGCTTATATCCAGTCAAAGATGTTTTTTTTTTTTTTTTTTTTTTGTGCAGTAGATAAAAGCTTCAAACACATGGGTAAACGTATTTGACGAAATTATTAATTAAAAAAAGAAAAATTGAAGGCTTTAGTCTGCCGTTTTTCATATCTAGTTCATCACGTGACGTAATTATTACGTCTGGCAATTTATTTATATACATATCGTTGCCCCAGTACACCCTTAATTTATGTATGTATCCAGTGTTTTCTAGTTCCTAGTTTAGTCCAATATAATTATTTAATTTTCAATCAAAATGTTTGAGTATTTTTTCGTAAAGTTTGTTTTCCTACTTTGCCTTACCGGGTAACTCTCATCTAAATATACTAGCGTCGTATTTATAAATTTTGTATCTTTTTTTTTTAAAAACAATTATAAAGCTTTTTCATTCCACTTGAAATTATGGCTATTCCACTTTATTACGATTCTCATTGGTTTAAATTACTCATGATATCAGATAACGTCTAATCTGTGTCACATCTTATTGAGACAGCGTTCTAAATCCGACTTACTGACGATTTTCTTGCCGGGTTTCAAATCTTACTCTTCGAGCAGCAGCAAAGACGGCGAAGCTCATCATCGAATTTCTGAGAATAGCATCGAAGTTCATTTTGTTAATAAAACGATTTCATATATAAAGACCATAATATCGGTTTTGAGAACCCATTAACATTCTGACAATAAAACAGAAGAAATAGCTAAATGGAAGCGATAAGGCAAGACAAAACATGCAATTTATAGTTAGTTTAAATCGTCAAGGACACAATTTAAATTTTTTCAAATTTCATTCAGAATTTTAAATTAATAATTTCAATGCTTTTAAACCATCTCTTTTAAATCTTAAAACTAATGATTTACCGACGCCAACGCTGAAAATTTTCTTTTTAATTATTTTTGTTTTTGTTTATTTATTTATTTATTTATTTATTTATTTTAAGAAACAGTTTTTCATTATTTTGTGCGGTTTTTGCTTTTTTCTAAGTGAGAATTTTTTATGCAATTCTTATAGTTACGGCATAAAAAAAACATTTATTCTATTATGTTACGAAAATTATTTTTCATAATTTGTGAAGTTTAGTACGAGTTTTTACGCGTTTTCTTCCATGCAGTCCCCATACGCCGCATGGCTTTAAGTGTAATTATAAGAGTACACTGAGTAAAAAATGACTATTTCTAATGTATAATAAAATATTCAATTCAAACTTTGACTCATTTTAAAATTGAGTCTTATGAATTATTTTATGTTTAATCTAGCAATTATAACCAATGATAGTTTTTCTCGAAGTAAATAAAATATAATACATCTACCACCAATATAAAAACTCCATCTCATCACATTATATTATTAACAAATAATAACTTATTTACATAAACAATATAAACTTTATTTTTGAGAAACTGAAACATGACTGAATATTCAACTGAATAAAAATGCATCAATCAACATTATTAGGAAATTTTTTTAAAAAATGTACAATCGATATTACCTTTTTTAAGAAATATTTATTTTTGCTTCAAAAGTAAACGCAATTCTTTAGATAAATTAGAAAAATTTAATGAAAAAAGTAAATAAAAGTATATATTTAAAATAAGATATATTTTAAAATTTTCTGCAATACATTAATTTTTCTAATTCGTTAAATTTTCAGTGCTATAAATTGAGCTGTGTATTAACTTCTTTCATTATGCCCGTTATTTATTACCAGGAATTGAAGTCCGTGACTTTTCAAGGAAAGCTAGTTTGTGTCTCTTCTGCTGTACCTTGCTTCCGTTAGAGGGATCACTAGTAGAGATTGTTTATTTCCTTCGTGAAATCACCTTTTAGCTCAATTCATCTTATTCCCAGCTTCATGCAAATTTTATGTTATGCGCACAATTTTTAAATATACTTGTATTGTCAATATAATATATGTAAATAATACAGGTCACTTTTCAGTATTATACCAATTTATAACAAAATTGTAACAACGGATTTGCATTAAAATATAGAAAATTTATTTAATAAAAAAATTGCGAAAAAATATTCTGCTTGTAAGAAATTTGTAGCTTTACTTCAAATGTTTCAAAAACATTTATATTATACTTACTACTTACTTATATAGTGATTAGCAGTACAAAAATTTCACTCATATGAATACAAAATAGATCGAAATTTTCATTCTTCAGCTCAAGAGTCTGTGTTTTGGGCTCCCTTTCCTGGCTCGTTTTTTTTTTAGTGTTTCGAAATCTTTGTCAAACCGTATGTTATGGTTAAATTAGCCTCTAGTACTGCAGTTGATGGAGGATTGGTTGGGTTTTAGGTAGGGCACAAGTTGAGCCAAAGGACAATCGTATGTTATGAGTATGACGGGCATGTGGATAAGTGGGGCCCAGTGTGACTTCGTAGTATTCCAACCCTATTAACCTTAAGTTTTAATGCAGAACTCTCCTGCGCCGCTATTTATGATAGGACTCAAACAAGAATTAATAAAATATCCATTTCTGTGACGAGAAATTCAGAAACCAGAGAAAGAATAATTTGATATATATATATATATATATATATATATATATATATATATATATATATATATATATATATATATATATATATATATATATATATATATATATATATATATATATATATATATATATATATATATATAAACATGATTATTTTTGTATTTTGAATATTTTTGTTCCACTGTACATTTTACAAGAAAATAACAGATCCTGTTTGTTTCAAGTGCCCTCTTTACATCAATTTCCATCATTGATTACTTGTACCAAAATAACAATTCAAAATGAAGCGACTTGGAAATTTTCACTGTGCAAATCTCTCACAATCACCGCGGGAAAATGTAGCATAGGGGAGAGGAATTTATGAGATTCCCTTACCTTCGATACACGAGGCTTGCGATGTCCTAGAATTCAGGAGGATGAGATTCTGCAGAAACTCTTCAACTGCAGCTCATCCAGAATTCAGAGATTACTGATATAAGAATCGAATGCGATTGAATAAATACAATAAATTGCTATCATTTTTTTAAATTTTGAATATCGGTAAGCAGTGCTGAGGGCTGGAGCGGAAAGGCATGGTGTTCGTTATAAATTTCAGCCTGAACCAATCGAAGATGCATCATGTTCCCTAATGGTGACTGGAATGCGTAAAATAGGTCATGGTCTGAATGAGGAGTGAAGAAGAAAGTACAAGCTAAGACGTCATTTGATCGTTGTTCAAAAAGTCGTAGTGACTGGATGTGTTCAGCGACTTTTAAGCCGGCAAAATAGGCAACTGGAAACATATAACAAACAAACACTACAAAAGTTATGAATATTTATTCGCTTACTTCTTGAACTTTTTGGTAGACAATTTTCACTAGACAGATGATTCTTATCCATGCATTCTTTCTTTTATCTCTCACCCAGAGTAAAACACTACAATAATTTAATGCCATCCTTTACTAAAGATCATCTGTTAACAAGTGGAATAAATAATCTATTAACACGAGAGGTTAAGTTTGTTTCCGCGCGGCTTTTTCCAAAGCGGGTGAAAATTTCAAATCAAAACATAGTTGACGAAATTATCAATTAAGCAAGAAATGATTAGATCGAACCTTTTGTTTTTCCGACTTTACTTATGTATTTCATCTTATTCCATTATTATTGTGTCAGCTAGTCGCATTAAATGTGTATTGTTAAATCAGTACAAACTACATTTGTATATCCATGCTATCAAGTTCTTTGTGTAGAACTAATTTCATTTAAAATATAACACTGTTTTCATTTAAAAATTGAGTTGTTTTTGTAAAGTTTGCTTTTCTGCTTTGTACTGATAAAGCTCTTTTGAATGTACTGACCATAAGTCTTGATTTCGTCTAAAATAGCGATTTGCAGTGATTTCAAAATGTTCTGAGTCATTTTAAACACGAATTCTTTGTGTGGGCCCTATTCACCGCTTATAAATTTTTCAATTTATATGCGGTGAAAAAAAAAAGAAAAGAAAAAAATTCTGTCATGTCTATAACTTTCAAAATTTTAGATGTTTGGTGTCATCATTGAATTAAAAATAATTGTTTTGCCAATTATTTATTGGATTATATTGTTTTTCACTTACCAAAAATTCACAATATTTTTGTAGTAAAATTGCTTTTCTGAAACTTTGAAAACCATAAAATGCTGATTTCTGGTGCAAATGCTTGAAATATCACTTTTGGAAATATCACACACACACACACACACACACACACACACACACACACACACACACACACACACACACACACACACACACACACACACACACACACACACACACACACACACACACACACACACACACACACACACACACACACACACACACACACACACACACACACACACACACACACACACACACACACACACACACACACACACACACACACACACACACACACACACACACACACACACACACACACACACACACACACACACACACACACACACACACACACACACACACACACACACACACACACACACACACACACACACACACACACACACACACACACACACACACACACACACACACACACACACACACACACACACACACACACACACACACACACACACACACACACACACACACACACACACACACACACACACACACACACACACACACACACACACACACACACACACACACACACACACACACACACACACACACACACACACACACACACACACACACACACACACACACACACACACACACACACACACACACACACGATATATATATATATATATATATATATATATATATATATATATATATATGAGAAAACGATATTTATTTAACAAATTTTTCCTTTTGTGTTTTTACAGGTTTTGCTGGAAAAGAAAAAAGAAATCTCAAACAACGTTATACACTTGTGGAAATAAAAAATGAGAAAATATCCGTTAAATTCAGAAGTTGAGAAAACGGAAATATTTAACTATCCGTTTAAATTAAAGTGGCAGGTTTAAAGTGGCGGGAAAACTATTTTCTTAAGAGTTTTAAACTCGTAAAGTTTTGTGCGATTTTTCACGCAGTTCCCATCCACCGAATTAAAATAGATTTGAGTATAATTTTAAATTACAGGTGACACTCGACTTAAGCACAATTCGCTATTTTGCACATTTAAAAATTTCAACTATGGTCAAATGTTCCCTCTACGTCAAATGGCAAGGGAGACTGTTTTGCCCGACGACACAGTTCTCAGCAGCTCGGATAAGCATTTCAAAGATAAGAAAAATTTTCCAGAAAATTTCATTCTTAGTTCGATTATATCAATTTTATTACCAGAAAAAAAAGTTTGCATTTTATAATTATCGCGTCATATCGAGGAAAACAATGCCTGGGAGAAGAGAAAAAAGGTTGCTGATGAAAAATGATGAAAGGAAATATGGTGGAGCTGAATGTAAACGAAATTCTTATATTTCCTAATTAATAATAATTTTGCATAGATTAGTTCCTTTTAAAAATTGTGTTCTTTTAACCACGCTTTTAATTTTTGTTTCTTAATCAATTAGATTATCGTTTTTCATTATTTTATAACTTTTAAGTTTCTTACTTTGCTCAAAGTTTTTGTCAGGTGCTACAAATCTTGTAAATCTTCTTTTATTGTAAATGTATTTTTTCATTTTTTTTTATTTTTTTAAAACTAGAATGGAATTTTGTTTCAAATTTAAAGCTTAGCCTGAGACATTGAATTAATATATTTTTGATTATTTTATAGAAGATGCAACATTCCGTTATCATTTGGTTTGTCCCAACGGTTAAACAATATTGTAAAAATAACAATTTTCAATTTAAAGATCATTATTTGTTTTAGACAATGTGTGTGTGCGCGCGCACTCCAGAATATAAAACTCTCAGCAGAATTTATACCTGGAAATCATAACGTTGTGTTTTTTTCCTCTCAACACAACCTGCTTCACATAGTCCATGTTCAAACCAGTGTTAAGCGATATGAGGACGATAATGATCAAAGGCTTCGAAGCAAATGACAGGCAAAACGGGTTAGCATTAAGAGATCTTTTAAGGAATTTGAATATATATGGAACGCAATAAATAATATTGAAGAAATCTTTTATATAAGATTTATAAAAGAGTCGACAATGAAAGGTTCCAGGAAACAAATATGCCCAGAAATCATGGGCGATTTTATAAATTTTGAAGAAACATCAGAAGCTCTCATAAATGGAATAGAAATGAATGAACTAAACACATATGTCAACAAAGATGTTAATGAGTTAATTGAATCTCACTCAGCGCCGTTCTCAAATGAATATTTAATTGAGTAATAGTGCAAAATACAATGAAAGTGAGTAAGCTGTTAGAAACGTCAAGATTTTGACAGCTAAAAATGTGAATGAAGCATTCACGCATCTTGGCAAATTTTTGTCCATCCTGGAAGAATGTGATTCCAATAGAGAACGTATATCTCAGGTATGTAGGACAGTCGAGAAACTATAGAAACCCTTATAAAGAAAAGAAAAGAAAGGTGGTATTCAACAAACTCTTAACAAATTTATAAAGGAAACATCCTAAAGTATTTAATATGCCTCTTTAACAACATTTTGTGTAATATTGATAAATAAATACTTTAAAACACAATTTCTGGAGCATATTTTTTACGTCCCCTCTTCTTTCCAACATTCACCCACTCTTTCAGAAACCGGTTATGTATGAAAGTGGAAAGTACTCTCTTTTAAACAAAATTAGGCTTAGAAATCTTCAGACATCGAAAACTGGTATTTTTGAGAAAGCTTTTTAAAACTTTAATAGTTATAACACATTGGCATGCAAGAAGCACACCAATTTTGAGGATAGAAGCTTCCAGTGAGAAATGTGTATTCAGTTCACGTGAAAATTTGCGATTTGTTTAAGAAGTATTTAATATGTTTTATATATTATATTACTATTTATAGTTTTATTCAAAATCTGTATTTTTTACCCAAAATATGGTATATATAATATATACTTCGACAGTTTTCCGAACACAGACACTATTCAATTATCTGTGAGAAGTCAAATAAATAAATTGTTAATTCTTTGGTGGCCTTGACGCCATATGACTTTGATTACAACAGAATCCCAAAGGAAGCTGCCACAACGAAAATAACAGGTGTCTGCCAAGAAACTTCAACTTCGACCAGAGGGATTTAATCTATTCCATTCAACTTCTGCTGTTATGGGATATGTTTCTTAATTTGATTGCGAATTCGCCTCTTTTCAAAAAATTGTCATGTCAAACTCCAAGGGATATTAAATATTTCGTTTCGATTTAAAATTCGAATATTTGATTCGATATATTTGATTTAAAATCAAAGATCACTTTCAATTGAACAACAAATGGGATATATGGTGTTAACTTGATTAGTGAGACTTTTTTAGCTTATTTTATGCACTATATGTACAACTTGAATGAAATTATTAATGAATTTCATAATTTTTTTATGTTTAAAATTCTTTGTAAAACCTTAGATAATAGTAAGGTGCTTTGAAATGATTATGTGTTCATGAAAATTTCAAACAAAAAATGAAACAATTAAATAATTCAAACGCTATTTTGGATTAGTTTTTATCTCCAGAGGTCTGACGGAGTCGGACCATATCCATAAATCCATGGACGAGTAGTAAATCGGAAAGAAGGAGAGGAGAGGTGAAAATTTCCACCCAGATAAGTCCCAATCAGCTTAAAATATGATCAGCTGAAGTCGGATGTTAAATGTTATTTTAATTTATTTAATCAGTCTAATTCACTTTTTGAAAAATTCAAAATAGGATTTCCCAGTTTTAAAGGTTTCTTTATTTAATAACATATTTTGTTGATTAAAAATATTGTTTGGTCATACATTAACAAACAAAAGGAATAATCTCAATTTCTCTTTTGTGAGAAAGGTAATGAAGACCATATAAGAGGCAAGGCCGCCACCGTTTATGCAGCGTGCATTCATTAAAACATCCGACGGAGGCATATCTTGGCTTACATATTATTTAATATTAATTTTTAACATAAGAACTATTTCCACGCGCATTCTCATGATGTTAACCTAATTCTTATGGAATATTAATTCGTCGCAATTAGTATGCTTAAACGTGACACAAAGTCAGAGCACGTGTTTTTGAGTGCTTCTGAGTGCCTTGAAATAACAGTTGCTAACGCATATCGCCTGAAGTAATAGTCTCATTGCTGTGGTATTAATAAAAATTGCTGCTGCTTTTCTTAGAGTAATTAAACTGCAATAAAATATCTGCTGTTCACTTACGGTAATAGAAGCTGGATATAAAATCAAAAAATCCAATTTAGCAACTTTAATTAGTTCTCCTTTCCGTGCAGTTGATAGAAAGTATAGAACATAGTGTAAATTTAATAAATAGAATTTCGTATTTCAATTGCAAGCAATCACTTCATGTCTTAAAACAACTCATTTTATGTGTGTTTAATTATTTTCTTTTATTTAACTCGTTAATTAATTAACTTTCCTTATTTAATAACATACCTGCAATTTAATTCTTTTACGTTTCTTAAGTAAATAGTCACGAATTTTTAGAAAATATTTATAGTATGATGTTCTTCTCTTTTTATTGTTAGTGGATTATATCAATGATCTTCTCAACTATTTTAACATTTCTCAGAATCAATCCATAATTAAAATTTTAGCGCTGAAAACTGAAATATTATTTGATTCCAATAGTATCAGAGTTTAATTCTGCAATCATCGAACAGCGAGATGACAAAAATAATTTCCTATAGGAAATGCTTAGAATCTGGATTTATTTATGTTGACAAACGTAATTAAGATGAATAAAATATGCATTTATTTTAATTAATTCTAGCCCATAGAATATTATTAAATTCATCTTCATTCAATATTTGCTTTTATTGTTAGGAAAATTTTGCGTGTTTTTCTAATATATTTTCCTTTCAAAGGCGTTTTGTTGCAATAGAAATATTCGACTTAAGAAATTATGAAGGAAATATATAAGTTATGAATTTTATGACAATAGTTTTGGATAAAAATAGCTAGAGTACATATCGTTAATACATAGGAATAATAGTTTTCTATTTAGTTTAGCATTAAAACAACTTATTTTATGGTACCACTTTGGTTCACATACTTATATATTTTGCAGTGTCTTTCCATCACACAAACTTGAAGAATTTTATCAAACAGAAAATTTTTAAAATTACAGATAAGCATATATTTATAAATTTTAATGGTACGAGTATTAAAAGAGACAACTAAGAATTCATGCAAATAGAAAACTGGAAAGTAAGATTAGGACACACACACTCAGTACGGTGTACGTATACAATCGCATAATATTATTAAAGCAAGAACAATTTACTTTTGGCTACATAATGAAAATTCTATTATTTCTTAAAAAAATCAAATGGGCAAAAAACTAAAAAAAAAAAATAATAAATTTTGAAAAAAAAAATGAGAGCACAATAAACCATTTGCGATAAAAATACTAAAATAAAACTAATCTTATGAAATATTATTTTAAATATAATAATAGAAAAATAAAAGTATTTTATGTAAGATCTGTTTTCCGCAGTGTTTGCATTATGATGAAAAATTAGCCATGTTCTTGGTTTAGTTTTTCATGCAGATCTAAGAATGAGTATAATGATTTTTCAGTTAAATCTTACATAAAATAAAATTTAAAATTGACGAAAGCAGGAATAATTTCAACTAAATATATTTTGTTCTATTACTTTGAAAATTTATTCTTAGGAAAATATTTTACATGTGCTTTAAAATTAGCTTGAAATGAAGAGTAAAATAAAAAGGGCTGAAAGATTGCGATTCCATTAAAAAGTAATTTAATTAAATAGAATGCATTTTGCACTATCAAAATATAATGAAATATAAGAATATTTAAATTAAATATTAAGTTATAATTCATTTTTCAAGTAATCTTTGTTTGTAATTATGTAAAGGAATTTAGAGTAGTGAAATAATATTGTTAAATAACATTTATTTTATGTTTTCTTAAATGCATTTTTCAGTTTTTCATAATTGTGTTTATTACGAACAAAAATGAGTAGCACATAAATTAATAGTAGAAACGCATTGTCCGTTTTTTATAATTTCAAATAAGAAAAAAAAACTTTCTGAAATTAATTCAAGGAAAATAATAAATAAAGTGATGACTCATTATTTCTTAGTTTTCAAAAATAATTCTTTTTTTAGATTGATGAAAGTGAAGAGGAAAAACAAATAAAAAATAAAAAAAAGCATGGAAAGATGATTAATGTGCAAAGTAAGAAAAAATCAATTATTCTATTACAGAATTTTTTAGATTAAATAACTTTAAGACATTAGACCGTAATAAAAGTAGTGTAATGGACCAGCTTGTTTTGTGTAAGGAATTTTATTGGTATAAATTAACTTCATTTGCTATTTTAGGCTCATATTTTTATTGTTCTTTTTTTCATATTGATATCAGCGGAAAATGAATATCATGTTTGTTATCTATTTTTTCTCCCCATATTTATTAATTTTTTACTATCATATATTATTTAGAGTAGTGAAATAATATTGTTAAATAGTAGTTATCTTATACATTTAAAAATGCATTTCTCAATCTTTCAGATTAAATATCGTTAAGACACTAGATTATTATAAAAAGTGAAATCATGTGTTATGTATGTTAGAAGTTTATAGGTAAAAATAATGTTATGCTTAATATTTTAAACACTATTCATATTTATAGTTTTTCTCTTAGTTGTGTGATATTTTTGAAAAATATATCGGTATTACTTATTCCAGCTTTCATTGCAATTCAATATATTTCCATCTTCTTGTTCCAATTTTTACGATTAGAGATGTAATGTTTAAAAAAATTCTCTTCTATGCATGCAACCCACAGGTACTGCATTTGGAATGCAGGTGATATTTATTAAAACGGTCAACACACACATTACAAAAATATTTTTAAATAAGTCGGCACAGAACTCCACAAGTGTAGATAAATTAACGCCACGCAGATGTTTAATAACAGAGCTCTAAAGAGTTAGTAAAATATTCATGATAACTGTCATAAATTAAAGCTATTATTCATCAGTTTCCAGCAATAACACATTACTGCACTTATATTTCCGGAATCAGTATTTCTGATTTGGGGAGCAGTGCGAGAGGGGAGTACGCATGGGGATGCAGCACCATAAATGGAGCCAGTTCACCACCAGGTGGCACTTCTGCTCATGGTACTTGTTAAATGATAAATACTATAAATATAGAGTGTTTATATTATTTTTGTATACTCGTATTTGATTTCTGTAAATGTGTCCAATTTAATTTTATGCATTAACTTCATAGTTAAAACTGAATATCTCAACGATGAAAAACACCACTGAATATTTACTCTTTCTTACATTATTCTATTCTTGAATAAGCTGAATAATTTTCGAAAATAAGTAAAAAAAAGCAGTTTTCTGTCTTTAAATATCAAAGGGACAAGGGAAATTTGTCTTCAGATTTATTTTATGTGAACTGATTGAAGATGGCAGTTTGTATTGTATCATCAACAGCTGCCAATTTGTTTGCCAAAATAACACCATAGCTCAAGTGTAGTCACCATTTCTATTAAGCAGAATAACATTCTAAAAAATTTGCTTCACTGAAATACTTTATCATTAACAACATTGGTAACAAAATACGATAAAGAGACAGAATGGAGGGAAAAAAAGGATTTATTGTATCAAAAAAGTTCTCTTTATAATTGTTTTATATGAAATGATAGAAGATAAAAAATGAGCAGTTTACATTATAAAGTTTCCAAAGTTTTCGCCAAAATATCTCCATAGCTGTAATTTGGTAACGATTTCAGTTTAAAAGCGGAACGTTTTAAAATATTTGTTTCACTAAAATTCTCATGATGGACAACATTATAGACAAAAGGATGAACAAATTGAAGACAAAATGATGTAATAAATATGAGTGCAGAATTCCTTTTAATTTGTAAGTTTCAAATTCAATAAAGTTTATGTGGCATCAAGCAGACAAGTGTAATCACTAAACTCCTTCGACATGGTACTCTGACGTCATACAAAGTAAGTGAACTAAAATTTCAAATTCCAATACAATTAAAATAATTAAAAAGTTAAATAAACTAGATAAGGCCTATCTTAATGGCAATGCATTTTTTCATTGATATACTTAATGTATTTAAATAATATTTTTAATTAAAGAGTGAAATATAGAAATAAATACGTTTAATGTGCGCATATTTGCAATACGTATTATGATTTCATAGATACAGAATATATTAAGTCTAAAATAAACAAAATACTAATAGAGTTCCTACCAGTTTTATTCATTTTCTTTACCTTTTATTAAGATAAGGAGTATTTCTGATTTAGTGTTGGAGGTGGATATTTATATGTTCGCATCTTATACACTAAATATAAATAAACATATGAAGTATGTTTTGGCAAAGAAGTTAACTATTCAATATTTGAGAAACAAATCAAATGTTCAATGTAACCTACAAAATTTATGTGTGTTTTTCAATGCATAAAAAATTTCTGCGCTTAATTTTAAATGTCTGTCATGATTTACGATTTAACGTTTGTGTCTGTATTTTAAAGGCAGACGACTAACAGAACACCCTCTGAATCTTCCAGATGTATCCTTTTACTTACCAGACATTCCCCGTTTAAGACATATTAACATTAATATATAGAAGCCATGAGCGAACATCTTCGATTGGGTCGAGATACAATCTCACTAACTTCCGAAAAGAGAATGAAAGTGTTAATAATTCAGACCACGCGGCCGTTACGATTAAATAAATATGAAGGATCCAGCTACTTTTGGGACCCCTCACTGTGTGCCCCATCATATAAGGTGCCCTCACTTCCGCTACTAGCTGTGCTGAGAAAGGGAAAAACCCGCATATCCGGTCATTTGAAGACAAAAAATTGTATTCGTTTTGGGAATAAACTAAATTGTTTGCAGAACCTTTATACAAATGAATATCATATTCACATTAAATTGGAAAGCATAATATACTGGCAGTCTATTTCTTTCATTTTCTTTATGAAAATACTGTCCAAGTTTTAGGCAATACGATGAAACAAATTTAGGATCTATTCCAGACGTGGCCAAATACCTTAATAATTCGAGTCATTTTTCAAAATTTCAAATTTTGAAAAATGAATCGCTATTAAATACGCATGAAAAATGTATTAAATTTTTTTCGCAGAAATTATATTTATCGATAACATATAAATAAAAATACAAAACATGTATATTGAATTTAAATATTAAAAATGAAACACATTTATTTTACTTCTCTTGATAATGCTTTAAAGTTTTGTGAATAATTGATGACAACACTTCTCAGTAATTCTTTGAGAGGATGGTTAATTAATACTGATCGGGGAGGGGGGCGTTTGGATTTCACGAATTTTACAGTGAAATAAAATGATTCCCATAAGTACGTTGTTCCAAATATTGAAATAATTCAACTTGCAGCATACTTCAATTCTGTACAAACTTCTGAAATTCACTCTAATCGGCATCGATTCATATTTTAATTATAGAGCTTGATCTTCTTGCATCTCTATTCATTCTAATTCTCCAGATGCTTTTTGGGTCATAATTAAATTATAAATGGAAAATTCACTTTGAATTATAATAATTTCAAATGGATTATGAAAAAAGTCAAGAGACGATTTAAAATATTTCAAGTCTTCAAATCTGTTTTGGAATCCCGTCAATATTTTGTCTAGCTATTTTATATATTCCATGAGTTTTTCTTGTTTCATATTGGAATAATTTTTTTTAATTCATGGAAAATGATAAAATACTTTATTTTAATGCCCTTTTGAAAAATTTGTAATTTAGTTGGATAATAGATATACACTGTGATATTTCAGATATTATTTTATCTTTTTCCTGCAAATGTATAAATTCAGTGTTTGCAAATGTTCCTTGAAATCAGTCAAAATATTAACTCTTGTAACTATTTGTTATCGTCTAATTCTATATAGAGTTTATTTCTTTTTCTTTTAGAGATGCAATTGTCGGATCAAACAAATCTACAAATCAATTGAATGCGTAGTAGCCAGACAACCATCTAACAATTAATAAATTAATGTCATTTGGAAGTTCTTCGTCCTTCAACTATTCAAGGAAGTTTTTAAACTGTCGATGATTTTTTTAAATTGGTGCGAATGTAATTTACAATGTGTAATACAGTTTTCATAACATCAGGACATTTTAAATAATTTGCAACGAGATTTTCTCAGTGAATTCTGCAATTAATCGGTATGAATTGTGGTATTTTCGAATCATCTCTTAAAAGCCCAATAAGACCGATTTTTTTACACAACATTGCCGGAGAAGCATCAGTTGCAATGCTTACAAGTTTATTAAGAGGCACATCAAAAAATTTCCTTATGGAATCTAATGCATTGTTAATATCGACACCACGGGTTGACTATTGAAATGCTGTTAAGTCCAATAATTCTTCGTTAGCAATGAAGTCATGTTAAACAAAACACATAAAAGTTGTCCATTGCGGAAGATCTGTGATATCGATCAATTCGTCCAGGATTAAGCTGAATGCAATTCTACAGTTCTTTAAATAAATCCTTAAATTATATTTAAGAGATGCATCAATTGCAGTTATGCATCGTTCGGTCTTGGGTCTCGAGATGAAAATATGTGAAACAATTTTGTGCAATGCTGCATTATTTAGATCTAAAAGTTTAAGTAAGTATTCCAAATTTTTCATGTAATGAAATTTTTCTCTCCATACGGGTGTCTTAAAAGAGCAATATTTTTGGCAATAATGAAACTGGTTTAAGCTACATTATTAGCTTGATTGCTAAGAGTCGTCTAAACTGACTGTTGTTTATTTAAATTTGGTTTTAAACAAGCAAGTTTATTTGATCTTAATTTGAAATTTGGTGAATTTTGATTAGAAAACTGAGGATCATTTGTTTCATAATGTCGATGTAAATTGCTTGCTCTTTAATTTTTAATTAAGACATTTATATGCTTGAATTACGTAAGCAAATCTCCTTATATACTAGAATTTCAACAATGGCACAGACACTCCTTTTGTTTATTCCGCATTTATTTGTTTAATTCTAAAAAAATTCACTCTTTTCTTAAAAAGTGATATTTAACTTTTTAATTTTTAAGAAAAACAAAGAATTTTTTTAATTTTAAATTTAAAAAAAAATTAAAAGTAATTTTAAAAAATTTCAATTAAAAATTTTTATCGTTAAAAGTTGTTGCTGGAAATTTGTAATATGTGATAAATTCTAGATATTTTCACTATTGGAAACGAATTTGAATAAATTATTAATTAAAAAAACTTATATTTCATTATACTGAAAGAGCTTGCAGACATATTTATATAACCTCAATCTTAAATATCTTCACGAATATTTTGCTGGAATTATCATAGTTATAAGCGGATTAGAGTAAATACCAGCACATACTTTACATGCTGCCCGCCAATTACTGGGAAAAGGCTGGAATTTTTGGTAACATCGTTTGCCTGTGGGGACATGGAGCTATCTCATTGTTGAGAGAAATGTAAGGCCATATATATATATATATATATACATATATATATAAAATTCAAGTATATATATATATATATATATATATATATATATATATATATATATATATATATATATATATATATATATATATATATATATATATATATATATATATATACATATATATATAAAATTCAAGTATATATATATATATATATATATAATTCAAGTTTGAGGGTTAAAAATGTTCTTTTTTATCAATAAATGTGTGAAATATTTATAACAAACTTAAATATATACTATATAATACATTTTTATGTATAGGACTTCAATATAGGAGATTATTTTTACAAATGCTTTATTTCATAAGGAAAATTTTTTATGTTTTTTTCATAAAAATGAGCATGTTGTAAGAGGAAAATTGTTTTGTTAATAATAAACGTTTTTCACTATGCATAAAGAATAAGAGTCAAAAAATCATAATAAACAAAATATATCATGTAGCCTATGTACATGAATTACCAATTTATTTTATTTCTAAGTTTTGTGCCAATGTTTTTCTTTTGTAAAAATGTCCTTTTTATATAGCAATAAAGAATAATTTCAGAAATTCAAAATCATTTATATATATATTGCTTGATTTCCATGTTTTTATTCTACGGGAAATTTATGGTATTCAGTTTAATGCAAATTTTTATTTCTTCTCATTGTGACATTATTTCTAGTCTACAGTGTCCAATAAAATTCAGGACGAGAAACAAAATTGTAATTAAAAAATATCTCATTAATATGACTTAACAATAATCTGAAATTAATCCAAGAGTTGTTTTGTGTTTAAAAAAAAACTGTTAGTTTTATTTAGTCAAAGGCTTGATAGGGGTTAAAAAATAATTTTATCATCGTATTATAATTTAAAACTTAACAAAAACGTTAAAAAAAGAAGTCAACTTCTTTATCTATGGTTTTATGGCATGAAATATTTTACATCAAACTTTACTTGTCAAAATTCATGCAAACACATTTTTCGCATACATTTTTCGTTACAAATGTCCACTATCTTCCTTTCATTTCAAATCGAATGTTTAAAATCAAACCAAAATTACTTATAATAATAATTTAATGTAGGGGAAAAATCAAATACAATATCTGTAGAATCAGTACTAGATTGGTCATTGAGTTTAATGAAAGAGATTTCTAAATTATCAGGACAAAGAAATAGGCTTAAAATCTGAGATAGTAATTCGACATTTGACAATAGTTTTGTCGACTTGCCAACATGTTTGGCACCAAATCGTAAATTAATATTTTTGAAGTTTTGATAGGGAACGAATAGGAGCAGAGTAACTATAGGCTCACAGTAGGAATGTTTCAGGAAATGCCTGTGTGTGAACGATAGTCTAGGCCAGACGGTGAGTCAGTTGGAAGCGAAGGATTACGCAGGCCAGAGTTTCCAGCTTACGCCCGCCATACACGATATGATTTTTCCGTGGAAAAGTGGTATTTTGAACAAGTTGTACCGTGTGTGGGGAAGTTGGAGAGGTTCAAGAAAATTCAAACAAGCTCTGATCTTTCTTCCAACACAGGATGTAAGCAATCGCTTCCCGTTTTCGCGTCTGTCCCACAAGGCTGCAAATTATTTCTTGGCGACACTTGAGAAAATTAATGTTTGAAATTTCTCATTTGCTGAAACTTAGATTCACGTTTTATAACACGTCACGAATATTAGATCTCTTTTTTAAAAATGTCCACGAAGCAAATATTGAAGGAATTTATTGAAGTCTATAAAGATGAGCCGTGTTTATGGCAAATAATGAATATCGATTATACAAATAAAGAAAGTTAGCTTACAAAAAATTATTAGACATATATAAAAGGATAGATGAAAAGGCTTCAATTATCGAAGTAAAGGAAAAAAACTAATGCCCTCCGTAGAACCTATAAAAAAGAAAAATTGATGAATTGAAAAAAGTGGTTTAAGCAAGGAGGATGCATATGCATGCCGACTATATGGTACTTCGAATCTTTATCATTTCTGTACGAAACTGTAATTCCACGTGCTGAAGTATCTTCCATGAATTTGGATACAAGTTTTGTTAAAAATGGTGATGAAATAGATAAAATCATTTATTTTGTAAAATTATTCTCTATCTGAATGAATATATATTATTACACATTTAACGTAAAATTTAACTACGAAATTTTATAATAAGCTTTATTGGAAAACAATATTTTTTTATTTCAGAATGCTTACAAATCTTCAAAATGAACATTTTAAAATTTTAATTTTCTATATTTTTAAATATGAATTAAGTTTAAACAATAATATAAAGGTATTAGCTGTGATTATTCTGTTGTTTTCTTTAAATATATTCTTTATACAATTAAAAAATAATAAAATTAGGTAATTAAAAATAATAAATTGATTGATAATAACAAAAGAAAATTATTTACCTTTAAGCAAAATTGAAATTAAATGCACTTTCAGTTATGATTTATCATTTGGTAAATGTTAATTTTTTTTCCCTTTTATATTTAAAAATCATTTAAGAAAATATTATAAAATCAAAGAATACTTGGATAATAGATAACAAATTAATAATTGATTGTATATATATTAATGAATAATAATAATTCATACTCGATAGATAAACTTTTTGATGTACTTATGTGGCTCTTTAATTAATACCGCTTGTCAGAAAGCGCTAAGTTTCACTTAATGGTTCACGAGAACTTAAAGATGAGAGCATGGATGTATCTTTCCTTATAATGAAAGGTGTTACCTTATCAAACAACGTTGCATAAAATTTTTCATTCATCCTCATGTTATTAAGGAAATCTTTATCTTCCGACTGTATTTCTGTAATCAAATTTAGATGTGAAAGCGTTTCACGCTAGAACAACCAATTTTTTGCCCATTTCTTTTTTTATTGTTTGTTTTCTTTTCACCATCATCACAGTCCAAAGCAACAACCAATAATATTTCTGTGCCTAATTTACTCATGTTACTAAACTTACTATGATAACATTTAATGGCAGACGTAGCAGACAAATTCGTTCAACAATAAAAACTAAAAAGACGCATGAATACGTCAAGTCATAAAAGTCACTGAAGAACTCTTTTTAAATGATTGAAATTTTTGGCGATTTTCGATTTCCATTTGCAAGGCACACATTTTAAGCCAAAAGCAATAAATGTTGGAAAATGGCACTCTTAAAAATAACTTCCCACTCCAGATGTGCCTCCCCTAATGAGGTCAGTAGAATTTGAGGGAAGTGTGTGCTTAATTACTTTCTACCCCTTTCAACAAATCCAAGTGAAAAATTCTATCGTCGGTCCCGGCCAAATGAACCATGGCCAACTAGACACACAAGGCCGTGTAAGCTTGGCAGTCAAGTGACATGACGTCACATTGATTATTTTAGGGAGAAATGAGCGAAGCTGTGCGAAACAACCATTTACCCCGTGTGTTCGTAATTTAAGCAATTTAAAATGCCCGACCGTTGATGTGTTCCTTATTGCAAATCAAATTATGATGGAATTAGTTTATATGTATCCTGCTTCAGATTTTCTAAAGAAGAAGCGAAGAAAACTTTGTGGTTAAAAAAAATTCCCTGAAAAGATTTTTCCCTTAACAAACGAAGCATTGCTTGTGAAAAACATTTTGCTGATAATCAAATTATAAGATTAGATTATTTAGCATAAAATGGAGAGGACATTAAAGTACCTCGAGATCGTCCTAAATTGGTCAGATATGCTGGACAGCTAGGAAATATTGTAGGATGTTCCTACAATATTTCCTGGCTGTCCAGCATATCTGACACAAAAAAGTGTTGTTAAAAGAATAAGCAAAAGTAAAAAATTACATGTTCTATCTGAAGAAACTTAAGCAGATTTTATGACTGCTGAAAAAATTAATTCTTTTGAAGATTTAACGAAAATACAGGAAAAGTTTCTCTAAAGTTAAGATAATATTATAGTACACAAAACTGAAACTGAAGCTTATGTTTTGTTTAGCAATTTTCAATCTGTTCCTATTCTTTTAAAAAGCATTAAAATAAACATTGATTTTTTAATTTTATCTTTTCTTGAAAGTGTTGCTCCAGAACTTACAAAGTTTGATAATCTTTTGAGTGATGGTAAATTGGTGTTATGGAGCCAATTAGAAAATGTTATACGAATGACAAATTCACTTTTCTCCTATCTATTGAAAAAAATATGAAAGAGCTTTGAAAGCATGGAGAAATTATATGCATGAAGATACTTCTGAAGATTATGAAAAAATAAATAAAATTTTATATTTGAACAAATGACACTGTGTTCTAAAGCAAAATCTGCGAGATGAAACAGTTCCAATATTTATGAATTTGCTGCCTACTTGTATATTATTTCACCTTCTTGTTATCGAGCTATTTTAAATTCTGATGTTTCAGCTTTCCTTAGCACTCTTATGTTGAAGAAAATTCTCAATGTTGGAAGCTTAGATTCCTCTAGTAACAATAAAGAAAACACTTATTATATAAGACAAAAATGAAAAAGCTGAAAGATGAAAAGAACTTGCTAGTTGATGAAATTCACATTAAGCAAAAAGTAACCTACAAAGGTAAGCAAATAACAGGTTTTCCTGAAAATTGCTTGTTTTTGTAGAAATTGAAAATTGAAACTCTTGCACAAGCTAATTCCATTCAGGCATTCATGATCTCGTTGTTTTTCTTCATATAAAGAAGTTCTTCCTTTGGAGCCTGTATTGTCGATAATAGCCAAGGATTTATTTAATTTGACAAAAAGAACTTTGGGTAGACTTCACAAATGAGGATTTGAAGTTTTATATGTTATTTCCGATAATAACTCTGTTAATCGACACATGTTTCAATTGATGTGTGATGGCCCTTTCTCATAATGCAGTAAAAAATCCAATTACTGGTAAAAAAATATATATATCTTGTTTTTGATGCTATACATATCTTGAAGTACATCAGAAATAATTGGATTTCTCAACTTTACTCAGAAAAGACTTTCAGCTGTCCAATTGACTTTCAGTGTTGAAGGAATAGGGCATATGATTCGTCCTTTCTTTGGACTACTGAGAAAGGCTTTTCGAAAAAAGTTCTGTGGTTAAATATGCTTTTAAATTAAATATCAAATCATTATATTCAGCAAATACTAAACGACAAATTTATTACATGGATTATTTTCATGGTTGGCTGGTTGATTTGTTTGTCGCTCAACGGTCATTTTTTGCACACGAGGGCTAATTAGACTTATTATTTTCATGAAAAATACTTATAGGCAGCTAAGTATAAGTATTAGTATCAGTATAGTGTAAGTATTTTTCCTGAAAATAATCTAGTTGCCTTGCAATGTCTGGAAAAATACCACCTAAAAATGTATATAATGTCATCGATACGGTCCTTTCTTTCTTGGTCTATATTAAAAGATGGTGGTATATAATGAATGTGTCTCATGAGCATAAAGCAAAGTTCACAAGAAATATTTATAAATACCTTTTTCATTAAATAATACTGAAAATGTGTTATATTTTGAAGTTTTTTTGCTGAATGGGCAAAGTCTTGTATGAATATGAAACAACCTTCTCGAAATGGTTTTTTGAGCAAAGAAACTTTTACTGCTCCCATCCACACACAAGTGAAGTTATAATAAACATTGCAATGACTTTACTTTTAGATGAAGTAAAATGTGTCTTGACTTCAAAGTTTCACACTGATGCTTTGTAGTTCAGATTTTCACAGTATCGATGTTACCGTGAAAGAATGTCGACATTCACCGGTGAATGTCAATAAACGCCAAATACGTAGGTGAAAGATCGAATATTTCATTACATTCTTGTACATTCGCACCCTTATCCGGTGTATGTCGACAATCACAGATATGCTCTGGTGGAGGTTGAAAAGTGAGGAGCCGACAAAGAGGCGACTGGCTATTTCTCGCTAATTCCACCAAATCCTTTGTTTTGGTGGGGTCTCCCGCGAAATCCTGGCAACTGGCTGCTTCTAGCCAAATCCTTTGTTCCGGTGCAGTCAGTCAGCTTTGTCAGTCTTATGCTTATGCAAGGTTCGATGGTGAGAGCAAAATTTTCTTGATTTTTTTTCCTGATTTATACAGAATGGATATTGCAGTGAATCATGATCTTTTTCTTAAAAAGTTAAATGTATTAATTGCGGGTAAACGAGAAGACAATTGCTTTTATTTTTCTCGAGAAAAGTACTCTAAAATACTTTCTGGAGTGGTTTCTGCTAAAACTAAGTGCAGCACACCTTTGGATTACAGACGATAAAAATGTTTTGACGTTTTAAAAATGAATGTTGAAGAGAAGTTAAATGCACCATTAAAACTAGGAGAAATGAATATACAGTATTATATTACCAATGATCAATTGTTCAGTATATCATATAAAACTCACACCGGGATAGGCCATGGAGGAAGAAGACGTATGCTTAAAGAGGTGCAAAATAAATATAAAAATATTATATATGAAGTTGTAATGTTGTATTTAAATCTATGCAAACAGTATCAAATGAAACACGGTGCACCTAAGAAAGGTATTGTTGTGGAACCAATGATCAGTTCTGAGTTAAACTCAAGATGTCAAGTTGATCTGATAGATCTGCAGTCAAACTCAGATGGTGAATATAAGTTCATAATGGTGTATCAAGATCACACATTTAACTAAGTCTGTCTAGCTACGCCCTTTGAAAACTAAGAGGGCTGAAGAAGTAGCGTATCACGTTCTTCAAATATTTTTAACATTTGGTGCACCAGCAATATTGCAATCAGATAATGATAGAAAATTCAGTAATCAAGTCATATTCGAAATATGTGCCATGTGGAAAGATGTTAAGATAGTTCATGGAAACCCTCGTCACAGTCAAAAACAAGGCTCAGTTGAAAGGGCCAATCAGGATATACAGAATATACTAACTGCATGGATGAACGATAACAATACTAATAAATGGTCAGAAAGTTTAACCTTTGTTCAATTTACCAAGAACACTACATACAACGAAGGTATACGCCAAAGCCCTTATGAAGCTATGTTTGGCATTAAAGCGAAAAGAGGCATAGCATTGCTTTTTTGCCTAGAAAACAAATCGCAAGTTGAGGAACAACTTTAAGAAATCACCAATACTTTTGAAAAAGCGAAACAGCTTGAAGAAACTGATAATACTTGTGAAAAAAATTTGAGCGGTGTTCAAACCGAAAACCAAATTCCAAAGAAATATATTGAGGATAACTTGCAATCTCCACGTCTTCACATCAAGTTCTGAATAAAAAACACGAGTTAATTTCTATAAAAAGAGCTGTCGTGAAAGAGAATCTTCTAGTGCAAGCAACAAAAATGTTGCGAACCTCACAAAACCAATTTCTTCCTTCTTAGATTGATGATACTGTACAAATACAAGTCCCTGATGTCAAAAGTGGTTGTACAGATAACCGAAATTTGTTAGTGGTTGTTGTTGGAATAGAAGACTGCGACTTCTATAAATTTGCGAATGAAAATGGTATCCTCAAGCAGCTTTACTCACGTAATCACTTCGAAATTTGTAAAGAAAAGCTCCTTTCCATAGATAAAATTTCTTTTCAAGAAATCTTATTGAGAGAAGCAACTGCAGCTTATTCGAGAAGCGGTGGGCAAGAATATACACGTTGTCATTGCAAAAAAGAAGTGTTCCGTAAATAAATGCAGTTGTAAAAGCAAGGGCCTCTTGTGCAATTCAAAGTGTCCTAATAGTTTAAGTTGTTGCAATAAATAAGATTTTATTCACATAATTTAGTAAGTTCTTTATTACCATTATTTTAATTTCTCATTTAGAACGTACTGTATAATTTTAAGTAAGTTTTTTACTTCTATTATTTTCCTTTCTGATTTCGAATCTCACAGTACTGGAGTGGGATTGAACCACAGTACAAACACAAAGTTCTCTGTGAAAATTTCTCTCCACTTGTAGCACCCAAAAAAAATTTTTATTTTGAATATACTATATAATTACGTAAATTTTTAGCTTCTATAATTTTCCTTTCTTATTTTGAAAGTACTGTGTGTTTTAAGTTCTTAGTTATTACTCTCAGAAAGAGAGGCAAAATGTTTATCGCGACTGAATTATGGAGAAAAAAATATAAATCTCTGACATGTTAAACATTCACCATTAGTACATGGTGAATGTCAACATTCACCGGTGAAAGAAATAAGGGTATTTAGCAATTATTTTGGACTTACACCTAGCGATAATGTGAATGTTAACATGCAGCTGCGAATGTCAACATTCTCCAGATTTCGGTACGGTATTTCACCGTAACATCGACAAATGTCTGGCTGTAATTATCATGTATCCTTGCAACAAGTTTGGAATCAGAAAGAAAATTAAGAATTGAATCTATTCTAAATGTGCATTCAGAAAGATATGGGGACATTCCTGTTAGACTGTTTATCAATGATGTGTGCCAACCTAATAAAAATGATATCAGTTTTGACCTGTTTGCAGCTATTATTGATGATTTGACAGTTGATATTTCTCCTGATGAAAATGAGGTTCTTTTATAAAATGCTGGATATTGTGTTTTTAAATTTAAACTTATACGCGACAGTTGCAAACTGGTTTTTCATGGATCACGAAATATATTGATGTAGAAATTCATGCAGAAATGTTAGTTTCTCCTCTCGAAATGATTGAACATTCAGTTTATTCAAATATGATTAATCGAGGGGGATTGAAAGCACTGCCTGCAAATATAGTATTTACAGTATCTGTTTGTTTATTTATATTTCAAAAATTAATTTCTTAGGATTATGAAAAACAACTTTTTATCCATAGTAAAAGCAAGTAATATTAATTAATTTAACAGTAAACTATTAAAAAGAAATTTATTTGTTTGATTTTAACAAAATTTGCACTAACTTAATTCATGTTTCTCTATAAATATTTTAAAAGTTACTCAAATGTTTTGAAATGTATGTTTAAATAATTACTCAAAATTTGAAGCAGACAAAAATATTTTCAATAAAAATGTAAAGAAGATCAACAAGTCTAGCAATAAGAACATAAATTATTCTGATAGGAAATTGAAAAAATTTATAAAGCTATAGAAATTTTCTTTAATACATTAATAATTTTAATGACTTTTTATATTTATTAAGAAAGCTTTATCAATGATTCTTGCGGATAAATTATATGTTTTTCCATCATATGTTGTTTTACATCACTGTGCAAAACTTATTTGGATTGAAATTTGTCATTGGTGATACTTATGTTTCAAAAGTTAAAAACTCTGTCATTTACGTTAAAAAATATCCAGTGAAGAACTGAAATTTAAGGCAAACTCAAAAGCTGTATTTTATTTGTAATATGGTTTTCTAATCAAGAGTCAATAATTGGAAAAGTGTTTCTTTTCATATTTTTTGAAAATTTTGTGTAAACTGTTTATATTTGATAATTAAATAAAATTTCATTGACAAATATTTTGCTGTTAGCATTTTTATGCGAAAAAATTGTGGTATTTAAGTTTATTGCTTAAAGCATTATGATAAAAGTACTCCCCACACACAAATAAAACTTGTTTAACAAGCATTAACAGTATTACTTTCTATTTGTGCAGAAGCCACGATAAAAGTTACATTTGTATTGATTAACATTTCAATGATTAGGTATCTCTAATGTATTTTAGTACATGCACGTTGTAGTGTTTAATATATAAATCAAAAAAGTGAGTCTTGGATTGAAAAATTGCTTAATACATCAGAAAATGTATACTTTTAAAAACAGAAACTTAATATATTATATGAAAACTTGAGAATTTAACATTTACAAGGTATTTAAACATGTATTTTTAATCGTTAAAAAAATATATAGCTATCATTTTGGATTACACATTATAAGTATTTCACATATATTTTTATGTTAATTTTAAAAAGCTCATTTCATAGCTCAGAAATGTTGCACAGTTTAAATAACATTCAACAATAGCTACATTAAAATATATTATTTGTAAGGTAATGTGCTTTAAAGTATAATGTGCAGATGTTTCAATAAATTTAAACTCAATGGCTTAGAATTAGCAAACTTCTAATAACAATATAAATAATTTTTATAGTTTCTTTTACGACACAATCAGAAAAATAATTTTATATTTACTGCATTGCTTATAGTTACTTTTTGCTTAAAATGTACACAAGGCAAGAAATGATTCATGTATATAAGACAAATTACACTCCTGAACAATTGCTAAGGACGGATAACACTATCATCCATAGCAACCATAAAATGAAAGGAAGCAAAATATGGAAAATTAGAATAAGTGCGGGATATAGTAAAAAGTATATGTACGCAATTTTTTTTTCCACATCTGTTCATCACGTGATAGCGTTCATAAGAGCTTTAAAGGTTTTGACACGTGTGGACAGCTGCTGTTTCAAGTCAAAGTTTTACAGGAAAGATTTAATGGACGAACTTGAAATTTTTGTCATGTCTTCCCGACATTACTTAGATGATTTCATGCGTGGCCGAATTATTGCAAAAATCGAAGAAGGGTGGAAAATAACAGATGTTGCCAAGGTGTTCGACATCGCTCACAGCGTTATTTCACGGCTGTGGAAGTCATTTAAACTACTGGAATGTGTAATAGGCGGCACGGGGAAGGTCGCGTTAGAAGCACGACGCCTACAGAAGGCAGATATATAGTTCTGTCAGCAAAAAGGAACAGGCGCACCACAGCTCAGCAGGTGTCAAACCAGTTTCTTGCGGCCTCAGGAAAACAGATCTACCGAAAAACTGTTGCCAAACGTTTGAAGGGAGTGGGACTATACGCCCGCAGACCTGTTGTGTGTGTACCATTTACCAGACAGCACCGTACTGCCCGTTTGCAATGGTGTCATGAGCATCGCAATTGGACCGAACAAGACTGGGCATGCATACAATTCTCAGATGAGAGTAGGTTCAGTCTGCCATCGAATTGTAGACGCCAACTGATCTGGCACGAGAGTGGTATTGCTTATCGTCCAGAAAATATCCAGGAAATGAATCGATATCAGACATCCAGTGTCATGGTGTGAGCCGGCATCATGATCAACGGCCGCACTCCCCTACATGTGGTTGCGAATGGGACTATGACGGGCCAACGATATATTAATGAAGTTCTACTTCCTCATTTTCGTCTTTTCCGTGGTGCTGTCGGTGATAAATTTGTTTTTATGGGCAACAAAGTGACATGTCATAAAACACTCGCAGTTCAGAATTGTCTAGATAGCGAGGGTATCACGTTCTCCAGTTCTAAACCCCATTGAAAATGTGTGCGATGCTTTGGGGAGGAAAGTTGCTGGTCGAAACTATCCTCCGAAAAAGAACACCCTCATCCGTGCACTCACAGAGGAATGGGATAAATTGCCTCAACAGCTGCTGGATAATGTTGTGCAAAGTATAATACGACAGGTGGAATGATGCATCACACTCCACGTTGGACATATCTCGTACTGGTACCTTTCTTCAAAGTGCCTGCTGAGTTTTAGATGCATTGTTCCTTTTTTCTGTATGCAGCATCAAATGAACATTTTTTTTTCTTTCAGATGTTTCACAGCTTTTGTACTTTCCAGAACAATAAATATTCTTTATTCTAATGTCTGAACAATGTGGTAACTATGTTTTATCCTGCTAGGCCGCATGTCTCGCTCAATACTATGCTATAATTGCAATTTGTGGCCCATCCTTAGCAATTGTCCAGCAAAGTAATTTTAGCTTATTATCTGAATTATTTATGTGTTTCTGTAATAATAACATGATTAAGATAAAAAGAAACTCCTTTTCGTTTTTCAAATCAAAACTGGATGCATAATTTTGATTCCTACATGTTTGATTTTTAAAGGGATTAAAAGTTGTGCTTGGGAAGATATTTTTGTGTTACAATTCACAAAAAGCAGCGGAGTGAAAATTTTGATAATTTTTTTATTAATTTGTTTATTTTACAATTCGTTACTCAGTTTAAGGTAATTATTTTAAAATATAAATTTAAATGAAATTTTCTTATTCTTCATTTTTAATTTCCCTTTTTGTTTATTTTTATCATAATAATAATAATAATAATTTATATGAATCATCTTTAGTACCAAAGATAAAAGAATATGTATATTTGAATCATCAATTTACAGAATATGAACTGGAATGAAAGCAAAAAAAACATTTTACTCAAATATACATTTAAAGAAGTAGTGAATTTATTTTGTAACGTAACCTCTTCTATATACTTCTGCTACTAATATTAATGAAATGTAAAGATACAATAGATTAAATTCTTGATTAAAGTATTCACTCAAATTATTTTTTAAGAGTATATATAAATTAAAGATTTCAAATGAATTGATAAAAAAAAAACTCTTATAGAATTATTGTATTTTAGATTCTGGAGCTACATTATGAATAAAATAATTCCAAACACTTAAATGAATGCATGTTTTGTATGAATGATAGTTGAATATGTTTATTTCATTTATCAACTTATAGAATATGAATTAAAAGGGAAGTGAAGCAAAATTTCACGCAAAAATGCACTTAAAGAAATAGTGAAATTATTTTTTGCAATATTACTTCTTATATTTTTATTATATTGCAGTATACTTATAATTCTGATTTTAATACGAGTGAAACGAAGGACAGAATTGATTAAATTGTAAAAATTAAAAATTATTTAAGTGTATATAAATTTTGGATTTTAAATAAAATAAGAATTACATATAATATTTCAGATTTCATTCATTTTTCAAATATTTAAAATTTTTTTACTTATACTTTAAAAAATAGTGTAAATATTAAATTCCAACTTTGAATGGTATTTTTGAATTAATGGGCTATAAACAAACTCTTTTCACATGCAACAAACCCTTTTGGCAGGAAGGACGTGCTCCGTGACGTCGCGAAAAGCTTACACGGCCTTGTATGTCTAGTTGGCCGTGTACGGGTAGTACCTTCTGATAGTGGAAAGCCTGATTACCACGCGACCAAATGGCAGTGTCTTTGCATCCGGAAGCTGTCGCTTTCTTCTGGATAGGGCTTCCCAACGTGTGGTCCAATGCTTCTTTCTAGGAGGTCCGTGGCCATCTTTGAATAGCGGTTCCCAAGTGCAAGTGCATATTAATACGAGTGAAACAAAGGACTCAGTGTACGTATTAATAAGTGTGAAACAAAAAACCCCTTAGGGATCCGCTGCCTCTTTCTAGGAGGTCCGTGGCCCTCTTTGAACAACAGTACCCAAGTGCAAGTGCATATTAATACGAGTGAAACAAAGGACAAAGGACCCCGGGTAAGTATTAATACGAGTGAAACAAAAAACAAAGGACCCCTTAGGGGTCCACTGCATATTTCTAAGAGATCCGTGGTCAACTTTGAACAGCGGTTCCCAAGTGCAAGTGCATAGCTGCGAACTCTACTGATTTTGTCGGGAAATTCTTGCTATTTTATCACTTCTCCCGATTTTCCGATAATTTATAAAAATCTACTGGTTTTTGGCAATTTCATTGAAAAATTTAAAAGCAACCGAAAATTTTGCCAGAAAAAGTCTATTGAATTCTTTTAGTAGCTTATGTAAGCAGTTTCAAAATTGTTTAAATATTCTCAAAAGGAGAGAAAATGTTTTGAACAGCAGTACACTGATTCATTTCTAAAAATGCTAAATTAGCAACATATGAAAAGAATAAATTGCCATGAGTTATTCGAATTTGAAATGCATTATGTTTTTATCGACCAAGTATTTGATGATTTCTAATTATTATATAGAAGTATTTGTAATTGAATCAATATCATCTAGTTATGTATTTTATGTCTTTATATAATTTTATAAGGTTAATAATTATAAATTGCATTAATATATCAAAAGTTACCCGGTAAGAAAATGTTGGGACATGAACGTTGATGTTAATTTTCTTGCGTGTATCATATTTTTCATTTTTCATAGTTCCTGTATGAGGTTGCTAAATATTTCATGAAAATATTATGATTAACAAAAAATATTTTTTTAACATAAATCATTTTCAGAATGTATAATCTAAAGTGCGTGTATCATATTTTTCATTTTTCATAGTTCCTGTATGAGGTTGCTAAATATTTCATGAAAATATTATGATTAACAAAAAATATTTTTTTAACATAAATCATTTTCAGAATGTATAATCTAAAGAGTAAATTTGTCTTTTTGCGGTACTATCGGTTTTAAGTATTCTGTTTTAATAGTTTTTCCGGATTTTTCCCCTCAAAACCAGTAGAATCTTCTGTTTTTTTTCCCCCTCCAAAGTTTGGCAGGTATGCAGGTAGTTTAGTGCCGCTGGATGTGGCATCCCTGCTCGACTTTCTATAAATTCCGGGGGTCGCGTGCGTGCCAGCATACGGTTCTCGATGCATGGAAACCTTTTACACTTGATCTTCGGAAATGGCTTGAACTCAGCCGACCAATCGACTGCCTCGTCTGTTCTCCTCGCTTTGAGTGGACGGTTTCCCGCTTTTTCTCGTTTTTCTCGAGACATCATTCAATGCTGATATTCCTTCGTGAGTGCACCATTTGCTTTTTGTACAGTTTATTGTTTCCACCATGGATTGGTAGTTGAATTCAGGATTATTGCAAAAAGCTAGCAGTTTATCCATTGCTTTCACATCAAGGAAAGCTTCTAGTTGAAATTAATGATGAAGGAAGACGATCAAATAAGGAGCAGTCACATGAAGCGCCACAGCCAAATTTATATGCGAAAACTCCGCAATTTCTCGATTAGTTGCAGCATCCTGTGGAGGTGGAATAACTAAAATGCGTAAGTACAACAAAAGTTATTTAAAAATGGGCTTTATATCGAGATAGAGGAGGATAAAGCTCAGTGTGTCATTTGCGCGCAAGTCTTTCAAAACAGTGCAATGCTTCCAGTGAAATTGCATCGTTGATTTGAAGGCATTTAACATACACTAAAGAAATCGATTTTTTTTCAATAGGAAGAGCACTGAATTAGCTGCTTCTCAACACTGCATGAAAACTCATGCAAAAACAATTAATGGAAATTCATTAAAAGATTCTTTTTTCTTGGTAAGTTATTGGATGGCAAAGGCAGGCAAAGCTCATACCATTGCGGAAATCCTCATAAAACTATGTGTCAGTGATATTGCTCTTTGTATGTCAAATGAAAAGGTAGTAAAACTTATATCTTAAGTGCTACTATCAAACAATTCTGTCAAGAGACTGATAGTTGACCTGTTAAATGAAGTGAAAGAATTTCTAGTTTCTCGAAACCAACTTAATTAATTTTCTCTTCAAATAGATGAATTTCCTGACATTACGGGATTAGTGATTTCATTGAGTACTGTTCGTCATACATACTCTCACACACAACGGATGTTTAAACACAAGCCATAAAACCCAACCAACACACAGAATGCTTCGAAGAGGGCCTCTTATTGTGCAAACTACTATCTGCCCATAGAATAGATGCTGAAATATATATTTTTTAAGAACCAGCAAAATTTTATGAGCTAATTGCATCGATGTGTGCAAAGATGGTGTAAGAGGTTATGACGGTTACAATGGTCGAAAAGGTAACCAAAATAGAAAAGAGCTCGAAGTATTGCAGTAGTAGTCATTGTGTTCTCCACAGACATGTTTTAGCAAGGAAAAAATGCCTGCATCCTTTAACAAAGTATTCAGATGAATCTGTGTCCGAATTATTAACTACTTAAAATAAAGGCCATTAAAGTCAAAGCTTTTCAAAATACTGTGTGAAGATATTGGAAACCTTTATCATTCTCTGCTCCTAGTTAGAGAAGTAAGATGGCTCTCACATGGATATGCACTCTCTTGATTATATGAATTACGTTTAGAAGTTCTTGCTTTACTTTTTTTAGAGTACCATAATAACAAATTAAAAGAGATTATTAAGGAAGAAAATTGGAAATGTTTATTTGCTTATTTGGCAGATATTTTCGCCAAATTGAATGAAATGAATGCTTTACTACAAGGGAAAACTATAACAATGGTCACTAAACAAAAACAAAGTTCTAGCGTTCAAGAGGAAAATCAATTTTTGGGCAGAGAGTGTGGAGGAGGGGGAGATCATGTGTTTCCCTCTTCTCAACGATTTTTTGAAAGACAAGACGTTTCAGCTTGGGAACAATTTGCTTCATGAAATCCTCTAACTCCTCCGAAACCTGACGTCACCGATGGAGCATTATTTCCCAACAGCTCAAAATGAGAAGCTGTAAGAATATGAATGGGTGGTCAACCCATTCGCTGTATCGAAAAAGCCCCACATTGTATTGTCGAATGAATATCATTAGTTGATAGAAATTTCCACAGATTCAACATTGAAATCTACTTTCGATATTGATAGTTGCTCACACTTTTGGATGCGTTTGGGTGACAAAAATTTCTACCCCCTTGTTGAAAAAGTAAAACGTGTTCTACTTCCATTTGCCACAACATACATGTGCAAATCCGAATTTCCCATCTATGCCGGCACCAAAACAAAATTCTGAAGCTGTATAGATGCTTAACCTGACATACGTATCCAGTTGTCAAGCATTGGGCCCGACTTTTGAAAATTGTGTCATCAGAGACAACCTTCACATTAAGAGTCCATTATTATTCATACAAACTCATCTCTAGTAAAGAAGAACGCATTGTGTTTCGTCGACGAGAAATGAATATTCCTGGGCTATAATTTTTGTAGGTATTTGTTTGTATTTTCTATAAATTAATAACTAATTGAATTCTGTTTGTATTGATATTTTTGTTCTGAAAATTAAGATGTTATGCAACGAATGTTGCTTTTCTTTGCAATATATTCCCTTCATTCGATTAGAAATATGGCTTGCCAAGTGTGTTAAACGATGTAAGTAAATCCAACATCAAGTGATTATAATGTGGGAATTCTGACTAATGGAAAATAGTTTAAAATTGTTTCCATTCCTCACTAAAAGACTCTTTATTCGTCATGGGGTTATTGAAAACGATGGTAAAAAAATTATGGAGTTTCCAATTCCGATGGTCTCTGAGCGGAAATTTACTAGTTACTATGCGCTTGACTGACAGGGTCCACCATGGATTTTTGTCTGAAAAAGAGGTCCGCCAGATAAAAAGGTTGGGAAGCTATGTTCTAGATGACGCTTTAAAAGAGACTGTTGTTACTTCATTGCTTACCTTTTAACGGTATTTCGTTTTCGAGATATTTTTCAAAATATTTTATATTATATTTTTATCCTGAGTATAATAATAAAGAACATGTCTTTAAAATGTTGTTAACTGTCCATAAATATAATTACGATACTGGACCTTTAGGTTTTTCGCTTTCGATTTCCACGTGAAGAAGATTTAAAACGCTAATGGCTGTGTGCAATTCCGATTGAAAATATGGAAGTAACCAAACATTCTGGGATAAGTAAATTAATTTTATTTACTTTTCCTGGAATGTTTGGTTCATTCGCATTATTTTTATCTTGTTACTTTATTTTTGAAATTTATAATAACATTAATGTGGTAATAAAAAACTTCTCTCAAAGGAAATCAAAAGTGAATTCCTTTGGAATTTTTTTAAAATTTGTAATGCGTAAAATCATATTACTCAAAATTAAATTTTGATAGAAAAATAAAATAATTATTTATTTTTTGCTTTATCAATAATAATAAAATGCTTAAGTTTAAAGAGAACTGTAATAACAGATAAATTCTAAGTTATTTCGAAATTAATTTCATGCACCCTAATGATCATATCAAACAAAACATCTATTATTAGTGGAGAAGAACTGAGATTTCTTTGTTGCATGTATATCAGCTTTCTTAATTTAAATTTTACTTCTATGTGTATAAACTGCATTTCAAAGTAAGCAATATTTTAAGGACTAGTGAAACTTTAAATGAGATAAATGGTAATAAAAAAGTTATGATCCAACAATATCCGAAATTACATTCTAGTGCTGTAACTTGTGTCTTTAATGGATGTTGAAAATGCGTAACATATAAAGATATCATCAAGAGGATTCCTCAATTAAACCGCAAAAATGTGTTGTTGTTGTTCCAAGAATCTGACGGAGTCAGATCGAATCCAGGAATCCGTTGACGGAGAGGAAATCAATGACAAGGCGGGGAGAAGTGTATATTTCGTCCCATAGTACATTCATACAATTCAGGATATGCTCAGGATAAGCTTGGTGTTGGTTTTTAGGAGAAAGGTTTGGTTTAGTTTGTTTGTCACTCAACGGTCATTTTTTGTACACGAGGGCTAATTAGACCAGGACTTACGGTTTAAAGTGGATTTCAAACCACTACAAACATCCATGCCCTAGGTAGGATTCGAACCCACGAACTGTTCAATCGAAGGCAAGAGCGCTAACCATTCGGCTGCCAATTCGGTTTTAGGAGAGAGGGGAAAGGTCTTGTTACCCGCAACAAAACAGAGGCATTTCAGGAAGCCAGAGGTGAGACGTGCAAGGCAAGTGCTGAATTTCCTATCACATGAAAGAAAGTCCTGGCTTTCTAGTCTTGTAGAAGTGGTGTTAATCCAAGGTACCTGCCAATCGGTTTTAAACTGGGCTTTCCTCAGGGAAAAGAATTCAAGGTAGGTAAGCGTGGAAGAAGGAGCAGGATGACCTGAGCCTTCTTTTGCTAAAGTATCTGCTATTTCATTTCCTCCAATATCCACGTGAGACAGGATCCATTGAAAATAGATATTATGCCGAAGGCAGACAATTTTAAGCTTGTGTAGAATAGAAAGGCTTGCTTGGTCTCCTAAGCAAGTCTATTTTTGCAGGTGTTGAATTGAACTACGGCTATGCGTTAATATCCAGACATCACTATAATTAGTTTCGCTCATGATGTATTCCAATCTGATGTTAATGGCTATTAGTCCGCTACGAAAAACAGAACAGAAGTTGAGATTACGTTGACTAAGAGAGTTTGTCAGTAGGAGTCTCGATGAGAAAACTCCGCTGCCAGATCGGTGATTTTTTTTGTTGCAATCAATATAGATTTTTATGTCATTTGGTATATTATTAATAATTTCCAAGGTAGTTGTTTTAGCAATTCAGAGGTAAACAATCCCTCTTGATGACTGCCGTAGGAAGATCGTAATTGATATGTACATTGGAAGAAGCCTCAGCAGGGTTCAGAACGCAGTGAAGGGCATGTGGTTCGACATTGTTCTCGATTAAGTGCAGTGAGTTAACCAGACTGAAGGGACTGTGCTTCTTTAATCTTTGGAACGGAGTTCAGCTGCTTAGGTAATTTGATGTGAGATTGCCTTGGCCATAACTGTTGAGTTTATTGTAATATTTGACCGGACATGTTTGTCATCTGTTACGGAGATGTTGTAAGTCTGCTACGAAAAGGACTATTTCTGAAGGACAGCTGCGTTTCAAGCCAATAATGATGCTTGCAGCACTCAATTGGACTTAAAAATACTCAACTGTGTGAAGAAATTGTTCAAAATATAAAGAGTGAGACTTTTGGAATACAAGCAAAAATACTTTTTCGCAAATTTAGATGAAATGAAAAAATGCTTGAAAACTTTAGATATTCTGGATTTTTGGGCTGTAGTCAAAAGAAAAAGCAATTTTATGTTTTTAAATATTGGCTATAATCCACATTCAAATTTGTGTACTTCTATTGTTATAGATGAATATATGATTATAAATAGTTTCATTAAAAATGTGACTATAAAAAAGTAAATAAGTATTCTTTACCATTCCAAATTAATATTGTTACTGATATTAGTAATATACAACAAAATATTAAGCAAATTAAATTAAATCAAAATTATGAGGATTATGAAACATATTTGTATGATTTAAATGATAATATTTTATCTTGGTTGTCAGAAAATACTGTAAATAGAATACAGAGAAATGTCTTGTGTTCTGTTAAGGAACCGATCTCTTTTTAAAATGTTATATTACTTGTCGTTTGTACTTATCATAGAGCATATACATTTTTAGTAATTTGGGTTCTGAATGAATCTGTAATTTACGTACCTTTTGAAAAATTGGAAAATTGAGATGCTGTTGAAGAAGTAAAATACTTCAACAGCAATTAAAGAATTTTACTTCTTCAACAACAATGAATCTGTAATTTACGTACCTTTTGAAAAATTGGAAAATTGAGATGCTGTTGAAGTAAAATTCTTCATAGACAAATCATGTATAAATTATTGCAAAAAAATTATGACTCTATAGTGATTAATACTCAATCTAAAAATGAAAAATTCAAATCTTTCCTAATTCGGAAAAAACTTATATAATGTTTTTTGTATCAGAAGTTGTATCCAATATACGAGGGTCACTCAGAAATTTTTGAGATACAACTAGGTTTTTAAAGTTATACTTACAAAATTTTAGGTGTGCTCAAATTTGTCTCCTCCAGCATCAATGCACTTTTGTAGAAGAATTTTTCACAGATTAAATGCCTCAAGATATTCATTTCTTGGAATAGATGAAAAATATGCATTTATAGCCACATCAATCTCTTCTGAATAAAAACGACGTCCACGTAAGTTCTTTTTTAGATTACAGAATAACCAAAAGTCGCACATAGCTAGATCAGGTGAAAACGGCGGATGTTCAATCACTTTAATTTGTTTTTGTTTAAGAAACTCAACTGTTAATCCGGCTGTATGTGAAGATGCATTGTCATTGTGAAGCATTAGTCCCTAACATTTAGTTCTTGTAGAGTTTCTGGAAGACATTTAGTGGCATACCAGTTTGCTGTTACTATCTTCTGTCCTTATAACTTGATGGCTTTGACCAATCCCGTACTTCTGAAGAAAACGGCATACATCACTTTTTTCATTGCGCATTGTTTTTTCACCATTGTCGGTGTGGGATCATCTTCAAAGACACATACTTTGCTGTCTTGACGTGTTGAAACGTCAAAAAACGGTATGTACGTTTCATCAGCTGTTACAATTTTAGAAAATATGCGGTAACCACCATCATTTAGCAATTTAAGAGTATTTTACTGATTCTGACACTTTCCTCTTTTTGGTGCTCAGTTACATTATAAGGAACTCAACGGCAAACTACTTTTTTCATATGTAATTCTTCATGAATGATTTTGTGTATGGCTGTGGATCCAATGTTATGTTCTTTCTGTATTATTTGATAGGTAAAGCAATTATCATCCATTAGCATTTTTTGTTATGGCAGACACATTATCCGGGATGACTGCAGACGACGGCCTTCCTGTGTGTTCTTCATCCTGAAGAAAATTGCGACCTCTTCTAAATTCTCTAAACCATCTGAATACAGTAGCACGAGCTGGAGATTCATCACCGAATGGTAATTGCAACCTTTGAACGTATTCTTCTTGATTTAATCCTGCTTTAAAATCGTAGAGAATCATAGCGCGAAAATGTTCTCGCGTCGACTCCATTTTCTCTTCTGCTTAAAATTTATTCTATTCCAAACAAGTTGAAGTAAGTCAGTAAAAATCGTCTTCTGTGTTAAAATACTTTGTATTTTAAAATTAAATCGTTATTTTTATTTTTTAAATTCTCATCTGCGCGTATATCAAATATTTCTGAGTAAACCTTCTATATTTATTTCCTTTTAAAACTAAAGTAATTTTGAAAATAAGTTTTAGGTATTTTCATGTAGTTTTAGACATTATTAGGAAAACATCAAAATAAATTGAATAAAAATGTTATAATTATGTACATATTTTAATTTTGTTCTAATATTAATAATGTACTTGTGATCTAATATGCAAAATAATGCTTATATTTCAAATTAAATTTGTGCATTATTTTTAGAAGACCAGCCTCTTTCTTATAGGAAAATTCTTTGTAAATCCTAGGGTACTTTTCATGGAGCGTGGGCGAGAGATTTCCAGGCACTTCGCGAAACCAGAATCAATCTCCTTCGGTTCTGATTTCATCCGGGTCTTCCTTTACCTAAAGTATGGCAAGCCCTGGATAAATTGCATCATGCCAGAAAAATTAAGAAACACGAAAACTGATTATTCTCTGATTTGTTACTTGAGTAATTTCCTCCTCGTTCAAATGCCGAGATATTTCCATTTATAAGCAGTGAATACAACATATTCTAAGAAAGGAAATTAAATACTGACACCCTATATCTTTACAAACGTGTTTATATTTCAATTTGCACTGACGCTTATTTTAAAACGTAAAGAAGACAATAAATTCAGAATTGCACTCGAGAAATTACTCATTCCAGTTCCAAGGAATTTATTTTTAAAAGTCCATGCAATCGAAATTCTGTCAGAGACTGTTGAAAGTTGTGGAAAAAAAAGTACACATCTGCTACCTGTTATCATCTACTGAAAGTAATATTAAATTTTAAGCAAATCCACTCTCAATCGTTTCAACACACTGCACCCGGCTAATGTTTAGAGCAGGTAACATTTCCCCATCTTTACTTTCAAGATTTCATGATCCAAAAAAATTGATTACCAGAATAAGTGTGTACATGCTTGATCGAGAACTATGCCAAAAATTTAAACGTTATAAACGAGAGAATCAAGTATGTTTCTTCAACATCCAAAATTATTTCAAGAATAAAAACAAGTATTAATCTAGAATAATTAGACAATATCTAAAATCACGAAACAAAAATATTAATGTCAGCATTTTAAAATATTAGACACATTAAATCCACTTTCTCTGTCGAAATTTTATATTACCGTACAATCAAATACAAAATTTCCACAAGTATTCAATTAGTTAACAAAAATGTTTAAATTCTTAGTATAAGCGTTTTTTTACAAACATATTTGAAAGCCACACATATGTGCAACATACACATATCTACACCTGAAACATGAAACTTATATAATTTTTTTAAGAGAGTTTTATTTAAAGATAGTCAACTATTTATAAAAATTGTCCTTTCAGGAAATATAGTCTATGAATTTAAGAATATTATATTATATTGTTTTGGAAGTCAATCAACTTTATGAATAAAAATTAACAAAAAAAATGTGTTAATCAAGAATGTTTACTATTCTTCCTAATTTTGGGAAAAAGATTACTTAAAAGTATTATTCAATACATTTGAGAATTTTTTAAAAAATCAGCAGACTTCATTCTGGCAAAGAAATTTAATCCGTGTCATTTTTCAGTTCATGTAAAGTTTGCAACTACAGTGCTGAGCCTGAAGATCCATTTTATGAATTCCTTAATCAAATGTTTACTAGAGAAAATATATTTCTAATAGAATCGATTTCCAACTGACATAGAAATGTGTACCACAATTCAAAGAATTTAAAAGCTTATCGTAAATTAAATTCTAAAATGTGGAATTTTTTCCAATATATTCTTTTAATTTTTAACATAAATATTTCCTATGTATTCAAAAAAGTCTCAAGAAAATAAAAACAAAAATAGCATCAAAAATAACGAAGAAAGAAAATTTTTCTAATAAATTCTTCGTCATTTGGAATCCAGAAAAAATACATTTTTTCTGCGCATCCTTACTTGGTTAAATTGTACGTTTTAGTAAAGCAAAGATGTCTACAACTGAGCTGGCACTGTGTGTATACTTAATTTTCTGCTTATAACCATTAGTTAATTATTTGCGTGTAATTTGCCCTTCTCTTATAAGCGAATGACAAATTACATGCAAATACCTATAGGTGCCCACTTTTGTGGACTGAAAAGCCAATAATCACAGCCTTGTGATTTTGAACTATTGTTTCAATAAAATGAAGAGGAAAATCATAGTTGATTAAAGACTACGTTTTTAATAAAACAAATATGTCGACAACTGAGCTGGCATTGTAATATATTGCTTAATGTATTGTCTATTACCATTAATTAATAACATTTACATGTAACTTGCAAAACGCTTATAGATGCCCATTTCTGCAGACTGAAAATCCAATAGACATTGTTTTATAATTTTGAATTATTGTTTTGGTAAAATGGAGAGGTCAACTCTTCGAACTGGTGCCTTCATCTCGCCTATCCATACAGAAATTGCCTCTACACTCAAATATTGACATAACCTGATTATATCGTCAAGAAAGAACGTCATAATCACTTATCAAAGCCACTAATTAGTTTAAAAAATTTCAAATTCACAATGTCAATTTCTATAGAAACAAACATATTTTTGCTTTATTAATTCAATTGCTAGTTATTAATAGTGATGCAGCAAACAGAACTTCTGAAATATTGAATTAATTTACAATGTTAGTTTTAAACATAAAACAGGCTCACTTTTTCGTTGTATTTCAACTATTATTTTAGTATCACACTCGGGTCGTTTACGTTTACTCCAGCAAGGTCCCCAGTGCCTAACCCAAGAAGGGTTCTAACACTTTGGGTAGGAGTTGTTGGAAGGAAAAAACAATAGGAGGATAGGGTGGAAGAATAGCGAAGACAGTTGCGTATGTTGCGCAATTTAGAAAACAAGATTATTGAGTACAAGTAGAAAAAAAGGGTAAGCAGGATAGGGGAGTAAAGACAAAAAAACATAATACAGTGGGATGAAAGTAACATACAAGGAAAAGAGAATACAGGTAAAAGTCTTGATCAATTAAGAGCAGTAGATATACTGCAGTCAAATGTTCTGTGAGTGGGAAAATAAGCTATGAGAGTATGTACAAGTAATACTGTTTTAGTAGTCATGAGAAGACTGTGAATGAGTTTGAGAACAGGTGAGATATCGGTAGAGGGAGAGTGGCTCCTAATACTCCGTATTTGAGTCAAACAGGTCCCCTTCGCTATCGTCATCATCATCATCTCCGTTCTCGTTAGGGTATCGGCCTTCCATCCGGAAGGGCGGGGTTCCATTCCCAATGCCGCCAAGGATCCACCGAGTAGATGCGATATACGTTCTCTTTAAATATGTGGAATCGAAAATCCTGTGGTCGGTTGTTGAGCAGTTACCATAGTTGCAATGGTCTGTTGAAAATTTTCTCCTCTTTCAGATCAATGTCAAAATTGAGGGAGAGGATCCTCTGGTAGTGCCATCTATCGGAGGATTTAAAAAAAGAACAAAGATGTACTTTCACCTTTGTGGTGCTCTGATTAAAAGGAAAGACTATTGACTTAAAATAGCAATGCCATGACATAGCGAGCTGGATTTGTCCAAGTGTCATAAGTAACAACAGTATTACCCTCACATATATTTAAACTCTGGGGTGTAATGTAACAGGCCTCCTCGTGGTGCACCCCTGGTAACGTTAAATTTGTTACAGCCTTCATCTTTCTCTTGCATACTTCATTTTTATTGAACTGCAAGACTTATTATGGTCGAAAGAGCCAACATAAGGACGTAATTAAAAAAAAATATTTTGTCATGAATATTACGGTGGAATTTTACATTTTCCTTTATCTTAATGGAAGGAATTTAAAAAGAAATTGTTTTAATTATTTTTTACTTTTAAATTCATATAACATTGACTATTTATTATTTCTGATGATGTTTTACCTTTAGAATTTTTTGTGTCCAATAGTTCTTTTTTATGATATCCGTTCTTTTTTTTATATATCTATTATTTTATGATATCCGTTACAGTACATTAATTTTTGTCGATAAGAAAAGTTACCTAAAGATTTTCATACAAATTTCATTTAAAATGTATTTATGTAGTTGTTGCATGCAATTATGACAAAATTTTTGATATTTTTTCAGTTGATGATGCTCAATATATATTTTAATAATTTTTTACGTCTTATAATACATATACAGACGTAAAAGAGAGAATCAATCATAAAAATAGCCTTATTCTAAACCTTCCATGAAATCAACTTAAGACAAATATAAATACTTGAGACAACTTAAGACAAAGTCATAAGAATTGCGTTATTCTGAACCTCGTATAAAGATCAACTTAAGAAAAATATAGGATTTAATTCGAAGAATATCCGATTTTTTTTTCAATACCGAAACATTGCATATTAATAAAATTAATTTGAAGAATTTCCAGTTATTAGATTAAGTTAGGTTAGTACGTTTTTGGCCATTTATTTCTCCCACGAAATCTGCTGAACACAATCAACTGCCTCACAATTTTGAAGCGTAGAAGTGGACATTTCATGTAACACTAACAGAATTCTAAACTTGTATAGGTTCACTCAGTTTTTTCGGTTTGGTTAGGTATCTAACCTCGCTGCCACGAGAATAAACAGAGAAACGCTACCCCAACTATTACTCTTTTCTCTCTTGTTCAGTTTTTATATAGCACAGTCAATTCCCCATTTCCTATCAACGCCGAAGCGACGTTTTCTTCAGCTGTGCTGGAATTTTTCCCTCTGTTATTCACACCTCCCAAGGGGTCCACTGACTGACAATCTTCAATGGACTGAAACTTTCAAACAGAGGAAGTTAATAACTCTTGTACGAATCTAATCTTAGTTCTTAGATTTAAAAATAATTAAATTGTTCACATAAACGCTTCAGCAACAGCTTCTTGATCAACATAACTGATATAGTTAGCTTATTTTTAGTGATGCGTCATGAAGTCCCCAAAAAACCTTTCGCATTTGTCCAGGAAATAAAATTTACCATATGCCTGAATCATATCTAGCAAAGCATTTTTCCTCTTACGATGCTGCGTGAGTTGGTTCCGTGTTAAGAAATAAATATTGGCATCTTACTACCAATTCCAGAAAAGGATACGCATCCATTTTGGATTTTCAACTGAAAGTGGCACTACAGCATAAAAAAACCCTTAATAATTACTTTCACGATGGTGTTGCTTGCCCAAACATTAGTATTAATAGTTACCATCAAGAGAGGAAACGCACGTTGGAATTCCCCTGCCTGAAACCATGGAAAAATTCTTAAAATTATCTGTCAACATATTGCTTATGATTTGTTGGAAGATTCAAAATCACGCATTGATAAAACATCTGCAGAAAAGTCCTGAAAATGTATTTCCCGAGAGAGAGAGGGAGGGATCAAATATTGCCTCCCTACAATAATCACCAGAAAATAATACACAACTCCATACTCAGATATCTGGAGTAGAAAGAAAAATTGTTTGACGCGACAGAATTCCTCTTCCTTATTCCAAATTCATTGGTTTTCCTTTTTCAGTCACTTGAGGAACGAATAAAAAGTCTCTCCGATCTTCACACCCCAGCAGTGATCCCCGTGCAATCCCAGTGACGAACTTTTCTTTTTAGTCCTGTCGAACCGAAATTCCAGTTCGTCTTTTTCACCTATCGGGACTGCAGGAAGACACTTAGGAGTTCAGAAAAGAAATGAAAATGCTCTCTTAAGCCTTTGAATCTCATTTCTGTAAGCATGTTCCTTTTTACTATGAAGTTTTTTTTATCTCTCTCTTCTTGAGACAGTAACTTAGTCGGATTCACATTAGTTTCTTTGCTATTTTATGTTTGTTTTTTAGAAGGCCCGTTTCAGTTGATTAAAATATTTAAGACACTATGATTGATAAAGGTTAAATTTACATAAATCTTGATATGAATAATTATTTGAATTTATCTGTTTTACAGACCTACACACAGGAGCAGACGGAGTACATTCATTTAGAACTTTGGTACATGTTTGTTTCATTATTTTCTCAAAAATGTCTTTCAAAAAATATCACCAAACAATAGAATAAGTTTTTTGTTTTCTCCAAGTATTTCTATGAGAAACCTACTCAGAATTTAAAGAAAATGTTGAAATAATGACACCCTCTGATATTGTCATTTATACAAACAGAATACACTAATATAAATATATCAAGTCTTAAGATCTTGTAATGAGCATAGGCTTCTCAACACAATTCTCTTTGGCGGAATTAGGCATACATTTTGCCGAGCTGGCAGCCGAATGGTTAGCGCTCTTGCCTTCGGTTCAACAGTTCGTGGGTTCGAATCCCACCTTGGCATGGATGTTTGTAGTGGTTTGGAATCCAGTTTAAACCGTAGGTCCCGGTCTAATTAGCCCTCGTGTGCAAAAAATGACCGTTGAGCGACAAACAAACATAGGCATACATTTCATTTCACTTTAGACTCAAAAATCAATACTTGTAAAATGTATTCATGTGTATCCTTTTACTTTCTAAGAATATTTTTGTATTAATACTCTACACAATATTAAATCAAATAATAGTTTAATAAATCAATAACATATAATAATTGATAATATGACATGATAAGTTCATAAAAATGTAGCTGATATCTAATAATTTATTAATCAGTTTGCATATTTATACTATCATTTTTTACAAATGAGTCTAGAACCAATCACGTTTTGCGGTAAGTTCAAAGTGCGTTTTTAATTTCGGAGTAATTATAAAAGCATTTGATCGAAGAAGAATTTTTACAACCGCAAATACACAATAATTTTTATTTGTGCTATCTCAAGTTTAGTAGCGCTGAAAAGCTTCCAAAAATAGAAGAAGAAAAGAAAATCCTTCTTTTTAACAGAAACACCCATTACAATTTGCATCCATTGCTAAATATCTGAGAAAGGCCACGGTCCCTTGGTTGATGAGGGCATTTAATCTCGTTATCAGAAGGCAGTGAGTTCGAATTCAGACACAACTGAAGATCCACCATGTTCATTCATGGCGGTTGGAGTACATTAAATAGGCATGTGTTCGCAATGCCCTCCATGTGAAGTTATACCTCAGAGGTGGCAGGCTAAGACTGAAAGCCATCTGCTGTGACACAGCTTTTAAGCGACGAAGACACACCCACTTTCGAGGCTACTCTTGCACACCCACTGTGTGCTCCACTGCATCATCCCTTAAGCTACATGTGCTGCTGAAATGACTGGAACCTCCTTGTGGTACCCGGGTATTAGAAATAAAAAAATGCATGAGAAAAGGCATGATTTTAAGATCATTTCGCTAAATTATATTTAGAGTTTACTGTAACATCACCACAAAATAAGTAAAATAAGTGCACATATTTCCATGAAATATACCTTGGCCAAATGCCAGCAAAATTAGAGTATATTTTTGTTCTCTCCTTACAATGAAACAACTGGAAGTCTAAATTTGTAAATTCCTGAACACATTTATGAAAAATTAGGAGATATTGTCTGAATGTATTACACTGTTTTTATGTTTCGATATACAGGGTGAAAATTTTATACTGTTGTCAAAATTGTACTGCTTTTGTATTTAATTCATATCTACAATTTTTTATAACAATTTCATTTGCTTCAGAGATATTAATGCTATTAAAATAAATAGATAGTGTTTGTTCCCTTGTTTGAAATAATATTCCAAACCAACGACGACAAATAATTGCTCTATTTAGGCTGTATTAAAGCAAATTTAGATTACCAGAAAGCTGAATATCCACAGACAAATGGTATTCAGTATTATAAAACGATTCTTAGATTTTGTCCATGACGGTAATAGACCCCGAAAAAAAAGAAAGAAAGAACTGGGGAAACAAATGAAATTCACAAAATTATTAAGAAACGAATTAACCGAAATCCAAGAAACTCAATGATAAAAATAGCTAAAGAAATAGGGGATGACAAAGAATCAGTTAAAAAAAATTACAAAAGAAGAACTTGGACCTAAGCCATATAAACTTCGAAAAGTATAGAAACTGAGTAAAATAAGCGTAAATTGTTCCAAAGCTGATTAGCTCTCCTTCGAAAGTCCGCAAAAGGCGCATGAAAACATTTCATCTTCACGGATGAAAAACTTTTCACAATTGGACAATCCTATAATCGTAAAAATGACCGTTACTGGTCATCTGATCATCCTGGAATATCCACTGGAGAAGAAGGTAGGCAAAAACCACAGTTAGTTATGGTTTGAGGAGACATTTGTGAATCTGGAAAAACTCTTTTGGTTTTCATAGATCAAGGCGTCAAAATGAACAAGACCATGTACAGCAATGAGATTTTACAATCGGTTTTACTTCCTTGGGCCCAAAAGCATTTTAAAACAGCATCTGGACAGTTCAACAAGATTCTGCCCCTTCTCATAGAGCAAAAGCAGCGCAAGACTGATGTCAAGCAAATCTTCCAGATTTCATACATGTGGGAATGTGGCCCCCTATTCACCTGACTTAAGCTTGATGGACTATAGTGTTTGGTCTATTCTGTCATCAAGAGTATGTTCTAAGCAACATCAAAGTTTGGAACGTCTAAAAGCTACTCTTAATAAGCAATGGGCTAAATTAACACCTGATGAACTGTTGCCCATTGCAGAAAATTTTGGGAGACGTTTAAGGCTCTGTATCGATGCCCAATAGTTCCATTTCAAGAATAATTAAATATGTCGCCTATAAGTAGCAAATGACTTAAGTAAAGTTAATTTTTTGAAAATAAATTCCATATTTTTAGTTTAATAAAATATTTTTTGTCAACAGAGTAAAGTTGTAATAGTAAGCTTTTCGTTAAAGACAGGCTTATTTCTGGAAAACATACAATCATTGCAGGACACCTAAAAGAAAAAAAAGGCACCGAAGAAAATCATTTAATATAACAAAAATAATTAAGAAATTAAATTGGGTACTGAAATACATTGGAATTAAATGTCAAGTTTATTCGATTCAATACAATTTTATCGGGAAATTTTTAAACGCAATAAAGTATTCCCTTGTATAGTGTTGTCTAATTAAAAGTTTCTATGACAGATCTACAATAAATTTTTATTTTTAAAAATTTGAAGCAACTTTCTAATGTTGATTGTGTTAGAAATGCATCAATAATAAACATTCTTCCACTCCTAATGTAATCAACAGTGAATACTTTATGAGGCTTTTTTGACAAATTCAGAGAGAATTTACATTATCTTATCTTTAACAATTGACTTCAATGTGTCAAACATTATATCATTCGATCAATCCTACAATAAATTCAATAAATGCTGGGAAACCTAGCGATTTCTAAAAATATAAAGTATATAGGGGATTTTATACTTTGCACCAACTTATTTGCAACAACCCAAAAAATTATTTATACTTTATACTAAATACTGTACCGAACTGTGGGGTTTGTGTTGATTGAGAGTCGATAAAGTAACCTCTTAAAAATCACAACACTTTTATTCGTAGCATTTCAAGACAATGCAAGAAACTCCAGCAGAAGAAGTCACAATTATACAGCCCCACTTCAGCTAATACAACAGGAAACGACTTTCAAACACAGAAGTCTCTGATACCCCACACAAAGACAACAGCCTCTACGCATTGAACTAGCATTCTTGAGACTGGTTGCCTTCACTCGCTCTTCTCATATCGCGTGATCGGCGGTATTTATGCCTGTCTTGGAGTGAAAATCTAAGAGTTTCTTCACGTTTCTGGAAAGTTACAGGCAGTCCATTTGATAATTAATATTGGTCCTAATGCTTCATTGGTGGATTTTTCCAGAAAAACCTATTTTTGCAAAGTCTCCGAGAATTCTACCAAAGATCATCAAATCCCTAGAAAGGCCATTTTTAACGTAGAATACTCGTAAATTGCTCACTTTTTATCCAAAATCTGAGTACGTCAGATTTTGAATAAAAAGTGCGATAAAAAGTAAAATATCTCGGTCAGATATGTACGAGATATTTTAAGACTAGTAGAAATAATTTTTATAAATTTGCATTAATATCAACAAAACCAAGTACTATTTGATTTAAATATACATTTTAATGTCTCACAGATAAATATTTGATGGTTGAAATTTTTTTAAGAAATTTATATTTGCTAATAGATTGACATACGAACTCAAAACTTCCTCAGGCATTACTGGGTCATCACCCAGTAATTTGTTTTGAAATGGTGGTGTTGTTTGTGGATCAATAGGCCGGAACTCGCAGTAGATAGACAGCTTGGCTATCTATTTCAGATCCAAATTCCGCAGGCATGAGTTTTTCGATCCAGTCCAGAAGTCTTTTCCTAGCTGAGAATTCATAGCTGGACAGACCAAAACTGTTTCTTCCATTAAGGATCATTCGCCTAAAAGTTGTGTTTGGTCTCTTCCTGCATCCATTAGATGACATCGTAAGCCATTATTTGATAGGTTAAGAGGTTTTATTCTCAGGACGTGTCCAATCTATTGTCAGCGTCTCTTTTGAAGGTCATTTGTAATAGGCAAGCAATTTAGTTTACAATATAAACTGTTTGCAATTTTTTCCGGCTAATAAATTAGCAGAATATTTTTGAAACATTTTATTTGGGATACATCAATTTTGTTTTGCCCTAATTTGGTTAATTTTCAACATTTTGCACCAAATATGTATACAGATTTTAATCAGGCATTATAGGTATCGATTAAGTTGTTTTTCATATTTTTGCTCTGCAAATTTATAAAGACTTCAATAAATATGGTTGATTTACAATTAGTCTTTGTTTAATGCATGTCGGTAATCTAGATTTATTTATGCCTTATTTTCTTAATAAATCATTATATTAGAATAGTTTATGAGACCTAGATTACTTTACATTAATTGAGTCCTTATGGGGTAAGGTAAATGGGATCTCTTTTAAGTTCGAAACATATTACATCAAGTTACAGTTGTTGATACTTTACGAATTTTTGGACAGTATGAATTTGGCAACAAACACTACATAAAGGATGATGACTACATAAATTATATGTGTGAAACCGCAAATAATTCATCGTGTTACACAAAATCATAATCCAAATCTGGCCTTAATAATCATAAATAATAAATCATCAGGCCTTATATAATCATAATTCAAATCCGGCCTTAACTATCTTGTTAGTGTCTGATTGTAAAATGTATAATCTTAAAACTGAAGTTACTTCTAATAAAACATATATTAAAATAAATTGCATAAGCAAGCATATCTAACTAGGAATAATATGATAGTAGTATTAATGTCACAGAAATCAAAATAATAAAAATTGCAGAAGTTTAACTCATAAACAAATTGTAGTAGCACTAAAAACATGCACACGCTGTAAACAGTCGGGAGAGCCCAACTTTTGCCACCTGTAAGATTCCACTGTCGACTGGAAAAAGGATTAAAGTGATTTTATGCGATTAACAAAAATAAATCCGAACACAACCGAAATATCTTGAAAATTGTCCCTTCTCATCTAACAAATGAGAGTTCCTCCGAATTCCTACACGTTAACAAACAAAACTTATCGAGTTATTCGATTACCGAAATAGAGCCAGAAAGAAGAAAAGTAAATGTTAAATGTACAAAAATAGGTTTAAAGCAAGTTTTGGAAAAAAAAAAAAAAAAAAAAAAAAAAAAAAAAGTGTTTTAAATTGGTAGATACTAAATAATTTCGCAGAAAGCTACAGTTTGAATATATTTTAAAAATTAAAGCAAGTCATTAGCTTACAATTTGAAGTTGATAAAAAAGGGAAATTGCAAAACAAAGTAATAGTAAACAAAGAAGTAGTAGATAAAAGTATGTAATAAAAAAAGCAATCAAAACACTTGGAGAAGAATTTTGAAAAGCACAATACGAATAAGAGCTATCAAATGGCCAAAAAAAAATCAATAATAATTGAAATTTTAAAACCCACAGGAAGGAATTTTTAAAATATATTCAAAAGTGTGTCAGTGTTATCTTAAAAGAACTGCAGTAACAATTTTATAATAATCTTCTGTATGACCATTCCCAATTCTTGATTACTGTTAATATAATGGCTAACTGCCTATGATCCTTTTTGCATCATCACAAGGGGCAGAAGTGATGAAACATTACTTAGTGGAACCCCGAAAGTCGACATTTAATCTGTGTTTCAAGCAAGGAAAATATAAAGTTCATTTGTAAAGATATTCTGTGTAAAATATTTATTTGCATCAATTCCTCTTACTTTCATTTTTCCCCTGCATTCCAAGATAGATTTTTCCCCCAGTTTCCTAATTTATATGGATTCTTTTTATTAGAATTTGATATTATAGTTGTAAATTGATTCTTTTCAGAGCATTATTCAATTTAAATCAATATCATACTGAAAATGAACTATTATATTTGAGGAATCCGTTGAAAAGGATATGCTTTCATCATGGTTTAAAGACAATAAATGATATATCAAGTAAAGTGAGGATTTTGAAGTGTCAAGAGTGTTATTAATTTTCGGAATTTGTAGCAGGAAAAGTTGCAGACTTTTACCGCTATGTACTTTGAATTCTATTAGCTTTAAAAAGAACTCAAGCAATTTATTTTCCCTTCTTTAAGTTTGTAGGAATTCAAGAATTCCAATAAGATTAACTTAATATTAGTTTCTCAAGTACGTACAAGCTGATACATTCACCATAACAGACTCACAAGACAATATACCCTTTATTGAATACCGAAATGTACATTAAGCTCTGTATTAGAGTATGATGATAATGTACAATTACCTTCTGAAGCTGGAATTTCAAATTTCACAGTGTTTTCGTGTCCTACAGCCGGATTTGCTTTTGTTCCTAAGAGGCCTTCACAGTTAAAATCTGATCCAGTAAACGCTATTTCCAACAAAAACGGTGTTGAAGTCAGGCGTACCAGAAACGGAAAATTAATTATCACTACAAATGTTTATAAAACTGCAACAGAAATTTGTAGAATCGAAAGAGTATTAAATGTGCCTGTAATTCCCCATTACAAATTGAAAAATACACTACGAAATTTACTATCGCGTTCATATCAGTGGACGGAAGTCTAGAAAATATAGCATTAGAAATTGAAAATAACGGCCTTATTGTACCTAAAATACGACGTTTCAATAAAAAGGGATCTTCAAAAATTTCAGAAACTAACTTAGTAAGAGTATATGGACAAAATCTCGTCTCAAATTAATGTTTTTATCTATTGTGAATGTAAAGACTTTTGTGGATAAAGTTTTCAATATGGAATTAATTTACACATGAAACAAAAAAATGTAAAGTCCAATCAGCTTTATGCAGACTCTGGCTCACATCACAACAGTGAGTGAGCCACAGAGTCTGCATAAAGCTATTTAAATGCTCTAAAACAAATTTTGCTACAATTGTCAAATCTAATCCAGCATCAGAAATTACTAAAGCTAAAATAAATGACATAGTCACCTCAATACTTAAGAAATTTGAATAGTTAATCAACAAAAGAATTTTAGCTATTCAAACCCAACAAGAAGCCATTCTGAATACTATTTTCAAAAAATTTGAAGAAACTGTAAGCAAAATTTTTGAAACTGGAAGTCTTCCTCTGCTAGAAGGAAAACTTGGAAAAGTAGTCGAATCCAAAAGCAATCATCAAATCCAAGTAACAGTGACATTCATTTCAATCCAGTTTTGCCTGTATTTAATGTTGGCAACTCTTCTGAAGTATAGTCAGAAATAATTAAAAATGCAAAACTTAGAAAGGGAAGCAATAAATTTCCTAACAGATGGGACGCCGTTAACCCTGTCTAGTGGTCAGAATGCCTGACTGCGAATAGGGAGTTCCTGGGTTGGTTCGGGCATGGATGTACTTTCGCTCTCTATCTATCCTGTCTCTGTCCTTTCTGTGTATGAATGAAGTGTGAATGGTTGCCTACCCTATAAACGGATCCCTATGGCATGTGTGTACTGAAGAAGTCGGACTCCACACCAAATATTGTTCAGTTGGAAAAGTGGAGCAGCGCACCCCATATTGTCAGCCTAGCTGGCACAAAACAAAACAAAAAAAAAAAAAAAAAAAACATGGGACGTCACTTCTATCCTGGGTGCATCAGTCCATAGAAGTCAAACTGTTATCATAATAATTATAACATTTTTTATGTGGTTATTAATTTCACGGAATGCTTGAAGTGTTTCCAATAAGCGCCAATACACGAAATTTCATTATTTTAATTCTGAAGATGTTTTTGCAATACAAGAAACTTGGTTAAAATAGTTGACAAGATATCTTAATTTAACAAAGAAAACAGCCGAGGTGGTGACTTTCTCTTAGCAGTAAATAAACGCATTCCAACAAGACAATTTTCTCTTATCCGTCTCTCAAATAATGGCAGAGAACTCTTAGCTGTCAAGATCAAAGTGGCAATGACTATAATAACTATTATTAGTGTTTATATTCCTCCATACAAATTTTCTTCAGAGTGGCTTCATAGCATAATTTAAGGAATTCAGCCTCCATATATCATAATCGGAGATTTCAATATTAGACTCAATATTAGACTCATTTCAATATTAGATTTCATTAGGAAGCTGTTCTATTTCAGCAACCACAAATAACTTTCTAGAATGGGTTCAGGAAGAGAATTGCTGCCTTCTGAACTGTGAAATTGCAATATACATTACGGTCCACATTACAAACCTTGACTCATTGATTTCACCTTTGTTTCCCCAGAGATTTATCACCTAAGTCATATTGAAATTTACCCAGATTGTTTTTGAAGTGATCATTTACCATCTAAAACTAGCTTTACTATTGGAGATGTTAATCACCATACACCGAACAGATCACGTATCTTGCGATCAGGATTCTTTGCTTTCATCAAAACTGATCATGAAATTTCTAATCATCACTCTATTGAGTAATTCAACCATCTCTGCCTAAATAAACTTCATAAGTTTCGAAGATGGCAAAAAATGCCCTGTAAACCTTGTCCCCCATTGGTGGTTATCTCCTGGCCCAAAAAAGACGTATTTGGCATAAAGCTAAACTCACATGTGATAAGTACGTTTGGAAGGTATATCAAAGAACTGCAACAGAACTACATCGACTACTCGTATATCTATCTCGAAAATATTGAGACAAAATAATAATTGATTGACAAAACAAGCTGGAACATCAAAAAATATTTTCAACTTATTAAAAAAATCTCCAAAATAGAGTTACAGTATCTCCAACTTCACATATGATCCTATTACATAGTAATTCTCTAGTGACAGATCCTACCAATCAAGCTAATATGTTTACAGACTTCTACATTCGTTCACCAATTTCAGAGAGTATTTCACTGGATTTAAGTTCAAGTGAGGATTTCTCTTACAATAAATCCTTTACTGCATCTGAACTGCAAGAAGATTTGGCAAGATGCAAAAACTCGACTGTTGGTCAAGATAAGATATCTGCAAAAATATTAAAAGGTATCACTACTACTAACCTAGACTACCTTTTCTCTCTGATGAATAAATCATGGCTTACAGGTAATGTACCAGAAATATGGAAATCCTCCATTTTTTTGTCTTGTGCCAGCTATGCTGACAATATGGGGTGTGCTGCTCCTCTTTTTCTAACTGAACCATATTTAGTGCGTAGTCCGATTTCTTCAGTACACACATGCCATAGGACCCGTTTATAGGGTAGGCAACCAATCACACCTCATTCATACGCAGAAAGGACAAAGACAGGAGAGATAGAGAGAGAAAGTGCATTCATGCCTGAACCGAGATTCGAACCCAGGACCTCCCTATCCGCAGTCAGGCACTCTGACCACTTGGCAGGGAGGACAGCAAATCCTCTATTGTTATTTTGATTTTAAAACCAGGAAATATGGCCAATCTTGTGGCATCGTGTACCGTCCTATATCCCTAACTAGTGTCATGTGTAAATTAACGGGGAAAGAATGATTTTGAAGAGCTTTATTGACCATATATCAACCATATCTTTCTTTCAACCTAATCATCATGGATTTCTGCCACATAGAGATTGTGACAGCATTTTATCAATCATTCATCATCACATAATTTCTGCCAGATCCTCTAGAAAATTTATTGTTTTGGTTGCAGTGGATATTTCCAAGGACTATGATTCAGTTTGTTCAGACGACCTTATCAATAAATTTCTTCAAGTAAACATCAAAGGAAATGCTGCTTTGTGGATTCAACAGCTCATCACAACTCGCTATTTTCAAGTAAAGTGGAGAAATAAGCTATCTTTATGAGCCACCTCACATGATAGGGGAGTTCCGCAGTGAAACGTGCTATCAACTTTCCTATTCTCAGTGCTTACGGCAGACCTATACGATATATTTACTCCTGACATCAAATGCATCATGCATGCCAATGATCTGTTTCTGCTATATGAATCTGTTAACTTGGGGAAACTTCATCTGAACTGACATCTGTGACTAAGTGCAGATGCTGAAACTAACATCTGCACTCGGAATATTACAAAATTGGTGTCAAGAACGGAAATTATCTATAGACCCACAAAAAATGCTCTATGATTAACTTTTCTTCAAAACGACAACAACCTAATTTCAGCTTGTTCATCAACAATCCTCCTATTTCCTGGAATACAAATATTTGACTTTTGGATTACATTTTTCACACAATTTATTTTTCCGTCATCATTTTTATGAAAAGATCAAAAACGTTGAAGGCTTTAAAATGTATCGCAGGTAACAGATGGGCTGCTCGTACCGCTCATACTGAGCTGGCAGCCGAATGGATAGCACTCTTGCCTTCGGTTCAACAGTTCGTGGGTTCGAATCCCACTTTGGGCATGGATGTTTGTAGTGGTTCGCAATCCACTTTAAGCCGTAGATCTCGGTCTAATTAGCCCTCGTGTGCAAAAAATGACCGTTGAGCGACAAACAAACAAACATCGGGCCTCTCATCATCTTCAAATCGTAAAATCCATTACTGTCTCCATTTTGGATTATGGCTGTCATATATTTACTTCAGCATGTTCAATATATCGCAAAATCCTTGAAATTGTATATCACATTGTCCTAAGAATTGCTAAGTGGACCCCCATACCGATAATTCTACAAGAAGCAGGAGAAACTTCTCATCACTCTAGATATGAAATGCTCGGCTTAAACTTTTACATTCGGAATTTAAGCAAGTCAGCATTATCTCCTTATGCGTCAGCTTGGGAAAAGCTAACTTACAATCGAGTTAATCGTAATCATCCTCTGGCCATTAAAGCCAAATTGTGGCTCGACCAATAAGGAATAAATACATCATGCAAATAAGAAGTCCCAACAGAGTAACCAGAAATGTCAAAAAATCTCCATTTGTTCCTCGGGTCTCTCTTTTCAGACCAAATTCGCAAAAATCCTAGACTGTTAAAGAAATCGTGACTAGAAGACACACCGCTGTCAGTGTGGTGAACCTGAAACCATAGATCATGTTCTCCTAGAATGTCCTTTATGCGAACATCTGAGGAATCAACTACGAAAAAAATTAGTAATAGAAGCATTCTCATCCTCTTGGATATCAGAACTATTTACAAATCCGGGAATTAAAATTCCTGCTTGCTGAGAATTTCTACGCCTGTCTAACAGATTCTAATCTTAATGAAACATGAGAGTTGCAACTCAAAAAGCCCCTTGAACTATTTTCTAACACAAATTTATAAATCTGAATTTTCTTCTCATATCAAGACATCTTAGTGTTCACCGACTTCAGTTGACTTTACTTAAATAATGTTAGTCGATTGTTTATGTAAATCTTCTTCAAATACCTTCTTCAGTAAGAGCTACAAGCATCTTAGCATAAAGCTCCAAAAGTGTCCGCCATAACCTACCTACCTCTTCATACAAGCAGTTTTATTGTGATCAACTTTTCCAGGTATATAATGAATTTTCACATCAGTTTTATAGCTCAGTTGATTCGAAAGAGTAAAGCTTAATTAAATGATAAAAAAGTTTTCTTTTACAGCATAAGAGTAAAAAGATTTTTGTATAATAATTTAAAATATTGTAATAAACGCTTAATGAAAGTAAACTTTAAATGGAGAAAAGAAAATTAACAGAAAAAAATGTCTCAAAAAAGTTCATTAAAAAATATTCTTATGGCTTTAAAAATTCTGTTTCATTAATAATATTCTATATAACATAGAATCCCTTAAAAGCAATTAAAAAAGTATTTAAAATATTTTATTGTAATTTTTTTTATTTATTTATTTTATTATATTTTTTTTTCTAAAAAAATTTTTAAAGAAAATTTACTTTACCGCTATTTTTTATTTAGAGGAAAATATAATGCATTAGACTGAGTTTTTATTATTTTAATTCAAAGAAATATAGAAATTTATTTTTTGCTCAAATATTTGTAAGCAACTATTAATTAACTTTTTTTCAACTTTAATAAAGAGATATGCTGATTTTTGTGAGGATTCTTCATCAATTAATAAAATAATATTTAAAATAAAATAATTCAAATAATTTCCTCTCTCTCTCTCTCTCTCTAAATGGAAAATTCAGAAAAATATCTGATTATAAAAATGCTGAGCTTAAAGCTGAATATTTAGGAGATTATATCTTAATTCAGTATCTCAAAGACGGACTCCCACCTTAGGTATGATTTGTGTGTTCTGATGTGTACTGCAGCCCAAAGTCAAACTGCTCATAGTTCCTTTGTGACCTGATGGCTAATAATTGTGGAGAGTATGTGGGTTCAGAGCCACTATACACATCCAAAAACTATGTGGGAATCGAATCCATCAGCTGCGTCAACTACTTGGTGGTTACATGAGTGAAGTAAGAAACCGAAGTGCATTAAGCAAACCAATCCTATGAAATATAAACAAAAATGTAAATAGAAAGAATTATTAAAATTTGGAATAATTTTTTGATATTTTAATGTGCATTTAGTGCAAGAGTTCGCTCGTAAGACTTTTTAATTAAAATTATTTTATACATTTAAATTATTTTTCTTCATCTTCATATAAACAAACAATTTATTTAAATTAGAGGATGATCTGATAGACTCCAAAACAATTTTATTTATGATGACCACGAATTGGAAATGATTAAGAGTATTTTGCTAGATTTTCTAAATGAATTTTTTTCTATTATTTTAATAGTTAAAAGAATTGAATACCTAATAATAGGGAGTTTAGATGTCAAACCTTTCTGTGTACATTCAGAGAAGCGCTTTCATATACGTGAGTTTGATAGAAAGATATGAAAAACATGCAAATATAGAACTTGACAAATGTGCATGCAGAAAAAACTGATACATTTATGGTGTGAGTGTCATACCACCGATGGCAGACAATGTTTTGCATTAACATCTGCGATATAAATGTCTTAGACACTGCTGGTTTGCCATAGATGCTCTGTGCATAAAAGTATCTCCTTACTATAGTCATTACAACTGGAAAATCCAGGTGCTGGCTGAGTTCTGTGGTCACATTTGCTGCAGTAATTTGCTCTTTAGACATTATAATCCGATTCAGTACCTCACCGTTCTCTTTCCCTGAATCTCTCTTTCCGTTCACTAGTTCACTTCGTTGAGCTTGTGCAGCCGTGATGTGTACGCTGTCACGATTTCAAACGCCGTGACTTTGGAAACGCTTGAGCGTTTGAAATGTTTCGGTCATATTCGCTCCAGAGGCTCTAACACTAATTGGCAACCCTGGATATCTGAGAGAACTGATGTTGCTCTTTTAAAAATATATAACATATACAAAGCTTTAATAAAGCTATTACATACTAATATAATTTATGTATTTAAAAAGACATAATATCAGATATTATTACAACGAAACTTGTCAATAATTATCAAGCACTTACAAAAACTCTTTTTTATTTATGATTTTTTCTATTTTGATAACCACTTATGTATGCATATATGTATGTTTAGATATTGGCAATCGACTCAATGCAAAAGTAGCTGAAGTAGAATCACCTATATAATTTACACTAATGTGCATTTTGTTGTTGTTCTCGTGTGACAGCAAGCTGGCAAATTGGGGTACGTTGCTCCACTTTTCAAACTGAACCGTATTTGGTGTGGAGTCCAACTTCTTCAGTACACACACATGCCATATGGACTTATTTATAGGGTAAGCAACCATTCACACCTCATTCACACACAAGGGAAGGACAAAGACAGGATAAAAAGAAAGTACATCCATGTCTGAACCGGGTTTCGAACCCAGGACCTGCCAATCCGTAGTCAGGCACGTTGACCACTAGACAAATTGTCCGGCTGGTGTCCATAAATTAAGGATAATGCAAGTTAAGGCAAAGAAAAAGACAGAAGAGCAAAAGTAATAAGTTTAATAAATAGACAAAGTCTATTTATTAAACAAAAAATAAAGAGCAAAAAAAATTGCTATATGTTTGACATCATTAATAAAAATTTTGATTTTTATTCCCTGGAGCAAATTTCAAAAAAACCAATATAGAAAATATAATAAAAAACCTATTTATAAAAACCAATATAGCATGGTTGGTATGATGGTTAATATATAATATGGCCCCCAGATGATGCAATATAGGCCGTACAACGCTTAGGCATGCTGAGTATCAAATTATCGATCGATCTTATCTTGGGGAATATTACATCAATCATGCAATGCTTGCCAAAGTTCCGGTAGACACATGGGAGAGGATTGACGGGCTGCAATTCGTCGGCCAAACATGTCCCAAACATGCTCTATTGGATTCAACTCCAATGAGTATGCTGGCCAGTACACACGGGTGATATTGACCGATTGAAGGCATTCATCTACAATGTTTGCACAGTGAAGACAGCTGTTGTCTTCCATAAACAGAAATTCTGCACCCACGGCGCCCCGAAACAAACGTACATATTGTTCCAGAATGACATCCCGATAGATGTGGCAAGTCATGGTTATATTCTGAATAAAAAATTTCGTTCTGGAACACAGAATAATTCCTCCCGAATCAAGCAATCCTGCCTCACCGTAACAGTGTCTTTGAATGGTGTTCTCTTGGTGATAACCGGTACATGTCCCTCTATGGTAACGGGTACCTGTCCCTCTCTGGTAACGGGTACCTGGCCCTCTGGAAAGTCCGACGAAAATAAGATTGAAGGCTAAACCTGCACTTATCGGTAAGCATCACACAAGACCACTGTTGTGGTGTCCACAATTCCTGCTCTCTACTCCAGGCTAACCGCAGGTGACTGTGAGTTGTGGTAAGTGGAACACATCTGACAGGCCTAGGAGCATATAGACCAATGTGTCTTAAGCGTTTGTACACAGTCAGCCTTGGAAATGTCGAACTGGCAACTGAAGAGAGCCGATTAGACAAGTCTGATTCTGTGCTCCAACTGTTTCTATTGGCAGTAAGTGCAAAATAATGGTCCTCAATCGGCGTTGTAACGTCTACTCACTGTACCATCATCTTGGAACCGTTGCCAAAGCCTGGAGATGACACTGTGGATGATTCCAAGTTCCTCGGATACTTCCAGTAAGTACGTTCACATTCTAGACACCCAATAATACTACGACGTAAAACATCATCCAAATGCCATAACTATGCGGTTATTGCACTGAAAGGCTTTTAAAATGCTTGTGAACAATTTCACTTCTTTGCAACCATCACTCTCGTCATTGTGACGTACTATCGGCGTCATCTGGTGGTTTCTTATAATTTGCATAAAATTCTTTAAGATGCGTGATAATTCAACACGTGAATTTTTTTATTTTAGAGTTCAATTTCTGTGTGATTCTGAATTATCCTTAATTTAGGGACATGAGTGTAATATAAATGACGAATTTAAAAAGGGAATACAGTCGAACATTTCAATAAACAGAACACTGAGGAACAGATACAACTACCATTAGAACTACCTACCTAGCACTCATCAGGCCTATTTTAGAATACGGCTTCCCAATCTACTGTTGTGCTTCTAATTCCAATATGGAAAAGTTAGAAAAAGTCCAATTGAGTGCTGCATGCACCATTACTGGCTTGAAATACAGCTGTCCTTCAGAAATAGTACTTTTCAAAGCAGACTTACAACCTCTCTATATCAGAAGACAATCCTGCCTAGTCAAATATTACAATAAACTCAACAGTTATGGCCAAGGCAATCTCACATCAAGTTATCTAAACAACTGGACTCCGTTCCAAACATTAAAGAAGCACAGTCCCTTCAGTCTGGTCAATTTACTGACTTAATCTAGAACAATATCGAACCACATGCCCTTCACTGCGGCTTGAACCCTGCTGAGGCTCTTTCCAATGTTCACTTCAATTACAAATTTTCTACGACAGTCAAGAGGGATTGTTTACCTGAATTACTAAACACGCTAGGCTTAGAAACCATTAATAATATACCACCACATGGTGTAAAAATACATACTGATGGCAGCAAAATAGATCACCGAACTAGCAGTGGAGTTTTCATCGAGACTCCCCATGACAAACTCTCTCTTAGTCAACGTAATCCCGACTTCTGTTTGGTTTTTCGTAGCTAATTAATAGCCATTAACATCGGATTGGGATCCACCATGAGCGAAACTAATTATAGTGATATCTGGATATTAACTGATAGTCGCAGTTCAATTCAACATCTGCAAAAATGGACTTGCTTGGGAGACCAAACAAGCCTTTCTATTCTACACAAGCTTAAAAATGTCTCCCTTCCACATAATATCTATTTTCAATGGATCCCGTCTCACGTGGATATTGGATGCAATGAAATAGCAAATACTTTAGCAAAGGAGGGCTCAGGTCTTCCTGCTCCTTCTTCCACGATTACCTACCTCGAGCTCTTTTCCCTGAGGAAAACCCAGTTTAAAACCGATTGTCAGGTACTTTTGACTCACACCACTTCTAAAAGGGTAGAAACCCGGGACTTTCTGTGGCTCTTTCCTATGATAGGAAATCCAGCACTTGCTTTGCACGTCTTGCCTCTGATCACCTGAAATGACTCACTTATGTAGCGGGTAACAAGACCTTCACCCTTTGTCTTAAATGCCACGGACACCAAGCTTCTCCTGAGCGTATCGTAGATTGCATGAATATATTATAAGACGATATCTACACTTCTCTCCACCTTCTCATTGATTTCCTCTCAGTCAACGGATATCTTGATTTGGTCTGCCTCCATCAGACCCCTTGTAGATAAGTAACAACAACAACAATAAACAGAACATATTAAAAATTGGAATAGTTTACTAACACAGTCAACTTCATCAAAGGCTGTTGGCCTTGTTGATACAAAGTACACAATTCCAAAGAATAAAGCCACAAAACATGATTACCTGTCAGCACTATTGGGACTTACAAACTTCAGAAGAGCCACCCAAGCCTTGAAGATCTTATAATAATCACAAAATGCATTTTCATTTACACTTCATCAAAATATGTGCGTTGAGTTTGCAAGTTTTTACCTCTTGTAATTATAATTTAAGATAGGCTTTTGTTTATCAGTTTGACAGTATTTGATTTTTCTTCTTGTTTACGTTTTTGCTGTCTTTTAATTTGGCATGGTTTGGGGGTATAGTATCTTAGTTTAAACTTTCGTTTTGGATCATTGCAGAAAGACTACTTTGTACCATCATCATGAAGTTGCTGAGTTGGTACACTATTCCAACTTTCGTTTCATTCTATTTATTAAAATGTTTTTATACGATCTTTTCTATAATTTAATAGGAAAAACGAATTAATGGAATATTAATTCGTTTTTCCTATTAAATTATAAATTTTATGCATATCTATAAATATGCATCTGCGTTGTTAATTTGGAAAAAATAAAAAGTTTAAAAGTGAAATTCTTTCAATTTAAAAATTATTAAAATCAAATAAAATGTCTCATCTTTTAACCGGTAGAGCTACCATATTAATATAAAATTATCATGTATTCTATTTTCTTTTTAATTATTAAACCAAAGGTCCATAACACATGCATTTTATAGTAAATCAAAAGAAAAAATCGTTGTTCCTCGGAATTAACTTTGGTGGGCATTTTAAATCTATAATAAGTAAAAATACTTCAAAAAAACTATCAAAATCCAGATTTATATTACATGTAAAATGAAAAAGATAAATATGAAAGCTTTTTCTATCATGTGATCCAAAATTGAGATAAAAACATCTGCTTTGAAATGATAAATATTTTCATTTTATGAAGAAATGAAATAAATGATAATGAAATTCAAATGAATTTTCTCTTTAAATGTATCTTATAATTTAAAGGTTTAAATAAGCTTACCTATTAAATTGAAAGCTACTAAATGTATGTATTTCAATAAATTATTTCCTTCTTTTTCTATGAAATAACATAAAACCTTTATCAAAGAAGATTTTTATCCCAATCTTCGATGAATTTTTTTTTCCTTCTGAAATTTCTTAAAGCGAAATCCCATTCAATTATACAAGCAAATCTACCAAAAGGATGTCTAAATGGTATTTTAATGTTTCCAAACCTTTTTCCGTCCACTTGATCCTTTTCGCTCGAAACAAAAGGATGAGTAACTAAAGCGTGCGGTTGCACTGAAAAGAAATAGTCTTCTTTTGGAAAACCAAGAAGAAGAAAGAGAAGTATTTATTTCTGAATCCACACACCCCATTTGCGGATTTAGATTGAATGCAAATATTTCCCTCCCTTTTCCTCCCACCGAGTGGCGTCTTCTTTTGGCTCCTCTCCATTCATGGAAGGAGGACTTGGAGATGGTGTAAAAGTCGGCTCCCTCATGTTATGTGCATGAGATAATCCTTCCGGAGAGATGGTTCTCTCGGAGAATGCGACTCGCATCCGAAGCCTCCTTCAATGGAAAAACAATCTGCCACTGAAGAGATTATTCCCGCCGTATTTAGTCTGGGAAGACTTTTTTATTACTTCCGTGGGTCTCGTTCCAAGAAGTTGATTTTACACATCTCCTACCCCCACCATTTTCTTTTGTGCCAGCAACTAGCGGAAGAAACGGAGTAGGTAGTTTTCTAAATTGCTATTCAAAGGAAATTTATTCAGCAGGTTTTTCTCTCTTCGTATACTTCCGACGAAAAGAAAACACAACCAATCCGCCACTTCATCGACGAGTTCTTCTGTTGAACTCACTGAGCAACTGAGTAGTGGAGAAGCGATGCAGGGAGAGTGAGTAATGGCAGCACTGAGCCATGGGACAGGCTCCGGCTGTGTGATCTCATTTAAAATAAATAAATGATATCTCTTTTTATGCTGATAACAGACTGAGACAATGGATTGAAACTCAGATCCGGATGTCTATGCTAATTTAAAATAACTCGGTTCTCTATATCGGAAAGTAGTGTGCTCGAATCCCGACTCAAACGAAGATAGGTCATGTACGCTAACGGCAGCAGGAGTATTTTACATAACAATGTTTACAGTGTCCTCCCTATAAAATATTACCTTTAAAGATGCAGGCCAAGTCTCAGGGTCTTCCAATGTGCCCCCGCTTTTAAATGACAAGGACTCAAGATGGTCCCAACTCTCTATAAGGCTTCTGTCATTTGCAGTACTGAGGAAAGATGAAAATTCTAGTGGCCGGGAACGTCCATTGACTCATATTCGGTAGTGATTTAATGCATATCATTCCGGAATTAAGAGAGCTTATTGATCAGTACATTAGAAATTGTCCACAAATTTCAGAAGTGTTTAGTTGAGATGAGGGATCCCGGTGACCTTCCCAACCATAGGAACGTCATCGTTCTTTCACGGTCAAGGATCACTTGAAACAGGTCGCAGCATCTATTTTGTCAAATAATACATGGCAGCCCAAACAGGGTGTCTTCTTCTGCATTATAATGCCCCACTCCTCATCGCAAAATCCCGCACCTATAGGGCTGGGCTCCCTACTCTGTAAGATGCCCATCACATCCGCCCCTTGTAGAGCTGAAAACGCGGAAAAAGGATCCTAGCGCAGCTGGGCCTATAATAATCATTTCAAAATTTTGATGACGGAAGTGTGAATGACCAACAGTGAACGGGGACTGGAACTCATAATAAAATTGCTTGTTTCGCTAAAAAAAAAAAAAAAAAAAAAAAAAAAAAAAAAAATACTGGAACTCCACTTGCTTCAAAAAGAAAATAGGAAATTCTTTTCCATTTTATAATATAATTTGTTATCTTTTCTTAACTCCTGAAGTTTTATGGAAAAGATGAGTATGACATTGGACTATTTCTTTTTTCTATATTCTCACGATAAATTTGTTTTCTGTAAAAATAAAAGTTTTTACTATTTTTGTTAATTTTTTAAGCAAGTTTTGTATTTTGCTAATGCAGCGAATATGTTTCTCTTCTCAGAAAAATCATCAATTGGAAATACTTTAAACTTATTTTGGTGTGGTGAATAAAGATCAAAGAAAAGGGAAATTGCAGATAAAATTCACACAAAAATTCCCAAATTCAACCATTCAAATAATTTTCTCAACTCAAATAAAATTATTTTCCATAAATAGGGACTGCATAAAAGTCTCCCATAGAATACAATTAAAAACTTCACAAAATATTAAAAAATTGCGTTTTGAAATGTTTCCAGTCACATAGAGGATCGGACAATTTGAGGTCTCTGCCATATATTTCACTGAGATTTGTCTTTGTGCGGTAAGTAGAGACCACATAAAAGAAAAACGTAAAAATCTTACGAAACTTTAAAGAGTGCAGCTATAAAAATAGTTTCTGCTGCACTTTTAAGAAAAATTTCTAATGCGATGAGTAGAGACAACGTAAAGAAATTCCCTCGTACAAGTAAAATAGAAATTGCTTTTTTAAGAGAAGTCAAGAGATGAGGCTGGTCCATTCAGGAGAGCAACACCTCGGTAAGGCAAAGCAGAAAAGCAGACTTCACAAAAATAGCGTAAGTAGTTTTAAATTAAAGTATTTAAGAAATATAGGGATAAGAGAGAAAATTATTATATACAACAGTTCTAAACTGGTAACTTGAGTGAACTAGATACATAAATGCAGTTCATACTGGGGTAAGAGTGATGTAAGTAGCAATGCTATATGCTGAAATACACATGAAAGATAAAAAAGTAAACGACACAGATTTCATTTTCATTCATAGTTCTAATAGTAATGTTCCAATTGCATTAAAACCTTCATATACCACGCAAAGAGAGGTGTAACCAATTGGAACATATTTTAGAAAATTGTTGTAAATTAAATAGCTATAAAATTTTTCAATTCATAGATACTTCTTTCGATTTGATTTTTAATTAATCCATACGTAAAATTATTTTTATGATGTATTTCATATTTAATAATTTTGCAATTTATTTAAATGAAAGAGTTACTTAGCTGAAAACAGCATTTTCACAACAAAATTATATAAATTTTAAAATCATTAAAAAAAGTAGTAAATAACGCCCTTTTTTAAAATTCAATTTTTTCCCTAAAAGCTAGGATTCAGCTTCTTTCTGGAAGCCAGAATTCATGAATGACGATGCTTCTTTCCCATTACCTTACAGAAATTTCAGATTATTCATTGCAAAGCAAATGTCAATGAATGATAGACCGCAGAAGCCTGGTTAGGGTATTGTTCTCGTTATCCGAAAGTATAAGGCGCTCAAATCCGTGATCAACCGACGCGTTCACTCATGAGGGTTGGGGTACAAAAATAGGTTGTGTTCCCCAAATCCTCCAAGGAAGCTCATAATCCTAGGAGTGGCAGGGCAAGTCTTGGGATCATATGATGGATCTCTACTTCTAAGTGACGAAGATCTACCCACATTTGGTATCCATGATGACATATCTACTGGGTGAATTACTAGATAAATGGCTTCAATTTTCCCCTCCTGTACTCCTGTAGTGCTGTGGTAAGATGGAAATATCTACTTTTCAGCACTACAAGGGACGGAATTGAGGAACTTTTATGCAGTTTGACCTACAGTGGGATCCCAAATGTGTTCCTCGTTACATAGAAAGACTTGGCTTAACATTGCCAGAAGTATCATTTCACATGGAGGACATTCTGTTAACCACCTATTTAACTTATCCCAGCAATTATTAGTGAACACGACATATCTTTGGTTGGGACGAGATTTGAACTCATTACTTTGCTGTAACGAGAAAGGGTGCTCTAGATAACCCTGGAACCGTAGTTCCCCTCGAAGAAAGTTTGTCTTAGAAGAAATACAAAGTAGTACTTGTTTACTTTCTGAAGATCATATAAACATGCTAACAGACCAAAATTGTAGAGTTTTCCGCAGTGTATTCGACTACCTTTGCCTCGTGGATTTCTTCTATGACTTCAGCATGTTTCCTGCTTCTTAACATTTACGCCTCTCAGAACGTTGCCCACCGAAGAGCCAGTGCTGTGGAAGAACTCTGCGAGCTTCTAGAAAACGTACCAATATTTTAGTGGAGAAAAAACTCTATCAGCAACTGCTTTTATCGGAGGAGCAGGTGTTCATCTATTTCCACTACTTCTTTTTAAAAAAATAGCCTCTTTGTCTTTTAGGTTTTTTGAGCAATTTTATGATAGAAATTATTTCTGAGTAAAATATAGCATACTAAAGAATGAAGAAATCAAGGAAAAACAATGAATTTGCTAAAATGGCTCGAAACGGCAGTTTGAAAAAAATATGTTTTTCCAATTTATTCCAAAAACCACAAACTTTTGATCGTACTGTAATAGTTACTAATGTAATAGTTACTCAGCCTCACATGATTTTCTAAACGAATGAATAGAAATCGAAAGATAAAGGTCAAAACTTCTAGAGTTTGAACTAATCAGTTTGCGTGTAAGAGATAAAATGAAAAGTATATATATATATATATATGTGTGTGTGTGTGTGTGTGTGTTTAGATTAGGTTAATGACTTGAAAAGGGATTTCAAAAATGGCAACAATTACAAGTCGAGATTTGCCTTTTTCATTAAATTTTGCAGCAACCTTATTTTTCTGAAAAAGATAACAGTTGGCCACTTTCACAAGATTTAATCTATGTTTGAAACATCATCATCTGAGAATACAAAATGCTTTCCATTTTTAAGTTCCGAGTGAAGTGATTTCAGCTGCGAGAAGTAGAACACTGGCGCTTTCAGGATAATGACCCATCTTGGAACAGTAAATGACTAGCGTCATTCCTATCAAACGCAATAATGAGGCAATTTTCTTTTAGCATGAGGTATTGTTTGCGTTTGCTCTTCTTTTTGAAGCTGCTTCTAGTCCTTTACTTTTAAACACTCTCCGTTTTATTAATCTGCTTTAATTGACTTTAATTACCAATTTAATCTTTCTAGCGTGATTTTTTTAAAAATTATTTTCGACTAATTTTATATGAAAAGTGTAATCAGATAAAAAAAATATAATTCTGATTATTAAAAAAACGTTGTTCTGTAACTCCTGAAGCTTTGTTTACTTCAAGCACAACCAGGCGTTATATATATATATATATATATATATGTATTATAAGTGTGTTAATTGAATTTAAAACTATCTTTAAACTGATAAATTAATTTTTTATTACATATGTGAAAGGCGAAGTGCTTTCAATACCTTTAAAAGCAGAAAATATAGCGTTTGATTATTTTTCAAAGTTTTGATGAAAAATCTGAAACCCATTTCCATTATATTTGAAACAATAAAAGCAAAATTATTCTCGTTATTTCTTCGATAAGACATAAGTTACGATCAGTACTATCTACAGTTTACTCTTCTAATCTCTTTCATATGAATTAGAACCTAAATTCTGGTAAGTGTTATTTTACCGAGTGGGATATGCGTCTCAGAACATAGGCTCAATACTAGCAACTATTGAACAAACAGGAGATAAATTTTGCGTTAAGCATGCCCATCTGAAGGGAAGGGAATCTTGGGAATTTTTCAGGTTTAATCACTTGCACCACTTACCCTTTTTAACTTTACTACGTCAAAAGCGTTTCGATACAAGAAATTGCGATTGATGTGGCATCAACAACTTTGTAAAAAAAGGCATGACTGCTTTGTTTTCAAAGCAAAAAAGTTGGATGCTGGAAGTAAGGGAAACATTTTGATATAATTTCACAGTTGGGCAATGTTGTTGTTGTTGGGTAGACACATAGGTTCTACTAGTTGGATGAAAGCAGCGGGGAGTCTTTGTCATTCAGAGGTAGAGGTCAACCAAATACTTATACGAGGGTCACTATGAAATTTTTGATATACAACTATAGATTTTTAAAGTTATAGTCACAAAATTTTAGGTGTATTCAAAGTAGTCTCTTCTAGCATCAATGCACTTTCGTAGACGAATTTTTCCACAGATTAAATGCCTCAAACCATTCATTTCTTGGAATAGATAAAAAAAATGCATTTATAGCCACATCGTACTCTTTATCTGAATGAAAACGACGTCCACGTAAGTTTTTTTTTAGATTAAAGAATAACCAAAAGTCACACATAGCTAGATCAGGTAAATACGGCGGATGTTCCATCACTTTAATTTGTTTTTGTTTAAGAAATTCAACTGTTAATCCGGCTGTATGTAAAGATGCATTGTCATTGTGAAGCATTAGTCCCCTAACATTCAGTTCTTGTAGAATTTCTAGAAGACATTTAGTGGTATACCAGTTTGCTGTTACTGTCTTCTGTCCTTCCAACTTGATGGCTTTGCCCAATCCCGTACTTCTAAAGAAAACGTCATACATCACATTTTTCAGTGCGCGTTGTCTTTTCACCATTGTCGGCGTGGGATCATGTTCAAAGACCCATACTTTGCTTTGTTGACGTGTTGGAACGTCAAAAAACGGTATGTACGTTTCTCATCCCCTGTTAGAATTTTAGAAATAATGCGGTGGCCACCATCATTTAGCAATTTAAGAGTTTCTTTACTGATTCTGACACGTTCCTCTTTTTGTTGCTCAGTTACATTATAAGGAACTCAACGGCAAACTACTTTTTTCATATGTAATTCTTCATGAATGATTTTGTGTATGACTGCGAATCCAATGCTAAGTTCCTTCTAGGTACATCGATTATCATCCATTAACATTTTTCGTATGGCAGACACATTATCCGGGATTACTGAAGACAGCGGCCTTCCTGTGTGTTCTTCATCCTGAAGAAAATTGTGACCTCTTCTAAATTCTCTAAACCATCTGAATACAGTAGCATGAGCTGGAGATTCATCACCAAATGCTAATTGCAATCGTTGAACGCATTCTTCTTGGTTTAAACCTGCTTTAAAATCGCAGAAAATCATAGCACGAAAATGTTCTCGCGTGAACACCCTTTTCTCTTCAGTTTAAAATTTATTCTACGCTGAACAAGTTGAAGTAAGTCAGTAAAAAATCGTCTTCTGTGTTAAAATATTTTTTATTTTTAAAATTAAACCGTTATTATTATTATTATTATTATTGTAAATTCTTGCCTGCGCGTATAAAAAATTCCATAATTTCTCGTAATTGACCTGCCAGTCCCTGAGGTATAATTTTAGTTGGAGGGTATTGCTACCATGACCTATTGTATGTGCCAACTGCCTTTAATAAATAAAACAGATTTTCAGTTAAAGTGGGAATCAAACTTACTATCATCCGATGATGAGAACGACACCCTAATCAAGCGGGCCAACACCGTGGCCTCAACTCATGTTGTTGTATATTCTATTGTCACTTTTTTTAAATACACTGGAGTCATCATATGGTAAGCTAAATATCCCAAACCTTGAACTGCCACTTCAAAGGCACCATTTCACTGAAAAGATATTGCGATCAGCATCCATTTAATGATTAATTGCGAACGTTAATTAACGAAATGGATCTCGTTCCAGAAATAGAAATCACTGTCTTAGGCTAATAAGAACGACTGCTTTCTCAATCAGGCCACGTAACTCTTTAAATAAAAAGTAACATTTTGAAGGACACTGAATTTAGTTAGCAAAATATTTTCTCAACGTAATTTTGTGGTAATTTTTGCATTGTATTGTGTATAGGCTTACTGCTGTGAGCTATTGCGAAGCTTCTCAATTTTCGACCTATATTATAGACTTCATAAGGTATTTTTACATAATACGGCATTCTTAAGTCAAAATTTTAAATTTGAATTATCTCAAGCACCCACTGCACACAAAATACGCAGCACTCATCCGTCATGGTTCATCCCGGAAGGGGCACACACGAGACCACATTTAACTATTGCTGCAGCCCTGAGGGAGGATAAATCAATTGACCGATCGATGCTTTCAGTTAATACGGTTTAAAATTGCTGCACGTTTCATATATAATTGGTTGTGCATTTATCAGCCTATTCATACATAGTTTATCATACATAAGCTTTAGTCGCCTGGTTGCTTAGGGAGTTCGTACTTGCTATCGGTACAATAATGAGTTGGAATCATGATCCAACCAAAGTCCTGTCCAGTTCACAAATGGTGGTTAAGGCACGTATAAAAGGTCGTAATACTCCTGTGAAATGATAAGTGTGGAGATTTTCAGCTTTGTTTTCACTTCTAAATGATAATGACTCACAGAATTTCTTCAGTATAAGCTACAAATTTCTCAGCATACGGTTCAAAAAATGGTTGCTATAACCTACTTACCATTATATGTATGATGATGCATTTACAAAATTGCTCAAGCGCATATATGATTAAACGAAAATTTTCACTACTGCATTTGGATGTATTTAGAAAAGAAAACCAATGAAAGACAAAGTGGAAACATTCATCTATCATATCATTTCAACATGTTGGTCGCATGATAAGGCTCTCAAAGAAAAACAAGGTTCTTGCTGGCATGTGCAGTGAGCAATTCCTAAATAGGATCGACTCTCTTTGCTACTAATTTTCCAATACCACAGTTGGAATTGGTGGAATTATCTTTGGCATTGAATTTTTCAGTACCAATGGGGAATAGAATGAATTCTCTTTGGCACTAAATTTTCCAGTACCACAATAAGAATAGGTGAAATTTTCTTTGCTATTAAAATTTTCTGCACCAAAGTAGGAACAGGAAAAATTCTCTTTCTTTGATACTGAATTTTGCAGTACCAATGTAGAAATAGGATGAATCTTTGTGCTGCTAAACTTTCGATTTCCTTGAATATGTATATCTGCCCGAATAACAGAATTTACCACATCAAGCACGTCTGTTATTGTGTCCTCATTACCTTAACTTAATGAAACTTTAACTTGAATATTTTAACTCGCAAATAAATGTTAAGAAATAAAGTTGTTGCTGGCATACCCAGAGAACAGTTCCTAAGTAGATTGAATTCCCTTGGGGTAATATTTGTAGCTGACTCTTCCTTTCAACTGAATTCAGATGACTAACCCTATTCAATTAAATTTAATTTACCACACTATGCTTACTCTAATGTGCATACGACACTAATAGAAATATGGTCCATGACCATATAACTTGTTCCATAATCATTCAACATGCTGAATGCAAAGAAAAATATCAAACCCTAATCAAAATTTCTGCGTGATAAAGTTTATGAATGAAAAATAAGTAATCACTTGAGTCATTTGTGTTTTAAAAGTTTAATCAATTTATATTCTGAGAAAGTGTATCAAGTTGATCCAGTTTCCTTAATAGCTATGAAACCTAAACTTTGGCGATGTAACTGCTTCATTTGTCTTGCTGTAAAATGAAACCTTCATTAAAAGATAATTTCCACAGATAAAACTTTATCAACTAATAAAACCTTGAAAATTAAAAGGGAACGACGCAGAATCGTCATTGAGTGCTCCTCCGCTCGCTTGACGAGCGATGAGAAGCGGCGCAGGTGCCTTCTTTTAGGAATTGAGAGATTGGGGCGTGTTAATTACGGCTCGTTGGCCGTTCTTCATGTAGGCGCCCCCCGCCCCAAGAAATAAATTGATTCTCTTTGACTAGGGGGTCAGAGACGCCCTTCATTTCGCGGGAGTGAGCAAGGTTTTACTTTCTTGAACAATTTCACCGTCTTGGCAACGGGAGGAACGGGAAAATGCACCTTCGTCAGAATGGACGCGGTTGAAAAATTTTCCACCGCCTTTTAATTAAAAGAATTGAGGAAGCAGCATGTAAGAATTTCAGCATAACTGCCTGCTGGAGGTGATCAATCCATCATTCCAGAAAAAGAAGAGTTTTGTAAACTCTTTTGCATTAGTTTTCCGACTGTCGTTATTCTTGAAGTTATTATCCTTTATGCACTATTAGGTATTTAAAGTTAATATCCTCATTTATTAAATCTCGTGTTTGTACTTAGCATTCCCACACATCTTAAATATAAGTCATTATGTTGCCTTCCTCTTCATAAGGAGAAAAATTTACATTTATCATATCTAATTTAAACATAAAAAGTTAAATATGTATCTCATTTATTAATATGTTTATATATTACATTTTGAGATACAATAATTTAAATTAATTATTATGGTTTTGGTAAGTTCGATTTACATTTTCCTACCTAATTTAAATGTAAAAAAGGTAAATATATAAATAATTTATCAGTTTGTTGATACATGACTTTTCCATATATGATCATTGAAATTGTTACTGATTCTTGTCATTTTGATGAAGTGCAATTTGTATTATTGTAAACTGGATTAAATGTAAAAAAATATTCCGCTCATTTATCGATACATTCATGCTGGGTTCTTTCATAATTTATCACCGAAATAAATCTTTTAATTTGTATCCTATAATAAGCACAATTTACATTTTTCAAATTACATTTATATATAAATATTTATCTCATTTGTCATAGACACAATAAATATTTTATTCAACTAGTTTTAACCATAAGAGTACATCACGCAAGTTTTGTTCCCTAACATTTATTTGTTGTATAGTGAGTTAATTGACTGAGTCCTAAATTTTAAAGTGGATTCCGAACGACCACAAACAGCCAAGCCCAACGAGTGATTAGAACCCATGAGCTGACGAACTGAAATCATTACGCACTAATTATTTGTCTGCTAATAAATCAAAGTGAAGCAGTTTTTATAAATTTAGGGTTTGTCATTTACTGTATAGCACCATTGTTACTCGCGTTGACCGATATCTTAAGTTTTTCAGCAGAATATTTTTATATGACTCTCGGCTTAATAGATGAGCGTTATATAAAAACATTCCTATTCTAATGATAACATATATATAATACTGGAAACATTAGAAGGGGTGGAAGAAGCCAATGTAGTGGGGCACTTAGTAAGTGTGGCCACAAAAGGAGTGGGTCCTCATCATTTAAAAGCAGTTACCTGGCAAGACATCCTCAGAATGACAAAGGGGAATCATTTCACATAAAAGTCGTTGTAAGCAGGATGCATTTAATGGGCTTCAGCTAACACGAATCGATCTTCGTTTGGGTCGAGATTTGAACCCACTACCCTCCGACAACAGAAACGATCTCTATATTTAACTAGGCTACAACGGTGACGTCTCAGTACAGTAAGAATCCAAAGATTTTAGGATTGACATGTGGAACGATATTTTAAATCTCATTTGCTCTCTATGATTATCAGCAGAAGAAATAAACTTGTGCGTAGTTCTTCGTGTTCAATGTCAGGCTTTAACAGATTGCACTAGGGATTCCTAAGACTTGAGTCATGAAAAAGATTCGTTTTGATGACACGTTTCTTCCAGAAACATTCCACGACGCTTGACGCGCTACATACACAGTCGCCATGTTTTTAACCCTTTCGGCGTCACTTAAAAATAGATGCTCATTATTTGGTGTGATCATTGGAAACAAGAATAGCGAGACGTTATGTTTCCAGACGAATTTCTGCTTGTTTTTCTGACAATGACATATTCGTACCATGGTGGTGACATCTATGTTTAACTTCATCACGAAACATGTTTTTTGTCAAGGTGCATTCGATGTCATCATTTTGACCAAGTTTAAGTGGTGCTGTAGGTTTCGTCTCATTTATCTCCGCCATTTTTTGTTAGCCCTGACGATCTTTGTACAATGTACGTTATTGTTTTATCCGAATAACTCATCACACACACATCCTTCTTAAAGGATATATTCATACCATAGTGTTTTCTCTATCTATATTTGATCTCATTATGAAACATGCAATTTGTCAGTATACATTCGATATTATCATATTAAACAGTCAGTGGAAGTGATGCCAAAGATTGCTATTGGACACTCGTCTCTGCAAGCTTTGAATGATGACACTTTGTACAAAGGCCCTTACATTTTTGTTTTATTAAAGTCCTTGGTGTTATACTTTGGTCGAGATATGTGAAACGATACTTTTTTGCAGAATAGTGCATTGATACATATTACTATTATTGTTCTGAATTTTCAGAAATATCTCTTTTGCTGTAAGACAGTACGGCATCAACAAAAAAATTCTGATCAAAATCTACCGAGTGACTGGTTTCTCAACATATCCCAGTCTCAATAACTGATGAACGATGGCTTAGCGTGATGCTTCGAAGACAGTTGTACCTGTACATATTGTCCATCCTTGTCCTCAGTGCTCTAATTAATTATGACTTTCCTTCTTATTATCAGAAGGTCGTGAATTTAAATCCCGATTCAACCTAAAATCTGACTTGTTCACTAATGGTGTCTGATGCACATTAAATTGGTCAAAGCTGCATTTTTTCTATATACCACTGGGAATGCACACCAAGTCTGGGTTTCTTTTGCTTGCTTCTAAATGACGAGGAATTATTCTCTTTCGAGGCCATCATGTCACACCTGTTACACAAAGTGCCATCACTTCCAATCTTTGTAGTGGTGAAGGATTTAAGCACTCATATCGAGGCGTTCTATAAATATATTAAAAAAATTCCCATTATCTGCAATAATCAGGCTTTCAAATGTTATTATCCCTGAGAAAAAGAGCTGTCCTGTATACATAATTCTTAAGATCGATCATTTCAATTTTTGTTTTATTTTAATACCCGGTTATTAACAATATAACATATTTTCCCAATACATATAATATTTTTAAAAATTTTTCATTATTTTTTAGTACAACAAATTTAATATCCAATAACAAATTTTGTAAGCTCAGATTATATTTAGAAGCTTAGGCTCACGCTTAACCGCAGAGTTGTTCTTAGATGAGAGATAAAAAGCCAGATTCATTGAATATTCATTCCATTTACTTTACCAAAAAAGAAACAACCTTGTTAAAAAAAAAATACCCTGCATTCTAAATATTCCTGAAGGCTAACGTTGCTCTGATCCGTCAAGTCTCTTCTCGCGCAATGTAGAGAGAGAGAATTGTCTTGGTAGCTTCCACCCGCGCAGGAGTGATTTTCCGTATTCTCCGTGATCAACTAAGATCTATGACACACTGTGCAGTGTAAGGGTTTTCCCTACATGTACCACTTGTCAAGCTACGCCTAACCATATCCTCGAAGGCTTTCACCTCATTAGGGGGATCTCTTTGCGCACTTGATAGGCCCAGGGCTACTGAAGTCATGTGTTAGCTTACAAAGGGAGGGTGTAACAACAATAGCAATATGCTGTCATTCTATTGTGGTGCGAAATTGGAATATATTTGTTAAGAATAAATTCATAAACTAAATGGTACAATGATCTGTCATAGCAACTTAATCCTTGTTTTCATTTCAGATTTTGATTGCTGACGTACTTTTCTGAGGGCTTTTCACGAACATGGTCTTTACTGTGTATTCCCGTTCATCGAAATTCACATGCATGATATAAAAGTCTGTTAAAATAAAGTACAAAAAAGCCTTGCTCCGAATTCATCCCCATTTCTGAGAAATTACAAATCGCTGAGCATTTTTGTTTGCAAGTGATTCAAAGCATATTATAAGAATATCACATAGATCTCGGTCACATAAACGGATAAACACTACTATAAGTTGTGAGTTGTATTGGGAACACTCCATCGCCAAAAGCGAAATGCGGAGCCGAATCAGCCGATTACAATGCCAAACCGGATTCTTTAATACATAATATGTTTATTGGTTGCGATTCTATGGCAACTAATACTGTATGCAATTTTAAAACGAATACGTAGACAAAATTAATATTTTTAGAGACATTTTTTAAATCTTATAAAAATTAAATAATGTTTTAAAAATTTCAATAAAAAGCGATAGTGTACACTTATATTTAGAGCTCAAGTATTTTAAGAATAGCTAATTAATAGGAAATTTTAAAAAAATTTCTTTTCATATGTTTATTATTTTAACAGGCAAACAATTTTTATTTTAAGCGATTGCTTAGAATAAGCATCAACATAGTGCTCAAACATTACGCTATGATTTATTTTTGAATAAATATAAGAAGAGCTGTGCGAATTTTAAGAACAAGAGTTAATGTGAGTGAGAGCATTCCACGAAAAGACTCGAATGCAATGTGAAGACAAAGAGAAAAAAATGTTAAGTAAAAACTTTTCGAATAATTAATTCTGAATTGGAAATTAAGATTTAAGGCTGTGCTTTGTTTGTCTTAATGTTACTGTATTGCAAATAATACAGAAAATTAAAAAAAATGAACTAAAAATGATATTTACCACCTGTTACTAATTATTAGATAAGTGAGATTTATGTTATTGATTTAGATATATTCAACCAACTTTCCAGTATACATAGGTGCAACAAAACTGCTAGCTACCTAAATAACAGGACTTGCAACGAAAGATTAAAGAAAAACAGTCCATTCAGTTAAGTTAAATTACTGCACCTAATTGCAGAAAATGTAGAACCTCATTATCTCCTCTGTAATTTAAATACTCACGATGAATTTTCCAATATTAATTGTTATGATTCCCTCCTTATTCCTTTTAATAAAAACGACTGTATTCCGGATATAAACAAGTGGCTTTAGAAATAATCAACACAATTCCTTCAAATGATATGAAAATCTATACTAATGGCAGCAAAATAGACATATGAGCAGGCAGTGGAATTTATATTGAAACACCTCGAGAAAAATACTCTATAAAATAAGGTATCCCAAACTTTTGTTCCATGCTTTCCTGTGAATAAATTGCAATCAACATAGGACTAAAGGGTGTCATGAGTGATAGCAGCTACAGAGACTTTTGGATTCTATCTGACAACCGATGCTCAAATTGATATCTCCTCAAAAATTGGGCTCCCCTAGGATATAAAACCAGTTTATCTATCTTATTAAAAGTAAAGCTCATCTCAGCACAAAATATACTTTCAGTGATTAATCACATGTTAATATCTACGAAATTTAATTAGAGAACATTCTTGCAAAGGAAGGACTTGACGTTCTATGACTTTCACATCAGAACTGAAACATCTAGAGTTATTCTCAAGGAAAAAGGCCCAAAGCAAAGAAAAATGGTTAATACTCCGCTTCACAACTAATGTAAAGGCAAAAGGCCAGGACTGTCCCGATATCTTCCTTATGACTGGCAGACTAACTCATGTATTAGCTGGTGGACATTTGAAAGGCCTCACATATCCTGGGGGTAGCAAGAGGTTTCATCTTTGCTCCAAGCGCCGGCAGGAACAAGTGGCACTTCAGTACATATTGGATTGCATTGGACTGAACTAGGAGAATATCCACAACTGTCCCCTTCTTGTATCAGATTTCATTAATTTGGTCTGTCTCCGTTAGAGTAGATGTGAGGTAAGAAAAAACAAGAAGTGAATAAAAGAAATAGCTAGTTGGCAGTTTCCAAAGAGTTGAAAGCATCCCAAACTTTTCTGAGATTTCACTGGTGTGACCGTAAATATTATAAATTGGCTGTATTCTAAATTGCAATTTTTCGCAAAATTCTAGCATTCTTTTTGTTGAAATTATTATATTGATTGCCAATCAAATACTAGAATATCACCTATTTTAAAAGTTTAGCCGTGCTGAGTTTTTTTATTTGACTGAAGCAATGGGTTTCTATACAGCGTGGTTGTATCTGTTAATTTTCTTTTAATAACAGCGGGCACTGGGTAATTTACCTTTGCCACAACAAAGCAGGAAACTCCTACTCATTCATCGTTACCCGGTGGACACCTGTGAACCAAGTCATGGAAGTGAGTAGCATTACCTACGTATCTCCACCTAACGCGTTTACAGGACAGGCATGTATCGTCTCAGGACAGAGAGACACGGAGAGCAAAAAATAGTCATGCATCAGTGACGATAACCTCTTAGCCATCGACCGGCCATGTCTTCTAATAGGATAACCAATTAATATGAAACATAATACCCTTTATTTTTCATGCAAGTGTTTGCTATTTTTACGAGCTGTAAAAATCCAGTAATTTATTGTTATTAGATTCGCAAATGAAAAAGTTTATAAGCAATTTTCACGTATATTGATAATTAAGTTTGTTGCCTTAGTATTTTAAAAAATTGTCTGTTAATTGTTGTGAAACAATTTTTTTAAACAAAGTTGCTAAAGTGAGATTTTACGGGGAAAAACCTACTTCAAGAAATATTATAATACTAAAAAAAATTTAAATTTTTACCTAATATATTGAAATATTTTCCTATACAACAGTAAAAACGTTTTCATTTTTCAAACTACGTCAAAAGATAATTAAAAAAAAGCTGATTGTTTCTTTTTTTATTTCACACAGAATAATACTAAAATATTTTGCAAATTATAATTTGGATTAGAGGTTCAAATATTCAATTAACATTTCCTAATTTGTTTTAAAATGTCAATTTTGGACGAAGTAGGCAAAAAGTTCAATTCATGGAAAAACAATCAAACCTGTTTTTGTGCGGTCAATTTTTTTTTTTTTTTTTTTTTTTTTTTTTTTTTTTTTTAAGTTAAGCAGTTTTTTTCTATACTATATTATTTTTATTTTTTGTGTGAAGTATATAAATTTTAATCCAATTGAAGTTGTTGTAATTTTCATACGCATTTCCTCATGAGTATTACGTTAATGGATTGCATTTTCGAAGTGTATATTCCTACCCCACAGAACAAATTAAATGAAATTAGAATCCAGATCAATTTATTACATGCATACATATTCTTTGCTGAGTACTGACCTATGCATGATGCTTATTATCACTATACGAGGGTAACTATGAAATTTTTGAGATACGCGCAGGCGAGAATTTAAAATAAAAATAAGGGCTTAATTTTAAAATACAAAGTATTTTAACACAGAAGACGATTTTTTACTGACTTACTTCAATTTGTTCAGCGTAGAATAAATTTTAAACAGAAGAGAAAAGGGAGTCGACGCGAAAACATTTTCGCGCTATGATTCTCTACGATTTTAAAGCAGGATTAAATCAAGAAGAATGCGTTCAACGCTTGTAATTAGCATTTAGTGATGAATTTCCAGCTCATGCTACTATATGGCTTAGAGAATTTAGAAGAGGTTGCAATTTTCTTCAGAAGGAAGAACACACAGGAAGACCGGCGTCGGTAGTAATCCCGAATTATGTGTCTGCCATATGAAAAATGTTAATGGATGATAATCGTTGCTCATATCAAATGATACAGAAGGAACTTAACATTGGATCAGAAGCCATACATGAAATCATTCATGAAGAATTACGTATGAAAAAAGTAGTTTGCCGTTGGGTTTCCCATTATCTAACTAAGCACCAAAAAGAGAAGCGTGTCAGAATCAGTAAAAAAGCTCTTAAATTGATAAATGATGGTGGCCACCGCATCATTTCTAAAATTGTAACAGGTGATGAAACGTACATATCGTTTTTTGACGTTCCAACATGTCAAGAAAACAAAGTATGTGTCTTTGAACATGATCCCACGCCGACAATGGTGAAAAGACAACGCGCACTGAAAAAAGTGATGTATGCCGTTTTCTTCAGAAATACGGGATTGGTCAAAGCCATCAAGTTGGAAGGACAGAAGACAGTAACAGCAAACTGGTATACCACTAAATGTCTTCCAGAAATTCTACAAGAACTGAATGTTAGGGGACTAATGCTTCACTAAGACAATGCATCTTCACATACAGCCGGATTAACAGTTGAGTTTCTTAAGCAAAAACAAATTAAAGTGTTCGAACATCCGCCGTATTCACTTGATCTAGCTATGTGCGACTTTTGGTTATTATTTAGTCTAAAAAAGAACTTATGTAGACGTCGTTTTGAATCAGAAGGAGAGATTGATGTGGCTATAAATGCATTTTTTTCATCCATTTCAAGAAAGGAATGGGTTGAGGCATTTAATCTGTGGAAAATATGTCTACAAAATTGCATTGATGCTGGATAAGACTATTTTGAACACACCTAAAATTTTGTAAGTATAACTTTAAAAACCTAGTTGTATCTCAAAAATTTCAGAGTGACGCTCGTATATATATATATATATGTTTATTTAAAATAATACTGTTATTTTTGTTAAGCTCGAACTGTTTTCTGATTTTCCTTATTGGTGTACTGCTCGGCTCATCTTGTTTCCGATTCTTAGATATTTCGTAAGGTATTAAGTTATTTTCTACCGAAGAATATTTTTTTAATGCGCTCTCTATCCTTCGCATAATGCACGCTTTTAATTGTGCTTTACTTACTTTAATTATGTTTTACTGAATACTTTTAATTCTGTTAACTGTTTAGTTGCAGAAATTATTTTTATTGCTGTAGTCTTAAAGTGCCATCCTTTTTTTTATGCGTTTTCTGTTATATGTACTCTATCTACCACACAAAAAGAAGTTTGTGTGCATTTTTTATTTAAACTTTGATCACACAATGGACATCTTTGAATACTTTATTTGTTTTCTGATCGATTCACACATGGTTCTGTTGCTATGACAACAACATTGAGCTTTTGTTGATGTAAATATTGTAGCTTATGAATACATCATACATTTTTGTAACTTAACTAAGGACTATTTATGATAAAATGCTTATTTTTTTTGTAAAGCTTGAAAAAGAAAATCACTTTAAGGATTAAACATCTGACGTCAAATTGAAGTTTGTGTTTCATGCGCGCATTGATTTATTGCACGCATTTTTGGATGACATAAATAGCATAAATTAAAATTTTGTCCCAAGTTGGTTGTTACGTTGATTGATTATTTAGAATTCCCTATATATATATTTAGAATTTCTATATATATATATATATATATATATATATATATATATATATATATATATATATATATATATATATATATATATATATATATATATTTAGAATTCCCTATATATATATATATATATATATAACTTCTGACTCATTCAAATAATTTATTTTGCTGTTGCTAATGAAGATTTTACAATTTTAGAACTGAGGATTCTCCTTTAAATTTTAGATATTGATTTTATAATATAAAAAAAAATTGAAGGGGAAATATTAATTCACTCCCTGTCATCATGCTGAAAGTTTATAGCGTTTTATTTAAATTTTACTTTTATACAGATATTATACATTATTAAATTTGTTTACCCCTCAAACTTAATTGCTAAGCTAAATATTTATTTTAAGCATCACTCTCCATTAATAATGAATTACTTTTGTAACGTTATTTTATATAGAATAAGCTGCATTATAAATGCTGTTGTTACGTATCCCCCTGGTGTCTCCTAGAGGCGCCTAGATAAGTCAAAATGTGAGCAGTACTGGCAGAGAGCCGATTGAAAATGACGTGGTCCACTACAAGATAGGGACAGAGCCGGATTACTTGCAGAAGGATATTATATTATTGACAACAGTCGGAGAGAGAGTATTATACATACTTTAAGTAATCATTTATACACATGTACTCTGCTGTAATTTTTACTGCTGTATCTTTTCCAAGTCTTCTTACCCTTAAGACTCTTGTTGTAAAATTCTAATATCATTCATTTCAAATGTGGATAATTGACATAAGTTAACACACATACACATGGATACATTTATTTTATGAATGTACACAGTAAAATAAAGATTGGACAAGAAAAGTTTGTTTGTTGCTCCAGGATCAATTTTGCACATAAAAGCTAATTATACCGCTACTTATGGTCTAAAGGTTATTCCAAACTGCTACAAACATCCGTACCTGAAGTGGGATTCAAACCCACGAATCATTATTTTCGAAAGGTTTATCTAAGTTAAAAAATAAAAGAAATCTGTGAATGTAAACATAATTTTATGATATAAATTTATAATCATAATAGGAAAATATTTGTTTTGCAAAATGTGAAAAAATCAAAATTAGGGGGGGGGTATTCATAAATTTTATGACAAAATTTTATAACCATAATAAGGAAACGCTGGTTTAATAAGGAATTATCTAAAATGAAAAATTACAGAAATATGTTAAATATGAATAATTTTATAGCCATAATAAAAAAATACATTTCATTTTATGAAAAAGAAGGTCATTCTTAACTACCTAGCTTTCGATAAATAAATATGCTTTGATTTTTTTTAATATTATTATTTTCGCTTAGGTCATACGTAGATTCAAATACTACTAAAATAATATGGAAACGACATACGTCGGATACCAATGCTGGATTTTTAAATTTATTATCATTTCATATTCAATCACGATTTATTAAGTCCCAATTTGAACGGTTAACATTAAATTACTAAACAAATATTGTAATTTTTATTTAAAAAAATTATTTTATTTGCATGCTTTAAATTAGTTTTAAGTCATTTTTAATAATAATAATACCATAAATTTATACAATTATAATTAACTTGATACATCAAAAATGATCCCTCCACATCATTATAAGGGTTTTCTTTACACTTTGTTACTGTTAAAATTTCAACAATTGTTCATAATGGTATGCGTAGTATTGGGCAATATATTTTAAGAGCGAAGTTTTGCTTTCAACAAACACACGATAGTTATGTAAATTTTTCCAGTGCAAGTGGATTTGTGGAGAAGACGCCGATCTCTTTGGTCCGCTAGAAGGCTGAACGTTTCATTCGTAGTAAAGGGTGCCGCGATGAAAGCATATTGAATGCTTCCTAAAATAAAAAAAAATTTTCTGCTTGTTTAGCATCAAGAAAAGTGTGCCAGTTCAAATGTCGTCTTCGTCAATTAAATAGGATGTGAAAGTAATAAACAGTATTCAGCGGTTTCGATAGACAATCATTTCACTTATTTTTCATGTTCAAAGCACTTTTAATATCAGCGAATAAACCAAATAGCTCCAATATCTAATATTTAGGATTTCAAGAGTTTTTCCTTCATAAACTTCTTTTTTCGTTAATTAAATACTTCACCATCCCAGTTGTTTTGTCACGAAATGCATCTTAATATGACAACATCCGGCATTGATTAATAAAAGTATAGCTTCAAAAAGAAAAAGTGTGTTAAATATTTTTATATCAAAAAATACGGTATTCCTTTTCCCTAGACAAATTCTCACCAGAACATCATTTTCACAGCTAATGCACGGAATTTAGAAAGTAAAAATATTGTACATTTTATTTTAGAGACTTGGAAATTTTAATACTATTTGAAATTTGTTCATATTTTTTTTCCTTCTAATGTACAACTCTGAGTAATTTGGGCTTTCCTCGGCTGGAGCGGAAGTCTCGTCGGTGTGCAGGACACTTGGTGACGATGTGGTAAATCATTTCGAAGCTCTCAAACGATGCCTTACTAACTTTTCATGTAGAAGTCATTGTCACGACGGATTTTGATTAAGTCGGATTCAAACTCACTATCTTTTGATAACATGAACGAACGCCCAAACCATCCAGGCTACCGCTGCCATTCAGTGCAAAATAAAATGTTTTTGTCTTTTGCCACCCAAATGTCACCAGAATTGCTATGAAGCTAGTATTCTTCAAGCAATCACTTGGGGGCTTACGCATGTTTTCTTTAATATGGTCTTAATTGATTAATCTTATCCGAGGGATTTTCGATAACTCCAGAGGATGACCCTGGATGTTTTCCTTTCCTTACAACGTTCCACTACCGCATAATTTCTCTCTTACAGAGTTCCACTTCATGTCCATTTACTCATATTCGATTGAAGTGTAAAACATATAGTCGTAGAGAAAAACGATGTCTTCCTTCTTTCTCAGTAAACTAAAAATTGCCCAAAAGTTTTTTCTTTTCTTATAATTTATTGAGAAAAAAATTGTTGCGAAATATTGTATCGTCAAATTCTGCTGATAGAAGACATGTTAAATGAAGGATTATCCTTGCTTTAACTATAATTTTGGCTCTATTTTTATTTGATTTATTTTATTACATGATTTCGCTGAAAATCACCAAAACTATAAAAATAATTAAATCACCTAAAAAATTTTAATTTTTAAAAAAAAAAAATTAATTATTGTAATCAACAAAAATATATAATCGAGAGTACCGTGTATTATTATACTATCTGCACCGGTCAAATATAGAATAGTATCGAGAAAATTTAATTATGCACCTAAAACATTAATATTTTTTTTGAGCAAATGAAACAGTATTTAAATACATGAAAATTCAGCAGTTTTAAAAAGATATTAATTCTCTGTTCACAGTTGCTAAGTATATTTCTGATAGAATGAGCTTAATTAATATATCTCTTATTCTAACTTAAACGAACTTACACACAGTTAGCACACGCAATGGACTAAAAATAAGAAAAGAAAGAAAATGCTGTAAAATAAATTTAAACTAATAAAGTACGTATTATATATACATAAATAAATTTGTTGTTGCACCAGTATGCTTCCCTGTACCTAAATCTAAGTTGGGCTCTACCATTTATATAGGAGCGACCGGGTGGAGTTTTTGAAGCAGGGACCAAGCTGAAGACACCCAATACTTGGCCTGCCACTCCCATAGGTATCAGTTCCCTTACAGGACATTTTAACCACGCAAGATTTAGCTGAATTAAGTGAACATGGTGGATCTTAGGTTAATCCGAAATTAGAACTACCTTCCATAATGAGAACGACGCACAAACTAATCAGTCCACAGCTACCTATGTATTAAAGTTGTAATGAATATGACATTGAAGCAGTACAAACAGCTATATAAATAATTTATGTGTGAAGCTAAGAAAATTTTAACAAAATTCAAATATATTTGCATTATATTAAAAATACAAAGCTTTAACATAAAACAATTCAACAGTTTCAAGACAACATACGTAAAGATCGTAAATTCATCTTTGGAATAAATTCTTTCTGTTTTTATTTGTATTTGTTAACAGGTGAATTTAAATAAGATATTTATACTTTGCCATGATACAAGAAAAAAATAAAATGAAGGCGCTTTCATTGGCAAGATTGATGAAGATTTTTAAAATTATTTGTGAGTTTTGCTTCAGATAAATTAAATCACTTAAGTTTAAAAAAGTACGCTTTATTAAAGAATGATTGTTAATAAGTAGTAAAATCTATTCAAATTTCTTAACAGCGTGTTTTAAATTGAAAATGAATTCATGGAGCATCATATCAATTTCAACAAAAGACGCGTTTAAATTGAAGATATAATTAAAAGTTATTTTGTTCTTATGAAAAAATCTGATATACCATTAAATGTGTAGAATGAATCGTATTGATTATCATTGCTGAAAAAATATCCTCTATTCATTGTTTAGCACTTACAACGTCCATTAACTAAAAGTTACGATATGGTGGTATAATACTCTACGGAAAGTAAAATCTCAGGTTCGTTTCCAGCAAATTTAAAGTTCGGTAAAAACAAGTATTGCTTTTCCACATGCAATAATCAAAACGTGCGCTTGAAATCTTTTCGGTACTTTTTGTTAGATTCCTAGAAATACGGAATATTTTACCTTCTCTATCAGCATTAAAGCCAAAATTGGGCACAACACAGCATTACACCAACAGCTCTGCCACCGTATTGCAGACAGAGCAAGACACTCGGTTGTAAGGGGATTTCTTAATCTGTCTAAACCTATGCGTGTCTTGAAGAATTTGACTCTCTATTTATGCTTGCTTAGAAATGTAGTTCGTCACCACTAACAATTACAGCTTAATTTTATTGTGTGTCAAAGTATTTTTACCTCAAAAACTAGCAAATTATATCTCGTATAAGAATCCAAGTCTCTCGCTAGTAAGTTGCCATGAAACGGATAATAATTGTATAAATGCTTAGTTTAACTGCTTTCCAGATTGATTGGTTTTTTAATAGTTATCCGTACAAAATGCAGACATCCTTCAGGATTCTTTCATCGATGTTTCCAGAGACAGTTATCAAGAATCGAACCTAGATTTGTAAAGCCACCAACACTCTCGAATTTAAAACAGCTGGTTGAAAAATATCAGATTACTATATGTCACAGTGGATTTGGTCAGTAAAATGATGCTATTTCTCTTTTGTGTCTTCATACAGAGTACATCTACACTTACTTAACTAAAAACATTATTTGAATATTGCGTCAAACAACGACTACAGAAATTTTGTTGAATAATCAATTTATATCATATAGAATGTATGTATAATATATTTCTGCATTATAAAAATTTATTATTTGTGATACTTAATAGTCTGATCTCTCTCAATTTGATTTGATTTTATATTTTCAAGTAATAAAAAATCTATTATAAACCATGCTTGAATAAGTAAATGATAATAAAATTTATATATATATATATATATATATATATATATATATATATATATATATATATATATATATATATAGATAGATAGATAGATAGATAGATAGATTACGTAATAAATACAATACTGAAAATACAATAAAATAGGATATCTAACCAGCGCAAAAACAGCTAAAGAAAGATTTGCCAATATAAATAAGATAAAACATGAAAAATATTGAAACTAGAAATATGAAACTGGAGAAATACAAAAATATACGATACAAATGATAAAAAGAAGGCATAGGAACCACGTCTTCATCAGGAGGGAGATGGCAAGCTATGCAAAATGAACATTCTTTTCTGACAGGCTCGAAGGACAAATGTCTAAATATCTTCGAGCAATTCTCCCGAAGAGTGTTCGTGTTAAAAGAACTTGGTTAAAAAATTTGAATAAATATAATGCAGAAAAGTAGAAGTATTCACAATAAATGAAACATACGTACAGTAGAAAAAAAATACAGTAGAGAATACATAATACCAAAGTGAGCGAATCAAATTGAATTTATGTATGAAAATAGTAGGAGAGTTGCCAAAAGTAAATTTGAAATTAGAGTAAAGAAGTTAAAGTGGTTTAAAGAAAAAATGTGTTAAAGGGGATTTAAGCTTAAGTTATGTATAAAATAAAGTGTATAAATGTTGGTGTTTTCAGGATTCTTGTAAGAACTTCAATTCTTGGGTGGCCCTTCTGTAGTTATAAAAACTACATATTACTTCAATCTTACAAGCGATTCCCTACTTCCTACATATTTTAAAATAAAATTATATGGATTATTATTATATTTTAGGTGAGCTATTAAGCGTTTAATTTGATTTTTAGTAGATTCATAGTTGTGTGTGTTACAGATATTATAAATACGATTAAGTTCATTAGTTATAACGTTTCTGTAGGTTTTTAGAAAAACATTTGAGTTTTAGGAAATTAGTTCAAAAAATTCTGTTTTAGTATCAAATAAACTAGTTTTAATTGGAGAAAGCTCTTCATGGTAAATAGTTTTAGAAATATCTTTAAATTTTAAATTGTTGAAAGTAATGAAATCATCTATGTATCTGAAAGCAAAGGTATATTGATAAAGAAGTTTTTTTCAAAATAATGTAGAAATAAATTTGCTAATGTGCTAGAAAGGTTGGATCCCTGTGGAATTCCACAACTTTGAATAAAAATATTTTCACCGCTACATATAAAATTATTATAAATACACATTTTACTAAATTATTCCAGTATTCAAAATTAATATTTAATAATTTTCTATAGTCCTGATAATAAAGATGTAATACATCGTTTAATTTATCAATGGGAATACTTGTAAAAAGGTCTTTAAAGTCAAAAGAATTAACACAATAAATTTTATTTTTTTGATAAAAAATCCAAAATAGGTTTATTATTATTAATGATCCAAGTAATTTCTGATTTAACAATAGTCTAATATAATATAAAGAAATTTAGATAAAATTATTCCAGATTTATTCATATACGATTTAGTACCACAAGTGATAAATCTAAACTTGATAAGAATTTTGTGAAACTAAGGAATGATTGTTAAATAAGGAAACTCTAATTTATAGTTGTTAATGTTTAAAAAATTATATAAATCCAAGGATTTTTTGATTAATGATATTAACTGTGGAGTTTAAACGCTTATAAGTGCTGGAATTTAATGTTTTATTATCAATTAAATCTAAATAAAATTTCTTACGAAAAAATGCGTAATTATTAGAGGCCATATCTACTGGCTTAATCTTGTAGATTAAGCCAGTAGATAGGACCACGCTTAATACCAGGAAATATTAAATTATTAACAAAAATAAATTGCTTAATTTTATTAAAAAGTTTAGACTTAAAGACTGGAAAAAATTTAATAGGTGTATTATAATATTTTGAAATTTTAAAGATAAATGAATTAATATTATGTAAGACTACTTTAATTATTTTATTATTTAGTTGAAAAACTGGTTTATATTTAGTCCCTTTACTTAATATTTCTTTTAATTTATGTTCATTGAAAATGCTTAAATAACCTGTAATAATATGACCGAAATCAGGGTTAATAAAATTTTTTAATTCATTATTCTGACAAATATATTTAGAGAATTTTCTAGATGAGAAGATATTTTTGCAAAATTGATTATAGTTAAAGACTTTCCATGCAAAATGAATATCATAAGAAAAAGCATGCTTGACACTAACTTCTTCTATAGGAAAAATATTAAACAAATCATGAACAAAACTACTTAATTTAATATTATCAAATTTCGGATATTGAAAATTAATAGTGAAATAATGTAATTTAATATTTTTCTTAATTTTAATTTTATTATATCTGTATCCTTAAATGCATGTTGTTGAAATTTATATCGTGTAAACACGAATACAAAAATTTACAATAATTATCAGTTAATTTCATTATAAATACTTTGCAAGGTAACCATTTATAAGTACTTGAGAACAAATATTCCAAATTATAAATTTTATCCAAGTAAAACTCAAAATTATTTTTAACATCTTTTTTATTGTAAGATTTTTAAATTTTCGTCCACCTCTTTTAAATCTTTTAGTTTTATAGTAATTATTGTGAAGAAATACAAAATTACTATTAGAATAGTTAATAATTTTGCCATTAAATAATTTATTTACACCAAAAGGAGCAAGAGATTTTAAATTTATGATAAACCTATATATATATATATATATATATATATATATATATATATATATATATATATATATATATATATATATATATATATATATATATATATATATATATATATATATATATATATATATATATATATATATATATATATATAATCAATAGAATATTGTGAAATTTTTCTTTGGTATCAAGAATTTACATCATTGAACTATAAAAACTTTTCCCTATTTATAAATTAATTTCATATTTTTAACTACATGATAAAATGTGATCCGTTGTTATAAATCTCAGCCTTTTACATTTCTTCAATACATTCTTTTCTCTGTTCTAAAATGTACCAGTCATCTATACCATAGGCAAATAGAGCTCTTCATTAAAGATTTACAACATATCAAACATTTAATTATTTGGTCCCTAATTTTATTTTTGTAGTTTATTTTATTTATATATTTATCAAAATATTAAAATTATAAAGATTTTAATATTTTAATAAAATTATGTTGTAAAATCTCTTTTTGGGGAAACTATTAATTTTATATGAATCTTACAGTTATCTCTGAAAATGTATCAAATTAATTCATTATATATAAAACTATAATTCCTTTATATTTATTCTTATGCATATATATGTGTAGGTATATGTATATATATATATATGTATGTATATATATATAATATATATGTATAAATCTTTATGTATATATATATATATATATATGTATACGAGGATTACTCTGAAATTTTTGAGATACGCGCAAACGAGAATTTATATAATAAATATAACAGTTTAATTTTAAAATACAAAGTATATTTTGACACGGAAGACTATTTTTTACTGACTTCAACTTATTTAGGGTAGAATAAACTTTAAACAGAAGAGAAAATAGAGTTGAGAAAATTTTCGCGCAATGATTTTCTACGATTTTAAAGCACGATAAAATCAAAGATAATAAATTCAACGGTTGCAATTAGCATTTGATGAAGAATCTCCAGCACGTGCTACTGTATTCAAATGGCTTAGAGAATTTAGAAGAGGTCGCAATTTTCTTCAGGATGAAGAACACACAGGAAGGCCGCCGTCGGCAGTAATCCCGGATAATATGTCTGCCATACGAAAAATGTTAATGGATGATAACCGCTGTACCTATCAAATAAATACAGAAGGAACTTAACATTGGATCCGCAGTCATACACAAAATCATTCATGAATTACATAAGAAATTACGTATGAATTACGTTTGAAAAAAAGTAGTTTGCCGTTAGGTTTCCCATTATCTAACTGAGCACCAAAAAGACAAGCGTGTCAGAATCAGTAAAGAAGCTCTTAAATTGCTAAATGATGGTGGCTACCGCATCATTTCTAAAATTGTAACAGGTGATGAAACGTACATATCGTTTTTTGACGTTCCAACATGTCAAGAAAACAAAGTATGGGTCTTTGAACATTATCCCATGCCGACAATGATAAAAAAACAACGTGCACTGAAAAAAATTATGTATACCATTTTCTTCGGAAGTACGAGATTGGTCAAAGCCATCCACTTGGAAGGACAGAAGACAGTAATTGCAAACTGATATACCACTAAATGTCTTCCAGAAATTTTAGAAGAACTGAATGTTAGGAGACTAATGCTTCACAATGACAATGCATCATCACATACAGCCGGACTAACAGTTGAGTTTCTTAAACAAAAAACAAATTAAAGTGATTGAACATCCGCCGTATTCACATGATCTAGCTATGTGCGAATTTTGGTTGTACTTTAGTATGAAAAAAACTTACATGGAGTTCATTTTCATTCAGAAGAGATTGATGAGGCTATAAATGCATTTTTTTCATCTATTCCATGAATAATTGCATAACATGGAGCAGCGCTCCTCTGGTTTAAAGAATTCGAATACAATCGGCGAAAACGAATGTGGAGTTAGCCTTTTCCCACATAGTGCCTCTCACCACTCGCGGCTCGTTTCTAAAAATAGATCCGGTGGTACTCAACGGGTGGAAGGTCAGCGCATTCGAACTGATAAAAGCTCCCCTCGTAGGAAAACCACAAGAGTGAGAGTATTAGAGGAATGTCAAGTGAAAACATCTGCTCATAATTTAGTCCCCGTTTGCTAAGGCAACTCCAAACCACCCTCACCACAGAAGGAAGTGACGTCAGCCGCTTGTTTTCAAAAGGAAAGCGATCGTTTATAAGAAGATACCGAATACTCATGTTTCGAAAATAAAGACTGCTCTTTACCGAATTTAATTATCTACACCGAAGTAGATTTATCACATATTTTAAACGTTAATACTCGCAAGCGTATAAAACAAACTATCAAATCTTATAAGCCGAATAAAATTAAAGATACAAACTTACGTAAGAAAATAAAACCGGTAACATACCTATCGCATTTCCGCCTAGAAAATTAGGACAAATAGAGAAAAATTTAGTTTAAAAACAGATTGAACAATGGCTAAAAGACGGTATCATTTGTGAATCTAATTCAGATTTCGCCACACCTTTGATCTTAGTTAAGAAAAATGACAAATCAAGACTCTGCGTCGATTACCTTGCTCTTAATTCAACGACTATTAAACAAAGATTTCCACTACCCCTCATCGAAGATATTTTTGATAATCTACAAGGAGCAATATTTTTTCAAACCTCGATCTCAAGTCAAGTTTTTTCCATTTATCTGTTGAACCTGATATTCGTAAATATACCAGCTTCTAAACCCACAACGGACAATATGAATTCATCAAAGTTCCCTTTGGTCTATCCAATTCTCCCCAATTATTTCAAAAATACGTTCAAATTGTGTCTTCAAAGAACTCATTAAAGACAATACTGTTATTATTTATATGGATGTCTTCATAATCCCATCATAAACTGTATCTGAAGGAATTTCAAAGCTTGAAAAAGTGTTCCAAGTTGCTTCTAATTATGGATTAGAGTTCAACTTTAAAAAGTGTAATTTTCTACAGCGTAAGATAAATTTTCTTGGTCATTTAATCGTACAAGGAATCATTCGTCCCTCAACAGCTAAAACAAATGCAGTTAGGAATTTTACTGAACCAAAAACAATTCAACACATTCAATCTTTCTTAGGACTTACTGGTTACTTCTGAAAATTTATTAAAGACTATGCATTAATCGCAAAACCTTTCAGTAACCTTTTACGAAAAAAATCCCATTTACATTTGGCCCTGAACAAAAACAAGCTTTCATAACTTTGAAACAAATCCTGTCAGCAGAACCTGTACTGTAATTTTTTCAGCAAAATGCACCGTTACAAATGCACTGCGATGCCAGTTCAAAAGGACTCAGTACCATACTGCTTCATATGGATTCTGACAATAATTTCCATTCAATATACTACATGATCAGAAAAACATCTCCACAAGAAGAGAAACACTCGAGTTATGAACAAGAAGTTTTAGCTATAATCAAGCATTGAAAAAATTTCGACACTACCTCGTAAGCACAAAATTCCAAATTTACACAGATTGTCAAGCTTTCCAAAAAACAATATCTAAAAAAGACTCACCACCCAAAATAGCACGATGGACTCTCTTGTTGTGAGATTTTGATTACGAGATACTCCACAGACCAGGACGACCAATGCAACATACTCTCAGCCGTTTCCTAATCATGGTCATACAATACAACGAATTAACACAAAAAAGAAGCATAAAGTAAAGATGAGTACACGTCAATCATTAAACAGTTACTTCAAACATCTACTTCAACTGATTTTACATTAAAAAACGATATTTTGTACAAAGTTGTGAACCATCAAGAACTTTTAATAGTCCCAGCGGATGTGCAAAAACAAATTGTACAACTTAAACATCCTAAAGGATATTTGGGCATAAACAAAACGGAAAATGTAGTCAAACAACAATTATATTTCCCCAATATACGGAAGAATGTAGAAAATGTTATCACAAATTGCATCCCAGGCATACTTTCATCAAAAAAAACTTGGCAAACATGAAGAATTTCTACATCCAATACCAAAAGGAGACTTACCGCTGGACACATAGATTTCCTTGTACCCCTCCCATCCACCAACAAAAACTACAAACACATTTTTAGAGTAGTAGATGCTGTTACAAAATTTGTACTATACAAACTACTAGACACCCCCACTACAACATGTGTGTATGTATATATATATATGTGTGTGTGTATGTGTAAATACATATATATATATATATATATATATATATATATATATATATATATATATATATATAGATATATATATATATATAAATATATATATATATCAACAATGGCACTACAACCCTGTGTGGGTCCTGGCCTTCTCAATGAGCTTATTTCATCTTGGCCTGAACTCAGCAGCATTTTTCCAATTAGATGTTCCAATAGTATTAAAGTCCATATCAAGACAATAAAGCAATTAGGTCCAATTGGTCAATATAATGACCGCACGTTCCACTGTCCGAATTTCAAGTCCTTGTGCCGAGTTCCAAGTCGTTTTCTAAAGGTCCGTCCGGAATTTTTCTCATGAGACTTGGCAACAATTAAGATTTCACAGGGTGGGGTCGTTAGCCCCACGCCCAACCCCCAACCTGGAGGACCTGTATGTGTGTGTGTATATATATATATATATATATATATATATATATATATATATATATATATATATGTATATATATGTATATATATATATATATATATATATATATGTATATATATATATATATATATATATATATATATATATATATATATATATATATATATATATATATATATATATATATATATATATATATATATATATATATATATATATATATATATATATATATATATATATATATATATATATATATATATATATATATATATATATATATATATATATATATATATATATATATATATATATATATGTATATGTGTGTGTGTATATATATATATGTATATATATATGTATATGTGTATATATATGTATATATATCTATATATATATATATAATATATGTATGTGTGTATATATATATATATATACACACACACATACAGGTGATTTATCGAAATAATGGAAACATCTTAGATTTTGAAGGAATCCTTTATTAATATGCCTTTGACATGTAATACAGCTTAGATGATTCGCCTGGGAATCGAATTATTCAAATTCTGAATAGTACATAAAGGAATATTGTACCATTCTTCATGGAGATATTGTGAAAGTCTCGTGAGAGATGCCGGTGGAGGATATCCATTCAAAATTGAGAATTCTAAAATAGACCACAATGGTTCGAATATATTGAGGTCTGGGAATTGGTCAGGCCAAGGTATATGTTCCATGTCATTCTTATGTTCATCAAACCATGATTGGACAGTTTTGGCTGCATGAATGAGGACATTGTCATGTATGAAAATTCCATCTTCTGCAGGAAACAAAGTTTGCATCATAGGTTGGACTTGGTCAGCTAAAACTTCCTTATACTTCTCCCCAGTGCTCCTTCCTTTCAGAATTACGATTGGGCCAGCAGAAAACCATGACACGGCTGTCCATACCATGACAAATCCATCTCCATTCTTGACAGTTGGAAGGTGGCAATCGGGATCTTAAGCTTGTGCAGGTGTTCTCCAGACATGTACCCGTCGTGTTGTGGGGGAAAATGTGAAATATGATTCATCTGACCATATAATAGCCTTCAACTTTCATCGACCAGGTTTTGTGGTTGTGGCACCACTCTACACGAAGTTTGGCATTAACATCTGTGGCAAGTGGCTTGGGAATTGCAGTTCTGCCGTAAATATTCCCTTGATGAAATTATCTCCTAACTAATAAAAAATACAAGTACAAATTTTTTGTGGGTGTGTTTCATATTTAAATTTAGTTACAATTATTACATAACATATATTTTGTCAAAATATTAAAATATTAATTTAATAAAAATATAATTGTTGAGAACGGACCAAAAAATATGTCACATAAGTGATGGGACACCATTAAATATGCAACAAAAATCGTCTGAAATAAGCAATAAAACAATTTTGGGATTAAATTTTTACTCAAAAGCAATTAATAATTTAGAAAATCATCTGCAGTATTTCTCTCCAGATTGTTTTGGAATTTTTGTGTTCTTGTGCTGTATGCAGCCATAAACGCCCGACAAAAAGAAACTTCGGCTGAAATTTGAAAATTTCAGGCGAAGTTTCTTTTTGTCTAGCAAATTAATAACAAAAAAATTAGTTATTAATTTGCATATTGAAAGTTGAAAATCTATTAGAGAAACTGCTGCTGCAGTTAACGTGAGACATTTATAACAATTTTTAATATCATTAAATAATATAAAAAGAATCATGATTCAGAATAAAAGACGACATGGCCCACCATCAAAGCTATCCAATGGAATTATGGTTCGAATTATTAAAAAAAATCCAAGAATGAGTGCTCCTAAAATTGCTGCTAATTTACAAGCATTTTATGGAGTAATTGTCAATCCTGAGACTATTGGATGAGTAATTCGATCTGCTGGATATCACGGTAGAGTAGCCAGGAAAAAATTCCTCATAAGTGAAAAGAATAGAAAACTCAGACTGGCTTTTGCAAAATCCAATATGAATAAAAATTCTGATTACTGGAATAAAGTTATGTTTGCTGATGAGATTAAATTTTATATATTTGGTTCCGACGGTATAAACTTGGTGTCGAGAAAACCGAGGGAAGAATTTCGTATACACAACTTGGTGCCAACAATAAAACATAGTGGAGGAGTTATGGTAGGGGGTGTATGTCGTTTGCTGGAGTTGGTAATCTTATTTTTATTGACAGTGAAATGAATCAGTACAGGTATATTGACATTCTAAAGTAAAATTTGGAATCTTCAGCACGAAAATTGAATTTTCATAACGATTTTAAATACTACCAGGACAATGATCCCTAGCACACTGCTTTGAACGTTAGACTCTGTCTGCTGTATAACTGTCCTGAAATAATAAAATCACCACACCACAATCTCTAGACTTCAATCCCATAAAAAATATTTGGCAAGAATTGGAATCAAGAATTCCCAAACACACCATTTCTTCAAAACAACAACTAAAATCGGTGCTTCCAGAAGAATGGAGTAAAATCACTCCAATAATCACGAAAAAATTAGTCAAATCCATTCCAAGAATATTAAATCATGTTTTAAAAGGAAAAGAGCAAATGAAATAAGATATTAAAATTTTTTAAAAAGTAAAATTTTTGGAAAAACATTGGATGGAAAAGTAAGTATTCCATCATTTATCTGAACTTATCTTTTTTGCTCCGTTCTAAACAATTGTATTCTTATTTAATTAATATTTTAATATTTTGACAAAATATATGTTGTGTAATAATTGTTACTAACTTTAAATATGAAACACGCCCACAAAAAATATGTCCATGTTTTTTAACTAATTTTATTACAATTTCCTTTTGTAAAGAACTCAAGTGTCCCATCACACTGTATACATATATATATATATATATATATATATATATATATATATATATATATATATATATATATATATATATATATATATATATACATACATACATATATATATATATATATATATATATATATATATATATATATATATATATATAATTTATTAAATGGTTAAAAATTTTACAACATGAAACATTTAATTGGAATAAAAAGTAAATGTTATGTTATTAAAATAATATTTATGCTTAAATTGGTAATCTGATATATATTTCCTTTTAAAATAATTTTGAAAAGTTAACTGCTTCAAATGGATCTAATTGTGTTTTAGATTCATAAAATATTTTAACTATAAAAGTGTAATAACTGTCATCCAATTATCTCTGCTATAAGGTCTTAATAAAATCTTTTTTAAATATTTTAAAAATTGAATGGATTCACATTACTTCAATTAAATAAAAAGGATTTTACCCTGGAAATACAATAAGTGCAGTTGAATGATCAAACATGGATAAAGTAATTTCAAATGCAAAAATACATTCTGCAATCACGGTTTCATTTCAGAAAAAATTATACTGAACACGTGCTTCAATTATTGTCTGGCAAATATTAATTCATTTTAATGAGTCCAATTTCTCAGACAATTAAGACAGAGTTTCATTTTTTTTAATTATTATTGAGTGATTCAAAAACGGATGTTTAGATTTGATTTCGCTGTTATATGAGAAAGAGAGAAATTTCATTCGAATTCAAATTTCTTTTAGTGTTTCGTGCCTTTACTTTTTTGCTTGAAATTAGGATAGAATTTTCATTCTAAATGATCAGTTCATGTTTTTTATTACTTAATCAAAAGCATACAGCTTCCACATAAATTACAATTAAAAGTTGATAGAATATATATAATTCAACAAAAGAAAACTTTTCCCTGCATCATGATGTGTTGCAGCAGCCTGCTCTCTTGCGTTTGGGGCTACCGGTGAGGGGGAGGCGAGCAAATAAGAGTGCCCATCCTCTAAAAGCAAAAGACCCTTAATCTTTGATGTGCCACACCTAGAGGCATCTTTCATTTTGAGGGCATTACAAATACCTCCCGTTGAATGTGTCCCAGACACCTTTAGTAACGACAACGGATCGTGGGTTAAGTCAAGCCTTGAACTCACTTCATTTCGATAATGAACGCGAAACCCTAAGTAATTAGGCCATAGCTGCCTATTTTACAAATTTATTAAGAAAATATTGAAACTATATTGTATATTTTTGGTTCAATCCTAGTTCACGTAACAGGGCGTAATTTTTAAAATTACGGGGAAAGGAGGATTTTACACTTAATCTTGAACGCTTGAGTACTTTTCTCATTGACAAGTAAAATATTGCTTCAGGGCATCAAACAAAACATATTTTTACAAACTAAGTATCACAACCAAATATTTATGATATACCACAAACATACATCTTAATCTATTTAGGTTTCTGTTACCCCCGATGGAACCAAGAACTGGTGCAGAAATTATCCCTATAAAACCATTGGAGAGATCTATTCTATTATATATACTCAGTTGAGTTCGATATTTGATCTCTGATGACGAGAACGAACAGACCACCCAAACAGGCCACGTGATTTAAAATATACTCCGATAGTTTTCACACATGTTTATAGGGATTTTGCTGAGACATGTAAATAAATAAACTTAAATATTTTATTTTCTAACATGTTCAGTCTGATGGCTATTTCTCTGAACCATTCTATTACATCTACACACTGAAAAGCCCTTTTTTAAGACGTTCCACAGCCCTCTAAGAGTCCGTCTCACGCCGCTCACAAAAAACTTGTTTTTGAATGTCCAGTGATCCATGGATGGGATGTATTTAAAGGATCGATACCGGTTTCATTCTTTCAAAGAATGGATCATCATTTCTTCGAAACATGGATTTATGGCTTGCAGGATGGAACTTAACACGGTGAAGATTCATTGGATAAAGGAATGGAATTCCTTTCTTTTAATCTAACCGAATCCATGAAACCGTGAACTAACAAGAAATCCAATGCATGAAGAGGATTTCGAAACAAATGTAAGTATTTTTCTTTTCCTGCAAGAATTCGATCTTTTTTTTTTTTTTTTAATCCGATAAATATATCCAAGATTCATTAATTGCAACGGCATATTTTCATTTCTCATCCGCCCAACAATTTCTATGCAATAATCTACGCATAGTTTTACCCTGGAAAATATGTTTCTGTGTTATGTGATCGGCTAGGTGTTTCTTTTGCTTTGATTAACTTTAAATCAGATTTTATAATTTGGTTCACAATTCAAACAGAGACATTTAAAGATTTTGAAATAGTTTATAGGGTGATAAGATTTTTCTATAAGAACATGAGATGAGAATTTAAGTTTAATAAAAGATGTACATAGCTTTTTTTGGGTACATATTTTTACCTGTTTATCAATCAAATGTAACCGTTGATGCTTTTCATATTCATTGAGTCACTTATTTTAAGCGTAGAAATATTAAAATCGTGATTTTCGCATCTTTTTTCAATAATTGAAGGAAACCATTTCTCTTCCGTTAGCACAGAAAAATTGCGCTTTCTATCCATTCTTTATTTTTCAGCCACCTTTTAAAGAAAAGAATATTCTAAATGCTGCAGATGATAACTAAGCCCTACAAAAATTTGGTGTCAATTATACTTTATTTTAAAATTTCATTTCATGAAGAATATTAAAATAGATGCAAAGTGTGTGAATAGCCTATATAAAGAACTATTTTCATTTTATACTATAAAATGAGCTCGTTTTTTGAGTTATAATATAACATATTTCTTTCGAAATTTCTCACTCAAAACATTAAGTTATTGAGGATTATTACTAATAAAAAGGCACAAAAGAGCACACTTTATATTCATCACACCCAAATTAATTCTTAAAGTGATTTCATATGTTTTTATTATTAAATAAATTTGAACTTTTTCAAATATTTAATTTATAAATTATTTTATTTCAAAAACTCCGTTGAACCTAAGAATTTTAATTTGAGGTCTTTGGTTCAATATAAAATTTATTCTTTGGAAATAAACTGAATTTTTCATTTATTTCTTGAAAAATCACATATAAGTTTTTATTACTTTTAAAATTTATTGAGTTCACTTTTGGAATTAAATGGAAATTTATTTTCATTTCTTCGGGACTCGAATTTTTAATGGAAAATCACGGCTATAATGCAAGGGCTTAACCACTAAGGTGGAGATTCGAATGAATGAGAAACGATTGCTTTTGTTCAGGACTTCACAAGGGAGCGTTTCGAATTCTTCGGCGAATTAATACCTTTTGTGACAAAAGTAATTTATTCTCTGCTTTAATGGCATTCTCTTTCTGTGGGTTTATTAAAAGCGAGTGCTTTGCAAAATTTTTAGATGCTCATAAATCGACGCATGTTAATAACATTTAACTTGATCCAGGACAGGATTAAACGTAATTAAAATCTGATTTAGATCCATATAAGTGCTCAACAAACTCAAATAAGTTTTAATTTAGTAAATAAATTAAAAACTCATTGAAGCGAGCGAGAGACATGGCAATCTTTTCAGGCTTTGTGATAGCTCCGTTATAAATGTGATAAAAAAAATTATTTTTCCTTTTAATATTCCAATTGAATTTATATTTTTAGAATTCTTACACAATGAAACTGAGCATCGAATGTTGAAAATAAAATGAGATTTTAATTTCCTTTGAAATTTTAGTATCTACATATCAATGAATTATAAACATTAAAACGCAAGATGAAAGCAATTATTATAATATTTCGAAATTGGCTATGAAGTGAATTCAATGTTACTTGAAATAATAAATTAGAAATTGATGTATCAATAAAATTAATTTTAAGTAAAAGTTTAAAAAGCTATTTAATGAAGGGCAATTATCCATTTTGCGTTTCTGATGAAATTTACAGGTTGAAGCTGTAAATTTTTAACGACGTCCAGAGTTCAATATCATCAGTGGATGCGCAGGCAGTTGACTGGCAGTTGACTATTGACTGACAAATCCAAAAGTTTCATATATAGCTTAACTTGCTTATATATATATATATATATATATATATATAATTCCCTAATTAAAAATGGATCTTTGTTAATATGCACCAGTGATTAGTTTTAGGGTTTACTAAGAGGTAATAATTGGATCATGGTTATCAAAGATTTAGGTCTTGAGTTCAAACCCAGCCATTGTTGAATAATAAAAGATTGATACTGCATCTCTGTGTTCTTTAGGCGCATCTGTTGAGATGTGTATTTCACGCACTCAGTATCCCCCTCATCTGTGAAAATCTTCGACACTTAAATAAGTAGTGCATGAATCACGAGGGGGCTGCGCACAACAGCTCTCAGTCCATTGCCGGCCATCTCAAAAGTGCTTAGTTTCAGTCACGTAAAAATTTCATATTTAAAGTACTCTTAATTCACATGCATGTGTGCTCAGATATATTCTTTGTTTAATTTTAGATTGTGCTATGCGATATATTCCTCCAAATATTTGTACTAAAAACTGAATGTGAGCACGTTATCGTCTTTTTTACCTTAAAACTAAATTTATCCTTTTATTATGTTTTCAGAACCCCCTCTTAATGTGAAATAAATATAACTGCTGACAGTTATGTTTAAATTTCTATTCAACAGTTGGAATAATCCTGCAGTTAACGCGAGAAGCAAACTGACTGATTTCCTTTATGACTTCTATTTAATACATTGATCGATAATTAAGTACTTCAGTTTTCATGTAATCCGTCCTTTAAATGTTTTTTAAATTGCATATTAGACTATTACTGAGATAACCTACTGAAACTTTCTAACACGATTTAAAAAATATATCTAAAAAAAAAATAAAAAATTAGTTTCTATTAAAGAATTTAAACTTTTTAATGTTGAAATAAGTAAGGCATTAGTGTTAGAATTTAGAAGGGATTGTTTATACATATTGCAATTATTAATTTAGAATTCTATTCATTAATGATGTTTTTAAAAATTTAAAGGTAAATGGGTTAATCTGTGGTTTGGGTACCCCTTTCTCGCCGAATGGGCGATAGACATGGAAAGTGTGATAACCCTGACTATTTCATCCTAAATGCACTTCTTGTGGCAATCTTGACTTTTTTGCTACACAATTATATGTGCATTTTTTGTTAAACAATTCGTAAAAAAAACCATTGTTTTTGTTTTCGTTGATATACTAACGATGAAATTTGTTAAAAACACGGATTTCAGTTTCGTCGCCATAGAAAAGGCGTTTTGCGTAGTATCTCTCGGAGTATTCAACTCCGCGAACGTGTCAGTTGGCGACTATTTGAAAATGCGCCAAGCAGGGGACCCAAAGCACATTTTCACCGGTAAAAGTGTGACAGATCCCCCTCAAGAGATTTCTGTGTGTCGCAATGGAGCATCCGGTAGAGGCCGCACTTTATAAGGTGCCGTTCCTTGCAGTGCTAAAAGGAAGAAAACCTAATAGCCAGGTATTATTTAAAAGGAATCTAAAAATATAATTCTTAAAGATAACGTCATAAATGTTTTATAAGTGTTATATTTATAACTATATTCAGTGTCTTACATTATTATGTTGAATTACGAATTTAAGGATACTGAATAAGATTAGAGTGTGTTGCCTTTTATCGATTTGGCACAGGTGTCGAATAATGCGTGACGCCAAATTCTTAGATTGGCGATTTTTTGGCGAATTTTCTTATGTATCTGACAATCTCGTTTTTCTTAAGTAATACATATGAAGACCTATAAGAAGTATGCAGAAAATTTTATTTTGGCAATCCTAATATTTACGTTATTTTGGACGCATTTTTTCATTGTGAAAAAAATTCAGAATTTGTAATCATGGATTATACGGCACCTGTGCCCTCCATTTCTCCTGAGTTGTCCTTCTTGATAACCTTGCAATCTCATTTTACTCCAGAGCCCAAATACTTAAATTTATTGTATTTGCTTTCAGTAGTTTATTTTTCCTTGTTGAAGAAGACATTCAAAATATGTCTGAATAACAACTCATCAAATTCCTATTCCGGAATTTCAGTCATATATTAACGTCGATGTCTCAGTTCGCGCTTTCGTTTTTAATCTTCCTCACAGAGCCAGGGAGGGCGTCCTTCAAAATCTGCTGTGAAACCCACTGCCTTCCATATTGCAAAAGAATTTTTATTGTTGGTCATTTTGGATACTCAAGTTCCTATATCTCGATATAAATGCGTGTGTTTGTGCGTGCGTGCATGTGTACATACGTCGATTCAACAATCAAATAAATTTTATCTTTTGTTCATTATTTCGCAGGTTCATTTTCCCGCCGACGGCAGAATGTAGCTACTTAAGCCGTAATATATATATGTACACTACTGGCCATTAAAATTGCTGCACCAGGAAGAAATGCAGATAACAAAATGATATTTATTGGACAAATATATTATACTAGAAATAACAAGTGATTAAATTTTCAAAAAAAATTGGCTGGATATAGATCCTGAGAAATCAGTACCCAGAACAACCACCTCTGGCAGTAATAACAGCAGTTATACGCCTGGGAAGTGAGTCAAACAGAGATTGGATTGCATGTACAGGTACAGATGCCCATGCAGTTTCAACACGATGCCACAGTTCATCAACCGTAGTGACTGACGTTTGGTGACGAGCCAGTCGCTCGGCAACCATTGACCAGACGTTTTCTATTGGTGAAAGATCTAAAGAACGTGCTGGCCAGGACAACAGCCGAACATGTTCCGTATCAAGGAAGGTCCGTACAATACCGGCAACATGCGGTCGGGCATTATCCTGCTGAAACGTAGGGTTTCGCAGGGCTCGAATAAAGGGTAGAGCCACGGGTCGTAACACACCAGAAATGTAACGTGCACTGTTCAAAGCACCGTCAATGCGAACAAGAGGTGACCGAGACGTGTATCCAATGGCACCCCTTACCATCACGCCAGGTGATGGGCCAGTATGACGATGATGAATGCACGCTGCCAGTTTGCGTTCACGACGATGCCGCCAAACACGGATGCGACCATCATAATGCTGTACTCAGAACCTGGATTCATCTGAAAAGATGACGCCTCGCCATTCGTGCGCCCAGGTTCGTCGTTGATCACACCATTGAAGGTGCTCTTGTCTATGACGTAGTGTCAAGGGAAGCCGCAACCATGGTCTCCGAGCTGAGAGTCCATGCTGCTGCAAACGTCGTCGAACTGTTTGTGCAGATACTTGTCTTCCAAACCACCCCGTTTCTTGACTCACGGCTTGTGACGTGGTTGCACGATCCATTACGGCCATGCGGATAATATGCCTGTCTTCTCGGCTGCTAGTGATTGGTGGCCGTTGAGATTCCGCATGGCGTTCCATATTACCATCCTGAACCCATCGATTCCATATTCTGCGAACAGTCATTGGATCTCGACCGACGCGAGCAGCAATACTGCGATAAGATAAACCGCAATCCCGGTACGCTACAATTCAACCTTTATCAAAGTCAGAAACGTGCTGATACGCATTTCTCCTTCTTACACGAGGCATCACAACACCTTTTCACCAGGCAACAACGTTCAAATGCAATTTGTGTATGAGGAACCGGCTGAACAATTTCCTCATTTAAACACAATATAGGTGTCTCTACTGGCGCCTGCTTTATCTGAATGCGCTGAAAAGCTAATCATTTGCATATCACAGCACCTTCTTCCTTTCGTATAAATTTCACGTCTGTAGCATGTCGCCTTCTTGGTGTAGCAATTTTAATGGCCAGTAGTGTATATATATTTGCGCTTTTTGGTTACTAAATGGATTTCTAATTCTATATTTCACACACATTTGTATGGTTAATCATTCGCGCGTTTCGTATAAGAATTCTATATATAATTTGCTTTAAAAATATATTCATGTAGAAGTATTAATAAATGGACCTGTCTTCAGTTCAGTTGATTCCCACCTCGAGTGCAGAGTACGCAGTGTCTATTTACAAATGCAGAACTTGATTTATTCCTTTCTTGTTGCTGTATCCTCATTTTTTGTCCCTCATGAACAAAAAATAATGGTACAACAAAGAGATATTTTGTTGGATTACAAAAAAATTATTAAGAAAATCATTCTTACAATTGATGCTCTCTTTCTCCGTATAGTCCAATTGATGCTCTCTTTCTCCGTATAGTTCTACATAATTGTTATCATTTACTTCCTCGTGACTGTTACAGGGTGTGAAATGCAAAACTGCGTCATTCGATGTAAAATAGTATTGGGTATGTAACTATACTTTTTAGAAATCTCACTTTTTTTTTTAACAAAATTTGTTTTAATTCAAATGTTTTTCTTCCGTTGCATGTGTTTCTCTTCATGCACTTACGACTTTTATATGGAGAGATGCTCCTGGAAATATTGAGTGCGATCGATTCGCCAGAAAAGAGATTTCTTAAATCGAAAAGAATATTTACTCAACACGGAATTTTCCGTATTATTCATTTTCGTATGTATCCGATTCGAAGCATGTTCCCAGAAATCGATGTTGTTAGATTTTTCCTCGACTTTATTGTCGTAACCTTCAACTAGAAGTCAACATCTTAAAGGTCAAACTGTGTCGCAAAAAAAGGAGAAAAAAGTCAATTTTCTTCTTTTTACCCTTTAACAATCGCAGGCTATTTTGCAAAGGGGGATCGCAAGAGGACCAAACAGTTGTATTCGGAAAATTCCATTCGCCCAACAGGAAATCGATAAAAGGAAAGTTTTTATGGAGCAATTTTTTCCCCTTACTTTTTCTCTTCAGCAGTCAACATCAAATCAAACGAAAATATCTATCCTCTGAGTCATAGTCATACGTTAGTCATGTGTTCTTACTTCAAATATATTTTCCCATTTGAATTTTTTTCAGACATAGCTATGCCATGATGACCCCATAAAATACTGATTTTGGATAACAGTAACTCATTCATTGAAATAAGCGCCCAGCAATATGAAGGCAGCGATAACCTATTGAGTGATAGCGTTCGTCTATGCTTTTCGAAATGTAGTGAGTTCGAATCCCAAACCAGCCCTAATAATCTGTCGTGCTCGTTCACTGCAGATGGGGCACGTTGAGTTGGTCGCAATATCCTCCACGTGGAATGATACCTCTGGGCATCCTGCTCACGCGGAGCTCCCACCGTCCTTCCCGCCTCGTGTGCGATAAGACCAAAGATAACATATAAAAAAAATTGCTGAAGTTTAGACCATTTCTCAAAGAGTTCATATATGAAGTATAGTCTTTTTTTCTCCTCCAATCTCCTGTGACACATTCGGCCAGAATGATTTCGCAGCTATGATCAGTTTAAAATTTAAACTCATTTACTCTAATACAGAAATTCATAAACATTTATCTGAATAACGTAAGTGTATAAAGAAATGAATAACTGATGAAATCAAACTAATATCAGTTTTGATAGAAGATAATTCATCTTTATCGATTTTCAGAAATATTGTATAAAAAAGGGTGTGTATTACAATATTCGCAGTCTTCTTTGAGAATAGAAAAATTCTTATGTAATGATGGATTTGAAAATGTTAGGCACACATTTATAACAATTTAATTTATGTTTTACCATATAAATACAATAAACACGCCCAAAATAATAATACAATCTGTTTTTTTACAACTTGTCATTCTTAATTAATACTGCTTTTAATTCAATCACGCTTCTTAACTCGGAAAAAAAGGATTGTAAGAAAATTAATGACATTAGATGCATATTGCATTTTTTTCAGAAAACAAAAAAATGTAGTCAATTTTCAAGTTATTTAGCTATTTTATTGCCAGCTAAAGAAATGGATTTATATCTTTCAACGAATAAAATAGATAAATTGTAGTCTGTCTACGCGTTTATAATGCTACACTTTCGTTTCAATTTTTTTTTATTTCTTATTATTATACTGTCATTTACTATGACATACTATATTTGAAAAAAATTAAAAGAGGGGAAATAGTGCTTGGAGTAAATATACACTTAGCTAACAGATATATAAAGGAAGATTTACTGCAGCATTTTACTTTAATGATCAACTCTAATAAACTCCGAAAACTTTCTCATCATTCATTGTTTGTAAAAGTGAGAGTGTTCAATACAAACTTTGATTGATACTTTATATGAATAAAAGCGGATAAAGTGAGAAATATCAGATAAGACCTATGTTTAGAAGTCTATTTAGTATAACAATTTACTGTAATAATGAAGTATTACAGTAAATTATTATGGCATCCTCTGAACACCCCTCTGATTTATTATTAATTGAAATGATAATGCTTTTTAAAACAAAAATCTCTGAATGACGCATTATAAAAATGAAGAATCATGAAGTAAGAAGTTGATAAACCGCTGCTCCTGAGCGCACTCTCTGTTCAACGCATTGCTTGGAAAGAGATAAACCTCGCCGAAAATTATATATCAGAGAAATTCGGTGTTTCGAAATTCTTTTAATGCCTGAAGAATTCTGGGATTTCGACACTGTTCAGACATTCTAGAGTTCTTTTCGATCACACTGAAAGTCTGATATCAACTAACTCTCGTATTTGGGGACTTTGTTTATGTTACGTCTAAAACTATTAAGTCATGTCCCCATGCATACAAATAATTTCAAAAGAAATGAGAAGAGATTTAAATAAATATAAATGTATGTATTATAAATTATTTAAATTATAAATGTATGTACGGTAAAAATAAACAAAACCGTTATTTTTTTCAAAACATAGTATTTTTTCATTGAACAACGAAGCATTTTACATTAGGCAAGATTAGCCTACATGTGTGCTTATATATATATATATAAATATAAAACCTGAATCCTCGCATAAAATAGTTTGTTGTTGAGATATTCCACCGATTTTACAGACATTAAAAATGTTGTCAAAAAGTTTACTCTTACGCATTAACAAGAGACTTGGAATTTGCAAGTAAGCAAAAAGATACACTTCACATCGCCATCCATTACGTCATATCCTGTTTCAACAGTACACGCGCGCGCGAGGATCAAATTGACTTGCCTCCGGATTGTTCACTTTCGATTTTCTCACAAACACTTGCTATTCAAAGAGCATCCCCCCTATTGTATAAGAGGTAACGTTGCACACATACCACCAATTTATATTTTAATCGACCGCCTTGATTTTAAAGATTATCGTTCATTATCTACTTTTAACTGTATACCTCCAAGTTCGGAAATTTTAACTGCCGTAAGTAGTGTAAAAAGGAGAGTTCACCTGCACGCGAATTGGGGAGTTGGGGAGCTAATCTTATCAGCAGTAGCGGTGATGTCATAGGTTTGTAGTCTTACACGAGGGTTCAGAGTGACGTCATATGTTTGTGATCTTACACGAGGGTCTTATCACTAATCAGATTGTGTGACGTCATTGAATAGTGCTGCCATCTATTGAGGAATTTTCAAACCATAATTTTGATGCTGATGCTGCCCTCTATGGGAATAATTTTGAACTGTTTATTTTTTATTTTAAAAATTGAATTTTGCCATCAGCGGGGATAGAACCGCGAACCTCAGCAGTGGTAGTCCGTTATCTTACCAACTTAGCTATTCGGACTTCATTGATGGAGTGGTTTTTATGGTTTACTATCAGAGGGGATGATTTGGACTTAGAATTTTTCGTAGCGATTTCCAACAGAAAATTTATGTTTAAGGATTATAATGTATTTTAAAGTGTATAATATTATGAATTTATAAGTAATAGAATTTAATTTCACATAGAATATATTTTTCAGAATTTTCACCTAGAGTTTCATTTTAAAATAAAATGTGTTTTTATACAATATTGAGAATTTTAGAATATTAATTAAATTTTATCCAAAAGACAGAAATTATTTTTGATAGTAAGATAAATTATTTTTTGAAAACTACTGACAGAATTTATTTATTAAAATATTAATAGAATTTAAAACAAATGTTAATTGTTATTTTAATTAATAATTTTTTAAATAAAATTATAGACATTTTGTAAATGATCTGAACTTAGAATAAATAACTGAATTCTATTTACCTACCTTTATGTTCACATTATCTGTAAAACTTTATATTAGTTACAATAGTGCTGATTTCCACACCACGCAAGGCGTACAGCACATTTGGCGCGTTATCTCCTTTTATTTTACGCTTGGCGAGATTCCCCATTAGGCATATTTTCCAAGCTTTTATAAATTACTAATCATTGGAAATTTTATAATGACCATGTGCTAAAGTATGTATCCCATCTTCCAAAACATATCTTTTATCGTCAAATGGAGATAAGGCTACTTTATTTTGTTGCACTGTGTATATGCGATGTTTAGTACTTTGAATTCTGCAGAATTTTTCATAGGTGGGTGACTCACTCTCTAGACAGGTCTTGTACTGCAGATGTTTAAGTTTATTCTTTATGATATTCTTTAAGACCCCTTTTGCAGTCTTTTTTTCCACATTTTCTGATAAAATGGAATACATTTTCGGTCGAAGACCGATAAACTCAATGATAGGTTTAGAATTTAGCTCATCTTTAAAGCAACCAATTCTTTTTTTATTAGCAATGTTATATAAGGGATGCTCTGCAGGGTAGTATGATGTGTCAAATATATCAGAATATGCAGACATATCCTTGTATACATCTTCTGTTTGTATTTCATATGTAAGTGAATCAGTATCAGTGAATAAGAGACTTGCTTATTCCCATATTTTTGTTTTATTACATTATAATGAAAATCATACATTAATATCTTACTAATTTCTAATATTACAAAGCCTACATAAATTGGTTTATTAAGCATTAGGGTTTCTTTTACCCTTTCCACTGCAACTAAATTGTTATCGAAAATTTCAAATCTCTTAAAACTTGGAGCAGAAACAAGTTTTTTAGCTCTTTCTTCAGTATTCACTAATTCGACATTAACGCGATTTCTTATATTTTCCATTGTTTTACCACAGACGGAATTATTCATTAGTTTAAAGAAATCTTTCTCAAACGAATTTTCTGCGTTTTTTCTTTGCTCTGTGTTGAAATCTATACATTTTTTTAACCAAGGTTTCTGCTTAAATTTTATAATTTTATGTATTTTTTGCAGTTTAAGACCATGTTTTAAGTAAAATTGTAAGTTTTTATAATAAATCACATAATTTTTTTTATTTTTTAAATTAGGTATTAATTTTAAAGACTTTACATATTTCACATTTTTCAATGAATTTTTAGAAAAAGATTCGTTTTCGTTCCATTCTTTTCATTTCTCTTTGAAAGAGACATCGCTTGTAGTTATGATGCTTTAACTGTTTTCTAACAACATTTATGTATTTTTCAAGTACTACTAACAGAATTTATTTTTTAAAAATATTAGTAGAATTTAAAACAAATGTTAATTGTATTAATTTTATTTCAGTTAATAAAAATTTTTCAGACTTAGACTCGAACCCAGGATCTAATAAAAAGACTTCGTGGCATGTGCAGTTAATTGTAACCTTGAATTGAATTTTAATTCACAGTGATTACACGCATGTATTTTATTGCGCTGTTGAGTTAACACATGCCTTTTTAAATCACAGTTATGTGTAAATTTTTTCTTACAAATGTCGCATGTGAACTTTTTAATACCAACCTTTTACCACATTGATCTCAAACCTAAAAACCGAAATAAATCGTTTTAGAATTTTTACTTCTATTTTATTAATTTATGAATATTTAATATTTTAATCGATTTCATTATTATAATTTTGTAGAGTATATAACACTATATTTTACTAACAATTGTGTTATAATAATTTCTGAATATAAATTCAAGTTAAATTTTTTTTTCAAACTTTAATAAACTTTGAATCAATACTAATGTTAGATAATTTAAATTGTAGAGAGAGAATTCTATTACTAACATGGATAAACTTTAAAACTGTATTAGTTATCGAAAATAGGACTAGGCATAAATTTTATATAGTACTCTGATTACAAAATAATATCATAAAACATGCAAGTACTCACATGAGCAGATGAGTTTGAAGTCGATGGTTCAGTCTTTGATTGTTTTATTGTTGATGATACACCACTAGATTATGTAGTAGCTTCGACATCCCAAACAGAGTATGAGTCATTCCATTCATTTTGCAATTCTGCAGCGTTGAGAATTTTTCTCAATTCCTCTTCGGGAATGCCAAAGTCAACAAACTACGGAAAATAAAAGTATTAGTATAATGATCTAATCATGTTTTTCCTTTAATTAAAATATATTAAAAACAGATTGCCTCAAACTTTTTCTAAGAGAACTAATGTATTTCTAAATGCAAATTAAATTCAAAACGTTTAAAACATATTTATGTTAATACACATAACACCTATTGAAATATATCAATGCATTATGTAAAGTAACTTAAAAACTATTTCATCAAAACATTTAAAATATTTTCTACACTATGCAAATTAAGTTAAACACTTTATAAAAATATTTTGATAGAAACCATTAACCATTTATATTTACAAACTATATGTAAAATAATTTAATATTAAATAGTCTTAAATATGTAGATTGAAATCATTAAAATAATCAAACATTTATATTTACACACTCTATTAAATAAGTTAATATGAAATAGCCTTAAACACATAAACCATTAAATATTTACAGACGATTGAAATATATGCAAATTAAGTTCAAAACATTTAAGCTGTATTTTTAAAGAAATTAAACATAGCACATAATTAATTGAAATATTTACTATATAAAATAAGTTAATATTCAATAAAGCGTTAAACATGTAAATTGAAATTAAAACAGTTAAAATTTTTTATTTACACATGATATGAAAGAAATTGAAAACTCTATATTAAAATAAAATTGTAACCAATAGATAATTTATATACACAGTTAAAATATCTCTCTTTAAACTATACAAATTATATTAAAAATTTTGATCTAAATAAACACTAAACATAAATAACAATAAATGTAATACTTTAAATATTAATTCAGCTTATGAAAAAATTTACTTACTTGAAAATATTCCATGTCTGAATTCTGAGTAGATTTCTGACAAATTATAGCTGAATTATGATTCTGAGTAGAGATTCTATAGTCGATTGAAGAACTAAAAGCGTACTTTCACTTAAGCAGGTGAGAATAAGAATGAAATGTTGATAAAGTTTCACCCCCCTTTTGATACCCAGCGAAAAATGTTCCAGAGTTGATAACATACCATCATCTTATCACTCTCCTTTTATTGGTTTCTATCAGATTTTAACAGATGAATATTTAAATCGACTAACAATTTAGTTTAATGTTTAAGATTTGATTACTGCAATTTTGTATTTTATATCAGAGTTTGTGTTGATTATATGAGTCGTTAAAATAGAATTTTAAAAATCTAAAGACTTTTATTCGTAACAATTTCTGAGGGATAAGGAAATTCCAGCTGTACAAATCACAAATACACTGCTGCAATATATCTAATGCAACCGGAAATGGCTTCCAAACACAAATACCTCAGACCGATAACAGTTTCATGCACTAGAATAGCATTCAAGACTGAAAGTTTCACTCTTGGTCTAGAGATTTCATGAGGTTTCTAGCAATTCAGCCATTTTCATCATTTTGTAATGATTTGTATACCTTAAAGTTGAATTTGACTCTGCTGTTTAACCAACCATTATAGTTTTATAACACACAAAAATTGTGTTTAAGTGACCAAAATAGGTTGATAACAATCCACCAGCGAGATACGAACTCGCGATCTCCTGTTTACTAGACATGTGTTTTAAGCAACTATGACATAGCGCTTTTGTCTTCACTACTAAGCCTTCTATCTTCGTGGGTAGCATTCATATTTGTCTTGACGTGGAAAGAATTTCACCAAGAATCTCGCCAAAAAGTCCTAAAGTCACCAAGAATCTCGCTAAAACTTGTCAATTCACCAAATCACTAGAAAGGCAGTTTTTAATATAGAACCTTACTGCATTGAGCAATTTCTGACCAAAACCTTTGTATTTTATATTTTTGAGATATTTTAAGACAAATACACATACAAAAATTTTAATGGGTATAAACAGTTACAGTAAAAAATTTATAACAGTGTTTTATTGATTTATATGTAGTGAAATTTATTTTAAAAGTTAAATAATTTGTAATTTGAACTCTAATATTTAACAATTTAATTAAATATTTCATAATTTAGTGCAACAGCTTAAATGCATTGAAATAAAAAACATTCATTTATCTAATAAAAGGAAACATAAAGGAAAATTGAATATAATATAATTGAATACAAACATTTTACATGCTGAATTATAAAAGTTTTCTGCTTTTACTCCATGATTTTTTGCTTTTAAGAACGAAATTTATGTCTAATAATATTTAAAAAAAATTTTTTTTAATATTTTTTAAATGGTAAAATTATATTTTTAAAAACTCTATAATCTTACAACTGAAATACAATATACTTTTACAATTAAATTAAGTATATATATATTATAAATATATATTATAAAATTTATAGTATATATATATATATATATTATAAAATAGCCTTCGTATTATAGTGATTTCAATGCTGTATCATTAGTGGGGAATTACTACTAATAGGGACTTGTATATTTTTCTTAGTTTAGAGCTTGTTATTTTTTAAGTAAAATTATGTGGACAGTTTTTTTTTAAGGATTTGAGTTTAAGCTAAATGTTCAAATTAGAAATTATACAAATTTATCGTTTTTGCAAAGTTATTAATGAAATACACAATTTGTTAAGATAAAATTCCCAATTGTTTGACATATTTGATATATATCATTCACCATGTAAGTAGTCGAAGTCTATTTTTAATACAGCGTATTATCTATCCTATTATATTAACTGTGTGTGTGTGTGTGTGTGTGTGATGTGTGTGTGTGTGTGATTAAATTATTTATAAGAAATAGAATTATGTTTAGTATTTATTGATCTTCTTATATAAACTTTAATAAGTTTAATGAATGTAGAAATTTTTAAACTAGTACTGTTTTCAGGTAAAATATATTTGCAACGTTTTTGATCTAAAAAAATTGTGAATGACCTTATATACAGATCTCATAAGTAATAGGTGTGTGTGTCTGAATTTACCAGCTTAACTAAGTCGTTAAGTAATACCTATAAACTAATTTTTATATTCATAAAACATATGAAAATAAGTTATATTTTTGTGAGGCCTTATTCTACAAATTATATTCAAAATGCATTGATTTATTTACCGAGTCACAAGTTGCATTACTCTGCTTAATGAATTTTATAAAAATTTTTTAACACAAATTTGCCTCTTTACGAAATGTTTTGAATTGAATATAATGCTATATATTTCATTATAAGACCCTATTATTTGCTTGAATCATTTAATAATGTATTTAAGATATATTTTTTACTATAATTTTGTATACATTCTTAATATATGTGTTTTACTCAAAAATGATTCATAATCTAACGATCTTAAGCGCGACAGGAACAAACAGAAATATAACTTACTTTCTCATCCAAATTAAAATCAGAGGTTTGTCCTGAAACTGGCTTTTGAGTATTTTGCTGATTAGAAGTCATTTAGTAGCCATGCGAGTAGGGAAATTGAAGAAACTTCTCAATCGGAACAGTATGCATGAAACAATGTTATTTTCTAATACCCCCACCTTTTAATACATACGAAAACACAAGTGGAAATGTTGCCAATCTTTTTTACAAATATTTTCAAACCAACGAGAATTTTAAAAATTGATAAGGGAAGTAGGAAAACAACTAAACACTATGGATGTGACTATTGATCGATAACAATATCCTATCAGTTTTAAAAATGTTAATAGTTCAAAGATATTTTATCAGTAAAAGGGAAAGAGGGGAAATGTTTATGATAGGATATATATATATATATATATATATATATATATATATATATATATATATAACTAATGAATACGAAATATGAACCTTCCTAATATATTATTACCTAATAGAAAATAAATAGGAAAAGATATATTTCTCATTAAATAAAATATAATTAATTTAGTTACATACATATATATATATATATATATATTAATAAATAATTTTTCAAAATATATATTATATGTATTTTTTTACCCCTTGTTCATTCAAACACTTAACACAGTTTGTACTAAGCTCATATTTTCCCTTATCCTTATAAAAATTCCATTCATCCTTATAAATATTTTTAAATTGTTATACCAAGACCATTTTTACCCGTTTAATCAACTTAATTTTCTTGATATTTAGTCTAAAAAATTCTCAGTTAAAAATATTTAAACTCAACTCTAATGAAAATGGATATTAATGATCCTCGAGCTAGTATTAAAAAAAATGTGAAGAAAAATTGACCCCCATCTCGAAAACGTTCTCTATTTCTAGACTATAGCACACTTTTATCTATCAATCAGTGAAAAATAGAAAAATGCACGAATTGACAAAAATAGTTAAAAAATGTGAAATACCACTTATTTCCTCCATCTTCGGTTTGGAAATGCAAGTTCTTGTTTCCTTTTTCAAAAGACGAAGTATTTCAAGATTCCTATAATTCAATTTCATTTTGAAACATTGAATATAACTGTTTTAGAAACTGAAAAGTTCTGAGTACAAAATTCACAAATAAAAAGAATGGCACATAACTATATAGCCATAATTCTCAGCGTTGGCGCGCGCGAGGATAGACTGATAGTTACTTTTCTTCTGTTGTTTAGTTCTGAATCTCTAAAACTAGACGAGATCGAACCCGCAATGATTTCTTCTGCGAATGCTATGATAGCGTTCCGCAAAGGTACTTTTCTACATTGGTACAACTTCATGGCCTCTTCCGTTTTACAACTGAAATTGGAAACACATTCATGAGTCACGTGGAAAAGTGAAACATTTGTTTGTGCAAACAGAAGAAGTTAAAAAGGTTTTATGAAACTTTTAGTATTCATGTAAAAGGATGCTCCGAGAATCTTCTTATGGGATGAAATCTTCATTGGCCTCATTGTGACTCAGGATTGCAGAGACCAGAAAAGGAAATCCTTCATGCTCGTTATCGGAGGATAGTGAACTCGAATTCTGCTCCAACCGAAAATCCGTCGAGTTTATTAATGGCAAATGAGCCATATAAAATAAGTCGAGGTAGCTTTATCTTCCAAGTGAATTGATGCCTCTGAGGTTTGCAAGCCAAATTAGGTGGTCACTTCTAAGTCGCCTTATGGTCCCTGATTTTAAATTATAATCACCTACCCAGTTTCGGGTACACGATGACACACATGATCGACGTCGTGGTTGATTGAAGTGTTCCTTCTCGCTCTCGGAATGTTGTGAGTTTGAATCTCGATCCTACCGAAGATTTGTCGTGTTGGCTAAAGGAGCCCTGTGGCAACTCAGCCACAGTAAATCGCTAAAGGGGAAAGAGAAGCGCATCTTCAATATCCGATGGGGAATCTAGCCCAGTTATTTTTTGGATGCGGTCGTATGAAGACCGTATTGGCACCAGTGTATTATGGTGTGAAACTTATTTTTATGGAATGTAATCATAAAATTGTTATTGTTAAAATAAAATATTAAAGGGAACACGACTTATTAATGAATGCAGATAACACGCAACTAATAAGTATAGCCACAAGCCCGTTGAATTTATCGTGAACGCAATTCCATCAAAGGAAAGAATATCTCTAGAGGTGGCCGGTCAAGAGCTTCTGGATTGCGAAGACTCCCTCCATCCCAGTAACCAACTGAGGAAGCCCAACTTACTAGGAAAGTATGCTGGTGTCAGTCATTCGGTACCCTACTGCGAAAACTGTTATCGGTTCTTGCAATTACTTACCATTACTTGCAATGCGGGGAAAATGAAACGTTCTTAGTGGACGGGGGTCACGGAAGGAGTTAGTTTACAAAATAGAATTTATGGTGTAACAAAAGTAGCTTTGAATTTCATTCATTTTATTAACAAAAGAGCAAAAAAAGACAATTTTTATAAGCGTTGGAAAAAACAACTTGTTTTAAATTTTGTTAAAAATTAATTTTCCTTAATAATTTAATTATAAAGAAACTGAAAGACGATTTAAATTCAATTTTTAAGCATCTGCACTCATTTCTCGCCTCCCGACGACCGGAAGGTAATCGGGGTTGTGGCTGATAATTATGCCTACAAGTCGGATAATTCTGAGTTCCGAGAAAACCCATAATGATCCAAATTATACCTCTTCAAAAGGATGGCCCAGCTCTCAGTGTCTCAGATTAAATCTAGGTCTGGCTTTGGACTTTTATCCTTTTTAATAACCCTTCCAATACAAGCAAAGGGTGTGGTCTTGCAAAAAAAAAAAAAAAGGTTTCACTTTGCTTGGGCCTTTTCTCTAGAAGTCTTAGGAAAGTATCACGAAAAGGGTGCGGCCATACATCCGTCGGAATTACTGGACTTGGCCTCAAAAGAGTTGAGTTAATAAGTTTGGCATTGCTTTTCTTGACAAACAAAACTGAAATTTCAGTTCCCAGTTGTGAAATAAATATTTTAGTTTGATAGAGGTCATGTTTCTGCATTCCCATAAGTCCACTCAAAGGGAAATGTATTGAAGTAGTTGCACACACGGGAAAATAAATTGTTTTCCCTAATTTCAGTGCTACTATTTCCAACTTAGTTATTTATTATAGTTAGTGTTTAAATTTTTTTTTCCTTTATACGATTTAAATTTATATGAACAACCATTTTTGTGGTATTTGTTACATTAGGAATATCATTTTATGGTATGTCCTATATAACACTATAGCTTATCATATATAGTGTAAATAGCATAGCACGGAAAGAATCTTTTCCTCTTAATGTATTTCTATGGCATAATGAATAAAGTTCCTCACTTTGAGTCGGAATAAATATTCGTGAAACCTATCAGTATGCCAGAAAATAAAGATTTTCATATTTTTTCAATAATCGTTTTATTTGTTTTTAAAAGTATTCCAATATGTAGTTACTAGTATTAAAATTCAAATTCAACGCTTTATTGACGTACCCTAACCGTTTATGCAATATCAGAAGTTGTCATATCCCTTAATGTTTGATAAGCTTTGTTCCTTATTGAACATGCTGCAATCAATGAATTTTTGAGAAAATTGATTCTGAAAATTCATTAAAACTTGTACTTACATTCTAAAATTATTTCATTATTAATTACTTTAGCAAAAAGTATCATGTATATAAATTATAGAATATTTTTTTTTTAATTCTAACTATTAAACTTCTCGAGTTCCCTTTCTGGATAATATGGTTTTAAGTGCGTAATTTCATGTGATTACAAAATTCTATTTAATTTAACTCGTCATTAGCCTCAGTTTTGATCACCTTTTCTCTCTATATATGATGAAATAATTATTTTCTCTATTTATTATACACACACATATACAGACATATTTATATATATCTATATAATTCACACAACACACACACCCACTTATATATAATTATTAATTCACGTTTCGTTTATCTGGATACAACAATTGAAATCAAAATTCTGAATTTTTTAAAAGGATCTTTTTAATCCATAATTATTTCTAATTCTTTTAATCCTTTTACTTGATTCCTTCATTTTCTTATTTATATAATTTACAAATAAATACTTAATAATTAATTTACAGATAATTAAAAAAATCATAATCTCTTACATTTCTTAAACATATGTCCTTTATTAAGATATATATATTTTTAGATTTTATCTATTACAAATTGTAAAAAAAATATTTTATTCTGAAATATATTTATATTTTGAGATTACTTTTTTAAATTTAAACTTTTTTTATTTTAAAAAAAGTACCTATCGTTTAATGCAATATTCAATCGATTCATATCGGATAGTAAATCAGTTTTGCAAAATGTAAAAGAATCAAAAAAATTGTTTACTTTTACCAGCTCTTTTTTTTCTAGTGTTAAATTCTAACAGTTTATAACTAGAGACCATCATTTATATAGTTACAACTTTCGCACAACAAATCCCACCTGCAATTGACGAAGTTAATTTTTCTTTCTTCTTAATGTCACAGAATTTATCTCAAACCATAGCAGTTTCACAGTACAGCTGCTAAAATTCGCTCCAGTGAACAATTCGAAAACTTTTCCACATCATTTGCTGGAGAAAAAGAATCATGACGAAAAGTTTCGTTTTTCTCTATGCCACTAACTTTTGATCACTGCCATCCATCCCGCTTGATGACGTCATGTTACCATACCGTAGGGAGAAAAAAACAATTTTTTTCCCCTTATCCTCCGTTTGCGAAGGAGGCGGCGGTGTCGTTTTCTTCTTCGGCCGTGCTATTAGGAGACCGAGATAATTGGCCGCGAGGTCGTGTTGACCGGAAGTGGGGAGTCAGGGGAGATTGCATCTGGTGACTTTCTCAAGACCCTTGAACTCAATAAATCGCGAGTACTCCCCTCTCCCCTCATATCGGCCAACATTCCTGATCTTTCTTTTCTTTTATTTTATTATTTTTTTTTTATCTAACTCTGCGGTCGCCAACATTTGGAACGAAATTGAAATCCCATTCCTTTTGTTGGATTATTTGCTTGCCTCGCCTCAGATCGATTTTTTTCTGTGGAATTCTCACATTCACCCTGTTGTTTCAATAAATATAAAATTTCGCGCGCAAAGCTTATTTCTTTCTGATATAAGCTCGCCGTGAATGTCCTCATTTCCACAGTGGGACATTTAACGTGGAAAAATAAGCAGAGGGAGCGTCATCGTAATGAGTTCGAATCCTTCCCTGACAGAAGTTCTGTTGTTGTATTTACTCATGCTGCGCGTAAAATAGCTCGTCGTCGCAATGTCTTCCATGTGAAATGGTACCGGGGGGGGCTGAAACCAATTTCTGGGTTCTGCTGCTTGGTCTTTGCTTTTAAGAGTCGCAGACACACTTGCGAGTCCGCATTTGCAGCTATTTAGAGCTATTTTGAATCGCGTTTAAATGTTCGTTCAATGTTTCGAATCAAATGTGCATGAAGCCTATTGAAGTTCTCTATTTTATGAAATGCAAAAGATGGAAATGTTTATAAAAAATCTATTTATTAATTTTTTTGAGGTATATTTCCTCCTGACTTTTTCTGTTCACTGCAACCGTACTTTAGAAAAATTTTTAAGTCTTAAAATCTATACTTGAGCTGTCCATCTCCTTCGAACATTTCCATCAAGTACTGCATTTTATGTAATTTGGCGTAAATTCTTCCAGTTGAAGATTCCAGCATCGAAATCTCTGCTCTACGACAAACTGCAAACAAAATGGCTACCGGTTTTCTGTTGGTCACGGCAAGCCGCTCATTTTTGTAGGATTGCTCGGATCCGGCCATAATGACCACGGATAAGTGCTGGGCAAAATAAATCCGGCCGAAGCTGGATGATAAGTAGTGATAAAAAAGATTCTGCTTATTGGTTGCCCTGAAGCTATTTGCGATTAAAATAAGGACAAATGATTTCTATTACTGTTCTTTTAATTTTATTACCAATAACTATTTTCTTATAAAGATGGTTTTTACAATTATGTTTATAAATCTTACACATAACTAATTTTTAGGGTTAAAAGGTATTCATAAAAAGAGTACCTTTTAGTTCTAAAAATTTTTTTTCAGGAAAAAATAGATTTTATTTATATTCTTTATACCGCGTGAGAGTATGACGTAAGAAACTGCAATCTGATTTTGTCAGCCATTCGTGTGTAAAGGCTGAGAATTCAATGTTACTTCAGGGAACCAAAAGAAATGTAAGCTATGCACTCATTTATAATTGTGGTTTTTATCAGGATGTGGAAACGTTATATTTAATCAAATATAATATATTTTTTGTAATATGTAACTTATTGCTAAGAAAGCTTTGTTAATTATTGTTTAGATGCTAACATTTGGAAAACTCAGTTCATTTTATGTTTTAGCAAGTGCGTCATCACTGTGTTTGGAGTAAAAAGAGTATTTGAATTGAAGCATTTTTTTCAGTTTATTTACATTTAATTAATTAATACAATTATATAAATAATACATTTTCCAATTCTCAATTTCTATTAGAATTCAGGTGTCACAAGTCTTGAACCTTTTTCTTAGATTTTATTGTTTGTTACGAAGCAAGTTTGCGTTGTAAAAAATAGTCTAAAAATATTGTATTTGAAACAACCGAAATGTTTATTGGCATTAAACTTAATATAGGATTTTGTAACATTTATTTATAAAATTGAAATAGTGCGATAGACTTTAATCCTTTTGTTTTTAAAATCTTTTCTGGCTTACAGTTATTTTTAAGTCGATTGTATTTTTTGATCGAAATGAACAGTTTGTGCATATTTTGTCTGGGATAGAAATACAATGTTTTAAATCTTGCATACTCCTCAAACATCTACATTTTTTGTTCTAAATAATGAAGAATATTTTAAAATATTTGATGGATTAAAAATAATAATACACACACACGCATTTTTAAGATGGTATTCAAATAAATATCGAAATATTTCTGTATTTAAAGCAAGAAAATTATGTATACTCTAAAAAATAATACTAAATGTTAGTTTTTAGTACTATACACATTTTTCAACTTCTGTAGAAATCTGACACATTAATTGAGCAACTAAATTAAAATCATTTAAAATTCAATAAATTTGGAAATAATATGAAAGCATCTGAAGAATCTTTTTCATGGAAGAACAATACTACTTTATCATTTAAAGTACTTGCGTAATTTGTTGATTTTTCCAGGAAAGAAAAATATACCGTCAAATAATGCTGCTTTGTGGCTGATCTTGCGTTACACAGATCTCGGTAAACTTATATATTTTATGTTATTCTCAATTTTTTAAGTGATACAAGTTTTAATGATTGAAAAATTGGAATTGAATCAACAATAGTTTCAATCGATTTGTTTCAATGAAAATATAAGTTAACTGCAGTGATTTTCTCGTCACATTTTGGAAAAAGTGATAAAAATTTCACACATTTGGCGACAATATTTTCAAAATTTTAAATGGCCGAGAAAATATTGAGTAAATAATGTATTTAGTCTGGAATGCATGTATATTGAAAGCATGAATTGTTTACTACTTTACAGAATTGCGTAAAGATTTACTAAGTTAAATGATTACACTGATAATGCTCATCTAAATAATTTTGTCGTAAGTTTTCTTTTTACTAATTTTACTTTCACTCTCTTAAATGTTTTGAAGTTTAATAAGAAATTTAATTTACTTTAATAACTTAAAATTTAATAAATATTGAATATATATTAGGGAACAACTTGTGTGGTTTTGAATAAAGTACACTCTGTGAAGTATATCAGTAGTGTAAAAAGGAGAGTTCACCTGCACGCGAATTGCGTTTGCGGAGTGCGGAGTGCGGAGCTAATCTTATCAGCAGTAGCGGTGATGTCATAGGCTTGTAGTCTTATACGAGGGTTCAGAGTGACGTCATTAAATAGTGGTGCCATCTATTGACGAATTTTCAAACCTTAATTTTTATACTAGTGCTGCCCTCTATGGGATTAATTTGGAATTGCATATTTTTATTTTAAAAATAGAAATTTGCCATCAGCGGGGATAGAACCGAGAACCTCAGCAGTGGTAGTCCGTTATCTTACCAACTGAGCTATTCGGACTTCGTTGATGGAGTGGTTTTTATGGTTTATGATTATAGGAAATGATTTGGACTTCGTAGTGATTTCAACAGAATATTTTTGTTTAAGGATTATAATATATTTTAAAGTGTATAATATTATGAAAATTTAATAAGTTGTAGAATTTAATTTCAAATCGAATATATTTTTCAGAATTTACACCTAGAGTTTTATTTTAAAAGGAAATGTGTTTTTTATACAATATTGAGAATTTTAGAATATTAAATAAATTTTATCGGAAAAGAATTTATTTCTACGATATGAAGATAAATTATTTTTCAAATACTACTGACAGAATTTATTTTTTAAAAATATTAGTAGAATTTAAAACAAATGTTAATCGTTATTTAATTAATGAATTTTTAAATAAAATTATAGACATTTTTTAAATGATTTGAACTTAGAAATTTTTGTAGTGATTTCCAACAGAATATTTTTGTTTAAGGATTACAATATATTTTAAAGTGTATAATATTATGAATTTAATAAGTTGTAGAATTTAATTTCAAATCGAATATATTTTATCAGAATTTACACCTAGAGTTTTATTTTAAAAGGAAATGTGTTTTTATACAATATTGAGAATTTAAGAATATTAATTAAATTTTATCGGAAAAGATTTATTTTACGATATGAAGATAAATTATTTTTCGAATACTACTGACAGAATATATTTTTTAAAAATATTAGTAGAATTTAAAACAAGTGTTAATCGTTATTTAATTAATGAATTTTTAAATAAAATTATAGACATTTTGTAAATGATTTGAACTTAGAATAAATGACTGAATACTAATTACTTACCTTTATGGTCACATTATCTGTAAAATATAAATTAGTTAAAATAGTGCTGATTTCCACACCACGCAAGGCGTACAGCACATTTGGTGCATTATCTCCTTTTATTTTATGCTTGAGATTCCCCAGTAGGTCTATTTTCCAAGCTTTAGAAATGAATATATACAGCAAATGATTTATGAATATATACAGCAAATGATTTATAAATATATTTAATAAAGAGTTATGAAAGGATGTCTGGAATTTTATGATGGCCGTAAGAGTATGAGGATATACCGTCGTCTAAGAGATACCTTTTATCATCAAATGGTGAGAGGGAGATTTTATTTAGGGAAGTTGTAAAAAGTTGATGGTTAGAATTCTGAATGCGTTTTCGTTCCATTCTTTTCATTTCTCTTTGAAAGAGACATTGCTTGTAGTTATGATGCTTTAACAGTTTTCTAACAACATTTCTGTATTTTTCAAGTACTACTAACAGAATTTATTTTTTAAAAATATTAGTAGAATGTTAATTGTATTAAATTTAGTTCAGTTAATAAAAATGTTTTAGACTTAGACTCGAACCCAGGATCTAATAAAAAGACTTCGTGGCATGTGCAGTTAATTGTAACCTTGAATTGAATTTTAATTCACAGTGATTACACGCATGTATTTTATTGCGCTGTTGAGTTAACACATGCCTTTTTAAATCACAGTTATGTGTAAATTTTTTCTCACAAATGTCGCATGTGAACTTTTTAATACCAACCTTTTACCACATTGATCTCAAACCTAAAAACCGAAATAAATCGTTTTAGAATTTTTATTTCTATTTTATTAATTTATGAACATTTAATATTTTAATCGATTTTATTATTATAATTTTGTAGAGTATATAACTAACTATATTTTATTAACAACTGTGTTATAATAATTTCTGAATATAAATTCAAGTTAATTTTTTCAAACTTTAATAAACTTTGAATCAATACTAATGTTAGATAATTTAAATTGTAGAGAGAATTCTATTACTAACATGGATAAACTTTAAAACTGTATTAGTTATCGAAAAAAGGGCTTGGCATAAATTTTATATAGTACTCTGATTACAAAATAATATCATAAAACATACAAGTACTCACATGAGCATATGAATTTAAAGTCGTTGGTTCAGCCTTTGATTGTTTTATTGTTGATGATTCGACATCCCAAACAGGGTTTGAGTCATTCCATTCATTTTGCAATTCTGCAGCGTTGAGAATTTCTCTCAATTCCTCTTCGGGAATGCCAAAGTCAACAAACTACGGAAAATAAAAGTATTAGTATAATGATCTAATCATGTTTTTCCTTTAATTAAAATATATTAAAAACAGATTGCCTTAAACTTCTAAGAGAACTAATGTATTTCTAAATGTAAATTAAATTCAAAACGTTTAAAACATATTTATGTTAATACACATAACACCTATTGAAATATATTAATGCATTATGTAAATTAACTTAAAAACTATTTCATCAAAACATTTAAAATATATTTATGTTAATGCGTGTGAAACATATTAAAATATATTCTACACTATGCAAATTAAGTTAAACACTTTATAAAAATATTTTGATCAGAAACCATTAAACATTTATATTCACAAACTATATGTAAAATAATTTAATATTAAATAGTCTTAAATATGTAGATTGAAATCATTAAAATAATCAAACATTTATATTTACACACTCTATTAAATAAATTAATATGAAATAGCCTTAAACGCATAAACCATTAAATATTTACAGACGATTGAAATATATGCAAATTAAGTTAAACACTTTATAAAAATATTTTGATCGAAACCATTAAACATTTATATTTACAAACAATATGTAAAATAATTTAATGTTAAATAGTCTTAAATATGTAGATTGAAATTAAAATGATCAAACATTTATATTTACACACTCTATTAAATAAATTAATATGAAATAGCTTTAAACGCATAAACCATTAAATATTTACAGACGATTGAAATATATGCAAATTAAGTTAAACACTTTATAAAAATATTTTGATCAGAAACCATTAAACATTGATATTTACAAACAATATGTAAAATAATTTAATGTTAAATAGTCTTAAATATGTAGATTGAAATCATTAAAATAATCAAACATTTATATTTACACACTCTATTAAATAAATTAATAGGAAATAGCTTTAAACGCATAAACCATTAAATATTTACAGACGATTGAAATATATGCAAATTAAGTTAAACACTTTATAAAAATATTTTGATCGAAACCATTAAACATTTATATTTACAAACAATATGTAAAATAATTTAATGTTAAATAGTCTTAAATATGTAGATTGAAATCATTAAAATAATCAAACATTTATATTTACACACTATGTAAAATAAATTAATATGAAATAGCGTTAAGCGCATAAACCATTAAATATTTACAGACGATTGAAATATATGCAAATTAAGTTCAAAATGATTAAAAGTTTTTTAAAGAAATTAAACATAGCACATAATCAATTGAAATATTTACTATATCAGTTAATATTAAATAGAGTGTTAAACATGTAAATTGAAATTAAAACAGTTAAAATTTTTTATTTATACACGATATGAAAGAAATTGAAATGTCTATATTAAAATAAGATTGGAAATAATAGATAATTTATATCGACAGTTAGAATATCTTTAAACTATACAAATTATATTAAAAATTTTGATCTAAATAAACACTAAACATAAATAACAATAAATGTGTAATACTTTAAATATTATAATTCTGCCTAAGAAAAAAATTTACTTGTAAAGATTCCATACCTGAATTCTGAGAAGATTCCATGTCTGAATTCTGAGTAGGTTCCATAGCTAAATTCTGATTCTGAGTAGAGATTCTATAGTCGATTGAAGAAGTAAAATTGAACTTTCACTTAAGCAGGTGTGAGTAAGAATGAAATGTTGATAAAGTTTCACCCTTTTGATACCCAGCGAAGAATGTTCCAGAATTGATAACATACCATCATCTTATCACTCTCCTTCTAATGGTTTCTATCAGATTTTAACAGATGAATATTTAAATCGACTAACAATTTAGTTTAATGTTTAAGATTCGATTACTGCAATTTTGTATTTTATATCAAAGTTTGTATTGATTATGAGTCGTTAAAATAGAATTTTAAAAATCAAAAGACTTTTATTCGTAACAATTTCTGAGGGATAAGGAAATTCCAGCTGTACAAATCCCAAATACACTGCTGCAATTTATCTAATACAACAGGAAATGGCTTCCAAACACAAATACCTCAGACCGATGACAGTTTCTATGCACTAGAATAGCATTCAAGACTGAGAGTTTCACTCTTGTTCTAGAGATTTCATGAGGTTTCTAGCAATTCAGCCATTTTCATCATTTTGTAATGATTTGTATACCTTAAAGTTGAATTTAACTCTGCTGTTTAGCCAACCATTATAGTTTTATAACACACAAAAATTGTGTTTAAGTGACCTAAATAGGTTGATAACAATCCACCAGCGAGATACGAACTCGCGATCTCCTGTTTACTAGACATGTGTTTTAAGCAACTATGACATAGCGCTTTTGTCTTCACTACTAAGCCTTCTATCCCCGTGGGTACTATTCATATTTGTCTTGACGTGGAAAGAATTTCACCAAGAATCTCGCGAAAAAGTTCTAAAGTCACCAAGAATCTCGCTAAAACTTGCCAATTCACCAAATCACTAGAAAGGCAGTTTTTAATATAGAACCCTACTGCATTGAGCAATTTCTGACCAAAATCTATGTATTTTATATTTTTGAGATATTTTAAGACAAATACACATGCAAACATTTTTAATGGTATAAACAGTTAACAGTAAAAAATTTATAACAGTGTTTTATTGATTTATATGTAGTGAAATTTATTTTAAAAGTTAAATAATTTGTAATTTGAATTCTAATATTTAACAATTTAATTAAATATTTCATAATTTAGTGCAACAGCTTAAATGCATTGAATTAAAAAACATTCATTTATCTAATAAAAGGAAACATAAAGGAAAATTGAATATAATGTAATTGAGTACAAACATTTTACATGCTGAATTATAAATATTTTCTACTTTTACTCCATGAATTTTTGCTGTTAAGACCAAAATTTATGTCTAATAATATTTAAAAAATGTTTTTTTAATATTTTTTAAATGGTAAAATTATATTTTTTAAAAACTCTATAATCTTACAACTGAAATACAATATACTTTTACAATTTTAAATATTCCCAAACATTATATTAAAAACAGACATTTGTTATATCTCCTGCGAGAAACGAAGTTGTAAAACAGGAAATTGTTAAAAAGAGTGTCTCTACAGGAAAGAAATCTCCAGATGTAAAAGCATGGTTATCTTGGAAATAAATAATGTATTTGATTTGAAATGCTCTTATTCTTAAAATGATTTTGATATAATTTTATTTTAATATATAATTTACTATTATAAAATATTTTTGAATAGTAATATTCAAAATAATTTACTATTATAAAATAATTTATTGTTTAAAAACAATTACCATAAAATAATTGACAAGCACATGAATATAAAATAATAATATTTATTAATATTTACATTCAGTTTTTAAAAGTCATTTGCAACATATCTGCAATTTTACCTTTTACATACATTAATGACCACTCATGAAAAGTGGAATCATTCAAATTACAAATACAATACTTGGTACAAAATTCATTCATAACATTAAAGAGATTAACAATTAATAAAATATTTTCTCCTAGAGTTAAATATTTATTGTAATCATCATAATTTAAACAATTATGCTGTCTCTGAGAAGGTGATCAATCTTACACCCATAACATTTAAATTTTTCGTTCACTAAAGAACGAGTTTCTGATAATATACACTTTAACACACATTCTATAATGTCCTTGTTGGGACAATCATTCACTCCTTTGCATTTTAAATTCAATTTCGATTTTTCATTTGATAACATAGTTGGAAGAATTTCACAAAATTGAGTAGTTAATATACACTCATTTATTTCATAAATGAAATCTGTTAATTTGATAATATCACATTGATGTAAAAAAATTTTACTTTCCTCGACATTGAATTTATTTTGATTAATTTTTAATAATTTTAAAATGCATTTTTCATCTATATTCATCACTAGCAGTTCATTATTAGCCACAAAACTTGTATCTTCATATTTTAAAGAAAATTCGGTAAATTTTTCACAAAATTCATACCAAGTTCTTAAATTTATAGATAATCCATTTTTTGTGGGTAAAAGCATACCGCCATTCTCCCTAAATTCACGAAATTGAATTTTCAAATTATTTTCATAACAGTTTAGAGTGATAAACATACCGAATCCCAAATTCCACCGACGAATTTCTTTGAAAGAGGGTTTTTTCTTTTCGATTAATGAAGAGTCCACTATGTACTTTTCTAACCAATCTCCGCTAGGTAATTCCTCACAAGATTGCTGTGAAAAAAAAATAATATTTTCAACATTTTGAACACAATAAATTTAATACACAATTACATTCAATAAGATTAATACTTACATTAATTTCTCCCAAATTGTGAGACTCTTCAGTTCGCAATCGCTTAGACGGTGGAATACAATTATTAGTAGTTTCATCCTAAATAAAATTAAATTCATTTTAAATACATTGATTTTTAAAGAATTAAATAAAATATAATAATATTCTATAAGATTAATACTTACATTATGTGTTTCCTTATTAGACTCCAAGTACTCGTCGTTTACGAAATTTTTAATGCATTTAATTTCTAAGGCCATTTTATTTTAAAATCTACAAACGTGCCTTCGCACTGCAAATCTCAAGTTGAAATGAGTTATCACACGTTACTCTTATCTTACAATGGATTAGAATGTTCCCAGAGATCAAAAGATTGGCAACATTTCCTCTTTCCCTTTTAGTGATAAAATATCTTTGAACTATTAACATTTTTAAAATTGATAAGATAAATATGAAGAAGACTCATCGAGCGCGTGAGTCGTAAAAGGTACCTCAATCCTGTTGTCCTTTTTGATCTCTGGGAACATTCTAATCAATTGTAAGATAAGAGTAACGTGTGATAACTCATTTCAACTTGAGATTTGCAGTGCGAAGGCACGTTTGTAGATTTTAAAATAAAATGGCCTTAGAAATTAAATGCATTAAAAATTTCGTAAACGACGAGTACTTGGAGTCTAATAAGGAAACACATAATGTAAGTATTAATCTTATAGAATATTATTATATTTTATTTAATTCTTTAAAAATCAATGTATTTAAAATGAATTTAATTTTATTTAGGATGAAAGTACTAAGAATTGTATTCCACCGTCTAAGCGATTATGAACTGAAGAGTCTCACAATTTGGGAGAAATTAATGTAAGTATTAATCTTATTGAATGTAATTGTGTATTAAATTTATTGTGTTCAAAATGTTGAAAATATTATTTTTTTTTTCACAGCAATCTTGTGAGGAATTACCTAGCGGAGATTGGTTAGAAAAGTACATAGTGGACTCTTCATTAATCGAAAAGAAAAAACCCTCTTTCAAAGAAATTCGTCGGTGGAATTTGGGATTCGGTATGTTTATCACTCTAAACTGTTATGAAAATAATTTGAAAATTCAATTTCGTGAATTTAGGGAGAATGGCGGTATGCTTTTACCCACAAAAAATGGATTATCTATAAATTTAAGAACTTGGTATGAATTTTGTGAAAAATTTACCGAATTTTCTTTAAAATATGAAGATACAAGTTTTGTGGCTAATAATGAACTGCTAGTGATGAATATAGATGAAAAATGCATTTTAAAATTATTAAAAATTAATCAAAATAAATTCAATGTCGAGGAAAGTAAAATTTTTTTACATCAATGTGATATTATCAAATTAACAGATTTCATTTATGAAATAAATGAGTGTATATTAACTACTCAATTTTGTGAAATTCTTCCAACTATGTTATCAAATGAAAAATCGAAATTGAATTTAAAATGCAAAGGAGTGAATGATTGTCCCAACAAGGACATTATAGAATGTGTGTTAAAGTGTATATTATCAGAAACTCGTTCTTTAGTGAACGAAAAATTTAAATGTTATGGGTGTAAGATTGATCACCTTCTCAGAGACAGCATAATTGTTTAAATTATGATGATTACAATAAATATTTAACTCTAGGAGAAAATATTTTATTAATTGTTAATCTCTTTAATGTTATGAATGAATTTTGTACCAAGTATTGTATTTGTAATTTGAATGATTCCACTTTTCATGAGTGGTCATTAATGTATGTAAAAGGTAAAATTGCAGATATGTTGCAAATGACTTTTAAAAACTGAATGTAAATATTAATAAATATTATTATTTTATATTCATGTGCTTGTCAATTATTTTATGGTAATTGTTTTTAAACAATAAATTATTTTATAATAGTAAATTATTTTGAATATTACTATTCAAAAAATATTTTATAATAGTAAATTATATATTAAAATAAAATTATATCAAAATCATTTTAAGAATAAGAGCATTTCAAATCAAATACATTATTTATTTCCAAGATAACCATGCTTTTACATCTGGAGATTTCTTTCCTGTAGAGACACTCTTTTTAACAATTTCCTGTTTTACAACTTCGTTTCTCGCAGGAGATATAACAAATGTCTGTTTTTAATATAATGTTTGGGAATATTTAAAATTGTAAAAGTATATTGTATTTCAGTTGTAAGATTATAGAGTTTTTAAAAAATATAATTTTACCATTTAAAAAATATTAAAAAAACATTTTTTAAATATTATTAGACATAAATTTTGGTCTTAACAGCAAAAATTCATGGAGTAAAAGTAGAAAACATTTATAATTCAGCATGTAAAATGTTTGTACTCAATTACATTATATTCAATTTTCCTTTATTTTCCTTTTATTAGATAAATGAATGTTTTTTAATTCAATGCATTTAAGCTGTTGCACTAAATTATGAAATATTTAATTAAATTGTTAAATATTAGAATTCAAATTACAAATTATTTAACTTTTAAAATAAATTTCACTACATATAAATCAATAAAACACTGTTATAAATTTTTTACTGTTAACTGTTTATACCATTAAAAATGTTTGCATGTGTATTTGTCTTAAAATATCTCAAAAATATAAAATACATAGATTTTGGTCAGAAATTGCTCAATGCAGTAGGGTTCTATATTAAAAACTACCTTTCTAGTGATTTGGTGAATTGGCAAGTTTTAGCGAGATTCTTGGTGACTTTAGAACTTTTTCGCGAGATTCTTGGTGAAATTCTTTCCACGTCAAGACAAATATGAATAGTACCCACGGGGATAGAAGGCTTAGTAGTGAAGACAAAAGCGCTATGTCATAGTTGCTTAAAACACATGTCTAGTAAACAGGAGATCGCGAGTTCGTATCTCGCTGGTGGATTGTTATCAACCTATTTAGGTCACTTAAACACAATTTTTGTGTGTTATAAAACTATAATGGTTGGCTAAACAGCAGAGTTAAATTCAACTTTAAGGTATACAAATCATTACAAAATGATGAAAATGGCTGAATTGCTAGAAACCTCATGAAATCTCTAGACCAAGAGTGAAACTCTCAGTCTTGAATGCTATTCTAGTGCATAGAAACTGTCATCGGTCTGAGGTATTTGTGTTTGGAAGCCATTTCATGTTGTATTAGATAAATTGCAGCAGTGTATTTGGGATTTGTACAGCTGGAATTTCCTTATCCCTCAGAAATTGTTACGAATAAAAGTCTTTTGATTTTTAAAATTCTATTTTAACGACTCATAATCAATACAAACTTTGATATAAAATACAAAATTGCAGTAATCGAATCTTAAACATTAAACTAAATTGTTAGTCGATTTAAATATTCATCTGTTAAAATCTGATAGAAACCATTAGAAGGAGAGTGATAAGATGATGGTATGTTATCAATTCTGGAACATTCTTCGCTGGGTATCAAAAGGGTGAAACTTTATCAACATTTCATTCTTACTCACACCTGCTTAAGTGAAAGTTCAATTTTACTTCTTCAATCGACTATAGAATCTCTACTCAGAATCAGAATTTAGCTATGGAACCTACTCAGAATTCAGACATGGAATCTTCTCAGAATTCAGGTATGGAATCTTTACAAGTAAATTTTTTTCTTAGGCAGAATTATAATATTTAAAGTATTACACATTTATTGTTATTTATGTTTAGTGTTTATTTAGATCAAAATTTTTAATATAATTTGTATAGTTTAAAGATATTCTAACTGTCGATATAAATTATCTATTATTTCCAATCTTATTTTAATATAGACATTTCAATTTCTTTCATATCGTGTTTAAATAAAAAATTTTAACTGTTTTAATTTCAATTTACATGTTTAACACTCTATTTAATATTAACTGATATAGTAAATATTTCAATTGATTATGTGCTATGTTTAATTTCTTTAAAAAACTTTTAATCATTTTGAACTTAATTTGCATATATTTCAATCGTCTGTAAATATTTAATGGTTTATGCGCTTAACGCTATTTCATATTAATTTATTTTACATAGTGTGTAAATATAAATGTTTGATTATTTTAATGATTTCAATCTACATATTTAAGACTATTTAACATTAAATTATTTTACATATTGTTTGTAAATATAAATGTTTAATGGTTTCGATCAAAATATTTTTATAAAGTGTTTAACTTAATTTGCATATATTTCAATCGTCTGTAAATATTTAATGGTTTATGCGTTTAAAGCTATTTCCTATTAATTTATTTAATAGAGTGTGTAAATATAAATGTTTGATTATTTTAATGATTTCAATCTACATATTTAAGACTATTTAACATTAAATTATTTTACATATTGTTTGTAAATATCAATGTTTAATGGTTTCGATCAAAATATTTTTATAAAGTGTTTAACTTAATTTGCATATATTTCAATCGTCTGTAAATATTTAATGGTTTATGCGTTTAAAGCTATTTCATATTAATTTATTTAATAGAGTGTGTAAATATAAATGTTTGATCATTTTAATTTCAATCTACATATTTAAGACTATTTAACATTAAATTATTTTACATATTGTTTGTAAATATAAATGTTTAATGGTTTCGATCAAAATATTTTTATAAAGTGTTTAACTTAATTTGCATATATTTCAATCGTCTGTAAATATTTAATGGTTTATGCGTTTAAGGCTATTTCATATTAATTTATTTAATAGAGTGTGTAAATATAAATGTTTGATTATTTTAATGATTTCAATCTACATATTTAAGACTATTTAATATTAAATTATTTTACATATAGTTTGTGAATATAAATGTTTAATGGTTTCGATCAAAATATTTTTATAAAGTGTTTAACTTAATTTGCATAGTGTAGAATATATTTTAATATGTTTCACACGCATTAACATAAATATATTTTAAATGTTTTGATGAAATAGTTTTTAAGTTAATTTACATAATGCATTAATATATTTCAATAGGTGTTATGTGTATTAACATAAATATGTTTTAAACGTTTTGAATTTAATTTACATTTAGAAATACATTAGTTCTCTTAGAAAAAGTTTAAGGCAATCTGTTTTTAATATATTTTAATTAAAGGAAAAACATGATTAGATCATTATACTAATACTTTTATTTTCCGTAGTTTGTTGACTTTGGCATTCCCGAAGAGGAATTGAGAGAAATTCTCAACGCTGCAGAATTGCAAAATGAATGGAATGACTCAAACCCTGTTTGGGATGTCGAATCATCAACAATAAAACAATCAAAGGCTGAACCAACGACTTTAAATTCATATGCTCATGTGAGTACTTGTATGTTTTATGATATTATTTTGTAATCAGAGTACTATATAAAATTTATGCCAAGCCCTTTTTTCGATAACTAATACAGTTTTAAAGTTTATCCATGTTAGTAATAGAATTCCCTCTCTACAATTTAAATTATCTAACATTAGTATTGATTCAAAGTTTATTAAAGTTTGAAAAAAAAAATTAACTTGAATTTATATTCAGAAATTATTATAACACAGTTGTTAATAAAATATAGTTAGTTATATACTCTACAAAATTATAATAATAAAATCGATTAAAATATTAAATGTTCATAAATTAATAAAATAGAAATAAAAATTCTAAAACGATTTATTTCGGTTTTAGGTTTGAGATCAATGTGGTAAAAGGTTGGTATTAAAAAGTTCACATGCGACATTTGTGAGAAAAAATTTGCACATAACTGTGATTTAAAAAGGCATGTGTTAACTCAACAGCGCAATAAAATACATGCGTGTAATCACTGTGAATTAAAATTCAATTCAAGGTTACAATTAACTGCACATGCCACGAAGTCTTTTTATTAGATCCTGGGTTCGAGTCTAAGTCTAAAACATTTTTATTAACTGAACTAAATTTAATACAATTAACATTCTACTAATATTTTTAAAAATAAATTCTGTTAGTAGTACTTGAAAAATACAGAAATGTTGTTAGAAAACTGTTAAAGCATCATAACTACAAGCAATGTATCTTTAAAAGAGAAATTAAAATAATGGAACTAAAAATAATTCAGAATTCTAACAATCAACTTTTTACAACTTACCTAAATAAAATCTCACTCTCCCCATTTTATGATAAAATGTATCTCTTAGACGACGGTATATCCTCATACTCTTACGTCCATCATAAAATTCCAGACATCCTTTCATAACTCTTAATTAAATATATTTATAAATCATTTGCTGTATATATTCATAAATCATTTGCTGTATATATTCATTTCTAAAGCTTGGAAAATAGACCTACTGGGGAATCTCTGCCAAGCATAAAATAAAAGGAGATAATGCACCAAATGTGCTGTACGCCTTGCGTGGTGTGGAAATCAGCACTATTTTAACTAATTTATATTTTACAGATAATGTGACCATAAAGGTAAGTAATTAGTATTCAGTCATTTATTCTAAGTTCAAATCATTTACAAAATGTCTATAATTTTATTTAAAAATTCATTAATTAAATAACGATTAACACTTGTTTTAAATTCTACTAATATTTTTAAAAAATATATTCTGTCAGTAGTATTCGAAAAATAATTTATCTTCATATCGTAAAAATAAATCTTTTCCGATAAAATTTAATTAATATTCTTAAATTCTCAATATTGTATAAAAACACATTTCCTTTTAAAATAAAACTCTAGGTGTAAATTCTGATAAAATATATTCGATTTGAAATTAAATTCTACAACTTATTAAATTCATAATATTATACACTTTAAAATATATTGTAATCCTTAAACAAAAATATTCTGTTGGAAATCACTACAAAAATTTCTAAGTTCAAATCATTTAAAAAATGTCTATAATTTTATTTAAAAATTCATTAATTAAATAACGATTAACATTTGTTTTAAATTCTACTAATATTTTTAAAAAATAAATTCTGTCAGTAGTATTTGAAAAATAATTTATCTTCATATCGTAGAAATAAATTCTTTTCCGATAAAATTTATTTAATATTCTAAAATTCTCAATATTGTATAAAAAACACATTTCCTTTTAAAATAAAACTCTAGGTGTAAATTCTGAAAAATATATTCGATTTGAAATTAAATTCTACAACTTATTAAATTTTCATAATATTATACACTTTAAAATATATTATAATCCTTAAACAAAAATATTCTGTTGAAATCACTACGAAGTCCAAATCATTTCCTATAATCATAAACCATAAAAACCACTCCATCAACGAAGTCCGAATAGCTCAGTTGGTAAGATAACGGACTACCACTGCTGAGGTTCTCGGTTCTATCCCCGCTGATGGCAAATTTCTACTTTTAAAATAAAAATATGCAATTTCAAATTAATCCCATAGAGGGCAGCACTAGTATAAAAATTAAGGTTTGAAAATTCGTCAATAGATGGCACCACTATTTAATGACGTCACTCTGAACCCTCGTATAAGACTACAAGCCTATGACATCACCGCTACTGCTGATAAGATTAGCTCCGCACTCCGCAAACGCAATTCGCGTGCAGGTGAACTCTCCTTTTTACACTACTTATATCATTCAAATATTATGCCATTAAAAGTAGTTTAAAAAAGTTATCTGTTTAGATTTTCTTCCCCTGTGTTTCATGACATACATAGAGATTCAAGTCAACAGTTTTGATGGAAGTCAACAGTTTTATTTCGTTGAAGTTTTTTTTGTTTATTATTTTTTATCGAAATTTATTCCATTAAACGATTTAATGTAAAGCCAGATATTGGAGGAAATTACTCAAAACATTATTTGTTATCTAATTTTCAAAGTTTTGTAATTAAGGTAATCATTTTTTAGAGAAAAGAATTTGAGTTTATATAATCTTATTTATCCATTAAGCATTTAATATTTTTAAAACTGATTTTATGTAGTCACGTGCTTGAAATGTTGCTTCACAAGACTGATATCAAATGATTATGAGCTCAAAACTTAAATCTCCTATCTGATATTTTGAGGGTTTCATGGAATCATGGATGCATAATATTTTTCTTGTTTTATGATAGAGAGTTATGGCTTCTGCCATCTTCTTTTGGGAACAGGAATGCTCACGTCGCCAATCAAAAACAAGTTGGCGATGACGCATCCTTATAATAGAATATTTACTCTTTAATTATTAATATTTCAAAGTTTTTAAGAATTTAATTATAAAAATCATTATTTAGCATTATTCATTTGATTGCTTAATACCTTTAAAATATTTTTATATCTTATTTTTGTTTTCCCAATTTGTTGCCAAAATACATAAAAGAAATAGTTTGGCTGTGTTTCTTTATTTATACAGTTTTTTTCTTTCTTTTTTTGTGGCTGCTTGCAAAATACCAATTTGTTAAAATGAAATAAAAAATTTCTTGTGTAAATGCATTTATTATAAATACATTCTACTTTAAACTAATTTCATATTTTCCCATGTCATTAATCAATTTTAAGTTTTAAAACGTTTTTCTTTTACCCACACCCAACATAGGATATAATGAAGCACATATTTTCTTGTCCATATACAAGTGCAAAAAAACCTTCATTGTCAAACCACCTTTCATTTGGAACAAGCAGATATTTTCCAATGAGAGAACATGCAGATGCCATGCAACAGAAGCTGCGAAACCAGTTTTTTTCAGATGCTGCTATAAACTTGGCCTCCATGCAATATATCTGTCTTGGATACAGTATTTCATTCTTGTTTGGACTCAACGCGTCTTCCGAGCCCACGGGAGTCTCTCCGTTTCCAGGATTCGTGGTCAGGGGGCAGACAGCAACGACGGAATCTGTGACTGAGCCAAGTTATCTTTTTGCCTGTGATTGATGCACAGTAGTATTAAAAAATTAATCAATGTATTTAAAAATTTAAATATAAATTATTGAAATTTTAAAACGTGTCTGAAATCATATGAATCACTCTAATTGAATTACCACTAATTTCTGAAATCGTTTAAGTAAACATTTCCTTTATATTCGAAGCGAAATAAGTTTCCGTTTATATAAGAATTTTTCTCGTAATTAGAAAATTTAAGGTTTTGTTTGCAAATTATGTAGTTTCTTAAAGTGCAAATGGGTCAAGGGGAAAATTTTATCAATACATCTAATAATATACGAAATACATCTTTAAGTCGTTTAATATAATCTTTTTCAAAAAATGATGAAAAGAATATTATGAAAAGTCATCTACCACACGTTTGATAAATAAAGCAGGATTTGTAATGTTTTTTTCATTGACTGTAAACCCTACTGGTGACTCTTAAGACCAAGTTCATTTGTTAAGATTCATTCGATATTAAAAAAAAAATTATAATGTTTAATAGAGAAAGTTTTTGTTTAGTTTTAAAATATTTAAGGGTAAAAAAATAATGATGAATTTATGACATTTTCATTTTTAAAAGTTCATTTCTATTAAGGGGTATATTGAACCTATTTTAATGCAGTCTCGGTCAGTGAGCATATGTGAGCATTAATATACGTTTTTCTTTATTATTTTTCCATATCATTGGGAATTACAATCGGATAATTTATTTCTTCAAGTTACTAATTTTGATACTTAGTAATAAATATAGTTAATATTTTTCATAAGGTAACAAACCATGACTTTTGCTTCATACATTAGATTTCAAACTCGTAGTGTTTCTAAAATCTCTCCTTTCCAATTTAAATTCTACATAGTAAAACTAAGTAAAATTTCAATTGTAGCAGGATCAATTATTTTAATTCTTGTAATGATAGACTTAATGTAAATTTAATGCTTTAGATAAAATAAGAATTAAAATGTGAAACTTTTATTTGTAAACAATTTTTAATTTCATTTAAATTACTTGTGATGCATATTTTCTAGGCAACAACTGGAAGGCATGTATTCAAAGTTTGTATCTCTTTTTAATTAACTGACATAATTTTTTTCATAGATCTAGAAACGTTACTTATGAAAAAGCTTTAAATTCCAAGTTCATGACGTTCAACAGAGAATATGGTCCGAATGACAGTGAATTTGCTTTAAAAATCAGACGTACATTTTTTAATTACTTGGATTTTACAACTTTATTTATCTATAATCCTAGTTTATTTGTAAAAACTGATTTCATTATCATTGATTTATATTTTACTAACTATTTTTGAGAATTTTTTATTATTTCAGAGTATGATTTTTTAAACTATAAAATGCAAAGTGTAGGATATAAATTGATTACATTTTTCGATTATAATGTCGAAAATGTAAGATACAATTTAAAACATTGCACGGAATTCTTGAACTCAAGTGTTTAGAATTTCTATTATGTTATTCAACTAAAATTGTCTTCAATTAGCTCAATTGTGTGTCACTATTTTCAACCAAAAGATTATCAAAAGGAATAAATGTTAATTTTTCGTATGCGACTTTGCGTTATTTAATATGTATGTATATATACTGAAATATAAATATGCATATATTGTTACAAAAAAATACCAATACTCCTTTTTAAAAGAGATGAAATTGAAATGAATTAAAAGAATTTCTATGTGCAAAATTTTTCCAGTACCTAACTTATTAAATTTTTTATGCGTTATCAGTTCTAAATATAATCGACATTATAAAATACGTACCCACCCAAGTTAATAACAAACGCTTATATTATTGAACTGATTGTTAAGTTACTTTAACTATTCAACTGCTTGTGTTTTTTATTTTTTTATTTTTTTTATAGTAAGTTTAATTACTAGGGCGTACAAAAAGTAAGCTACACTCAAAAAATGTAAGTAAAAAAAAATTACTGAGAAGTGCGCTGTAATACAATATGACACCCATATAACAAATTAATTCTCTGCAAAATCTCCCATTCGCTCCAAGCATTTGTAAGAACGTAGCACTAACTGCCCAATGCTCTGCTGAGGGAAAATCGCTCCTTGGTCCTTGAGCCAGCTTGGAGCAGATCTGAATCTGGGCACCGTTGTAAAATTGTCCTCCACCTGAATGTTCTTTGAGCTTGCCGAACATAAAAGTCGCAAGGTGCCAGAACAAGATTATACGGGGGATGATTCCAGATTTTCCATCCAAAACTCTGAAGAAAATGCAGTGCTGTGCGTGAATTGTGAGGTCTTGAACTGTTGTGCAAGAGGTTTACTTAACTTTCAATGTCATTTATTTTTCACAGCTTTGCACAAACTTCTTGGGGTTTCGCAGCAGGATTCAGCCAGGGCTATGGAAAAGAGAAGGCCTGGCTGATCCAACACCCCCTAAAGACAAGACCTGAGCACCTCTATGATAAGTCATTCAACTGAGGCAGGTTATTTCGTCTCCTTTATGGCGATTTAAATAATTAACATTTTACTATGTATTACGACAAATGTTCATTTTATTTGAATTACACCACAGGGAATTATATAATTATCTAATAAATCTATACATGATAATTGTTTGGAAAATTTTAACATTTGTGTTAAAAGATCCAAACTAAATTATTGTAATAAATAAAATAAAAACTGAACAGAATTCTTCCCAAGATCATTCCTTTATTCAAATGATTAAATTAAAAAAAAAAGTGTTTCTGTTTATTATAATAATACACTTATAAAAATATTAGAATAGAGCAAAACAAAATACTTAATTTGCTAAACTAAGTGATTAGAAAATAAGAAATAAAACATTTCTTTAATAATTGAATTTGTAATTCTCAGGTCGCAAATGTTTTAATGGTAAAACTGAATATTAGGGTCTCAGCTTGGCGAAGAATGATTACGCCAAGCGGAGGAGATATGGTATTGGAAATTGATTGGCAACCCAGAATGGACACCGATCGGCATAAAAAATCGAGGTTTCCCCCTCTCCCCACCTAACACTAATTAAGAAAACAATAGTAACAACCATGAAAATAAAGCGGGGTCCCCCCCCCCCCGATTTCAAATTGCTAAGCCTAAATGTATATAAGAAAACAATAATCATAATAAGAATTGATAAAAGATTTAATTTAAAAATATTTCAGAATTAAAAATAAAGGAAATAAAGTAGCAAAAATAATTACATTTAATAACATCTAGATAAAAAGAAATGAAATAATGAATTTCAGTGATTTAAGATAGAATGTTAGAAATCATTACTACATAAAAGTAGACAAACCTAGAAAAATTTTAAAAAATAGGACGATTCCATACTTTCGTTTATCGCTAAAGAGTAGAATACTGTACAGAGGGTACAATGCGCCAAACTGGTTTAACGGTTCGGAACTCGTTTTCAAGACAAGATTTTCGTTTTATGACAAAATGATCGTATGACATGCGCGAAATTCGTTTTGTGTGCAACCCTTGCGTTTAATGAGTAATTTTATTTGTTTACAATTAAAGAATATGATACGTTAATGTTCCCGCTATAGGACTTCGAATTTTTTAAAAGTTAAATTATGTCGAATTTTCTGAAGATTTATTGTTTATGATATTTCAAATATTGTTTCGAAGTTCTGAAAACTATATTGCTTGAATTTTTTTAAAGTTATATCATTTTGAATTTTCATTTGGTCGGCCAATTTAAGATCTGTACGGGGTGTTAATAATGCAACCGGTCAGTTTGATTCATACATGGCAGAAAAAGCATGAAGAAAACGCAGTAGAAGATTACTTCGAAGCTCTTAAACATTCTTTTCTCGGCAAGGTTAATTTTCATTTTATTTTTCATTAAAATTCATTCAAAGCGATTATTAGAAACCAGTTTATATAAAAATGCATGTTTACATAAGTAAATACATCTTTAAGTAAACTTTATTAAGTGTTTAATGTTAGTGTCGAATTGTGCCTGAAATTTTTTGAACGTGGACGTCACACGCCCGGTTAATTAAAATTCAAGTTTGCATAACAAATGCAATTTGTTAATGTTAGAAGTTTAGCTTTCTCGCCTAGTTGTCACTGTACTAGGTAGGGCTGCATTGATGCTTTTTTAAGGTGGGCGCCGTTGCTCGGTATATTAGAAATCAAGTTTAAATAAAAAAGGAAATTTGTCATGGTTGGAAATTTAGCTTTATCGCACAGTTGTCACTGTAGTAAGTAGTGCCACACTGAAATTTTTCTTAGGTGAGCGCAATTGCATGGTATATTAAAATTCAAGTTTTAAAAATTTATATTTCTAGTTATTAAAATTTTAAAACTTTTATTGTACTTAATTATAATGTGAAATATTCGAAATTTTGATACATGGAATTCGAAAAAACATGCGATTTCTAAGTTGAAGTTCAAACGCGATCGGTATTGGTAGCCGAATATTCCTCGTAGTGACGTAATTTAGGCTGGCATCATAGCCGTGGAACACTTGTCGCGAAAATTTGAAATCGCGCCAAACCTGTACTGCTCTATAAACTTTTACCCCACGGCGAAATACAGGCAGACAGATAACGAGAAGATTCCCTGTTCTATTCCTATTGGCTATCAGGTTGTGCCTCTACTTCTATCTCTTCAGGTTGTACCTCTTCAATTTTACTTGATTTTAAGAGTCTCCTAAATGCTTTTGCCTTACTGGCTTTTTAGATTTTCATTCCACCTATTCAGTTTATTTATTTGTTTTGGTTGTCGAATTTTGAAGCTTTGTTCAGCTGAATTCTGAAACACCGATATTAGTTCGTTTGTTACTTTATCTAGATGTATTACAGTTTTGCAAGAATTTATAAGTAACTCTATTGGTTGAATATTGAAATTTAGGCATTTTTTTATTTTTGGATATTATAATTGATTTATATCTTTTGTGTGTTGAAGATGGTTTTTGCCTTGTTGATTTAAAATGTATGATATAAGCGTGATCGGGGCATGAGTCTTTATCACTTACTACCCAATTTTGAATCGAGTGATATGCTCGGTGATTGGTAAGAATTAAGTCTGGCCAGCCTTGGCCATTAGGTCCAATAAGGTTGGGTTTGAGAGTTGAACATTGTTAAGACAATGTTTCTGCTCCACTAGAAAGTTTTCTATTATTGTTATTGGGATAGCCCCAAAGCACATTTTGCCCATTGAAATCTCCAGAAATCAGTATTGGAAGATTCTTATAAGGATATAAATGATGTTTTAGTAAGTCCAGAATCCTATTTATATCCTCCGCTGGGGAAGAATATACACTACAAAATATAGTCGGTTCTGGTTCAATGTCTAAGCGTATTATTAGGACATCTCTGTGTTTTAGAATGCTTAACGTTTAAGTGGTGATTTGAGGATAATTGCAGCTCTTGGAGCTTAATCAGGGTTTGTTTCGTAGTAAAGTTTCCAACTCAATGGACTCGTAGTTCTCCTGATTTTGCATCGGGCTCTTGAATAAACGCCATGTCAATATTATTTTTTGAGATGAAATGAATTAATAGGCTGTCACTGAGCGGCTTCTTTGGAGATTTATTTGAACTAGTTTAAAATATTTAATTGATTTTGAATTCATTAATTATTAGTGATAAATATCTTAAAGGTGTAAAAGCAAGTGTTATTTGTGAGAGACTGAGTAGGACCTTACTAAAAATAGTTATTTCAGTGGTCTACTGGATAGAGTAGTGATCTGTAGATGGGGCAATGTGGAGAATAGACTTCGTGATTTAAATCAAAGTTTGCTCCTTGTTTGTTGGCTATGAAACAGTAAATGCAATCTGCATAGTCTGCAGATCATTCGCTTTCAGAATAGCTATATCCGCATCGACTGGAAACTCTTTTTGAGTTGCAAGACTCACTAAGGTGGCCGAAGTATACTGGCAATTATAACAACGTATCATTTGTCTATACTAGCGGACGTAGGTTGTCTGAAAGCCAAAGTGAATATTCTTCTGTGTAGTTAGAATTCCTGTTAGAATTTTCTCGGTTTCGATAACTAAGTGTTGTAGTTTCTCGTTAGAATGATGTGATTTTATTTCTATTATTTTAATTGTTGTACTTTTGTCTAGATTCTGATAATTTGCGAATATGATAGAAGAAACATTATCTTCATTAATTGAGATTGGGATGTTTAGTAGTATTAATTTTTTGTCTTGTGTGGTATTGGATCTAGTATATTGAGTTTACTTTCTTTAAGTTGACTTTTAAGTATTTCTTTGGACAATGCTGAGTTATATTGTAATTTAGCTACCTTTCTACTCCAGATGACCTTCCTAGGACAGATTCTGCTCTTGACATTTTGAAGATTTTCTTTAATGGAGGTTAGTGATTCCTTTTTTGCAGGTTTGATGATTATGGGTGTCTTTAAATCATTCTAACTTCTTTGCTTAAGAATCTCACTATAGGATGGTTTTATTGAATGTTGCAAACTGTTATTATTGCTAATGAGGGATTTTGTTGTGTGTTGTAATTGTTTGATTTTTTTCAATTTTAGAATTTATTTGGGTGAGCATATGATTGATTTGTAGAAATCTCTGCATGCTTGTCTGAACTTGGAGAGGGGCGCAAATGCCCCCTGAGTTGTCTCAATAGGTTTAAAGCTTGATTCCTTTTGTATCCCAGAAGATTAAATTTATCCCTTGCTTTTGAAGTGATAATGCGCTCAACGTTTTCCAAAATGTTGGTGTCAACAATTTTTATTATTTGGGTCGTCATTAGCTGCACGTTCGAAGGGAGAGGTTAAATTTGGTTCTTCAACAATTGATCTAATATTTAATTCGTTCATTAATGGATTAAGACCAACAATATCCGTTGTCGAGGGGTCAAAGAGGATTTCGACAACCTTAGATTGGAGGTGATATTCCAAGACCATGATAGAGAGTTGAATAATTGTAACACTTAGAGTTGAGCTGTTGCGAAATAAAAAAGCTAGGTATTGAAGGTAGGATAGCAATGATACATCCGAAGTGGCCCAGATATCGAGTCATTCCCGCCGCACACCACCCACGCACCCAATGTACAAACCATAAGAGCGAAGAGTTTAGAATGTAAAATGTATTAAATTTTCATGTTTTCTTTTGTCTAAGCAAGTTCACAGGAAACCAAATAGTAAAATAAGCACATTTTAGCAGCTGCATTTCATTTGGCGCCCTTGGTTAACCGTTTCAATTAGTTTCTTTAATATTTTGTAATGTATAGCTATATTCAATTATAAAGAATTTAGATGTTGTATATTAATAGCTATACTATTTAGTTATAAAGAAAGTATTATAATCTTTAAAATGTTATTATTAATAAATGTCGCTATTGTAATCATGTAACAAAAGCAAAAATTAATTATTTATAATTTACCTTTCTAAAATGTGTTTCTGTTACATAATGTTAAATTTTCATTCATGTTTTCTTTTATTAGATTAATTAAATACACTTAAGTTGCCATACTAGCTTTTTAAATATTTAGCTAAATTGTTAAATATATTAGAATCACATTATAAATTACTTAACATTTAAAATAGAAATTTTACTGCATAGGTCAATAAATTTTAATAAAATACATTAAAAATGCAATGATCGAATCTTAAGCATCAAATTAAATAGCTAGTCAATTTAAATATTCTTTTAAACACTGTATGATTATTTATTTTGACTTAATTTTTTGGTGCAATGCTTAAAATAATACGAATATTTGATAATATCGATAAAAATTCCTGAAAAAAAAATTAGAAATTTGTTCTTAAAGTGAGTAATTTTATAAATAAATTGATTTTCTAAAATTAAAAATTCTATTAATACTCTAAAAATAAGTTGTATCTTTTTCTATAATTAAATTTTATTACCATTCTAAATAAGAGACTAAATTTGTATCGTTATTGAATCGGGGATCCATTTCCTATTAAAATAAAACTCTATGTGTACATTTTAAATCATGAAATAGATATTCGATTTGAAATAAAATTTTAATACTTTAAAAATATAAATTCGTATTATACACTTTAAAGTACATTATATTCCTTAAACATTAAAATTCTATTTAAAATCACAACCAAAAAATCCTAATCACCCCTCTGATAATAAATCATAAAAACCATTTCCTGAGCGAGTAAGCTCAGCACGTAAGCTAGCGGTCTCCCTCCTCTGAGGCTCTGTCCCCGCAGCTGGCAAAGCTCAATTTTTAAAATAAAAATATACAGTCCAAAATTATTCCCATAGAGGAAAGTATTAATATCAAAGAAAAAGTTTGAAAATTTAGAATCAATTATTTACAAAATTTAGAACAATAAATTGCAGCACGATTCAAGTTAATATATGATGTCACACACACAATCTGCTTAGGGATAATAGCCTCGAACAAGATCAATCCCCCAATCACTTGATAAGATCAATCCCCCAATCATTAATCTGAGTAGCGCTGAAATTATGAGAGCGGAGGTGACTAAGTGCTAAACTCTTTATTTTTCCATTACTGACGGGTCTATGCGTGATGTTTCTTAAAAATATGTCAAAATACCGCAACGGAATCCAAGAAACGGAAATTGCATGCAACTGGCTGTGAAATGAGCAATTTTCAGCCGCCTCTCTTGCATTTCAGCCTTTGTGAAAGAAAAATGTAAAATGTACCGAATTTTCTCTTTGTGGACATTCCATTTTTGACACCGAGTAAGTCGCAACTGAATGCACCAAGCAAAAATCTGCATAAGAATCTCTTACCGACTAATACCACCTGTCCAATGGACTATAAATGTGAAACAATTTGATCAATACTGTATGAGATGTTGATTTACACACACACACATATATATAATTACATAAGATGCATCATCTGACATACCTATCCATATGACAAAACTATTTTCTGCTTAAGCAACTCAATTGTTTCGAGAATAACAGCCATGATTTTATCAGAGATTTCTTATTTAATTTACTATCTTTAATGACTCCATATTACTTTAAGGCAGAACAGCGGTTATTCCGAAGCACACGGAATCATTCCATCTGAAGCCATCCATTTTAACAATCGGAACACGTGCCGTTTAAAGAGCCCTCTCCCCCCTGCATCCTATCAACGCTGCGAGCGATATAAAAAAAGCGCCAAGTCAGGCCGGCTCTCTCTCTCTCTGATTTTATTACGCTGACGTAAAGATAAAATTATTACCGTAATAATGAGATCATTAAAGCGCCGCAAGAACGCAATAAAACTCTATTTTATGAATGGCTTAAAGCGTTAAAAGAACGTCTGATCCGCGAACAGGAAGGAGGAGGTGGTTTATTCAGGCCTTATTCATCCACCCCTTAAGAATCATCGCCATTTTCAGGAAGGAAAAAAAAGAGGAGCTGATTTACTGCTATGTCAACCAGATGCAATAAGCCGTGAAAATTTTAGTTTTCAGATAAAGGCCTTGATAAGCTTAATAAGTCTTAAGGCACTTACGTTGTGGTATCTTTTGTCCACAGGAATAAAGATTCAAGTGATCTGCCCAGGACATCAAGGCACGCGTTTTCTTCTACCTACAGAAAGGGAAAAAGAGCCCAGTTTTCCATACAAATCATATGAGTTATTTTCATTCAATATAATCTTTTAACATTTAAAAGCACACTCATATTTAAAAATAAATAAATAAATAAATAAATAATAATATAAAAAAAAAAGAAAAAAAATACAGCATGAATTTATAATCTACTAAGAATAGAAGAAAAAAATACAATTGAGTACATATTATATTATGCTAATATTATTTAATTACATTTCAACTAATAATTAATAATTCAGAATAAATCTGATAGACAGATAACTATTAGACACTAATAACACTTCATTTTACCAATCTCTGTTTGAGCATCAGATGAGAAAAATATTTAATTCACGATCGAAAACATTGGACCATATTTCAGGGGAACTTTTACTTATTCATACCACCCGGTAAAAATAATAATTACACATCCAAATAGGTATATAAAAACAAAGCCGTAAAACTCTGTAGATTATTAATAAAGATTGTGCTATAATCTACCGTTCCACTGCCGAAAATTACAAAAGGTGAAGATGAAAATATCTTCTGAATACAAATATTTTATTTTTTAATTCAAGGAATGTCAAATGCTGGTGTGCCCAAAAGGGGGGGGATTCTGCGTAATTTAGAAAATAGGTCGTGGTTGCAATGTCCTCCAAGTGAAATAATATCTCTGGGGCTGCAGGTCAAATATCATTCTGCTTGATCCTTGCTTCTAAAATGGAAAGACTTTTCAACCAACTGCTTCCACTTAATTGACAAAGCCCAAAACACTACTCTAGATACAGAGATGTATGCGGGTGCAACAACTGAGTTTGTAACAAATTTAAACCCTAATAAACGTAGTTTTGAACTCTTTGTAGAGCAGTTCGTGCCCCACGCTGCTCAACTGAAAAAGGCTCGTTTTACTTTTAAAATTGTTTTGTGCATACATATTATCCAGGGGCGCACAGAAAAATATTCACCAGAGACATTGCACATCAGCAGAGACGTCAGTAAAGTTTTTAAGAAATTACGATATATTTTTTCCCAATATATGAAAATGTGTTGCTTTTGCGCACTCTCGCGGTTTCCAGAATAAACTTCATTTTCTGAATGCATTGGAATGCGAAAGAAAAGAGTATCGATTTCAACATTCAGTTTCTCAGTAGCAACAATGAATTGTGAAGCTCGCCGCCCAGTGCCATTTCACCTTAGGTTATCAGTGCGTGAGACTTACTGTTCCAAGGTTTTCGTTTTGGATCAAAGTAAATTGTAAATATATCTAAATAAAGAGTCACTAACATAATTTTTCAAAATAAAAAATTTTCCCTGAAATTCTGAAAAAGTGCCAGTTTTTATATTGTTGATAATGGCTGATGATTTATGCATACAAAAAACTTACTGGTTGTGATGGATTCTTCTGCGCCATCATCACCAATTTCCAAAAGCATGCCATGACTTTGAGATTATACTGTCAACATTTTTAAAGACACTGCTCACGCACACAAAATAATTAAAGGGTATTATAGTTTTAGGTAGATCTTGTGGCTGGGAAACTTTTTAGCTGATTGGTACGTGGTCGACTGACGTAGTAGGTTATATGAGAATAAATGACACATATTTGGCAGAAAAAAATGCATTTTATTGTGTATTTGTGTACAAAAGGAAAAAAGCGCAATTTGTGCATAAGAGAAAAAAGAATAAGAAAAGGTGTTGTCTTTAAAATAAGTCATTTTCAGTATGGGGGTATGATTTCCACGGACGGACAGCAACGTTGAACACCTTTGAGGCAGGAAGTCAATGAGGCTATTAATCACGAATTGGGGTATTCTGTCCCATTCTTCCAGAAGAGCTCTTTCCAGTTCTTGGAGAGTTTGTGGGGGTGATTAGTGGCCAGCATCTCGTCTTCCTAGAGCGTCCCAAACGTGGTCTATTGGATTCTTGCCTGGAGAACATGCTGGCCATTACATTCGTACGATTCTTTCCTTGAAAATAAAATCCTCCACCAGATTAGCACGATGTGGCCTGCAGTTATCGTCCATTAAAATGAAGTCATCTCCGATTGCTGAGGCGTAAGGGACTACAATAGGTCTGAGGATCTCATCCCTATATCGGCGACCAATCAGAGGTCTATCTCGAATGATATAGAAGTCTGTGCGCCCGTCAATGGAGATGGCACCCTACACCAACACTCCTCTACTGCCAAATCTGACACTTTCGTGCACGAACACTGGATTACTCCTACTGCAACGGTCCCTCCAGATGAAAATACGCCTATCAAGATGAACAGAAAAACGGGACTCGTCAGAAAAAAGATCATTGCTCCATTCATTTCTCCTCCAGTTCACATGCCCACTCCCTGCGGTCGCAACGATGCTTAGGTGTTAATTTAACACATACCATCTGTCGGCGAGCATACAGACCTACACCATGGAGCCGGTTTCCGACAGTATGAATTGAAACTTTGGTGTCAGTAGCTGAGAGAAGGTGTCGTTGGAGAAGAGTAGCGTTCATATTTCGGTGTCTCCGAGCCATTAACACTAAATAATGATCTTCATTGGGCATTGTTGCCCGTCTTCGACCTTGCCCTGGTCTTCGGCCTGCACTTCCAGTCTCCAAAAAACGGTTCCAGATCCTGGAAATCACACATTGTGGCACTTCAATGGCTTGCGCTACTCCGGCTTGAATTTAGCTCCCTCCTAACCTACCGACAACTCTCCAAGCTTTTGAATCGGTTAAATAACTTCGCTGAGACATCGTACTAATCGAAAGAAAGCAGTCACTGAATACCGATCATCCTTGTATTCATTGTCTTTTATTCAGTTGAAAGTCAAATTTCATTCATTGCCTCTGAAGTGACGTTTTTGACATCGAACTCAAACTTAGCATACTTCACAGTTTTAAAATCAGAAAAAATTTCATTTTCAGCAAAAAAAATTTAGTTTATGTCTTTATTTTATGTAAAATTTACAATATCCTTTAATTGTTTTGAGGAGTGTATTACATATTACCCATTAACGGTTATGCAGTAAAATTTATAATCAGTAAAAAAATATATTTATAAGAAGTAAAATAACTAAAGAGTAGAAATACAAGCAGTGAAAAAAAGACCAGTAGTGATACCTGTGAAAAATGTTTCCTGAGAAACTAGCGAAAAACATAAGAAATACAAAAACTATCGTTAACCGCGCAGAGTGCTATTAACTTTTAAATGTGCAAAAACATTCAAATTGTGATGAATTTTGAATTTAAGTTATCCCGCTGTAACTTATTCTCGTAACCACACAATGCGCCAAGGGACTCATTACTGTGTTGGTTTTTTTGCAAGGCCACATCGATATTGTTTTCACAAAAAGGTGTATGTAAATGGGAACTACATTGTTCTAGTTGCGCAATTTGTAAGTGTAAGATTATGTATGGCAGTTGAAAATGTATGAGTAGTTGTTGCATGCTTTAAACTCTCTGTTGGTGCAGCTCTCTCTCTCAGGTATGTAATATAATGGACTATATACTTTTTTTTAAATATAAAAAATACTCTTTATATTTTTCGTAGCTGATTCATCTCCCTCATTTTACATCTGCTCTTCTCAAAGGCAAAGTAAGTACTTTAGAAAGAATGTAAAGAAAATATAAAGAAAAAATAAAAAGGAAATAATATTGATAACAATAAGATTATCTGACACATTTTTAATATTAATAGTAATATAAGCAAGCATAAATATATTATTGCATAGCATTTATTTATAAAATAACACATAATTTTCACTGTGTAAAAGTAAATATTATTGGTTCCTACTTTCTATGTTTGAATGTTTTTTTGTCTTCTGTCTCACAGTTTTTTTTTTTTTTTTTTTGTTTTACAGTTAAACCTAAACTATATGCACAATCAGTCGTTATATTTTCATTAAGCCTTGATGTAAAACATCATACTAAGCATATATATATATATATATATATATATGATGAGTGCAGTTTATTATACGTTGATTGACCATTGACCACACGCGATAATTGGATAGGAACCCCCGATTTAAAACTGGACTAAAAATCACTGTGAAGGCTACTCCCCAGATGAAAATCCAACTCATTAATCAAACCGAAGGACAACACGTGAAGAAGGAACACCAAATTTCATCGTAAAGAAACTATCCAAAAATATCCAAATAAAATAAAATCAGAATTTTAAAATGTGAGAAAGCAAGTGCGATTATTGTACGACTGTTGTTATACAGATGGACCTATTAAAATTTATTTACAATGTTTAATTCTTAGTTGTTACTAAGTTATATTTTTTGAAATTCATTCAGTTCGTTTGAACTATCACAAGATAAAAAAATATTTTTTAGATTTGATGGATCAAAATGAATCAAATTTTTTTTTACTTCTTAAATGATTTTAACTTTAATGCATGAAATTAATTTTAAATAATACAAAACATATAATATTTAGTGCTCTTATATATTTTAATATTTTAATTTCTATTAATTTTAAATGTAAAAAATACACAAAATCATTTTAATTTCAAATATAAATTCAATTTTTTTTGTATTACTTTAAGAATATAGAATTTAACAGTTTGTTTTACGCCAGTTATAATTCACAACTGGTAACAATTATTTATCTATTATTTAGTGAGATACTATTTATATTTTCATATTTAATCTCTATCCATTTAAAATGCTAAAATATGTAAAAATTCAATCTAATTTCCAATATGAATTCATTTTGGCTTTTAAAATAATATATTCTCTATTTTTCTCTCTAAGAATTTTAATATAACCAAATAATACCAATAAAAAATAATAATTATTCATTATTTACGGACTACAATTTATTTTTTAATATTTTAATTTTCCTATTAATTTAAATTACTAAAATATATTGAAAATGCAACTAATTTCTAATATTAACTAGTCCTTGTGCTGTATTACTTTAAAAATATATAACGTAGTTCTTTGATATTAATTATATATGATAAATAGTGACACACACAATTATTTATTATTTAGCAGGTTAGTATTTATAATTTAATTGCTAAACTTCTATTAATTAAAATTGCTAAAATACATGTAAAATCACTCTAATTTCAATTATTACTTAGTATTTATTCGATATAATATGAAAACGAAATTGGGATTTTTCTCTAGTTTCATGTATTTGACACAATTATTGGCATTGAGAAAATTGAATGATTTTCCACCGCACTGCATTCGGTTTCCGATTGATTGCTCCAGACGCTCAGAAGTTCCCTGGAATCACACTGCTT